>CM035840.1:36496329-37696329 GCA_020510985.1 Pholidichthys leucotaenia | reverse complement strand
ACAATAAGGTTCTGTTTCATGCTGTCAGATTCTGAAATGTCCCGCTGTGTCTTGATCTCTCCGCTGTGGAGATCTATAGTAAAAAGTCCCGGATCAGTGGATTTGACTATATGATAGGACAACCAGGCGTTCTGTCCAGAGTCCGCGTCCACTGCTATGACTTTGGACACCAGAGAGCCTCCGTGTGCAGCTTTGGGGACCAGCTCGGTCATGAAGGAGTTTCCCTCCGGGGCGGGGTACAGTATCTGAGGAGAGTTGTCATTCACATCCGATATGAACACACTGATGGTCACGTTGCTGCTGAGTGGAGGAGAACCGTTGTCTCTGGCCATCACCTGGACTTTAAAACTCCTGAACTGTTCATAATCAAACGACCTCACAGCATGGATCACCCCCGTGTCTCCGTTAACTGATAGATAGGACGACACCGGGGCTCCGTTCACCTCACCAGGTAACAGAGAATAAATCACTGTACCGTTCTGTCTCCAGTCGGGGTCTCGGGCACTAACGGAACATAAAGTGGAGCCAGGTTTGTTATTTTCAGTCACATATGCGCTGTAGGACTGTTCCTCAAACACAGGTGGGTTGTCGTTGATGTCAGCTACAGATAAGTGAACAGTTTTAGAGGAGGACAGAGGTGGAGAGCCCTCGTCGGTGGCAGTGATTGTAATGTTATAATCAGACACTAGTTCACGGTCCAGCTGTCCTGTGGTCACCAGAGAATAATAGTTTTTAATAGAAGGAAGTAACTTAAAAGGGACACCCTCCTGGATGGAGCAGCGGACCTGTCGGTTCTTCTCAGAGTCTCTGTCCTGCACGTTAATGATGCCCACCTCTGTACCAGGAGACACGTTCTCTGCTATGGGGTTAGACAGGGACTTTATATTGACTATAGGGGGGTTATCATTCACATCGGTGACAGAAATAATTACGTTTGCATAAGATGATAGACCCAGGCCATCTTTGGCTTTAATTCGTAATTCAAATGATTTTGTAGTTTCATAATCAACATCACTCATTACTTGTATTTTACCTGATTTATGATCAATGCTAAATGTCTTCTTTACATCCTCATTTGCATGAACAAAGTCATACATCACATCTCCATTTACACCCTCATCTGCATCAGTTGCCCTTACTGTAACCACTACAGTGTTCATTGGAGAATTTTCTGGCAGACTGGCTTTATAAACAGCCTGACTGAACACTGGGGCGTTATCATTAGCATCCAGTACAGTAACGTGTATCACTACAGTACCTGATCTCTGAGGAGATCCACCATCTAGAGCTGTAAGGACCAAATTAATTTCTCTTTGGTTTTCACGATCCAGCTCCTTCTCGAGAACAAGCTCTATTGTGTTTCCTTTAACAGCCAAAATGAAATTATCATTCTTTTTAAGGACGTACTGCTGAACTGAATTTTGTCCTATATCCGCATCATGGGCCTCTTCTAACACAAAACGAGCTCCCCTGGCTGCCAACTCATGAATTTCCAAATCCATCGAGTCCTCGTTAAATTGTGGTGAATTATCATTAATATCCTGAATGTGAAGACTGATTCGATGGAGCTCCAGAGGATTCTCCAGAACAAGCTCCTGTTTTAGGACGCACGTAGCCTTTCCGCCACAAAGCCCCTCTCTGTCAATCCGTTCACCAACAATCAGCTCTCCGCTATTCAGGTTTAATTCACAGTAACGTTTATCAGTTTCATCAGTGTCAATGCGGGCTCTTCTGTTGGACAAAGCCCGGATCGTCAGCCCCAGATCCTTGGCTACATTTCCAATAACCGATCCTCGTTTCATCTCCTCCGGGAGAGAATAGCTCAGGTCTCCATATGCGCCATGCAGTAAAAGCAGGAAACAGAAGCTCCACGACTGAAGAGCGATCATTTTGTAATCCAAGTGTCCAACACAATTAAGAAGCCAGCATACCACACCAACGAAATACATTAAACGAATAGTAACATCAATTTTGTGCAGCTGTAACGACGTGCGGGATGATCTCTGGGTGTGAAGAAGCACAAGCGCACAATGGTGGAGAGATCAATCTTTTTAAAGCTGGTCTATAACGACACCTTGAGGTTTTTTCTTACAATAGCAATGATTCCACAAAACACCAGGACCACCTAAATTTGTTATATTCTTAATTTATGGAGTTTTTGAAACTTTGAACCACGAGCGGTCTGAATCAGGACACCATCTGTTATTTCTATGACTAAATTCCTTCCGTTTCATTAAAGACAGGTGCCAGTTATAAGCTATCCACAATGTAAAATATAGCCTATATAGCATGGACCTTGCAAGACAAGAACACTGAAGCTCATGATCATATAAGCAGGTACATCATGAGATCCCTGCTCATTTTTTCCTGTATGGTGTCTGTTCAATTAAGCTGCACTATGGCTGAATAACTATGACAACAAAATCATGGCTAAACTTATTGCCGAACATTCAGAAGCACAGAGTTTGTCATTGATGCTGTCACTAATTCAATATACACAAATAAAATCCATAATTCTAAGTCCTGAAAATAAAGAACCACCATGCTGATTATTAGACCCAGAAGAAATGTCTGCTGCCCTACGTTTGACTTTCAAAAAAAAAAAAAAAAAAAAAAAAAAAAATTAGTTTTATTGTGTGGTGACAAAAAACATTGCTGAGTTGACTGTATTGCATGTGTTTAACGGGTTAATATGAATGCTTGAATCAGGTCTAACACTAAGTCCCAGATAACCTGCCAATCTAAAAACTAGAGTGCGAGGTGATTCAAATGTATCTAAATATTTCTCTTTAGTCAAAAAATAAAAAAAAAATCTAACTTCAAACAACACTGAAATTATAAGAACACCAGATTATTCAATTCAACTTTATTTATATAGCGCCATTTCACAACAACAGTCATCTCATAGCACTTTCAATTGTAGGTAAAACCCCCTCAATTGCAGAAAGACCCCAGCAATCAGGTGATCCCCTGTGATTAAGCGCATGGCAACGGTGGAGAGGAACAACTCCCTTTTAACAGGAAGTAACCTCCAGCAGAACCAGTCTCAGGGAGGGGCAGTCATCTGCTGCGACTGGCTGGGGGGTGAGGGGACAGAGAAGATGAATAGAACAGACATGTGATCTGACAGAACAGACATCTTGTTCATCATATGTTCAGTTATTCATTCCAAATACTGCACTTATGAAAATTTATTCATATCCAGAAACCCATTTTGATAATACAGATAATGAGATATTACAAAAACCATTTGAATGATCATGTCCCTGAATGAGCCAGTCAAAATTAAAGACAATTAAGAATTCAATTAAAGTCATTCATTCATTCATTAATTCATTTATTCACCATTAAAAATATGACTAAAGTTTTGGCAAAACTAAAATATGCACCAAACTGAAATCAATTTTGCACAATAAACTGAACATTTTTTCTCAAAACAAACACATGCCCTTGACTTAAAGTCAAGACGATGATGAACTTCTTCCCCTCATGTCCACATCATCAAATCATTCACACAATCAGTTTTCAACAGACTCAAAAATATCACAACTGCAACACAGGATGATGTAAATATGGCTCAGGAAGGTGAAAAAGCTGTACAAAAAACTAAATCTTACCATCAATATTCCATTTGAAATAGAGATTTTAAAAACCAGGGAAGTAAAAATCCCCCCCAAACAACACAGAATATGTATAAATATACACACACTACCGTTCAAAAGTTTGGGGTCACTTAGAAATTTCCTTATTTTTGAAAGAAAAGCACTGTTTTTTTTCAATGAAGATAACTAAACTAAAAAGAAATACACTCTAATATCTAATATGCATTGCTAATGTGGTAAATGACTATTCTAGCTGCAAATGTCTTGTTTTTGGTGCAATATCTACATAGGTGTATAGAGGCCCATTTCCAGCAACTATCACTCCAGTGTTCTAATGGTACAATGCGTTTGCTTATTGCTTCAGAAGGCTAATGGATGATTAGAAAACCCTTGTGCAATCATGTTAGCACAGCTGAAAACAGTTTAGCTGGTTAGAGAAGCTATAAAACTGACCTTCATTTGAGCAGGTTGAGTATCTGGAAAAAATTATTTCAAATACAAATCATTATTTCTAACCTTGTCAATGTCTTGACTATATTTTCTATTCATTTTACAACTCCTGGTGGTAAATAAGTGACTTTTCATGGAAAACAAAATAATTATCTGGGTGACCCCAAACTTTTGAACGGTAGTGTATATAAAATTGATAAAGATGTTCCCAACCACTGAAAATCTATTCCTACCTCAGGAAAAATATCAGCAAGGTCTGGTCGATTTTTCTTCAGAGAAACACAACTCATTCAAGTTAGAAATATATGTCATTATAAAAGCAAGCAAGTGAAAAGGGATAAAGGCAGCATAAAAAGCATTACAAAAACCGGAGGCAGTTCAGCACCATGGACAGAGCAATATTTTTGCCCAAACGTTTGTGTGTCAATTATGTGACCTGGTCAAGAAATCGGTTTTATAAGAACGAAAAGTCATGAAACTCCCTAATCCAAATTTTAAATATTCCTTGAGGTTTTCATAGCCTGAGAAAACTGCAATTTTAAAAGTTTAACAAATACCAGAAGACAATTGAACGCATGCCTACCTCAGGAGAACCATCAGAGTCTCCAAAGACATCAGCAAAGTCTGTTGGACTTTTCCTCAGTCTGGTCAGCAGGCAGCGTGTTGTCATTGTAAGATGTCACAAACTTAAAGTCACTGGTTCTAGAGCCTGTTGTCAGGTAGGCGTCATAATTGTAAGTGCTGCGTAAAGTTCCTGTGCCGTCAACATCTGCATAATTAGGAGGGAGATAAGCACTGGGGATGGCAACTGCTCCATCAAATAACAGTCTGGGTTTTCTCCTGCGACAAAACCTCAGACCCAGGATGATGAAGGTGAGAAAAAAGGTGGACATAGACACCAGTGCGATGATCAGGTAAGAGGTCATTTAGAGTTCTTCTCCTCATAGGAAATATCCTTCAGTTCTGGGATCTCAGCCAAGTTATCAGAAATCAGTAAATACATGGCACAGGTGGCAGAGAGAGAGGGCTGTCCGTTATCTTTCACTGCCACAATAAGGTTCTGTTTCATGTTGTCAGATTCTGAAATGTCCCGCTGTGTCCTGATCTCTCCGCTGTGGAGACCGATAAAAAGTCCCGGATCAGTGGATTTGACTATATGATAGGACAACCAGGCGTTCTGTCTAGAGTCTGAGTCCACCACTATGACTTTGGACACCAGAGAGCCTCCGTGTGCAGCTTTGGGGACCAGCTCGGTCATGAAGGAGTTTCCCTCCGGGGCGGGGTACAGTATCTGAGGAGAGTTGTCATTCACATCTGATATGAACACACTGACGGTCACGTTGCTGCTGAGCGGAGGAGAACCGTTGTCTCTGGCCATCACCTGGACTTTAAAACTCCTGAACTGTTCATAATCAAATGACCTCAGCGTGGATCACCCCCGTGTCTCCGTTAACAGATAGATAAGAGGACACCGGGGCTCCGTTCACCTCACCAGGTAACAGAATAAATCACTGTACCGTTCTGTCTCCAGTCGGAGTCTCGGGCACTAACGGAACATACATTTATCTGCATCAGCTGTTTAAGTGTGACCTGCTGCTGACAGGATAACTGATCTAACCGGGCCTCGACAGTGTCAAGTCTCTGTACGAGAGTACTGTCTGCTGGGTTTGTCTGACGGAGACATACTGACATGATTGGTAACCCAGAAGTTGAGAGATTAGCGGGAGGGAGGGAGATTAGCTCGTTCAGTTTGTTAGGTTTGCCTACGCGGGCCAGTTCGTCCCGCAGGCTAGGGGTAAGGCTGCCAGTAAATATGCTGCAGAGAGAGGCATCCTCCCACCCCACCTCTGCCGCCATCACCCGGAAGTCCACTAAATAATCTGCCACTGATTTACTTCTTTGTTTGAGGTCAAGTAACCGGGTGGTGAGCACACCATCTCGGTCAGAGTGGTTAAAAACCTCATTAAACTCAGCCACAAACTGATTGGTCATATTAGTGTAGTCGGGCCGAGCCACCAAGGTGTAAGCCCAAGCTAAGGCCCGCCCCTCCAAGAGATTGACAACATACCTTATTCGGCTATGATTCGTGGGGAAATCCCCCAGCACACCCTGAAAAACAATTCCACACTTTAAGAATCCCTGTGCCTCCCCTAGCTTACCACTGAATCATGTGGGGGTGGGAACTGGAGTCAGCCGAGACTGCTGGGAGGGATGAGGGGTGGAGGCCCGGGAGCAGGTGGGAAGGGATGCGTCTGTGTGAGGCGATCCAAGCGAGTGTTTATCTGCATCAGCTGTTTAAGTGTGACCTGCTGCTGACAGGATAACTGATCTAAACCGGGCCTCGACAGTGTCAAGTCTCTGTACGAGAGTACTGTCTGCTGGGTTTGTCTGACGGAGACATACTGACATGATTGGTAACCCAGAAGTCGACTCAAACTCGACATCAACACAATTATCTTTTATTAAAGAGCGTGTGAATGTGTGCGTGCGAGTGTAGAAGTGAGCAGAGCACGGATCGAACTGGCAACCCCAGAAGAGAGAAGACGAGCAAATAAGTTCACTGAAACCAGGGTGAATAAACAGGTGAATGTACAGTCTTACAAAATGGGAGAAAGGCTGAGGCGCTGAAGAGCTCCCAGAGGTTCCGTACCCACTGCAGTCCGTTCCGTGTCTGAGCCATTGCTGAAGAGTGAGGTGAAGTTATGCAGGTAAGTATTCAGTGCACATGCAGAGTACGGGTAGGAGTCCCGGTCCACCGCCTGGAGGTTTCCACCTGTGCACAGGGCAGAAGTGGAGAAAGGGATGGGATCCCGGTGGGTTACTTGAAGTTGGGGAGAGCTGGCTCCCAGAAGACCCGACGGAGCAGGATGAGGCGAAGGAGACGAATCTCCAAAGTCTCAAGAAGAAGAGATAGGACGAGGAGGTCTTTTCAGTCCAAAGGAGTGTTGACGTCTCCGTGCAGACCGAAGGTCAGCGCGGCTTCAGAAGGCTGTCTAATGAGTGGACCAGGTGTGCGCGCAGCTGTGGAGGCAATTAGGGCAGCAGGCACGCAAAGCAGATCACCACAGGATGTCTGTGCTCATCTTTCAAGAATGCATATGTTCATGAACACATGAATAAAGCACTGTTCAACAGTGGGTATATAAAAGAATCACCCCTCTTTCAAAAATAATCATTTTGTTGCTTTGCAGCCTGGAAGAAAATGGGTATATTTTTTTTATCCACTGGAAATTCAGTGGAAGTCTTTGAACAACAACTGTGGTATTAATAAAATCTCCAGTGAATTGCAAAAGCTTTGTAAATAATCTCTTTATGTGTAAAGGTGAGAGACAGAGCAACGAAGGTTGAGAGACTGTCTTAAAGAAAATCAAAATATAAAAGGTTTTTCCTTGTCATGTGGGACTCACTTTATTTATAAAGTTAAACACTATCTGTAGTGTTCTGGACAGGGCTGCAGCCCCACACTTTGTGTTCCTTTTCAGACTCATTATCATTGTCATTGTTATTACTATTATCATTGTGCCTGTCTCTCTCATCATTTTTGTGTTTACTTGTGGCGTCAGCACTTTCAGTTACTTCTCCTAATTATTGGCCTTTTGTGTTGTTAATTATTCACAGCTGTATCTGACTGTGTTGATCACCGGCTAACCCTTATACCCAGCTCTTGCCTCACTCCCAATGTGGCGATTTACTGTTAAGTTGACTGCTAAGCTGTGTGGTTAATTGATTGCTTTTCACAGTTTTCTCACGCACAGCATGTTCACGGTTTAGGTTAATTTCTCCTTTTATCCTGCCGTGAAGCTGAGTTATTTGTTTCAGCCGTCATGCTGCTTTAGGTTATTTCTACAATAAAGTATGTTTTCTTGCACTGCACAATTGGGTCCTCTCCTTTGCCCCGAAAGAGCACACATGACACTATCAAATAATGTTTTGACTAAGGGAACTAAATGACAGTGTTTGTGCAGTCCTTTGTTCCAGATAAAACATTTAAACAAAAGTTTCTTACAAAAATTCTTCAATTTCCCTCATTCCTTAGGTATCTCAAAGTTCAGAAAATAATAAATCACCTAGGACTTTATATAGGGACGAAATAGGAACAGAGATAAAGCGTAAATGAATAAACAACTTATTTAAATGCAGATTAAATAAAGTGTCAGTTAAAAAGCAATATAAAGGCCAATAAATAAATAAGGAACAAAGACTTCGGAGAAGGAAATTTGTTGTTAATCCAAACATAAGTGAATTGTTCAAAAGGGAAAAAAGCTACTGAAAAAAAGTCACACTCTCCAAACACACACTAAAAAATAGGGTATTTCTACTTAAAAAGGTTAGTGTTCAGGCTGCCTTAAAATTTAAGTTGACTGAACTTGAGTTTATATGTTTTAAACTTTACCACTTATGTTCTCAAGTTCAGTCAACTTAAAATTTTAAGGCAGCTTGAACACTAGCTTTTTCAAGTCAAGACAACTTTTTTAAAGTGCATCAGAAAGGTCATTTAAAATTTTCTTTGACAATAACAGCTAATTTGAATGCAGATTTAAAAATAAAATTTGCGCAAACAAGAATGAAATAAAAGAGAAAAACAACTTTTTGAGTTACCTTGCTAACAAACAGACAGACAGACAAACCAACGCCGATGAAAACATAACCTCCTTGGTGAAGGTAAAAATGACCCTGACAGACAGTCCAGACCGTTATTCTACTTAAAACAGTTAGTGCTAAGGGTGCCTTAAAATTTTAAGCTGACTGAACTTGAATTTGTGTTTGTGTTTCATGTGTCTTTACCACTTAATCTTTTCAAGTTCAGTCAACTTAAAATTTTAAGGCAACTCAAACACTAACTTTTTTAAATTGAGAAAACTTTTTTACAGTGCAGATAGACACACACACAAAGGGAAAGGCAGCTCTGTGCTATAGACAAAGCAATATTTTTCACTAAAAAAGGTTAGTGGCAATCATGTGAGTATAGACCTCTTTTACCAAGAAAAGAAATTGCTTTTATCTGAACTAAAGCTTCTAAAACTCTCTTGTCCAGATTTAGAATCTCCTTTAGGATTTCCCAACCTAAAAACTACAATAACAAAAGTTAAAGGAATACTGGAAGACGAGGACTGAACATGTCCCTACCTCAGGAGAACCATCGGAGTCTCCAAAGACATCAGCAAAGTCTGTTGGACTTTTCCTCAGAGTCTGGTCAGCAGGCAGCGTGTTGTCATTGTAAGATGTCACAAACTTAAAGTCACTGGTTCTAGAGCCTGTTGTCAGGTAGGCGTCATAATTGTAAGTGCTGCGTAAAGTTCCTGTGCCGTCCACATCTGCGTAATTAGGAGGGAGATAAGCGCTGGGGATGGCAACTGCTCCATCAAACAACAGTCTGGGTTTTCTCCTGCGACAAAACCTCAGACCCAGGATGATGATGATGAAGGTGAGAAAAAAGGTGGACACAGACACCAGCGCGATGATCAGATAAGAGGTCAGTTTAGAGGAGTTCTCCTCATAGGAAATATCCTTCAGTTCTGGGACCTCAGCCAAGTTATCAGAAATCAGTAAATACATGGCACAGGTGGCAGAGAGAGAGGGCTGTCCGTTATCTTTCACTGCCACAATAAGGTTCTGTTTCATGCTGTCAGATTCTGAAATGTCCCGCTGTGTCCTGATCTCTCCGCTGTGGAGATCTATAGCAAAAAGTCCCGGATCAGTGGATTTGACTATATGATAGGACAACCAGGCGTTCTGTCCGGAGTCTGCGTCCACCGCTATGACTTTGGACACCAGAGAGCCTCTGTGTGCAGCTTTGGGGACCAGCTCGGTCATGAAAGAGTTTCCCTCCGGGGCGGGGTACAGTATCTGAGGAGAGTTGTCATTCACATCTGATATGAACACACTGATGGTCACGTTGCTGCTGAGTGGAGGAGAACCGTTGTCTCTGGCCATCAAGTAGACTTTAAAACTCCTGAACTGTTCATAATCAAACGACCTCACAGCGTGGATCACCCCCGTGTCTCCGTTAACAGATAGATAGGAGGACACTGGGGCTCCGTTCACCTCACCAGGTAACAGGGAATAAATCACTGTACCGTTTTGTCTCCAGTCGGAGTCTCGGGCACTAACGGAACATAATGTGGAGCCAGGTTTGTTATTTTCAGTCACATATGCGCTGTAGGACTGTTCCTCAAACACAGGTGGGTTGTCGTTGATGTCAGCTACAGATAAGTGAACAGTTTTAGAGGAGGACAGAGGTGGAGAGCCCTCGTCAGTGGCAGTGATTGTAATGTTGTAATCAGACACTAGTTCACGGTCCAGCTGTCCTGTGGTCACCAGAGAATAATAGTTTTTAATAGAAGGAAGTAACTTAAAAGGGACACCCTGCTGGATGGAGCAGCGGATCGTGTGGTCATTATCAGAATCTGCATCCTGCACGTTAATAACTCCTACCTCTGTACCAGGTAACACACTCTCTAGTACGGAACTCGCCAGGGATTTCATATAAATCACGGGTATGTTGTCATTGACATCCATAACATCAACAATTACTTTTGTGTACGACGATAATCCTAAACCATCCTTTGCCTTAATGCGCAAATCATATGTAGTAACGGTTTCAAAGTCAATTGAACCAATAACCTTTATTTTCCCGCTTTTACGATCAATACTAAATGTATTCTTTACTTCTTCAGTCACATGTCCAAAGTCATACGTCACATTTCCATTTACCCCCTCATCTGCATCAGTTGCACTCACTGTAACCACTACAGTGTCCATAGGAGAATTTTCTGGCAGACTGGCTTTATAAACAGCCTGACTGAACACTGGGGCGTTATCATTAGCATCCAGTACAGTAACGTGTATCACTACAGTACCTGATCTCTGGGGAGATCCACCATCTAGAGCTGTAAGGAGCAAATTAATTTCCTTTTGTTTTTCGCGATCAAGCTCTTTCTCAAGAACAAGCTCTATTGTGTTTTCATTAACAGCCAAAATGAAATTATCATTCTTTTTAAGGACGTACTGCTGAACTGAATTTTGTCCTACATCCGCATCGTGCGCTTCCTCCATCACAAAACGAGCTCCTTTGCCTGCCGACTCATGAATCTCTATATTAATCAAGTCTTCGTTGAATTGTGGTGAATTATCATTAACATCTTGAACATGAAGACTGAAAGGATGCAGCTCCAGAGGATTCTCCAGAACCAGATCGCGTTTTAGCACACAGGACAGCTTTTCTCCGCAGAGCTCCTCCCTGTCAATCCTGTCGGAGACAAATAAGTCTCCAGTGTTGACGTTGACGTTACAGTATTGTTTGCGGTTCCTTGTGGCATCAACACGAGCATTTCTGAGAGATAATTGACTTGGGTTCAGGTTGAGATCCTTTGCCATATTACCAATAACAGATCCGCGTTTCATTTCCTCCTGGACCGAATAGCTCCTGTCTCCTATCCCGGTGTGCCACAGCAAAAAGACAACCGCCAATAAACAGGGAATTTTGCAGGTCATTACGACGATGGGTATGGTAAAGAAAAAAAAAGACGTCCTTAATTCGATTTAAGGATCAATTAAAAAGCATGTAGGGTTTTCAAAAGAAAATCCACAGTACGTCCACTTAATGTGTCTGCATCCGCCGACCTATACAGCAACAACAAAGCTTGTGCTCATTGGACTGCGGATGATAGTCTTGGATCATAGGGTGGAATGGAAGCGTTTGCCATAGACAGACCAATAGCGACACCATGAGTCTAACAAGAAGAAAAAAAGAGAACGAATATAGAAGGAATATCATTTTTGGCTGGTTTTGCTGCATCTTATACACCAATAACTACTACCATTGATAATAATAATAATAGCTTATACCAAACTTGTAAGTCGATCATTGAAGACTATAATGTATGTCAGCACTTTTGTTAATATAGGGACATTTTGCATATGTTAATGTATAGAAAACAGGAAGTGACTTATTTTCTATTATTACATATTTTAATATGTTGAACAGCTTGTACATATTTTCATAGGAATGCCATTAATCTGTGACAGCCTCATGAGAAATGGGAGCTCATATTGTTTAGAGTCAGAGGCGTTGGACTGAGGGGAAAGGGTTCTGTTTACCCAGGGCGGGGAGGGGCTCTCTAAAATCCTGGAATGAAAATGGTTTTGTGTGTGTGTGTTGCATTCTTTTAATTTCTAATTATTCATGTCATAATAAAATTCACCCTGTCTAAATGAAGTATTTGAGAGCCTGAGTTTTGCATTAACAGTAATGATGGCTGTTGTCTGAGGCCCCTATCACCCCCTTAAAAAGTTGCAAAATAGTTTAGTCCGCACACCTGCACCCGGTGGATTCAACTGCAGGACTAGTCACACAGCAGCCTGCAGCCTATATGCCTGCAGCACGTCTGCTTCCTCAGCCAGGCTAGTGCATCATTACCATAAACCTCTCCTTTTATTATTTATTTATTGCTTTGTGAAAGTACACGCAGTAGGTGAGTTTATTTTAACGAGGGGGTAGTGGGTGATATTCATAAAGTTAGCATTTGGTAGAACTACAAAGGTATAAATGTAGTTTCAGTACAAATTTGCAAGTGTAAAGATGCAAAAATATGATAAAATATTGTAATTTACAACTTAAAAAGTCCCTTAATTACTATAAGCAAGTCCCAAATTACTGAAAAAAACATTGGATTTTCGTGAGAGACTGGAGTTTTTAAATGGCAACCCCTTCTCCCCCCCACACATACATTTCTAAGAAAAAAAAATCTGAAGTTTACAACAGTAAAGTCACAAACTTAGGAAAAAAATTGTCAGTTTTCTGAAACATTAATATTGCCCATAGATAGCTGTACTTTATTGATCCCAAACTGGGAAATTAGTGTAATAGCAGCATGACCATAGACAAAAATGATAGAAACTCATACAGCATAAAAGAAAAAGGGATTACCCAGGGAAAGTAAACCTGCCTAAATAACTTATATACATCGCAGATAAGATAAGCCTTTATTAGTCCCACAATGGGGAAATTCCAGGATTGCAGCAGCAAAGGGATAGTAGCACTCACAGCAATAGTCAACAAGATAAGAACTGGTTAGCCAAAGCAGTAAATGAATATACATATGTACACTGTTGTATACATAGTGCAGGATCATTACAGCTAGATGGAATAAACAGCATTGCGGTTTGTTAAATTACCCTGCAGAATATGAATATGTACCCAGACAGTATACTGTATTTCATATTTGAATCAATAGTGTTATTGCCACCCTCAATAATAATTGTTATTGTCTTAGTTGTGAATTGGAGGGGACAATCTCTATTGTGCAAATGTTAAGTTTAGTACATTTAATACGACCAATACAAGCAGCCCTGGTTCAGTTATAAAGTCTGACAGCCATAGGTAGGAAGGGCCTGCGGAACCTCTCCATCGTGCACCTAGGATGGCACAGCCTACCGTTAAATGAGCTCCTTAGTGCATTCAGCATATCCTGCATGGAGCGGGACTCGGACTCCAGAACCACCACCCTCCTCTCACCTAACTCCTCCACTGGGTCGAGGCGTTGCCCCAGTACAGAGCTAGCTTTTTTGATCAGCCTATTCAGTCTCTTCCTGTCGGCTGCCCTGATGCCACGATGAATAGAGGACACATCTGGATACATGAATCGTACTTGCTGTACAATACAGGACTATCAGGCGCAGGGTGCAATGTGAGGTACCAATTAGACTAAGGTGATGGCATGGCAGCATAGTTATGACTAGAATTCAACATTAGAGTGAGTTATTGGACAGTGAAATGGCATGTGGCAAGAACGATTTCCTGTACCTAACCATTCAACAGCGAAGCTGTATCAGTCTGCTGGAGAAAGTGTTCCACTGTTTTTCCAGTGTGTGGTGGCGGGAATGATCAGGACTGTCCATGATGGATCGCAGTTTGTTCAGTGTCCTCCCCACCACAGTCTCAAAGGTCTCCAGCCTGAGACAAATTGCAAACCAATATGCAGTATATATAGATATATACACACTTATCAAATTTCCAATTTTCTCACCAATTAGTGAGCTTTTCATTGTAAACATTTTTTCTTGCAAACAGTTTAAAAATACATTTGCAACTTTTTTCCCAAGTCATGTTCAATGATAAACATGTTACCTTTTCCATAAAACTTGCAACTCCTTCCTCGAAATTTTATGATTTTTCTTGTCAGTTTACTCCTATCCTCTCACTAAGTTTCCCTGAATGAACTCTTATGGTGACGGAGGGTGGCAGGTTAACAGGGGAGGATTTTGGATCATTTTGCTGTCAAGGGGAACGGCCTTTTAACTGAGAATAAATGTATTCTCAAAGAAACCATACAGTATACGATGAGAGTATCACTATCAGTGGGGCTTACGAACCAACGTTTTTAAATGGAAATGTTGCCCCATCAAACCTTGGAATGTAAAATTAAAATTTTGTTGAGGGGCCCACACACAGTGCTGGACTCAGGGTCCAAAATTTGGTGCTACACCCCAGGTCAGAGTTCATGTATAGATGACATCCATCCACAAGGATTTGGAAGAAACATCTGTAGTTTTTAAAAATTGTCAATTTCATTCCTGTCAGAAGTAACACTGAATTTAATGGAGGCAGTCTTTCTGATCACTCAGAAGGCAAATGTTATTTACTAATGAAATATATACTGTACTTAATTGGAAATAAGTCACTTATAAATGCTACATTTGTCCCAAAATGAAAATTTACAATAGCATACCAGTCTGAATAGTTGGCCTGACTGTCAATATGTTTATAATCATTCATATACCAATGTCTGTAGCAAAAAACTGAATATTTGCCATTGCTGACAAAATAAAACTGTTTTTGAGAGCCATTTCTTTTAGACTATCCTACAAGGAAAGCCCAAACTTAATAGGTGACACCGTCCGGTGGATGGATTATTTTGACAGAGTTAAAGTGCTCTTTCACCATTCACATCAAACATTTCCCATTTGGGGATGTGACATGTTTGGTAAACCCAGAAGCAGACTCAAACTTGGAATAAACAATTATCCTTTATTAAAGAGTGTGTGTGAGTGTAGAAGTGACCAAAGCACGGATCGAACTGGCAACCCTAGGAGAGAGAAAAGACAGGTGAATGTACAGTCTTACAAGATGGGTGAAGGGCTGAGGTGCTGAAGAGCTCCCAGAGGTTCAGTACCCACTGCAGTCCATTCCGTGTCCAAGCCGTTGCTGAAGGGTGAGGTGAAGTTGTGCAGGTAAGTATTCAGTGCACATGCAGAGTGCGGGTAAGAGTCCCGGTCTGCCGCCAGGCAGACGTCCGCCGCCTGGAGGTTTCCAACTGTGAACAGGGGAGAAGTGGTGAAGTGGAGAAAGGGATGGAATCCCAGTGGCTTACTTGGAGTTGGGGAGAGCTGGCTCCCAGAAGACCTGACGGAGCAGGATGAGGCGAAGGAGACGAAACTCCAAAGTCGCAGGAAGAAGAGATAGAACGTGGACGTCTTTCCAGTCCGAAGGAGCGTTGACATCTCCGTGCAGACCAAAGGACAGCACAGCTTAAGGTTGTCTAATGAGTGGACCAGGTGTGCGCGCAGCTGTGGAGGCAATTAGGGCAGCAGGCACACAGAGCAGATCACCACAGTAGTCCCCCCTATGGGTTGCCTCTCGGCGGCGATCCAACCTACCCGGGTGTGTCCGGCGGAAGTCCCTGATTTGCTGTGGAGCCATCACGAACGAGGGACACACCCAGGATCTCCATTCTGGACCATGACCCTCCCAGTCCACCAGGTACTGGAGACCACGACCCCTGCGTCGGATGTCTAGGATGGAGTTGACCTTCCAAGTGGGGGTCACCATCAATCATCACTGGTGGATGTGGAGTGTTGGGAGGGGGGCAGAGAGGTCTGGAAACAAATGGTTTAACCTGAGAGATGTGGAAGGTGGGACAGATGCGGGGGAGCCAAGCGCACAGCGACAGGATTAATATGGGTGATTGAGAAAAGACCAATAAAGCGCTCAGTCTTTAGACTGATTTTCGTGGACAACCATACCTGCTGCCCGACCCGGTAGGACGGAGCCGGGGTCCTGCGGTGATTGGCCTGCCGTGCGTCGAAGCACGGCCCGGGTAGCCTTCATGTGGGCCTGCACGGAGGGTACAGTGATGTCTTCCTCCTCCTCCGGGAAGAGTGTGTGTGTGTGTGTGTGTGTGTGTGGGGGGGGGGGTTGCACCCAAGGGAGGCCTCGAACGGAGGAAGACCTGTAGCAGAGGAGACCTGCGGGGAGCGGCGAAACTGAGCCCGAACGACCAGGAGGTCGACGCTCGCTGGCTCGCTCCCTCAGCCGGTTATCAATACTAATGGCGAGGGAGATTAGCTCATTCAGTTTGTTAGGTTTGCCTACGCGGGCCAATTCGTCCCGCAGGCTAGGGGTAAGGCTGCCAGTAAATATGCTGCAGAGAGAGGCATCCTCCCACCCCACCTCTGCCGCCATCACCCGGAAGTCCACTAAATAATCTGCCACTGATTTACTTCTTTGTTTGAGGTCAGGTAACCGGGTGGTGAGCACACCATCTCAGTCAGAGTGGTTAAAAACCTCATTAAACTCAGCCACAAACTGATTGGTCATATTAGTGTAGTCGGGCCGAGCCACCACGGTGTAAGCCCAAGCTAAGGCCCGCCCCTCCAAGAGATTGACAACATACCTTATTTGGCTATGATTCGTGGGGAAATCCCCCAGCACACCCTGAAAAACAATTCCACACTTTAAGAATCCCTGTGCCTCCCCTAGCTTACCACTGAATCATGTGGGGGTGGGAACTGGAGTCAGCCGAGACTGCTGGGAGGGATGAAGGGTGGAGCTAGCTGGCCCGGCCCGGGAGCAGGTGGGAAGGGATGCGTCTGTGTGAGGCGATCCAAGCGAGTGTTTATCTGCATCAGCTGTTTAAGTGTGACCTGCTGCTGACAGGATAACTGATCTAAACTGGGCCTCGACAGTGTCAAGTCTCTGTACGAGAGTACTGTCTGCTGGGTTTGTCTGACGGAGACATACTGACATGATTGGTAACCCAGAAGTCGACTCAAACTCGACATCAACACAATTATCTTTTATTAAAGAGCGTGTGAATGTGTGCGTGCGAGTGTAGAAGTGAGCAGAGCACGGATCGAACTGGCAACCCCAGGAGAGAGAAGACAAGCGAATAAGTTCACTGAAACCAGGATGAATAAACAGTCTTACGAAATGGGCGAAAGGCTGAGGCGCTGAAGAGCTCCCAGAGGTTCCGTACCCACTGCAGTCCGTTCCGTGTCTGAGCCGTTGCTGAAGAGTGAGGTGAAGTTGTGCAGGTAAGTATTCAGTGCACATGCAGAGTACGGGTAGGAGTCCCGGTCCACCGCCTGGCGGTTTCCACCTGTGCACAGGGCAGAAGTGGAGAAAGGGATGGGATCCCGGTGGGTTACTTGAAGCTGGGGAGAGCTGGCTCCCAGAAGACCTGACGGAGCAGGATGAGGTGAAGGAGACGAATCTCCAAAGTCTCAAGAAGAAGAGATAGGACGAGGAGGTCTTTTCAGTCCAAAGAAGGGTTGACGTCTCCGTGCAGACCGAAGGACAGCGCGGCTTCAGAAGGCTGTCTAATGAGTGGACCAGGTGTGCGCGCAGCTGTGGAGGCAATTAGGGCAGCAGGCACGCAAAGCAGATCACCACAGGATGTCTGTGCTCATCTTTCAAGAATGCATATGTTCATGAACACATGAATAAAGAACTGTTCAACAGTGGGTATATAAAAGAATCACCCCTCTTTCAAAATAATCATTTTGTTGCTTTGCAGCCTGAAAGAAAATGGGTATATTTTTTTTTATCCACTGGAAATTCAGTGGAAGTCTTTGAACAACAACTGTGGTATTAATAAAATCTCCAGTGAATTGCAAAAGCTTTGTAAATAATCTCTTTATGTGTAAAGGTGAGAGACAGGGCAACAAAGGTAGAGAGACTGTCTTAAAGAAATTCAAAATATAAAAGGTTTTTCCTTGTCATGTGGGACTCACTTTATAAAGTTAAACACTATCTGTAGTGTTCTGGACAGGGCTGCAGCCCCACACTTTGTGTTCCTTTTCAGACTCATTATCATTGTCATTGTTATTACTATTATCCTTGTGCCTGTCTCTCTCATCATTTTTGTGTTTACTTGTGGCGTCAGCACTGTCGTGTTCTTTAGCTGAACGAAATAACGTGGGACAACTGCGTGCTGTTGAACATGAACTTTACTTGGCGCTTGCATGAGAAAAAGAGACAGCGCATATAAATTACGTCACGTCGTCAGGTGCGTGACCAAAGATCACTAGTTACAGACAAGATAATACTGTGTCGTTTGTTTACACCACATCTCCCTTTTTACCTTTTTTTTTTTTTTAGAGTATGCGTACATGTAACTAGTATTCAAGTGTACATTTTCTCTGAACTTAGCATGTACTTTTAAACCTTCGCTTATTATTTTCCAAACATTAACAATACCACAGCTAAGAACATTCTGTGTTTGTACATTTTACCATTCTTTAGAGATCTAACTTTTTAGGTTTGACAATAGTTCTTCCCGATCTAGTTCTCACAACATCAGACTTTATAGGAGTAACAGGAGGTACAATAGGCGTTTGTTTCACCTGCTCTGAAGGTTCATCTGACCCACTCTGCTGTTTGGTACACTGTTGCAAAGGTGAGTGTAGAGGAATCAAATGCATGCGATTGCGTCTCACTGTCCCCTGTGGCAAGTCCACTGTATAAGATCTCGGTGTTGAGTGACTTTGGATAACAGTGCCTGGTGTTTTAGCATCTGTCACCCACACTTGTTCTCCTGGTGACAAGTTACACAAGGGTTTTGCTCGGTGATGTCTGTTGTAGTTTGAAATGTCCGACATCCTCTTCTCCCTTTCCTTATGAGCAAGAGTGACGCTGTCCGGCAGTGTCGGATCCAACTGAGAGGGAAGAGTCGGTAGTGTCGTCCTCAGGCGGCAGCCCATGAGGAGTTCAGCAGGGCTGTAACCATTTTGGAGAGGAGTAGCTCTGTAGGCAAGAAGAGCTAAATATGGATCAGCAGCCTTTTTCAGTAAGTTTTTCACAGTCTGTACAGCACGTTCCGCCTCTCCGTTACTTTGTGGGAACCTTGGGCTGCTTGTGATGTGTTTAAAGCCATAGGCAGCCGCAAAGTCTGTGAAAGTCCGACCAGAGAACTGGGGCCCATTATCAGACATCAGGACCTCAGGGATGCCATGACGGGCAAAGAAAGACTTCAGGTGAGTAATGACGTCGTTGGATTTCGTTTTGTTCAGCAGGGCAATCTCAACGAACCTGGAAAGATAGTCCACAGCAAGAAGGTAAGTTTTCCCTCCCAGCTCGAACAGATCTGTACCCACTCTTTGCCACGGGCGGTCAGGGCATTCGTTTGGCATTAATGGCTCACTGTGGTTGTGTCTCTCTTGTATGCATGTTCTGCACTTTAACACCATTTCACTTATCTGTTGGCTGAGACCAGGCCACCATACTGACTGACGAGCTCGGGCTTTACATTTTACAACTCCTTGGTGTCCGTCATGTAGTTTTGTTAAGACATCGTTCTGCATTGCTGAAGGGATAACAAGTCTTGAATCCTTCAACAGCAAGCCGTCTTTCACGGTAAGTGTGGCTCAGTCGGGCCAGTAGTTTCTCAACAGAGGTTCTTGTTTTGCATGTTCAGGCCAACCTTGACTGCACATGTCCATTACACGAGCACACACACGGTCCATTTTCAGTTGTTCCTTGAGTGTTTGCATATATGATGAAATGACAGGCATATTTTCAATGATGCTGTCCACATATACTGTATGTCTGTGCTCTCCATGAGTTCCTCGTCTGATTTTGTCAGTTTTGTTTTCAATGGTGAGCGAGACAAAGTGTCTGCTGTCCAGAGCGATTTACCTGAGGCATACTGTACATTGTACGAGTAACGCATGAGTCTCATCCTGAAGCGCTGGATCCTCGGTGGCAGTAGATCCAAGGCTTGAGCTCCTAGGAGTGACACAAGAGGTTTATGATCAGTTTCCAGACAGAAGTGTTTGCCTATTAGAAAATCACGGAATCGCTCGCATGCCCATGTGGATGCTAAGGCTTCTTTTTCCACTTGTGCATAGCGTTGTTCTGTTGGAGACAGCGACCTTGAAGCGTAGGCGACTGGTCTCCATCCTTCTTCCCACTGCTGCAGGAGAACACCACCTAGACCATAAGAAGAAGCATCAGCCGATACTTTAGTGTCTCTGTTTGGGTCATACATAGCAAGCACTGGGGGTGAAGTTAGAGCATCTTTGAGCGTTTTGAATGCTTTAGCTTGGTCTACACCCCAATACCAGCTGTTCTTCTTGGACAAAAGATCTCTCAGAGCTTTGTCTTTCTCTGCTAAATGGGGGATAAACTTTCCCACCTGATTGACCATGCCCAGAAAACTTCTTAGCTCTGTCACGTTTGACGGCTCATTCATCTCTGTGATGGACTCTGTTTTCTTTGGGTCAGGACTTATGCCAGTGTCCGTAATGATGTGGCCAAGGAAAGTCACTTTGGTCTGTGACAGATCACATTTTTCCACATTCAGAGTTATACCTGCTTTTTCCAGTCTTTGCAGGGTGGTATGGAGTCGGGCGTCGTGCTCCTCTTGGTCATGTCCCCATACCAGCACATCATCAACGTGACAGACCACTCCTTCAACTCCTTCGATAACCTCCGACATTTTGCGCTGAAAGTGCTCGGGCGCAGAGCTGATGCCAAAGGGGAGACGGTTAAAGTGGAACCGCCCGAAGGGTGTTATGAATGTGGTCAGTTTGGCAGATTCCTCCGACAAGGGAATTTGCCAGAAGCCCATGTTGGCGTCCAGCTTGCTGAACACTTTGGCTCCTGCTAGCATCCCGAGACTTTGTTCGACAGAAGGCAGCACAAACTTTTCTCTGCACACATACTCATTTAGTCCGGTAAAATCCACGCACAGTCTCAGCCTCGGACTGTTTTTCTTCGGAACAACGACCATGCCGGCGCACCAGTCTGTAGGTTCCTCCACTCGGGTGATGACTCCAAGCTGTTCCATCCTTTGGAGTTCCTCCTTGACTTTACCCATTAGAGGTATTGGAATCCTCCTTGGGGTTTTCAATGAGTATGGCACAGCGTTTGGTTTGAGTTTTATGTGGTAGGGCTGCTGCACTTCACCCAGACCGCTGCACAGTTTGGGGTAGGATGTTTTCAGAGTGTCCATTGAAATAACATCAACTCGCACAAGAAGGCCTAGAGCTATGATGGCAGGAAGGCCTAACAGTGGCGTGCTGAGATTTTTGACAATGTAGACCTTTTCTGTTGTCTGTTTTGTCCCATAGTTGAGCTGAAGCTTTGTGAAACCTGCGACCTCCAGTGGTTTCCTTCCAGGACCCAACAATGGTTTCTCCGGCTGCTGGAGAACAGGCATTTTTGCTCTTGGAAATATTTGTTCCAAGTCTGACTCCGCTATTGCAGTGACATCGGCTCCAGTGTCGAGTTTGAAAGACATTTTAGTGTCCCTCACCAGAATATCAGCTGTCCATACCTGGTGGCCTGTTGTGACTGAGCTGAGGAAAAAACTTCGCTCCTCTTCCTCCTCAATACTTTGGACATTCTTACTTTGCCTGCAGACCCGTTGATAGTGGCCTTTCTTTCCACATGCATGACATTTGGCATCATTTGCAGGGCACTCGTATTTAGGGTGAGGAGAGCCACCACATTTATAGCACCGTGCGTTTGGTGTACTTTTGCTTTTACTTTTAGACAGCTGGCGTGCGTTCACTGTTTCGCTTTTGAACTTAAACTTTGTCTTGTTGTATTTGGCTTTAGTAACTCTATCCACAGAGTTCACGTTGATCTGCATCACGTTTCCTTCATTCCTCAAAGTTGTTTGTTGCTTTTTGATCTCTTCTGATTGCCTTGCCATATTTACGGCTTTCTCCAAGTCCAAGTCTTTTTCCATTTGCATGCGCTCTGACAGTCTTGTGTCGGCCAAGCCCACTACTATTCTGTCTCTTATGAGCTCATCGTGAAGCTGACCGTAGTTGCAGTGCTCCGCTAATGCATGCAGGGCCGTTACAAATGCATCTACGGTTTCATTTGGCTCTTGTTTGCACATATTGAAACGTGCACGTTCATAAACAACATTTTTCTTTACAATGAAAAAGCTGTGGAAGCCGTCTCTCACTTTGCTATATTCGAGCTGCTCTGCTTCAGTTAACTTTAAGCCTCTCAGGACATCATCCGCTTCATCTCCCATGCAGTATATTAATGTATTGACTTGATTTTCATTTGAAGACAAATTGCTTGCCTGGCGAAATCTTTCGAAGCGCCGAATCCACTTGGTCCATTCATGTGGTTTGGAGAAATCAAAGGGCTCCTGTGGCTGAATGCTAAACGTGGCGCTGGGCGTGCTAGCCGCGATGCTAACTCCTGCTCTCACCTGTTCATCATCTCTATCTTCGGGCATCTTAGCTCACCTCTCTCCCTCTTCCCACTAGAATTGTGATGCGCTTTGTGAACAGGAGGGTGAAAAATGACATACTGAGGCAGGCCAAAAAACTAAAGGAAACTCAAGTTTACCTAAATGAACACCTGACAAAAAAAAACGCTGAATTAGCACGGCAGGCACGGATGCTAAAGAAACATAATAAGATACAGTCAACCTGGACAAGAAATTGTAGAATTTGGATTAAACTAAATGGAACACCTGAGCAAGCAAAAAGTATAATGATCAGAGATGCTACTGACTTAGATAAATACAGATGAACACTGACTATGAAACACAGAGTGAGGAAACTCAAACTCTAAAAATATGCCACTATGCTGAACATAAACCACAAGAGATGGAGAATGATATTGATCCTGATAACCACTTTTTCAATAATATTCATAACCACTGTGAATATTACACTGAAAAGCAATTCAAAAGTCAAGTGCAATTAGATGGTAAACTGTCAATAATACACTTCAATAGCAGAAGTCTTAACAAAAACTTCTCACAGATTCAGGACTATTTAAAACAGCTAAACAGAAAATTCACAGCTATAGCAGTCTCTGAAACCTGGCTTAATGAAGACCAGGCTCCCCTGATGGCAATAGAGGGATATCAGATGTTTAACATTAACAGATCTCAAAAAAAGGGTGGTGGTGTTGCACTGTATATTGATGACCTATATAGATGTAAGCTTGTAAATGAAATGTCCTCAGCACTACCAGGGCTTCTGGAATGTGTTACTGTTGAGATTGACCTAGACAAAACAAAAAATCTAATCATAAGCTGCATATACAGAACGCCGGGAACTTGCATTGAGACATTCAGAGATAAATTAGTCGAGCTGTACAATAATATTACTAGTAAGAAAATGGTAGCAATTTGTGGAGATTTCAATATTGACCTACTTAATCCACATCAACAAAATGTAGTTACAGAGTTCATGAACTCTATGTACAGCATGAGTCTATATCCCACAATAACACATCCCAGTAGAATCACAGCTCACTCTGCTACACTTATTGACAACCTGTTTGTCAATGTTCTCGACAAGAAAATAGAAAGTGGATTATTGATAAATGATATAAGCGACCACTTGCCAATCTTTGCACTTATCCATGGCCACACGGGGCCCAACCCAGAAAAAATCTCAAAATCGTTCAGACACAAATCACCAAACGCAATCAGTTCTTTTAAAGAGGACTTGCTGAAGCAAGACTGGACAGAAGTCTATGTATCAGATGTAAATGAAGCCTATGACGCATTTACAAACATTGTAACCACTCTTTATGAAAAAAACTGCCCATTAGTTAAAAAAAAGCTTAAACACAAATTTACTGACAAACCATGGCTAACCAAAGGACTACAAAAGGCGTGTAAAAAGAAAAATTTATTATATAAAGCTTTCATAAAGAAAAGGACAAAAGAAGCAGAGCAGCGGTATAAAACATACAAAAATAAGTTAACATATATAATAAGATGTAGTAAAAGAGACTATTACAGTAAAGAACTGGAAAAAAACAAAGACAATATTAAAAATACATGGACAATAATCAACAGTATCCTTGGAAATAAAAGCAGAAATACCAGCTACCCAACTAACACTCCAAAAAATAATAAATCGACTCCGAATGTGAATATAGCTTCACCTGCAGATGAATTTAATAATTTTTTTGTTAACATTGGACCTAAACTGGCCCGAGAAATACCCACTACGGTGCCAACAGGTGATTCAATATGCAATAACACTGCTGTAAAAGACACCATCTTCATAAAGAACACAGACGAAAGAGAGGTCATTGAAATTGTTAAATCGTTCAAAAGTAAAACATCTACTGACTGCGATGGTATTGATATGCTACTAGTCAAAACTGTTATCGAATGCATAGTGAAACCACTGACGTATATCTGTAACCTGTCTCTCCAATCAGGTATATTTCCCAATGCAATGAAAATAGCTAAAGTAATTCCGATTTACAAGACAGGCGACAGAGGGGAACTCTCCAACTACAGACCAATTTCACTATTACCGCAATTTTCCAAGATACTTGAAAAAATATTCTATGAGAGAATTGACAACTTCATACTGAAGAATGATTTATTGTGTGAGCAGCAATATGGGTTCAGACACAAAAGGACAACAGCATATGCCTTAATGGAATTTACAGAAAAAATATCAACAGCCATTGAAAATAAAGAGTATTCAGTTGGAGTATTCCTGGATCTTAAAAAAGCATTTGATACAGTAGATCACAATCTATTATTAAAGAAACTACAAAATTGTGGTATCAGAGGGGTAGCACTGTCCTGGTTAAGAAGTTACTTAAAGAATAGATATCAGTTTGTATGTGTTAACAACAAAAACTCAGAGCTACTGAAGGTCACCTGTGGAGTCCCACAGGGTTCAGTTTTGGGACCATTATTATTCAATATATATATAAATGATATATGTAAAGTTTCAGAAAAAATGGACTTAATATTGTTTGCTGATGACACTAACCTGCTATGCAGTGGAAACAACTTGGAACAACTTCTGGATACACTCGGAAAGGAATTAGGAAAGCTGAAACTGTGGTTTGATTTGAACAAATTAACGCTCAATTTAAGCAAGACAAAATTTATAGTCTTTAACAACCATCACAACTACCCAGTACCCAAACTCAGTGTAAATGGTGTAGAGATTGAAAGGGTATCCGAAACTAAATTCCTTGGAGTAATAATTGATAACAAACTGTGTTGGAAGCCACATATTAATTATATAAAAGGTAAAGTATCCAAATCAATTGCAATATTACACAGAGTGAAAAATTTGCTGAATCAACCCACACTATACACCTTGTATCATTCATTAATACTCCCATACATGACATATTGTAATGAAGTATGGGGAAATACATATAAAACAAACATATATCCACTCTTTATGCTTCAAAAGAGAGCTATTAGAATAATCAACAAAGCAGCTTACAGGGAACCAACAAACCCACTTTTTCTTAAACAAAAAACTCTCAAGTTGAAAGATCTGATCGACTTTAAAACCGCAATAATAATGTTCAAAGTGAAGAATCTATCACTGCCCGCAAATATCCAAAAGTTGTTCCAAACAAGGGAGAAACGATATCACTTCAGAGGAACATGTATATTTCAAAAGCCTACAGTGAGAACAACTACCAAGCAACATTGTATTTCAGTGCAAGGTGTCAGATTATGGAACGATTTTGGACCTGAATTAAAATCATGTACAAAGCTTGGACAATTTAAACAAAAACTAAAGGAAGAAATACTCCAAACATATTTACAAGACGACATGTAAACTCACATAAGGATTGACATTTCCAGCCTGTGTTGTGTTATAGCTTAGTTTTTCTTTTTTCTCTGTGACACTATGTCTTAGATTTGTTTTTGAATAGTAACCGCTTAACTTAGACTAGCTCAGTTTTCTTTTTCTCTCAGTCATATTTTGTCTTAGTCTTGTTTTAAATTGTAATCGCTCTTGTCTTGTTTTCTCTTTTTTCTCCTTTGAATTCTTGGATGGAATATGGGTGGGCAATATAAGCTGCGGCTTCAGCCATCACCCATTTCGGATAACTCACGTGGAATTGTATAGTAGAAGGAGTCTTTGTCTAATTTGACCTTGTTGTTATATTATACAGTTTCTTTTAACCTGTAATGTACTATCCGAAATAAATTCATTCATTCATTCAAAGAATGACTTTTAGTGTCTGTCTTCACAGCTACGCAGCACTTCTGACACCATGTCGTGTTCTTTAGCTGAACGAAATAACGTGGGACAACTGCGTGCTGTTGAACATGAACTTTACTTGGGAGCTGCCGGAAGATGGCGATCCGGACCAGTTCGCTCTTCTAAACCCGCATTCTCCAGCCCCGAAACTTGGACAATAACTCATATTCAGACTGAAAACATTTTCAGAGCTGACAGCTTCAAAGCAAGTAAGTTCAATTGGTGATTTTGAACGCAAGTTTCTGTCACAGGAAACTAATCAAATCCGACTAATATGTCCGGCGGGAAAACGAACGCTAAGCTAACAACAGCTACTACTGACCATGACTACACCCTGATGGAAACCTCTGTTAGTAGCGGTCCTGGTAAGAGAAAAAGTTCTCCCGTCACTCCAACTAAGTCCTCTGCTCCGCCACTTTCAAAGATGAAAACCGCCCAAGAGCAATCTTACGACAACTTGGTAGATGCTATCACAAAACTAACCACCAAAGTTGATGATTTTGGAGCGCAGTTAAGGGAGACCGCCACAATGGTAGCCAGCATCACCCGTCTTGTTGAAATTAATACTGCTGACATCAAAAATTGCCAGACCAAACTACAGAGCTTTGAGAGAGACATCCCCAAGCTTATACAAGAAAACGAAGAGCTAAAGGAAAGGGTTACTGAGCTGGAGAGGTACAAGAGGCGCTGGAACCTTAAAATACACGGGATCAAAGAAAAGGATAACGAAATGATCCGTGAGGAGGTAATCCACATTCTGTCAGAAATTGCACCGCAGTGGGCAACGACCATGGGCACTATTGTTGATAATGTCCACCGCCTGGGAAAACGTGAAAATGGGAGAAACCGCCAGGTTATTCTTCAGTTTGTCATGAGATACCACTGTGAAGAAATTTGGAGGCTGACCAAAAACTCCAAATTCTGCAGAATAGCCGGGATCCGATTCAAGCAAGATTTCTGTAAAGCCGACAGGGATGCCCGCGCAGCAGCATGGCCACAGATGGAGCAAGCCCGTGCAGCTGGGAAAAACGTCTGGTATAAAGGCCATGTGGGATACATCGACGGTAGAAGAGTCAGCATCTAAGGGTCTGGTTCACAACTATGGCTGAACAAGCACTTTGACTCTTTTATGTTCTGTACATGTTGCTAAGCTACTTCAATGTTTACTTTATAGGGAGTCATTTCATAGTCCCCTTTTGAAGTACGCTGTGTTCCTGGCAGCTGTCATTTGAATATGTTTACATGCTACTTTTACTCAGGTTCCTGAATCCTTTTTTTTTTTTTGAAGGGTAGATTTATAAGGCAGCTCCTTTTCAATGCCATTTTGATAATTTGCATTACATATTTTCGATAATTTTATAGATTAGGTTTTTGGATTCTGTCATAACAAGCGTGCAGCTTGGGGGAAAAGGAGGAAGGGAAAGGGGAAAGAAAAGGGAAAAAAGGAAAAGAAGGAGAAGGAAAAAA
The DNA here is from genome assembly GCA_020510985.1 of Pholidichthys leucotaenia. Lineage (NCBI taxonomy): Eukaryota > Metazoa > Chordata > Actinopteri > Cichliformes > Pholidichthyidae > Pholidichthys > Pholidichthys leucotaenia. Next base: position 37,668,562 of record CM035840.1, on the reverse strand, counting down.
GAGGAAGAAAAAGGAAAAAAGGGAAGGAAAAAAAAGAGGGAAAAAGTTATGAGTTAAAACATATATTTAGCAATTTAATCAGGGGCTTTCTTCAAGTGTACTTGGTCCAAAGTAACAACCTAAACCGTTTATCTACTTGTTATTTTTATTTTATTATTATTTTAATTTTTTCCTTATTCTTTTTCATCCTTTATGTCTTTTATTACAACCTTTTCTTTTGCATCACTTAATGCTAGGGGTTTACGAGACTCTATAAAAAGAAAGGCTACATTTCTATTCCTTAAAAATGAAAAAGCACATTGTTATCTTATTCAGGAGACTCACAGCAACAATACAGATGAAAAAATGTGGACAAATCAATGGGGAGAAAAAATATACTATAGTCATGGCACAAATAGATCAGCAGGGGTCGCCATACTCCTAAATAACTTTCCTGGGAAAGTAGTTGCAACCAAAAGAGATGACACAGGACACTGGATTATTTGCGTTTTTGAAATACACAAACAATTCTTGATTCTTGTTAACATTTATGGATTTATTAACCACAGTCAGAACAAACAATTAATTACAGACGTGACTAACATATTGAAGGAATTATCCCAAATATATATCAATCCTGTTTTTGTGTTGGGTGGCGACTACAATATGGTTATGGATGAATGGCTTGATAGGCAACCTTCAAGATTTCCTAATCATCAGTATAATACCACTTTACTAGACTTCTGTAACACATTTCAGCTTAGTGACATATGGCGTGCGTTAAATCCAGATACTCAAACCTTTACTTGGTTTAAACCTGATGGCACCATTAAATCGCGATTAGACTACTGGCTTATTTCTGAATTCCAACCTAATATAGACATAAATACCTCAATTTCTGCAGCTCCGCTTACAGATCATTGTATGATCAAGTTAACCATAACTCCCACTAGTGCAGTCAGAAGAAATAAAGGCTACTGGAAATTTAATTCAAATCTTCTAAAACATGACCCTTTCTGTCAGGATGTTAAAAGGACAATCGACAGTATAACTAAAGATACATTATTGTCAACTTACAGGGAGAAATGGGAATTTCTTAAATTTAAAATCCGTCACATTTCCATTTCATACAGCAAAGTCATAAGCCGAGCCAATAAACAAAAAGAAATGGATATTGTAAAAGAGATCCATTTAATATGCAACAAACACTCCTTATGTGAAGAGGACAAACAAAAACTGATTTTATTGCACTCTTCCCTAGATAACATCTATATTAATAAAGCCAAAGGAGCATATATTAGGTCAAGAGCGAAATGGATAGAGGAGGGAGAGAGAAGCTCAACATACTTCTGTAGGCTTGAGAAAAGAAGACAAGAACGAAATGCCATTAAGTCTCTTATAATTGATGGTAAAGAATGTACTGATTCTGTGAGGATCTCTAAAGAAATATTTAAATTTTACAGTGAATTATACTCCTCCTCTTACTCGCATACTAATGCAGAGGGTTTCTTTGAATCCATTTCAGGACGGATACCGAAAATTGATGAATATTTTAGAAAATCATGTGACGCAGAGATCCAAATGGAGGAAGTTGAGAAAGCTTTAAAATCCTTAGCTCTAGACAAATCACCTGGCTCAGACGGCTTGACAGCCAATTTTTACAGGCATTTCTGGATTAACCTAAAAGACTTATTTTTTAATATGTTAAAGGAAATCCGTGCTACATCAGTTTTACCAAATACTATGAAACAAGGAGTCATCACACTAATTCCCAAACCTGGCAAGGACCCAAAATTGATTGATAATCTCAGACCAATTACTTTACTTAATAATGATTACAAAATTTTAACACATATTTATGCCAACAGACTCAAAACTGGCATCACTGATCTTATCTCAGAGACACAATCAGGTTTTATTAAAGGGCGCTCAATACACAACAATATACGCCTGGTATTGGACTTACTTGACTATAGGGACCTAATTGACGAGGGGTTTATTTTATTTTTGGATTTTTTTAAAGCTTTTGATATGATTGAACACAAATTTATGTTTAGGACCTTAGAGCTTTTTGGTTTTGGGGAGCACTTTTTAGACTTTATAAAACTAATTTACACGGATACCAACAGCTCAGTTCTATTACCACATGGTACCTCCCCTAGATTTTCAATAGGCAAAGGAATAAAACAAGGCTGCCCGATTTCGCCTCTGTTGTTCATTGCAGCAGCTGAAATGCTCTCAATTTTTATAAAAAACTCTGACTTTGATAAATTAACAGTATTTGGAAAACAACTAACAATCAGCCAACTGGCTGACGACACAGCCATATTCATGCACAACACTGATCAAGTCCCTAAAATTCTTAATTATATAGATGTTTTCTCTAAAGCCTCTGGGCTTAAACTGAATCTAGGTAAATGTGAATTATTACCTATTCATGATTGCAGTCTATCAGCCATTCATACCATTCCCGTCAAACAAACAGTGAAATATTTGGGCATGCATATCACTAAAGATGCTGATCAATTAGTCAAGCTCAATATATGGAATTGCTTGGAGAAATCAAAAACTTATCTCAACTCCTGGTCTCAAAGAGATATTTCCATCATAGGAAGAACATTTCTGACAAAAATGGAATGCATCTCCCGATTTATTTATCCAGCCCATTCATTACCAATGCCCAAAGATGCCGTTAAAGCCATCAATCAAACCATTTTCAATTATATCTGGAAAGGGAAAACACATTATATTAAAAAAGGTACCATGATTCAAGAATATGAGGAAGGTGGTGTTAAAGCTATAGACTTTGAATGCATTAATGGCACCATCAAAATTAACTGGCTGAGACAATTTATTAAACAACCCAAACATTTCTGGTTTCATATTCCCAATGAAATTTTTGCTAAATTTGGGGGCATTGAATTCCTGCTCAGATGTGACTATGACCCAAAAAAGCTCCCCTATAAACTCTCCTCATTTCATCAACAGGTCTTACTATATTGGAGATTGATTTATAAACATAATTTTAGCCCTCATATGACCCCTCTGTGGAATTGTAGATATGTACTATATAAACACAAATCAATATTCCTACAAAACTGGCAAAATAAGGGCATTTGGTCTGTACTACACTTATTAGACGGCACAGGGAATATTTTAACTTTTGAGAACTTCTGTGCTAAATATAACATAAATGATAAACGAGAATATAACCAAGTAATGGAGGCAATACCTCAGACAGTTATACTAATGGCCTCAACTTTAAATAGATTTGGCTCTTGCCCAAACCTCCCTTTGCTTTTGGTGAATGGTTTCCGCCTAGATGACTCAAAATTAAACAATTTAACGATTAGGAAAATATTTAATAAAGAAATCTTCCCAGCAACAGTTTCTAGAGCTGCCATTCTTAATTTTTTCTCCAAAAAAGAAGCTCAAATTCTAAGATCTAAATTCTTTAAATTTCCTATTTCACCAAAAGCAAAAGAGATCCACTATAAAGTTTTAAATGGAATTTATCCTTCTGCTGAGTTTCTAAGTAAACGCTTTGGCTTTGAGAACAATAACTGTTCCTTTTGTAATGAACATATAGAAAGTACAGATCACATTTTCTTTTACTGTATGTACACCATTGCGTTTTGGGATGATTTTCATCACTGGTTATCTAAACATGTACCAACCCCTGTTTTTAACTGTCAGAATATTTTGTATGGCTTTATTATTAAGAACTCATTGCATGATATGTCTATTAACACCCTCGTAATCTTGGGAAAATTTTATGTACACAAAAATAGATTTTTAAAATGCAAGCCAAATTTTAATGTATTTCATAAAGAACTCTGCCTTTTTTTCTCATCACTGAAACACATGAAGAAGCGGAATGCTGTGAAACTCCACTGTTTGGTCGATGATCGGAAACTCATGGACAACCCCTAGAACTCTGGACACTCTGGACTGAAAAGAACCCCCCGTTTCTCTTTTTGTCTACTTTTATTATGCTTTTAGTTACTTTATCTTATTATTATTTACTATTCTTACTACTTTATCTTATCCTTCTTACCTCTTGTAAGACTGTTGACTGAACTACACAATTTAGATAAAAAATTGTTAATTGCTATGTTTATCACATCTACGTCAAAACTTTGTACTTTCACCTTGTTCTTAATAAAGTTTTGGGAAAAAAAAAAAATGAACTTTACTTGGCGCTTGCATGAGAAAAAGCGACAGCGCATATAAATTACGTCACGTCGTCAGGTGCGTGACCAAAGATCACTAGTTACAGACAAGATAATACTATGTCGTTTGTTTACACCACAAGCACTTTCAGTTACTTCTCCTCCTAATTATTGACCTTTTGTGTTGTTAATTATTCACAGCTGTATCTGACTGTGTTGATCACCGGCTAACCCTTATACCAGCTCTTGCCTCATTCCCAATGTGGCGATTTACTGTTAAGTTGACTGCTAAGCTGTGTGGTTAATTGATTGCTTTTCACAGTTTTCTCACGCACAGCATGTTCACAGTTTAGGTTAATTTCTCCTTTTATCCTGCCGTGAAGCTGAGTTATTTGTTTCAGCCGTCATGCTGCTTTAGGTTATTTCTACAATAAAGTATGTTTTCTTGCACTGCACAATTGGGTCCTCTCCTTTGCCCCGAAAGAGCACACATGACACTATCAAGTAATGTTTTGACTAAGGGAACTAAATGACAGTGTTTGTGCAGTCCTTTGTTCCAGATAAAACATTTAAACAAAAGTTTCTTACAAAAATTCTTCAACTTCCCTCATTCCTTAGGTATCTCAAAGTTCAGAAAATAATAAATCACCTAGGACTTTATATAGGGACGAAATAGGAACAGAGATAAAGCGTAAATGAATAAACAACTTATTTAAATGCAGATTAAATAAAGTGTCGGTTAAAAAGCAATATAAAGGCCAATAAATAAATAAGGAACAAAGACTTCGGAGAAGGAAATTTGTTGTTAATCCAAACATAAGTGAATTGTTCAAAAGGGAGCTACTTTAAAAAGTCACACTCTCCAAACACACTAAAAAATAGGGTATTTCTACTTAAAAAGGTTAGTTTTCAGGCTGCCTTAAAATTTAAGTTGACTGAACTTGAGTTTATATGTTTTAAACTTTACCACTTATGTTCTCAAGTTCAGTCAACTTAAAATTTTAAGGCAGCTTGAACACTAGCTTTTTCAAGTCAAGACAACTTTTTTAAAGTGCATCAGAAAAGTCATTTAAAATTTTCTTTGACACTAACAGCTAATTTGAATGCAGATTTAAAAATAAAATTTGCGCAAACAAGAATGAGATAAAAGAAAAACAACTTTTTGAGTTATCTTACTAACAAACAAACAGACAGACAGACAAACCAACGCCGATGAAAATATAACCTCCTTGGCGGAGGTAAAAATGACCCTGACGGACAGACCAGACTGTTATTCTACTTAAAACAGTTAGTGCTAAGGGTGCCTTAAAATTTTAAGCTGACTGAACTTGAATTTGTGTTTATGTGTTTCATGTGTCTTTACCACTTAATCTTTTCAAGTTCAGTCAACTTAAAATTTTAAGGCAACTCAAACACTAACTTTTTTAAATTGAGAAAACTTTTTTACAGTGCAGATAGACAGACACACACACAAAGGGAAAGGCAGCTCTGCGCTATAGACAAAGCAATATTTTTCACTAAAAAAGGTTAGTGGCAATCATGTGAGTATAGACCTCTTTTACCAAGAAAAGAAATTGCTTTTATCTGAACTAAAGCTTCTAAAACTTGCTTGTCCAGATTTAGAATCTCCTTTAGGATTTCCCAACCTAAAAACTACAATAACAAAAGTTAAAGGAATACTGGAAGACGAGGACTGAACATGTCCCTACCTCAGGAGAACCATCAGAGTCTCCAAAGACATCAACAAAGTCTGTTGGACTTTTCCTCAGAGTCTGGTCAGCAGGCAGCGTGTTGTCATTGTAAGATGTCACAAACTTAAAGTCACTGGTTCTAGATCCTGTTGTCAGGTAGGCGTCATAATTGTAAGTGCTGCGTAAAGTTCCTGTGCCATCAACATCTGCGTAATTAGGAGGGAGATAAGCACTGGGGATGGCAACTGCTCCATCAAACAACAGTCTGGGTTTTCTCCTGCGACAAAACCTCAGACCCAGGATGATGATGATAAAGGTGAGAAAAAAGGTGGACACAGACACCAGTGAGATGATCAGATAAGAGGTCAGTTTAGAGTTCTTCTCCTCATAGGAAATATCCTTCAGTTCTGGGACCTCCGCCAAGTTATCAGAAATCAGTAAATACATGGCACAGGTGGCAGAGAGAGAGGGCTGTCCGTTATCTTTCACTGCCACAATAAGGTTCTGTTTCATGCTGTCAGATTCTGAAATGTCCCGCTGTGTCCTGATCTCTCCGCTGTGGAGATCTATAGCAAAAAGTCCCGAATCAGTGGATTTGACTATATGATAGGACAGCCAGGCGTTCTGTCCGGAGTCTGCGTCCACTGCTATGACTTTGGACACCAGAGAGCCTCCGTGTGCAGCTTTGGGGACCAGCTCGGTCATGAAGGAGTTTTCCTCTGGGGCGGGGTACAGTATCTGAGGAGAGTTGTCATTCACATCTGATATGAACACACTGACTGTCACGTTGCTGCTGAGTGGAGGAGAACCGTTGTCTCTGGCCATCAAGTAGACTTTAAAACTCCTGAACTGTTCATAATCAAACGACCTCACAGCGTGGATCACCCCCGTGTCTCCGTTAACAGATAGATAGGAGGACACTGGGGCTCCGTTCACCTCACCAGGTAACAGGGAATAAATCACTGTACCGTTCTGTCTCCAGTCGGAGTCTTGGGCACTAACGGAACATAAAGTGGATCCAGGTTTGTTATTTTCAGTCACATATGCGCTGTAGGACTGTTTGTCAAACACAGGTGGGTTGTCGTTGATGTCAGCTACAGATAAGTGAACAGTTTTAGAGGAGGACAGAGGTGGAGAGCCCTCGTCGGTGGCAGTGATTGTAATGTTGTAATCAGACACTAGTTCACGGTCCAGCTGTCCTGTGGTCACCAGAGAATAATAGTTTTTAATAGAAGGAAGTAACTTAAAAGGGACACCCTGCTGGATGGAGCAGCGGACCTGTCGGTTCTTCTCAGAGTCTCTGTCCTGCACGTTAATGATGCCCACCTCTGTACCAGGAGACACGTTCTCTGCTATGGGGTTAGACAGGGACTTTAGATAAATAACTGGAGCATTATCATTGATATCAGTAATGGCAATAATCACTTTTGCCTCTGATGAGAGTCCATAACCATCTTTGGCCTCAACATTAACTTCATATTTTGAGCCCTCTTCATAATCTATCTCACCTTTAACGAAGATTTGCCCTGTTTTGGGGTCAAGCGAAAAAAGCTTTTGTGATTTGTCAGTCAGTCTGCTAAATTCATATGTGACTTCTCCGTTCACTCCTTCATCTGCATCTGATGCACTAACAGTGATAACTGGAGTCTTTAAAGGTGAGTTCTCTGCTAAACTGGCTGTATACACAGCCTCAGTAAAAACAGGAGCGTTATCATTAGCATCCAGAACAATGACGTGTATGACGACAGTCCCTGATCTCTGAGGAGATCCACCATCCACCGCTGTGAGCAATAATTTCATTTCCTGCTGCTCCTCTCTGTCTAACTCCTTATTTAAAACCAGCTCACCATATTTACTCCCAGAGCTTGTGGTCTGAATATTGAACACAAAATTTGTGTTTTGTTGCAGAATGTAGTTTTGAACGGTGTTCTGACCAATGTCGGCGTCATGTGCTGCATTAATTCGATACCTGGCACCCTTATCAGCTGATTCTCTGATTTCCAGCTTTATAATATCCTTCAGGAACGTTGGCGCATTGTCATTTATGTCTTGTACCTGCAGCGACAACCGATGTAACTCCAGCGGATTCTCCAACAATAAGTCGAATTTGAGAACACACGTCGGCCTTTCTCCACAGTGCTCCTCTCTGTCTATTCTCTCTGCCACGATCAAATCTCCGCTTCTCAGGTTAATTCCGCAATATTGTCTGTCGCTTCCTTCCATATCAACACGAGCTCTACGAGCAGAGAGTCGACTTGGATCCAGACCGAGATCCTTGGCGATATTTCCAATAACAGATCCGTGTTTCAGCTCCTCCTGAACCGAGTAGCCCAGGTCTCCGCGGGCGTACTGCAACGCAACAAAGAAAATCACCAAACTAAAGCTTTGGAGGACGCGTCTTCGATTATCCATCTTTATATATCACTGTGGAGCTGGAAAGCGCTACATTCAGACACTATAAACGCGTTTCTGGTAAAATAATTGTGTTGTAATGGACCGGTAACAAACACTGCAGAGCACGGAGAGCTCAGTCCTCCTAATGGGTGGTGTACAAAGCAACTGAAAAAAATTCTGTTCCACTGCAGGTCTACACTGACACCCTGAGTTCAAATGATATATGACAGCTACAGAGAAAAGAATCAGTGTATACGAAATACCATACGTTTTAACATGTTAAAATGTTATTAAAAACCCACTTTCATGTAGCATACTATATTAATGCACATATTTGTGGACTGACAATGTCTTTCTTTTTTTTTAGCAAACCCAAACCATAGCAAAAGAATCGCAATATTATTCTCACGTGGCCATCAAGTTCAAGCAATTAATCATATCTTTCAGAGGGAAAACACAGCATATGCTTTAGAAAAGTTATGGTTTGTTAAAACAGAGCCTGTCGGATTTTGAAGTAAAAAAAAAAACTGCTCAAAAGTTAAAAGTCGATACAGTTTAGAAAACAAAAAGTCAAATATGTCTTCCTTCCCTGCTGAAATTCAGGTCATTATTCTTTATATTGTTTTGTTTCCAACGTCCTGTTGCTTTTGTAACAATAGAATAAGATTAAGAAATTGTTGTTAAATGCGTTTTGTAACTTCTGAATTGTATTTTTAATTAACTGTAACATGCAACTTTGCAAAAAAATTGAATCTGAGAAGAGACGGTTCTTTTATTATGATAAAATGTGTTGAGGTGGAGGAAGGACCTGCCCACCATGAAAAAGATCTTCATCATGCCACAGAGACAATTAGACAGTGCCTCACATTTCCCCTGTTCACATTGTTGTTGTAAGAAGAAGTAGCCATCTCTACTGTCATTCAGTCCATACAGCGAATCATGTACAGAAGAACGGAATTACGTTTCTCCCATCTACAATGTTAATCACATGTAGAATCAGAGCGGACGCTGCCATGCAAGGCTCCGCCACAAACTTCTTCCCCCATTCTATTATGCTGAGCACCAAGCTAGAAGGCAGGAAGTACCATTTTTATATGGTCTTTGGTATGACCCAGCTGGGACTTGAAACCCCCAACCTCCCGGTTGTGGGGCAGATGCGCTACCAACTAGGCCACCACTCCGGTAAAACAGGTGGATCTCAAATTGGCCTGTACAGCCATGGACAGAGACGACCCTAATGAGAGGACAGTCATACTCGCTTCAGGTGACTACCAATGATGATGATGATTGTGAGGTATGGTCCTAAAAGTTTTCACCAACTGCCTCAGTGTTTTAAAATAATGCCTTTATGAACTTATTTGAAATAACAACTTAAACAATATTTAAAAAAAAACACTGTTTAGCAATAAAAGAAAATCTTATTATAAAACCTCCTTACCCACTAACTACTCTCTTTCTGTTCCAAGAGTTTATCACAAAAACCCATAACAGGAAAATGTCTAGTCACATTTGAAGAGGATAATAACAACATGACAACTAAAGAACACACATTTTATAAATTAACTATAAGCGTGACTATCAATCAAAACATATACTGTAAATGAAAAAAAAATCAGAAACGTGAAAAAGCAGTGGAAGAACAAAATGAAGTAGATTAATCCTGAATTTAGTAGAAACGTGGACAGATTAGACATCACTGACTCCAAAGAACATCAAATGATTTTAGTGATTTGGGGGGGAAACGGAATACCACAGAAGTATAAAAGATTAAAATGTCACAATTCAAAAACAAGAGAAAATCTGCATAGAATTCCAAGAGAGACAAGATTAGCCTAGCGGCTAAAATTACGTGTTGTCACTTCAGGAGAAAAAAACCCGGAAATTTCTCCTTATAGGTCAGCATAGACTGAACTTCTTTGTTAGTACAACTTATTAAAATGTAAATTTCTATTAAAAAACAAGCTATGGTAAAATCAGCAAACCAAAAGGCCATGCTAAAAGACATGAAATTAAAAAAAGGTAATTATCAAACTCAAACAAAATGAATCATGGGTGATGGAAGCCAGTTCAGCACCATGGACAGAGCAGTATGAACAGTTCTCTTTTACATCCGGATGGGAAATAACATTCATCTTAAACAAAATTTAGGCTGTCCAATCAAATAAAAAAATCATTCCTTATTTTTTTCAAAGCCACAGAAAATGACAATAATTCAATGACTGAATAACAATAATAATACAGACACAAAAAATAAACATGCTACTATACGTAATTCAATAAAAGAGGTTCCTCAAACCTGAACATGCTCCCACCTTAGGAGAACAATCCCAATCTCAGAAGAAATCAGCAGAGTCTGTACTCTGCTGAAATTCTGCACGTGTCAAGCTTGAGTCGGGGGGGGGGGGGGGGAGGGGGGTATATCTTTAACTAAATATAAACAATGAAAACAAAAAAGGACAAAAAGAAAATTATGTGACACTTTGAATGGATCAGTGAAAACTAAAACTGCAAAAAGTGAATAAAATAGGAGGAAAACTTGGTTTATTTTTTTTTTAACAACGGAAACAGGACAGCCAAGTTTTGAAAGAGGTATACAGTAGCCAAACTGAGAAAAAAAATTCAGCACCACAAATAAAAGTACTATTTTCACTAAAACTAAATATCTCCCTTTCGATGTCACAAGATAATTTTTGTCATAGATAAAATGAAACTCCATGTCCCTATCACTCAATTTTAGATATGTGAGGTCGCAAATAAGAAATTCAAAAGCTTAAGGCATTTGGATTTAAAAGTTGTTAAATTAAGATTCAACATGTGCCTACCTCAGGAGAACCATCAGAGTCTCCAAAGACATCAGCAAAGTCTGTTGGACTTTTCCTCAGAGTCTGGTCAGCAGGCAGCGTGTTGTCATTGTAAGATGTCACAAACTTAAAGTCACTGGTTCTAGAGCCTGTTGTCAGGTAGGCGTCATAATTGTAAGTGCTGCGTAAAGTTCCTGTGCCGTCAACATCTGCGTAATTAGGAGGGAGATAAGCGCTGGGGATGGCAACTGCTCCATCAAACAACAGTCTGGGTTTTCTCCTGCGACAAAACCTCAGACCCAGGATGATGATGATGAAGGTGAGAAAAAAGGTGGACAGAGACACCAGCGCGATGATCAGATAAGAGGTCAGTTTAGAGTTCTTCTCCTCATAGGAAATATCCTTCAGTTCTGGGACCTCAGCCAAGTTGTCAGAAATCAGTAAATACATGGCACAGGTGGCAGAGAGAGAGGGCTGTCCGTTATCTTTCACTGCCACAATAAGGTTCTGTTTCATGCTGTCAGATTCTGAAATGTCCCGCTGCGTCCTGATCTCTCCACTGTGGAGACCAATAGTGAAAAGTCCCGGATCAGTGGATTTGACTATATGATAGGACAGCCAGGCGTTCTGTCCGGAGTCTGCATCCACCGCTATGACTTTGGACACCAGAGAGCCTCCGTGTGCAGCTTTGGGAACCAGCTCGGTCATGAAGGAGTTTCCCTCCGGGGCGGGGTACAGTATCTGAGGAGAGTTGTCATTCACATCCGATATGAACACACTGACGGTCACGTTGCTGCTGAGTGGAGGAGAACCGTTGTCTCTGGCCATCACCTGGACTTTAAAACTCCTGAACTGTTCATAATCAAATGACCTCACAGCGTGGATCACCCCCGTGTCTCCGTTAACAGATAGATAGGAGGACACCGGGGCTCCATTCACCTCACCAGGTAACAGAGAATAAATCACTGTACCGTTTTGTCTCCAGTCGGGGTCTCGGGCACCAACAGAACATAATGTGGAGCCAGGTTTGTTATTTTCAGTCACATATGCGCTGTAGGACTGTTCCTCAAACACAGGTGGGTTGTCATTGATGTCAGCTACAGATAAGTGAACAGTTTTAGAGGAGGACAGAGGTGGAGAGCCCTCGTCAGTGGCAATGATTGTAATGTTGTAATCAGACACTAGTTCACGGTCCAGCTGCCCTATGGTCACCAGAGAATAATAGTTTTTAATAGAAGGAAGTAACTTAAAAGGAACACCCTGCTGGATGGAGCAGCGGACCTGTCGGTTCTTCTCAGAGTCTCTGTCCTGCACGTTAATGATGCCCACCTCTGTACCAGGAGACACGTTCTCTGCTATGGGGTTAGACAGGGACTTTACATAAATAACTGGAGCGTTATCATTCACATCGATGACATCAATCTTGACTTTTGCATAAGAAGTTAATCCCAATCCATCTTTTGCTGTAACACGCAGCTCAAAGAAAGGCACTGCTTCAAAATCAACCAGAGTAGCCAGTTTAATATCACCTGTTTTGTGATTAATGGTAAATATGGGCCGAACATCTTCTGATATGTGTCCAAAATCATATGCGACATCTCCATTGACTCCCTCATCTGCATCAGCTGCACTCACGGTCATCACACCAGTGCCCAGTGGAGAGTTTTCAGGTAGACTGGCTTTATAAATAGTCTGAGTGAAGACTGGAACATTATCATTAGCATCCAGTACAGCGATGTGAATGACTACAGTACCTGATCTCTGAGGGGATCCACCATCCAATGCTGTCAGAAGCAGACTGATTTCCTTTAACTGTTCACGATCGAGCTCTTTGTTGAGTACAAGTTCCGCAGAATTAGTCCCTACTCCCAGGATAAAATTCTCATTATTCTGGAGATTGTACGTCTGAACTGAATATTTGCCAATGTCTTCGTCATGGGCTTCTTCAATTGGAAAACGAGCCCCTTTTGCTGCAGATTCGTGAATATCAATATTTATAAGCTCCTTATTAAAATGAGGGGCGTTATCATTGATATCCTGAACATGCAGACTGATTCGATGTAATTCCAATGGATTCTCTAGCATGAGCTCCTCTTTTAAAACGCAGGAGGCTTTGTCTCCACAAAGCCCTTCCCTGTCAATCCTGTCGGCAACAATTAGGTCTCCATTACGCAGGTCTATATCACAATAGCGTTTTTCGCTTCCATCCGTGTCAATGCGGGCCTTACGAGCGGAGAGTTTGCTTGTTTCTATTCCCAGGTCTTTGGCGATATTTCCTATCACGGATCCGCGTCGCATTTCCTCCGGAAACGAGTAGCTTATATCTCCTGCGGAGAATTGTAATGAAAAGAGCAGTAAACCGAGGACGCAGCTTTGGAAAGCAAATCCTGTGATAGCCATAACGACGAGTAATTCTTTTGTTCCTGACAGTCACGGACACACCCTAAAAAAAAAGTAAAATAAGGATCTCGACCAGAATGAGCTCAGTCCGAGCCCACGTCTCTTTCTCTTCTCTGTCAGCAAATACAGCACCTTCGGTCACACGCCCTCTGCCAGACTGTGGATGCTGAAACTAAATCTGCTACAGCTGGTGCATAGCGACATCGTGAGTCACTTGTAAATATTGCATGAGTAGGTATTTCAACACGACAACAGATTTAAAATAATACAAAACCATGAGGGGGAAAAAAAAACACATGTATTCATGGGTCTTGAGAAAAATAATGAGGCTCAGAGACACATTTCCCTCCTCCAGCATAATGGACCAATTTAGACTAAACGTAATAGAAAGATTGCAAAGTTGTAATTTTTTTTTAACTTGCATAATCGTCTCGCGGATGAGAATGTTTCAAACAAAATGCCTGAAACCAATTTTCAAACACATGACCAGTATGTTGGAATTTGATCACGTGACAAATAAAAAAGAAATCTGATTTATAATACAAAACTTATCAAGTATAAAAACAGAAAAGAACGATACTTTGCATCAGAAAATCGGTCGTGCGTTGAACTGCAAGGTTTGGCACCAAGAACAGAGACACAGAGTTCGCGCCGCATCTGCATTAAAAATTGAAACATCACCAGTCATTGCAGTAATGCTGGGGCAACTTATTAGCCAGTTAAATAGGTAAAGAAAAAAGGACAACCTATACCTGTACTGGAAAAACACTCAGCTTTTGAAATTAGCTAAATGAAATAATAAAATGTACAAATATTGAATATATACTGTATTACTCAAAACAGGAGAAAATATCTGCCAACAGAAAATGTAGATTTGACTTCTCAGTATTTAACAAAGCAAAACAAGTAATATTATCTTGAAGCAAGTGAAATGCTTTTACTAAAAAAACTATGGAAAACAAAAATATGTTGTCTGTCCAAAAAAAATCCCAGCAAAACAAACAAACAAACCCAAACAAAAATAAGAAACACCCGTGGTCATGTGACAGGTTGTCCCACACAGTGAGCAAATGCTGCAGCTGCAGCATGAAAACATTGGGTTTTAAAGTTCCCTTTTAGCAGCGAGCTTTTGGTAATAAAATTCTTTCCTTTGTTATGGCTATTCCATTGCAGTTAAATATTCACCACAAAACAAAATATGTAGCCTTAATATGTTAAAGTTAATCTTATTTGGATGTCAGTTTTTGCGGTGTCAGACAAAGATAAATGTTGGAAAGTTTCTAATGGGCTTATAATCCGAGTTGTTCAATTAAAATGAATATATACAGGATAGTTCATGTTAAATGTACTACCTAGTGACTTTGAAAGGGGAAAAGTATCACAGCATCTTAGAGTGCAAAATCAGAAGTTTCAGTATGTCTTTGAAGTTATTCTTTGGAAGGTCTAGAGGAGGACAAAGACACAAATATCCTCTGTTGTCTCATTTGTGTTGAAGAGCTCTGATTTCAAAATAAATGTCAAAACCCTCTTATATTACATTTTAGTTAAAATCTGAATATTGCAATGACCAGAGTGCAGGAAATGTTATACTTTTATATCAGTTACTCCTGGTAGTCGATGTATAAAAGTTCTGTAGAAGAGTCTACACCCTTCAGGACAGGAAAATTTTATGATAGGATCCAAGAGCCTTAACTGTTCTCAGTCAGTTATCCAAGTGCAAGATTCTTGAAGTACATCCTTAATCAGTTATCCAAGTGCAAGATTCTTGAAGTACATCCTTAAAGGAGTTAGGTCTAATGCACAGGTGTCAAACTCATTCCATGGAGGGCCAAGACCCTGCAGGTTTTACCTCCACCCAGTGTCTTCAACAGGTGATTTCTCTGAATTTCGTCCTACTGATTGCTGATCAGTGAAAACACCTGCTGAAGAGACTGGGTGGAAGTAAAACCTGCAGGGTCTTGGCCCTCCATGGAATGAGTTTGACACCCCTGGTCTAATGCGTAATGACAATGATCTAATATTTAATTAAACTACCACAGAAGTCATGCTATTCATTCAGTCGTGCTAGAAAGGGTAAAAGAGGCATTTCTGTTCAATTTATGACTCCACTGTTGTGACAGGAAAGTATAGATCATTGTACTACTAAACAGTTGGTGCAAAGACATCCAACAGTTAACTTGCAAAACAAACAAAGAAAAATGAACAGTGTGATAAAACAGCACTGCCTTCTGCTTCATTCTTACTGGGCAGTGCTAGTTGGGTGGGAAGTTATTTAAGTAACAGACAGCAATTTGTACAAATAGGTGAGCACAAATAACCATTCATGGACATCACTTGTGGTGTGCCCCAGGGGTCAGTTTTGGGAACCAAACTCTTTATCTGATATAAAAATGACGTATGCCAAGTATCAAAAATTCTGAAATTTGTTTGTGGATGACACAAATATCCTTTGCACTGGTGAAAATTTACAGCAGGTTTTAGAGGTGGTCACAACAGAAATAAAAGGTTAACACAGTTTTTCAACAAAAATAAATTATTTCTAAATGTGAAGAAAAAAAGAGTTTGCTGTTTGGAAATTATAAAATAAATCATGAAATAATGGTAATGATAGATGATACCAGAACTGAAATAGTACAGGAAAATAAGTTTCTGGGGGTGACACTAAACAATAAAATCTGCTGGAAACCTCACATCAGTCACATCCGGGCCAAGTTGGCAAAATGTATAGGGATACTGGGGAAGATAAGACACATTTTGGACTATAAATCAATATTCTTACTGTACAATTCACTGTTTTTACCATATCTTAACTACTGTATAGAGGTATGGGGAAACACCTGCAAAACCAACCTATAGCCAATATGCAGATTACAAAAATAGCTATAAGGATAATAAATAATGTAGGATATAGAGATCACACCAACTCACTGTTTTTAAAGTCACATGCCATAAAGTCCATGGATTTAGTTAAATTTAAGACAGCACAAGTAATGTACTTGGCAATTAATAAGCAACTCCCAACTAATATACAAAAAACATCCAAAAAAGAGACAATGATTACAATTTGAGAGGAGATATAAACCTAACAAAACGTAAGGTTCGAACAACAAAGAAAAGTTATGTGCATATCTGTCTGTGGGGTGGATTTGTGGAAGGGGTTTGGAGCTGAAACTGAAACTATGTCCAAACAGAAATCAATTCCAAAAGAAGTATAAGCATTATTTGCTAAAAGGATATACAGTATGTTAGAGGTGTATATGCAAGATGCACTAAACAGTCCAATCCTCAAAGAAAAGAAGACAAAGTGCAGTCTTAAAAGATATGATAGGGGGAACAAGCTCCTACCTCAGAAGAACCGTCAGAGTCTCCAAAGACATCAGCAAAGTCTGTTGGACTTTTCCTCAGAGTCTGGTCAGCAGGCAGCGTATCGTCATTGTAAGATGTCACAAACTTAAAGTCACTGGTTCTAGAGCCTGTTGTCAGGTAGGCGTCATAATTGTAAGTGCTGCGTAAAGTTCCTGTGCCGTCCACATCTGCGTAATTAGGAGGGAGATAAGCGCTGGGGATGGCAACTGCTCCATCAAACAACAGTCTGGGTTTTCTCCTGCGACAAAACCTCAGACCCAGGATGATAATGATGAAGGTGAGAAAAAAGGTGGACACAGACACCAGTGCGATGATCAGATAAGAGGTCAGTTTAGAATTCTTCTCATCATAGGAAATATCCTTCAGTTCTGGGACCTCAGCCAAGTTATCAGAAATCAGTAAATATATGGCACAGGTGGCAGAGAGAGAGGGCTGTCCGTTATCTTTCACTGCCACAATAAGGTTCTGTTTCATGCTGTCAGATTCTGAAATGTCCCGCTGTGTCCTGATCTCTCCGCTGTGGAGACCGATATTAAAAAGTCCCGGATCAGTGGACTTGACTATATGATAGGACAGCCAGGCGTTCTGTCCAGAGTCTGCGTCCACCGCTATGACTTTGGACACCAGAGATCCTCCGTGTGCAGCTTTGGGGACCAGCTCGGTCATGAAGGAGTTTCCCTCCGGGGCGGGGTACAGTATCTGAGGAGAGTTGTCATTCACATCCGATATGAACACACTGACGGTCACGTTGCTGCTGAGCGGAGGAGAACCGTTGTCTCTGGCCATCACCTGGACTTTAAAACTCCTGACCTGTTCATAATCGAACAACCTCACAGCGTGGATCACCCCTGTGTCTCCGTTAACAGATAGATAGGAGGACACCGGGGCTCCGTTCACCTCACCAGGTAACAGAGAATAAATCACTGTACCGTTTTGTCTCCAGTCGGGGTCTCGGGCACTAACGGAACATAAAGTGGAGCCAGGTTTGTTATTTTCAGTCACATATGCGCTGTAGGACTGTTCCTCAAACACAGGTGGGTTGTCGTTGATGTCAGCTACAGATAAGTGAACAGTTTTAAAGGAGGACAGAGGTGGAGAGCCCTCGTCGGTGGCAGTGATTGTAATGTTGTAATCAGACACTCGTTCACGGTCCAGCTGTCCTGTGGTCACCAGAGAATAATAGTTTTTAATCGAAGGAAGTAACTTAAAAGGGACACCCTGCTGGATGGAGCAGCGGACCTGTCGGTTCTTCTCAGAGTCTCTGTCCTGCACGTTAATGATGCCCACCTCTGTACCAGGAGACACGTTCTCTGCTATGGGGTCAGTCAGAGACTTTAGACTGATAGCAGGGGCGTTGTCATTTATGTCACTTACTTCAATAATTAACGTTGCATATGAAACTAAACCCAGCCCATCTTTTGCACTAATCTGCATTTCATATGAGGACACTTTCTCATAATCAATATTTTCAGCCACTCTTACTTCTCCTGTTTTAGGATCTAAAGAAAACACCTCACTGTTATCGTCTGAAACGTGATCAAAGCCGTACGTGATTTCACTATTTAAACCCTCATCTGCATCAGTAGCACTCACTGTCATTATCAACGTATCCAAAGGAGAATTTTCCGGCAGACTTGCTTTATAAACATTTTGGCTGAACACTGGTACATTATCATTAGCATCCAGTACAGTAACGTGAATGACTACAGTCCCTGATCTCTGAGGAGAGCCGCCATCAAATGCGGTCAGCAACAATGAAATTTCCTTTTTTTCTTCTCTGTCTAATTCTTTATCTAAAACCAGCTCGCAATATTTCCGCCCACCTCCTTTTGTGTTCACATTTAATTTGAAATGATCATTCTGAGCCAGTGAATAGCCCTGAACAGCATTGTCTCCGATGTCTCCATCGTGTGCTTCACCTAGAAGAAAACCTTCACCTTTATGTGCTGATTCACCTATTTCCAGTTTCAGTAAATCCTCCTTAAACTGAGGTGAATTGTCGTTGACGTCTTGAACACGAATATTGATGCGATGTAGCTCTAACGGATTTTCCAGAACCAGTTCTTGTTTTATAACACACAACGCCTTTTTTGCACAAAGCCCTTCTCGGTCAATCCTCTCGTGTACAATCAAGTCACCAGTATTGAGATTTATACCACAGTATAGTGCGTTGTTGTCTTCTGCGTCGATGCGGGGCTTGCGAGCAGAAAACCTACTCAATTCTAGTCCCAGATCCTTAGCAATATTTCCAATTACAGATCCTCGTTTCATCTCCTCCGGGATAGAATAGCTCACGTCTCCATAGATAAGACGAAGGGAAACGAGCAAAAAAGCAAGGCTGCAGTGCAGCGAAAACGTGCTGTATCCCATTGTGGACCGAATTCACAATGATCTTAATCATTCATTTAGGCCGAAAGTAAAACTCTTCTTCAATATTGCCGTTGAAACCGCCAAAGGAATCACAAACGGCTGCACAATAGCTCAACAGAGGCATTGAATTCATGTAGTCAGAAGGGTGGAGTGCACATCTGCCTCCGGTTTATTGGTGCACGCTGACACCCTGAGTCTCATTTTAGGTATAACAACAAGAGGCTGTTTTCGGCAGTTTAAAAACACACGGACTAAAATGTTATGAAGGCCAAACGTCACTGTCAACATTTGGGCCACTTTTGCATCAACTAAAAACAATCAAATATTTGTTTCAAACAAGTATATCCTCAAAAACCTGATATATTGCCTTAGACACGTTATAGATTTTTGAGGAGAGCGATTAAATCAAACATCTTTTCTTCCATAAAGAAATGGAGTTCACTGTTGTTTTGACAGTAAATTACGATGATTAGGGGTGCTAGATTCATTTTATATTCCCTAAATATTTTTTAATTTAGTGTGTAGTTATGCACTTTGCAGAACAAGACTGCAGTTCAAGACAATATTAAAGTTATTGTAAAATATGAAACAACGTCTTCATAGCATCTTTATCAACCTTTTCAATCTTTTTAAATTATTAACAGTAGTCAAAATGTATTTGAATACCAACAAAAACTTTTTTATTGATTCATTAACATATTAAAAGCTCACTTTGCCTTTTCACAGTATCTAGGCTCAGGTTATTTGGAAATAGCACCTAATTCTTTGACTGTAAGAAATGAATAGAAATATTGCAACTATCAAAGATTTATACGTGCAAACAAATTTAAATAGTAAAAATTGTTAACATAAAAGTTAGTATTGCTTCGTAAAGTTAAAAAACTGACCCAATTTAACACATTTAATTAACACCAAAAGAAAAAAAATAGCAATATGAACAGAGTGTAGAAATTTCTGAATCTTAATTATACCTAAAATGTGTAAAATTCCAAGGCAGGGACTATTTAACTAGTGGAACTGTAACTGTTTTGACCTCAAGAAAACCATCACATTCTCCAAACACATCAACAAGGTCTGCTGACCTTTCATTCAGACAAACAACACATTTCAATGCAGATAAAATTGGAAAACATATTATAGGCCTAAGTCAAATCAATATGAATACAAGCACCGAAAGCACATAAATGAGGAACAATGCATGCCTCAACAATCCAAAGAAAATTCAGAGGGGAGACAGTTCAGCACAAGGACAGAGACATATTGTCCCCAAACAGGAAGTGGCAGAGACGTGAGAAGCTTTCATTCAATGAAATGAAACCACACTTAAAGCGGTAAAATCAACCGGCTTCAACACCCTTCTTCCAATTTTAAAATGTTCCTTAAAATTTTACAAACTGCAGGAAACTAAAGCAACTGAATTAGTGGAAAAACAAGAAAAAAAAACAGCTCTTTAGTTAATGTGTGCCAGTGTATGATGCTTTATCAGTTCAATTAGTTTAAAGTAAATTTGGCCAAATCACTGCTGGGTGAGGAACTCTATAGTCCTTTAAACAACATCATTTTCCATGGTACACTTAAAAGCAATTCTAAATATATTTCTTAGATAGATTGGTTTAACCTGGATAATTTCTCCTCACTCTTAAGCTGACCTATTTCCTTCACCTCTCCATTATTCCAAAGTTACTAAATTGTACTGACCTCAGGGTCTGTGGGAGTGACACCATTCATTAAAGATCTCCTTGACTTCATATTTCACAGATGATACATAGGGTAATTCAACACGTCTGTCTCCCTGTTACAGTTTTGGGGTTTGTGCTACAAGCCATTTTGTTACGTTTTGATCACATATCTCCATAATGGTGATGCATAATTTACAACAAACTCAACACAGGCATAGATAATGGCAAAGTAAATCACCCAGTTTAGCTGTACTTTAACTCCAACCAGAAGTACAATATTCGTGAACAGGTAGGCTGAGATACCACCACAGGATGCACACATATATAGGCCCTTTTCCACTAGCCTCACTTGGCCCTACACCGCACCACTCAGCCCGCTTAGAGAGATGTTCTTCTAACACATGCAAATGCTACATGAAAAACAACATGTACTGCCAAGGAAGGTGGCCACATGCAGCAAAGTAACCGTATACATTGTCAAAATAATTACCTTAAAAGGAAAAAGGTCCCAGTGAATACAGGCCAGTAAAGGTTTAGCAGTAACTTACCACAGATAATACATGACCATGGTCAAAGAATAAAACTGTAAACTCACATTTAGGGGGAAGTTTGAGAAGCTGAACTGAGAAAATAACTTAAGGCAAAGAAATCACTGGAAAAGAAACAAATCTTATTATTAACTAAAACTTAGACAATATATATGTTACAACTCGCCGCTCATTAGCGGCGCCAGCTGAGCGCACACCTGCACCTCGTCAGCGGTGGAGCATATAAGCCGCTCTGCCCTGGACTTCGGCCTGAAGCCGCCTGTTCCCTTCGGCTTCTTGCTTCAGAGGAACCCCCTCGCCAAACAGCAAGATCTCTCACGAAAGCAACTCTCTACTTGTGTTCCAGTCTTTCCCCTGTGCACAGGTGGACCTTCCCGGCGGCGGACCCCGCCCCCGCATCTCCACCTCACGGCTGCTTTCAGGTGCATCGTCAGGTCTCTGTCTCCCAGACTCTCCCTTGTGCGTGCCTGCCATCTGCCCTGCCAAGTAAGCCAACTAACCTCTCATCTCCTGTTGTACTGGTTTGATGCCAGTCACCTTCTCCCTGTGTTCTCTCCCCAGGGTTGTCTGGCTGTACGGTTCCCTGCCTCCGTGCCTGACGCTGACGTCCACCACCAGTACATCCACATTCCACAAACACGCATCCATTCATCCTTGTTGTTGAATAAAGCTATTGAATTCACTCTGAGCCTGCGTGTGTGTCTCCTGAGCCGTGCGTTATGTCAGTACGGCTTCAGCAGAGCGGCTCGGCGGACAGCGGGCTCGCACGCCGATTTTCCACCCTCGAGGCTCGGGTGGATTTAATAGCTCATCAGCAGCAAGTGATTCTAAACCAATTAACCTTGATAACTGCCCGGTTAGACCGTCTGGACCCCCCACAGCCGTTCCCCTCGGCTCATCAGGGAGGTGCAGCTCCTGCTGCTTCAGCGGCTGTCCAGTCAGCCCCGGGAATCCCAGCCCGACTCACACCCATTCCTACCCCCGCCCGCTTTAGCGGTAAGCTCGGTGGAGCGCGGGGATTCATCATGCAGTGTGAGTCGGTGTTTCTGCGCGTCCCCGGGGACTTTCCCTCAGACCATAGCCGAATTGGCTATATAGGAAATCTCCTGGAGGGTCGGGCACTCACCTGGGCTTATGCCGTAATGGCGAGGCCCGGTTATGCCTCCCTCACCTATGGCCAGTTCGTCAAAAATTTTCTGGACGTCTTTGATCACTCCCGAGTGGAGAGTGTCCTGACCGATCGTCTCCTCAGTCTTCAGCAGGGTAGCCGATCGGCCGCGGACTACGCCATAGACTTCCGGATTACAGCGGAGGAAGTTGGCTGGGGGGAACGTGCCCTCTGCGGCATCTTCCTCCGCAGTTTAAACTCAGGTCTGAGGGATGAATTGGCTGGACGGGATATCCCTGAAACACTGGCGGAGCTAATCTCGCTAACAATTGGCTTGGACAACCGGTTGCGCGAGCGCGCCTCGGAGCGGAAGCAGCCTTCTTGCTCTCGAGGGGCCTCGTCACGCCGGCTTCCAGCTCGCCCTCTGGCATTACCGCCGCCGGAGGTTCCCGAGGAATCGGAACCAATGGTGACGGGCCGGGCAAAGCTCCCTCTAGCGGAGAGACAACGCCGACGTGCGCTGGGTCTCTGCATGTATTGCGGGGACGACCAGCACACGGTGGAGCAATGCCCGGAGAAGCCAAACGGGGAGGTCCACGAGTCACTGTAGGGGGCCTCGCGGACGCTAACCGGACAACTCCCCTCACTCATTTGTCGCTGCCCATCCGTTTTTGCCACAACACCACAGGGCATCTCACTCACGCACTGGTGGACTCAGGCACGGAAGGCAGCTTTATTTCACAAAGCCTGGCAACCCGATTGGGCATCCGTTGCCAGCCCCTTAAGACTCCTCTCACCCTCATTAATCTCTCCCGTGCATCTCTGGGGAAGGTGACCCACCGGACAAACCCCGTCTCTATCATCGTCTCAGGGAATCACCGGGAGGAGATCTCCTTCTACATCTTGCCCTCCGCTGTGTCTCCAGTGATCCTGGGTTATCCGTGGCTCCGTCTCCATAACCCCGTCCTGGATTGGAAGACCGGGAAGGTAACAGCCTGGAGCACCTTCTGTATGAGCACCTGCCTCCAATCCGCTGCCTGCTCGCCATCCTCTCCTCCCGTGGTCAAGGATGCCGCGCCTCCGGACCTCTTCTTGGTGCCCGTGGAGTTTCACGACCTGGGCGCAGTCTTCAGCAAGTCCAAGGCAATGTCCCTTCCTCCACACAGGCCTTACGACTGCGCCATAAACCTCCGCCAGGGGGCGCCGCTCCCTTCGGGACGCCTCTACAGCCTGTCAGCGCCGGAGAAGGATGCCATGAACTCATACCTCAAGGAATCTCTCAGCGCAGGTATTATTCGCCCATCATCATCGCCATTAGGTGCAGGGTTCTTCTTTGTGGGCAAGAAGGATGGCTCGCTTCATCCGTGCATCGACTTCCGAGCCCTAAACGACATCACGGAGAAGGACCGTTACACCCTGCCCCTGATGGACACTGCCTTCCACTCCCTCCAGGGGGCGACCTGGTTTACCAAGCTGGATCTCCGCAGCGCGTACCACCTCGTCCAGATCCGGGAGAGAGACGAATGGAAAACAGCCTTCCGTACCCCGAACGGCCACTTTGAGTACCTGGTCATGCCGTTCGGGTTAACCAACGCTCCAGCCGTCTTTCAGCGCCTGATAAATGATGTTCTCCGGGATTTCATTGGCCTGTTTGTGTTCGTCTACCTGGATGACATTCTCATCTTCTCCAAGTCCAGGGACGAGCACCAGGTGCATGTGAGATGGGTCCTGCAGAGGCTACTGGAGAATCGACTATACGTGAAGGCGGAGAAGTGCGAATTCTATGCCAAGAAGACGTCATTTCTCGGGTTTGTCATCTCCCATGACCAGGTGCATCCAGACCCAGCCAAGATTAAAGTGGTGGTAGATTGGCCGACTCCCTCGTCTAGAAAGCAGGTGCAACAATTCGTCGGCTTTGCCAACTTCTACTGCCACTTTGTGCCCAACTTTGGAGCCATTGTCGGCCCTCTGACCCATCTCACCTCCCCTAAAACCCGGTTCCAGTGGACTGAGGAGGCCGCGGCGGCCTTCCAGGCGCTGAAGGTGGAATTTTCATCCTCCCGGGTCCTCAGCCAGGTCGACCCCTCTTTGCAGTGCATCGTGGAGGTCGACGCCTCGGATACGGGGGTGGGGGCGGTGCTGTCTCAGCGGTCACCGGCTGATGGGGTCAAACGGCCTTGTGCCTTCTTCTCCCGGCGCCTGTCCCCGGCGGAGCGCAACTACGATGTGGGGGACAGGGAGCTTCTTGCTATCAAGCTCGCGCTCCAAGAGTGGTGTCACTGGCTGGAGGGGGCTGCCCTGCCCTTCGTGGTGTTAACGGACCACAAAAATCTGGAGTATTTAAGAACTGCCAAGCGCCTGAACGCCTGCCAGGCCCGTTGGTCCCTGTTTTTTGCTAGGTTCCGTTTCACCATCACATTCAGGCCGGGCTCCAAAAACGGTCTCCCTGACGCCCTCTCCAGGCAATTCGCCCCTGAAGATTCGGGGGATGCTGTTCATACCATCCTGCCCAGGTCGTGCATCGTGGGAGCCGTTACTTGGGAGATCGAAGATAAGGTCCGAAAGGCGCAGGAATCAGAACCGGATCCAGGCGGCGGACCGGAGGGGAGGCTCTACGTTCCGTCCTCCGTTCGGGGGGAGGTCATCCATTGGCTCCACACATCCAAGCTAGCCTGCCATCCTGGGACCTCCCGAATGACTGACCTGCTCCAACGCTCCTTTTGGTGGCCGGGGTTACGCAAGGACGCTGCCCGCTATGCCCGGGCCTGCCCCGTCTGTGCCACCAGTAAGTCTGGCAACTCTCCTCCTGCGGGTTTGCTCCAGCCCCTGCCCGTCCCTGGTAGGCCCTGGTCGCACATCGCATTAGACTTCGTCACTGGTCTCCCCGTCTCTAACAACTTCGACACTGTCCTGACCATCGCCGACCGGTTCTCCAAGGCTGCCCATTTCGTGCCAGTACGGGGGCTGCCCTCTGCCTTGGAGACGGCAGACCTTCTCGTCCAACACGTGGTCAGGCTGCATGGGATACCAGCTGACGTAGTCTCCGACCGGGGTCCCCAGTTCGCCTCTGACGTCTGGTGGAGTTTCTGCAGGACACTAGGAGCCCAGGTAAGCCTCTCCTCCGGCCATCACCCCCAATCTAACGGGCAGTGTGAACGGACCAACCAGGAGCTGGAGGCTGCTCTCCGTTGCGTCACTGCCTCGAAGCCTGCGTCATGGAGCAAACATCTCGCCTGGGTAGAATATGCTCACAACACCGCTCGCTCTTCAGCCACAGGGATGTCCCCTTTCAAAGTGTCCCTGGGTTACGACCCCCCTTTGTTCCCCTCGCTGGAGGACGAATCTGCAGTTCCCACGGTCCGGGCTCACCTCAGGCGGTGTCGCTCAATCTGGACAGCCGCGCGCAATGCGCTTTTACGCACGGTGGAGCGCAATAAGGCCATGGCAGATCGGCAAAGAAGACCTGCTCCTGCCTACCTGGTGGGCCAACCGGTCTGGATATCCACGCAGGATGTGAACCTGAAGGGTGAGAGGAGGAAGTTGGCGAAACGCTTCATGGGCCCATTCCTCGTCACCAAGATAATCAACCCGGTGGCAGTGCGCGTTGCTACTCCCCCCTCCCTCCGCATCCATCCCACCTTCCACGTCTCTAAGGTGAAACCGGTGGTGTCTGATCCTATCTGCCCTCCTCCTGCTGCGCCGCCCGCGCCTCGGATGATTGATGGCCATCCAGCATGGACTGTCTCGACCATCTTGGACTCCCGACGCCGGGGTCGCGGGCTACAGTATTTGGTGGACTGGGAGGGCTATGGTCCAGAATGGAGGCAATGGGTCCGTTCCTCGTTCGTGTTGGATCGCTCTCTCATCACCGAGTTTCACCGGAAGTACCCCAATAAACCATCGCTAGGAGGCGCTGCTAGAGGGGGGAGTACTGTTACAACTCGCCGCTCATTAGCGGCGCCAGGTGAGCGCACACCTGCACCTCGTCAGCGGTGGAGCATATAAGCCGCTCTGTCCTGGGCTTCGGCCTGAAGCCGCCTGTTCCCTTTGGCTACTTGCTTCAGAGGAACCCCCTCGCCAAACAGCAAGATCTCTCACGTAAGCAACTCTCTACTTGTGTTCCAGTCTTTCCCCTGTGCACAGGTGAACCTTCCCGGCGGCGGACCCCGCCCCCGCATCTCCACCTCGCGGCTGCTGTCAGGTGCATCGTCAGGTCTCTGTCTCCCAGACTCTCCCTTGTGCGTGCCTGCCATCTGCCCTGCCAAGTAAGCCAACTAACCTCTCATCTCCTGTTGTACTGGTTTGATGCCCGTCACCTTCTCCCTGTGGTCTCTCCCCAGGGTTGTCTGGCTGTACGGTTCCCTGCCTCCGTGCCTGACGCCGACGTCCACCACCAGTACATCCACATTCCACAAACACGCATCCATTCATCCTTGTTGTTAAATAAAGCTATTGAATTCACTCTGAGCCTGCATGTGTGTCTCCTGAGCCGTGCGTTATGTCAATATATGTCTCAAATAATGCTATAGAATTACTTCCTTAGGTCAAAGAAGAGTACAAATAAATAAAGTGGAATTTTTGAGGCAGTAGTGGTGTCGGTAGGAAGAGAATTGTTTGGGAAGAAAGTGAGAAGTATAGGTTAATAGCCGTTATGTTGGTCAAAAAGCATTTAGGTCAAAACAACCCAAACGTAAGATTTGATGTTCAGAAGTTCATAATTAAAGTAAAAAAAACAACAAACACCCCAGTGAAAATATTTTAAGAATTAAACCTTTATGCAAAACCGCTGCCTCGTTATTCTTACTGTTTGATAATGTAGAGCACATGCCTACCTCAGGAGAACCGTCAGAGTCTCCAAAGACATCAGCAAAGTCTGTTGGACTTTTCCTCAGAGTCTGGTCAGCAGGCAGCGTGTTGTCATTGTAAGATGTCACAAACTTAAAGTCACTGGTTCTAGAGCCTGTTGTCAGGTAGGCGTCATAATTGTAAGTGCTGCGTAAAGTTCCTGTGCCGTCCACATCTGCGTAATTAGGAGGGAGATAAGCGCTGGGGATGGCAACTGCTCCATCAAACAACAGTCTGGGTTTTCTCCTGCGACAAAACCTCAGACCCAGGATGATGATGATGAAGGTGAGAAAAAAGGTGGACACAGACACCAGCGCGATGATCAGATAAGAAGTCAGTTTAGAGTTCTTCTCATCATAGGAAATATCCTTCAGTTCTGGGACCTCCGCCAAGTTATCAGAAATCAGTAAATACATGGCACAGGTGGCAGAGAGAGAGGGCTGTCCGTTATCTTTCACTGCCACAATAAGGTTCTGTTTCATGCTGTCAGATTCTGAAATGTCCCGCTGTGTCCTGATCTCTCCGCTGTGCAGACCAATTGTGAAAAGTCCCGAATCAGTGGATTTGACAATAAGATAGGACAGCCAGGCGTTCTGTCCGGAGTCTGCATCCACCGCTATGACTTTGGACACCAGAGAGCCTCCTTGTGCAGCTTTGGGGACCAGCTCGGTCATGAAGGAGTTTCCCTCCAGGGCGGGGTACAGTATCTGAGGAGAGTTGTCATTCACATCCGATATGAACACACTGACGGTCACGTTGCTGCTGAGCGGAGGAGAACCGTTGTCTCTGGCCATCACCTGGACTTTAAAACTCCTGAACTGTTCATAATCAAATGACCTCACAGCGTGGATCACCCCCGTGTCTCCGTTAACAGATAGATAGGAGGACACCGGGGCTCCGTTCACCTCACCAGGTAACAGAGAATAAATCACTGTACCGTTTTGTCTCCAGTCGGGGTCTCGGGCACTAACAGAACATAATGTGGAGCCAGGTTTGTTATTTTCAGTCACATATGCGCTGTAGGAGTGTTCCTCAAACACAGGTGGGTTGTCGTTGATGTCAGCTACAGATAAGTGAACAGTTTTAGAGGAGGACAGAGGTGGAGAGCCCTCATCAGTGGCAGTGATTGTAATGTTGTAATCAGACACTAGTTCACGGTCCAGCTGTCCTGTGGTCACCAGAGAATAATAGTTTTTAATTGAAGGAAGTAACTTAAAAGGGACACCCTGCTGGATGGAGCAGCGGACCTGTCGGTTCTTCTCAGAGTCTCTGTCCTGCACGTTAATGATGCCCACCTCTGTACCAGGGGACACGTTCTCTGCTATGGGGTTAGACAGGGATTTTAGACTGATAGCAGGGGCGTTGTCATTCATGTCACTTACTTCAATTATTAACGTTGCATATGAAACTAAACCCAGCCCATCTTTTGCACTAATCTGCATTTCATACGAGGACACTTTCTCATAATCAATATTTTCAGCCACTCTTACTTCTCCTGTTTTAGGATCTAAAGAAAACACCTCACTGTCATCGTCTGAAACGTGATCAAAGCCGTACGTGATTTCACTATTTAAACCATCATCTGCATCAGTAGCACTCACTGTCATTACCAACGTATCCAAAGGAGAATTTTCCGGCAGACTTGCTTTAAAAACATTTTGGCTGAACACTGGTACATTATCATTAGCATCCAGTACAGTAACGTGAATGACTACAGTCCCTGATCTCTGAGGAGAGCCGCCATCAAATGCAGTCAGCAACAATGAAATTTCCTTTTTTTCTTCTCTGTCTAGTTCTTTATCTAAGACCAGCTCGCAATATTTCCGCCCACCTCCTTTTGTGTTCATATTTAATTTGAAATGATCATTCTGAGCCAGGGAATAGCCCTGAACAGCATTGTCTCCGATGTCTCCATCGTGTGCCTCCCCCAGAAGAAAACCTTCACCTTTATCTGCTGATTCGCGTATTTCCAGTTTCAGTAAATCCTCCTTAAACTGAGGTGAATTGTCGTTGATGTCTTGAACACGAATATTGATGCGATGTAGCTCTAACGGATTTTCCAGAACCAGTTCTTGTTTTATAACACACGACGCCTTTTTTGCACAAAGCCCTTCTCGGTCAATCCTCTCGTGTACAATCAAGTCACCAGTATTGAGATTTATACCACAGTATAGCACATTGTTGTCCTCTGCGTCAATGCGGGGCTTGCGAGCAGAAAACCTACTCAATTCAAGTCCCAGATCCTTAGCAATATTTCCAATTACAGATCCTCGTTTCATCTCCTCCGGGATAGAATAGCTCACGTCTCCACTGATAAGAGGAAGGGAAACGAGCAAAAAAGCAAGGCTGCGGTGCAGCGAAAACGTGCTGTATCCCATTGTGGAACGAATTCACAATGATCTTAATCATTCATTTAGGCCAAAAGTAAAACTCTTCTTCAATATTGCCGTTGAAACCGCCAAAGAAATCACAAACGGCTGCACAATAGCTCAACAGAGGCATTGAATTCATGGAGTCAGAAGGGTGGAGTGCTCATCTGCCTCCGGTTTATTGGTGCACGCTGACACCCTGAGTCTCATTTTAGGTATAACAACAAGAGGCTGTTTTCGGCAGTTTAAAAACACACGGACTAAAATGTTATGAAGGCCAAACGTCACTGTCAACATTTGGCCCACTTTTGCATCAACTCAAAACAATCAATTATTTGTTTCAAACAAGTATATCCTCAAAAAACTGATATATTGCCTTAGACACGTTATAGATTTTTGAGGAGAGCGATTAAATCAAACATCATTTCTTCCATAAAGAAATGGAGTTCACTGTTGTTTTGACAGTAGATTACGATGATTAGGGGTGCTAGATTCATTTTATATTCCCTAAATATTTTTAATTTAGTGTGTAGTTATGCACTTTGCAGAACAAGACTGCAGTTCAAGACAATATTAAAGTTATTGTAAAATATGAAACAATGTCTTCATAACATTTTTTATCAACATTTTCAATCTTTTTAAATTATTTACAGTAGTCGAAATGTATTTGAATACCAACAAAAACTTTTGATTGATTCATTAACATATTAAAAGCTCTCTTTGCCGTTTCACAGTCTCTAGGCTCAGGTTATTTGGAAATAGCACCTAATTCTTTGACTGTAAGAAATGAATAGAAATATTGTAACTATCAAAGATTTAAAAGTGCAAACAAATTTAAATAGTAAAAATTGTTAACATATAAGTTAGCATTGCTTTGTAAAGTTAAAAACTGACCCAATTTAACACATTTAATTAACACCAAAAGAAAAAAAAATAGCAATATGAACAGAGTGTAGAAATTTCTGAATCTGAATTATACCCTAAATGTGTAAAATTCCAAGACATGGACTATTTAACTAGTGGAACTGTAACTGTTCTGACCTCAAGAAAACCATCACATTCTCCAAACACATCAACAAGGTCTGCTGACCTTTCATTCAGACAAACAACACATTTCAATGCAGATAAAATTGGAAAACATATTATAGGCCCAAGTCAAATCAATATTAGAACAAGCACCGAAAGCACATAAATGAGGAACAATGCATGCCTCAACAATCCAAAGAAAATTCAGAGGGGAGACAGTTCAGCACAAGGACAGAGACATATTGTCCCTAAACAGGAAGTGGCAGAGACGTGAGAGGCTTTCATTCAATGAAATGAAACCACACTTAAAGTGATAAAATCAACCGGCTTCAAAGCCCTTCTTCCAATTTTAAAACGTTCCTTAAAAGTTTACAAACTGCAGGAAACTAAAGCAACTGAATGAGTGGAAAAACAAGAAGAAAAAAAAACCCAAAACAGCTCTTTAGTTAATGTGTGCCAGTGTATGATGCTTTATCAGTTCAATTAGTTTAAAGTAAATATGACCAAATCACTGCTGGGTGAGGAACTCTATAGTCTTTAAAACAACATCATTTTCCGTGGTACACTTAAAAGCAATTGTTAACATATTTCTTAAATAGATTGGTTTAAACTGGATAATTTCTCCTCGATCTTAAGCTGATCTGTTTCCTTCACCTCTCCATAATTCCAAAGTAACCAAACTGTACTGACCTCAGGGTCTGTGGGAGTGACACCATTCATTAAAGATCTCCTTGACTTCATATTTCACAGAGGGTACACAGGGTAATTCAACATGTCTGTCTCCCTGTAGAGTTTTGGGGCTTGTGCTACAAGCCATTTTTTACGTTTTGATCACATAGTTCCATAACGGTGATGCATAATTTACAACAAACTCAACACAGGCATAGATAATGGCAATGTAAATCACCCAGTTTAGTTGTTGTTTAACTCCAACCAGAAGTACAATATTCGTGAACAGGTAGGCTGAGATACCACCAAAGGATGCGCACATAGAGAAATGTTCTTCAAACACATGCAAATGCTACATGAAAAACAACATGTACTGCAAAGGAAGGTGGCCACATGCAGCAAAGTAACCGTATACATTGTCAAAATAATTACCTTAAAAGGAAAAAGGTCCCAGTGAATACAGGCCAGTAAAGGTTTAGCAGTAACTTACCACAGATAATAATCACCAGGGTCAAAGAATAAAACTGTAAATTGGTACATCAGATCACATTTAGGGGGAAGTTTGAGAAACTGAACTGAGAAAATGACTTAAGGCAAAGAAATCACTGGAAAAGATATGAATCTTATTATTAACTAGAACGTAGACAATATATACTGTATGTCTCAAATAATACTATAGAATTAATTCCTTAGGTCAAAAAAGAGTACAAATAAAGTGGAATTTTTGAGGGAGTAGTGGTGTGGGTAGGAAGAGAACTGTTTGGGAAGAAAGTGAGAAGTATAGGTTAATAGCTGTTGGACTGGTCAAAAAGCATTTAGGTCAAACGAATCCAAATGTAAAATTTGATGTTCAGAAGTTCATAATTAAAGTAAAAAAACAAAAAAACAACAACAACAACAAAAAAGGCCCCAGTGAAAATATTTTAAGAATTAAACCTTTATGCAAAACCGCTGCCTCGTTATTCTTACTGTTTGATAATGTAGAACACATGCCTACCTCAGGAGAACCATCAGAGTCTCCAAAGACATCAGCAAAGTCTGTTGGACTTTTCCTCAGAGTCTGGTCAGCAGACAGCATGTTGTCATTGTAAGATGTCACAAACTTAAAGTCACTGGTTCGAGAGCCTGTTGTCAGGTAGGTGTCATAATTGTAAGTGCTGCGTAAAGTTCCTGTGCCGTCAACATCTGCGTAATTAGGAGGGAGATAAGCGCTGGGGATGGCAACTGCTCCATCAAACAACAGTCTGGGTTTTCTCCTGCGACAAAACCTCAGACCCAGGATGATGATGATGAAGGTGAGAAAAAAGGTGGACACAGACACTAGCGCGATGATCAGATAAGAGGTCAGTTTAGAGTTCTTCTCCTCAAAGGAAATATCCTTCAGTTCTGGGACCTCAGCCAAGTTATCAGAAATCAGTAAATACATGGCACAGGTGGCAGAGAGAGAGGGCTGTCCGTTATCTTTCACTGCCACAATAAGGTTCTGTTTCATGCTGTCAGATTCTGAAATGTCCCGCTGTGTCCTGATCTCTCCGCTGTGGAGACCGATAGTGAAAAGTCCCTGATCAGTGGACTTGACTATATGATAGGACAGCCAGGCATTCTGTCCAGAGTCTGCGTCCACCGCTATGACTTTGGACACCAGAGAACCTCCGTGTGCAGCTTTGGGGACCAGCTCGGTCATGAAGGAGTTTCCCTCCGGGGCGGGGTACAGTATTTGAGGAGAGTTGTCATTCACATCTGATATGAACACACTGACGGTCACGTTGCTGCTGAGCGGAGGAGAACCGTTGTCTCTGGCCATCACCTGGACTTTAAAACTCCTGAACTGTTCATAATCAAATGACCTCACAGCGTGGATCACCCCCGTGTCTCCGTTAACAGATAGATAGGAGGACACCGGGGCTCCGTTCACCTCACCAGGTAACAGAGAATAAATCACTGTACCGTTTTGTCTCCAGTCAGGGTCTCGGGCACTAACAGAACATAATTTGGAGCCAGGTTTGTTATTTTCAGTCACATATGCGCTGTAGGAGTGTTCTTCAAACACAGGTGGGTTGTCGTTGATGTCAGCTACAGCTAAGTGAACAGTTTTAGAGGAGGACAGAGGTGGAGAGCCCTCGTCAGTGGCAGTGATTGTAATGTTGTAATCAGACACTAGTTCACGGTCCAGCTGTCCTGTGGTCACCAGAGAATAATAGTTTTTAATCGAAGGAAGTAACTTAAAAGGGACACCCTGCTGGATGGAGCAGCGGACCTGTCGGTTCTTCTCAGAGTCTCTGTCCTGCACGTTAATGATGCCCACCTCTGTACCAGGAGACACGTTCTCTGCTATGGGGTTAGACAGGGATTTTAGACTGATAGCAGGGGCGTTGTCATTTATGTCACTTACTTCAATTATTAACGATGCATATGAAACTAAACCCAGCCCATCTTTTGCACTAATCTGCATTTCATATGAGGACACTTTCTCATAATCAATATTTTTAACCACTCTTACTTCTCCTGTTTTAGGATCTAAAGAAAACACCTCACTGTTATCGTCTGAAACGTGATCAAAGCCGTATGTGATTTCACTATTTAAACCATCATCTGCATCAGTAGCACTCACTGTCATTACCAACGTATCCAAAGGAGAATTTTCCGGCAGACTTGCTTTATAAACATTTTGGCTGAACACTGGTACATTATCATTAGCATCCAGTACAGTAACGTGAATGACTACAGTCCCTGATCTCTGAGGAGAGCCGCCATCAAATGCAGTCAGCAACAATGAAATTTCCTTTTTTTCTTCTCTGTCTAGTTCTTTATCTAAGACCAGCTCACAATATTTCCGCCCAACCCCTTTTGTGTTCACATTTAATTTGAAATGATCATTCTGAGCCAGTGAATAGCCCTGAACAGCATTGTCTCCAATATCAGCGTCGTGCGCTTCTCCCAGAAGAAAACGTGTACCTTTGCTCGCCAGCTCACGTATTTCCAGTTTCAGTAAATCCTCCTTAAACTGAGGTGAATTGTCGTTGATGTCTTGAACACGAATATTGATGCGATGTAGCTCTAACGGATTTTCCAGAACCAGTTCTTGTTTTATAACACACGACGCCTTTTTTGTACAAAGTCCTTCTCGGTCAATCCTCTCGTGTACAATCAAGTCACCAGTATTGAGATTTATACCACAGTATAGCGCGTTGTTGTCCTCTGCGTCAATGCGGGGCTTGCGAGCAGAAAACCTACTCAATTCAAGTCCCAGATCCTTAGCTATATTTCCAATTACAGATCCTCGTTTCATCTCCTCCGGGATAGAATAGCTCACGTCTCCATTGATAAGATGAAGGGAAACGAGCAGAAGAGCAAGGCTGCAGTGCAGCGAAAACGTGCTGTATCCCATTGTGGAACGAATTCACAATGATCTTAATCATTTATTTAGGCCGAAACTAAAAATCTTCTTCAATATTACCGTTGAAACCGCCAAAGGAATCACAAACGGCTGCACAATAGCTTAACAGAGGCATTGAATTCATGGAGTCAGAAGGGTGGAGTGCACATCTGCCTCCGGTTTATTGGTGCACGCTGACACCCTGAGTCTCATTTTAGGTATAACAACAAGAGGCTGTTTTCGGCAGTTTAAAAACACACGGACTAAAATGTTATGAAGGCCAAACGTCACTGTCAACATTTGGCCCACTTTTGCATCAGCTAAAAACAATCAAATATTTGTTTCAAACAAGTATATCCTAAAAAAAACCCCTGATATATTACCTTAGACACGTTATAGATTTTTGAGGAGAGCAATTAAATCAAACATCATTTCTTCCATAAAGAAATGGAGTTCACTGTTGTTTTGACAGTAAATTACGATGATTAGGGGTGCTAGATTCATTTTATATTCCCTAAATATTTTTAATTTAGTGTGCAGTTATGCACTTTGCAGTACAAGACTACAGTTCAAGACAATATTAAAGTTATTGTAAAATATGAAACAATGGCTTCATAGCATTTTTATCAACCTTTTCAATCCTTTTAAATTATTAACAGTAGTCAAAATGTGTTTGAATACCAACAAAAAACTTTTTATTGATTCATTAACATATTAAAAGCTCTCTTTGCCTTTTCACAGTCTCTAGGCTCAGGTTATTTGGAAATAGCACCTAATTCTTTGACTGTGAGAAATGAATAGAAATATTGCAACTATCAATGATTTATAAGTGCAAACAAATTTAAATAGTAAAAACTGTTAATATATAAGTCAGTATTGCTTCGTAAAGTTAAAAACTGACCCAATTTAACACATTTAATTAACACCAAAAGAAAAAAAAATTAGCAATATGAACAGAGTGGAGAAATTTCTGAATCTGAATTATACCTAAAATGTGTAAAATTCCAAGACATGGACTATTTAACTAGTGGAACTGTAACTGTTCTGACCTCAAGAAAAGCATCACACTCTCCAAACACATCAACAAGGTCTGCTGACCTTTCATTCAGACAAACAACACATTTCAATGCAGATAAAATTGGAAAACATATTAAAGGCCTAAGTCAAATCAATATGAATACAAGCACCGAAAGCACCTAAATGAGGAACAATGCATGCCTCAACAATCCAAAGAAAATTCAGAGGGGAGACAGTTCAGCACAGGAACAGAGATTGTCCCTAAACAGGAAGTGGCAGTGACGTGAGAAGCTTTCAATCAATGAAATGAAACCACACTTAAAGCGGTAAAATCAACCAGCTTCAACGCCCTTCTTCCAATTTTAAAATGTTCCTTAAAAGTTTACAAACTGCAGGAAACTAAAGCAACTGAATGAGTGGAAAAACAAGAAAAAAAAAAACAAAAACAGCTCTTTAGTTAATGTGTGCCAGTGTATGATGCTTTATCAGTTCAATTAGTTTAAAGTAAATTTGGCCAAATCACTGCTGGGTGAGGAACTCTATAGTCTTTAAAACAACATAATTTTCCATGGTACACTTAAAAGCATTTCTAAACATATTTCTTAGATAGATTGGTTTAAACTGGATAATTTCTCCTCGATCTTAAGCTGATCTATTTCCTTCACCTCTCCATAATCCCAAAGTAACTAAATTGTACTGACCTCAGGGTCTGTGGGAGCGACACCATTCATTAAAGATCTCCTTGACTTCATATTTCACAGAGGATACACAGGGTAATTCAACACGTCTGTCTCCCTGTAGAGTTTTGGGGCTTGTGCTACAAGCCATTTTTTACGTTTTGATCACATATCTCCATAACGGTGATGCATAATTTACAACAAACTCAACACAGGCATAGATAATGGCAATGTAAATCACCCAGTTTAGCTGTAGTTTAACTCCAACCAGAAGTACAATATTCGTGAACAGGTAGGCAGCATGGTGGTGCAGTGGTCAGCACTGTTGTCTTACAGCTAGAAGGTTCCTGGTTCGAATCCCCAGGTTGGCAGGGGTTGGAACCTTTCTGTGTGGAATTTGCATGTTCTCCCTGTGCTGCGTGAGTTTACTCCGGGGGCTCCAGTTTCCTCCCACAATCCAAAGCAGGGGTCGGGAACCTATGGCTCGCGAGCCAGATGTGGCTCTTTTGATGGCTGCATCTGGCTCGCAGACAAATCTTTAAAAGGAACTCCAACTATATTCATCCGTCACACTGGTGCGCAAAGCGCACGCTCGTGCGCTTTGCGCGATATTGTACTTTATCATAGCGTGATTAATACATATGTCAGCTCTATCAAGTGTTGTGGGATGTCTGGTGCGTGTGTTTGGATCATAGATATAAAAGCCTTTTATATCTATGGTTTGGATGGGCAGCTCGGTGCGTGGACGTGAGTGAGTGATGGCGTTTGCGCAGCAGAGGCGCGCCCCCCCCCCCCCCTCCCCGGTGTGTGTGGCCAACGGTCTGTGATTTGGTGCGGATAAGTAGAAAGAGCGAGTCGACCGGAGCAGGTAGAATTTGTTGCTGACAACAGTGCGGTATATAAATAAAGCCCCAACGCTTCAGCAAAACGGCCTGTGCTTCTGTGTACCACAAGAGTGAGATTTACTCGGGAATTGACCGCGGAGGAAGATGCATCTCCCCTGCGTCCCAAAACCACGGTTAGGAGACGAAAGGCAGGAACGGTCAACACAAGCATGCGATCACAGACATGTCTCATGCGTGCGCTTTGAGCGATATAGTGCTATTATCACAGCGTGATTAATACATATGTCAACTTTATCAGGCATGCGTTACAGCGCGCGATCACAGACTCAGAGTGCGGGAAATGTGGCTGCCAATCCACGCCAACGGCCTCTACGGCCACCATCGAGCATTTAAACATTTTTACACATTCATACCCAGTGTTATGGGCACTGGAGGCAATGCGGGTGAAGTGTCTTGCCCAGGGACACAACGGCAGGATATCTGGGGAGAGCGTGATGCGAACCGCCAACCGTCGGGTTATTAGACGACCAGCTCTACCTGCTGAGCCCCACTTTTTCCTCCACTTTCCCTCTTTAGGAAAGCTATGGAGGCTCACCCCGCTCTCTTTATTTCCCTTTGATTTGAAATTACATCCAACAAATTACATCCAACATCCGCAATGTGGCATTTTCACTGACAAATGGCAGTAGGGCTGCACGGTGGCGCAGTGGTTAGCACTGCGGCAGCACAGTTTACCCTTGGCCGGGGGATTGTGGGGATCGTGGGTTCGATCCCAGCCCCCGACCAACAGTGATCTGTGTGGAGTTTGCATGTTCTCCCCATGTTGCGTGGGTTTACTCCGGGATTTCTCCGGTTTCCTCCCACATGCCAAAAACATGCATGTTAGGTTAATTGGCTGTTCTAAATTGTCCCTAGATATCTGTTTCCTATAGGCCCTTAGAATAGAGAGTTAGTATTAATGAAAGCGCTTTGAGTGGTCTTTGTGACTAGAAAAGCGCTATATAAGTGCAGGTTAGTTAGTTAGTAGTTAGGAGCTTCGCTTCTTGGCTTGTATAAGACAGAAAAAACGGCTGCAACCCTTCTACGTCACTACCCAGAATGCATTGCGACGTAAACAAAAATCGTAATAAAGTTTTTTAAAAATATATAAAACTGGGAATTATTTTCAAAAAAATTATATTATAGTTATGTTAGTAACATAAAAATAAAGCATATAGAGCTAACATGCCAATATAATCGGAGTTCCTTTTAATTATAAGGTTCAAGTTCAAGTGGGGTTGCCGTATGGCT
Organism: Pholidichthys leucotaenia; assembly: GCA_020510985.1. Classification (NCBI taxonomy): domain Eukaryota; kingdom Metazoa; phylum Chordata; class Actinopteri; order Cichliformes; family Pholidichthyidae; genus Pholidichthys; species Pholidichthys leucotaenia. The sequence continues at coordinate 37,629,940 of CM035840.1, read as the reverse complement.
CTCACGGAATTACATTTAAAAATATGTGGTGTTCATGGCTCTCTCAGCCAAAAAGGTTCCCGACCCCTGATCTAAAGACATGCATGTTAGGTTAATTGGTTGTTCTAAATTGTCCCTAGATATCTGTTTCCTATAGGCCCTTAGAATAGAGGGTTAGTATTAGTGAAAGCGCTTTGAGTGGTCTTTGTGACTAGAAAAGCGCTATATAAGTGCAGGTTAGTTAGTAGTAGTTAGTTAGTTAGTAGGCTGAGATACCACCACAGGATGCACACATAGAGAGATGTTCTTCAAACACATGCAAATGCTACATGAAAAACAACATGTACTGCCAAGGAAGGTGGCCACATGCAGCAAAGTAACCGTATACATTGTTAAAATAATTACCTTAGAAGGAAAAAGGTCCCAGTGAATACAGGCCAGTAAAGGTTTAGCAGTAACTTACCACAGATAATAATCACCAGGGTCAAAGAATAAAACTGTAAATTGGTGCATCAGATCACGTTTAGGGGGAAGTTTGAGAAACTGAACTGAGAAAATGACTTAAGGCAAAGAAATCACTGGAAAAGATATGAATCTTATTATTAACTAGAACGTAGACAATATATATGTCTCAAATAATGCTATAGAATTAATTCCTTAGGTCAAAAAAGAGTACAAATAAATAAAGTGGAATTTTTGAGGGAGTAGTGGTGTGGGTAGGAAGAGAACTGTTTGGGAAGAAAGTGAGAAGTATAGGTTAATAGCTGTTGGACTGGTCAAAAAGCATTTAGGTCAAACGAATCCAAATGTAAGATTTGATGTTCAGAAGTTCATAATTAAAGTAAAAAAAAACAACAACAAAAAAAAAACCAAAGGCCCCAGTGAAAATATTTTAAGAATTAAACCTTTATGCAAAACCACTGCCTCGTTATTCTTACTGTTTGATAATGGAGAACACATGCCTACCTCAGGAGAACCATCAGAGTCTCCAAAGACATCAGCAAAGTCTGTTGGACTTTTCCTCAGAGTCTGGTCAGCAGACAGCATGTTGTCATTGTAAGATGTCACAAACTTAAAGTCACTGGTTCGAGAGCCTGTTGTCAGGTAGGTGTCATAATTGTAAGTGCTGCGTAAAGTTCCTGTGCCGTCAACATCTGCGTAATTAGGAGGGAGATAAGCGCTGGGGATGGCAACTGCTCCATCAAACAACAGTCTGGGTTTTCTCCTGCGACAAAACCTCAGACCCAGGATGATGATGATGAAGGTGAGAAAAAAGGTGGACACAGACACTAGCGCGATGATCAGATAAGAGGTCAGTTTAGAGTTCTTCTCCTCAAAGGAAATATCCTTCAGTTCTGGGACCTCAGCCAAGTTATCAGAAATCAGTAAATACATGGCACAGGTGGCAGAGAGAGAGGGCTGTCCGTTATCTTTCACTGCCACAATAAGGTTCTGTTTCATGCTGTCAGATTCTGAAATGTCCCGCTGTGTCCTGATCTCTCCGCTGTGGAGACCGATAGTGAAAAGTCCCTGATCAGTGGACTTGACTATATGATAGGACAGCCAGGCATTCTGTCCAGAGTCTGCGTCCACCGCTATGACTTTGGACACCAGAGAACCTCCGTGTGCAGCTTTGGGGACCAGCTCGGTCATGAAGGAGTTTCCCTCCGGGGCGGGGTACAGTATTTGAGGAGAGTTGTCATTCACATCTGATATGAACACACTGACGGTCACGTTGCTGCTGAGCGGAGGAGAACCGTTGTCTCTGGCCATCACCTGGACTTTAAAACTCCTGAACTGTTCATAATCAAATGACCTCACAGCGTGGATCACCCCCGTGTCTCCGTTAACAGATAGATAGGAGGACACCGGGGCTCCGTTCACCTCACCAGGTAACAGAGAATAAATCACTGTACCGTTTTGTCTCCAGTCAGGGTCTCGGGCACTAACAGAACATAATTTGGAGCCAGGTTTGTTATTTTCAGTCACATATGCGCTGTAGGAGTGTTCTTCAAACACAGGTGGGTTGTCGTTGATGTCAGCTACAGCTAAGTGAACAGTTTTAGAGGAGGACAGAGGTGGAGAGCCCTCGTCAGTGGCAGTGATTGTAATGTTGTAATCAGACACTAGTTCACGGTCCAGCTGTCCTGTGGTCACCAGAGAATAATAGTTTTTAATCGAAGGAAGTAACTTAAAAGGGACACCCTGCTGGATGGAGCAGCGGACCTGTCGGTTCTTCTCAGAGTCTCTGTCCTGCACGTTAATGATGCCCACCTCTGTACCAGGAGACACGTTCTCTGCTATGGGGTTAGACAGGGATTTTAGACTGATAGCAGGGGCGTTGTCATTTATGTCACTTACTTCAATTATTAACGATGCATATGAAACTAAACCCAGCCCATCTTTTGCACTAATCTGCATTTCATATGAGGACACTTTCTCATAATCAATATTTTTAACCACTCTTACTTCTCCTGTTTTAGGATCTAAAGAAAACACCTCACTGTTATCGTCTGAAACGTGATCAAAGCCGTATGTGATTTCACTATTTAAACCATCATCTGCATCAGTAGCACTCACTGTCATTACCAACGTATCCAAAGGAGAATTTTCCGGCAGACTTGCTTTATAAACATTTTGGCTGAACACTGGTACATTATCATTAGCATCCAGTACAGTAACGTGAATGACTACAGTCCCTGATCTCTGAGGAGAGCCGCCATCAAATGCAGTCAGCAACAATGAAATTTCCTTTTTTTCTTCTCTGTCTAGTTCTTTATCTAAGACCAGCTCACAATATTTCCGCCCAACCCCTTTTGTGTTCACATTTAATTTGAAATGATCATTCTGAGCCAGTGAATAGCCCTGAACAGCATTGTCTCCAATATCAGCGTCGTGCGCTTCTCCCAGAAGAAAACGTGTACCTTTGCTCGCCAGCTCACGTATTTCCAGTTTCAGTAAATCCTCCTTAAACTGAGGTGAATTGTCGTTGATGTCTTGAACACGAATATTGATGCGATGTAGCTCTAACGGATTTTCCAGAACCAGTTCTTGTTTTATAACACACGACGCCTTTTTTGTACAAAGTCCTTCTCGGTCAATCCTCTCGTGTACAATCAAGTCACCAGTATTGAGATTTATACCACAGTATAGCGCGTTGTTGTCCTCTGCGTCAATGCGGGGCTTGCGAGCAGAAAACCTACTCAATTCAAGTCCCAGATCCTTAGCTATATTTCCAATTACAGATCCTCGTTTCATCTCCTCCGGGATAGAATAGCTCACGTCTCCACTGATAAGATGAAGGGAAACGAGCAGAAGAGCAAGGCTGCAGTGCAGCGAAAACGTGCTGTATCCCATTGTGGAACGAATTCACAATGATCTTAATCATTTATTTAGGCCGAAACTAAAAATCTTCTTCAATATTACCGTTGAAACCGCCAAAGGAATCACAAACGGCTGCACAATAGCTTAACAGAGGCATTGAATTCATGGAGTCAGAAGGGTGGAGTGCACATCTGCCTCCGGTTTATTGGTGCACGCTGACACCCTGAGTCTCATTTTAGGTATAACAACAAGAGGCTGTTTTCGGCAGTTTAAAAACACACGGACTAAAATGTTATGAAGGCCAAACGTCACTGTCAACATTTGGCCCACTTTTGCATCAGCTAAAAACAATCAAATATTTGTTTCAAACAAGTATATCCTAAAAAAAACCCCTGATATATTACCTTAGACACGTTATAGATTTTTGAGGAGAGCAATTAAATCAAACATCATTTCTTCCATAAAGAAATGGAGTTCACTGTTGTTTTGACAGTAAATTACGATGATTAGGGGTGCTAGATTCATTTTATATTCCCTAAATATTTTTAATTTAGTGTGCAGTTATGCACTTTGCAGTACAAGACTACAGTTCAAGACAATATTAAAGTTATTGTAAAATATGAAACAATGGCTTCATAGCATTTTTATCAACCTTTTCAATCCTTTTAAATTATTAACAGTAGTCAAAATGTGTTTGAATACCAACAAAAAACTTTTTATTGATTCATTAACATATTAAAAGCTCTCTTTGCCTTTTCACAGTCTCTAGGCTCAGGTTATTTGGAAATAGCACCTAATTCTTTGACTGTGAGAAATGAATAGAAATATTGCAACTATCAATGATTTATAAGTGCAAACAAATTTAAATAGTAAAAACTGTTAATATATAAGTCAGTATTGCTTCGTAAAGTTAAAAACTGACCCAATTTAACACATTTAATTAACACCAAAAGAAAAAAAAATTAGCAATATGAACAGAGTGGAGAAATTTCTGAATCTGAATTATACCTAAAATGTGTAAAATTCCAAGACATGGACTATTTAACTAGTGGAACTGTAACTGTTCTGACCTCAAGAAAAGCATCACACTCTCCAAACACATCAACAAGGTCTGCTGACCTTTCATTCAGACAAACAACACATTTCAATGCAGATAAAATTGGAAAACATATTAAAGGCCTAAGTCAAATCAATATGAATACAAGCACCGAAAGCACCTAAATGAGGAACAATGCATGCCTCAACAATCCAAAGAAAATTCAGAGGGGAGACAGTTCAGCACAGGAACAGAGATTGTCCCTAAACAGGAAGTGGCAGTGACGTGAGAAGCTTTCAATCAATGAAATGAAACCACACTTAAAGCGGTAAAATCAACCAGCTTCAACGCCCTTCTTCCAATTTTAAAATGTTCCTTAAAAGTTTACAAACTGCAGGAAACTAAAGCAACTGAATGAGTGGAAAAACAAGAAAAAAAAAAACAAAAACAGCTCTTTAGTTAATGTGTGCCAGTGTATGATGCTTTATCAGTTCAATTAGTTTAAAGTAAATTTGGCCAAATCACTGCTGGGTGAGGAACTCTATAGTCTTTAAAACAACATAATTTTCCATGGTACACTTAAAAGCATTTCTAAACATATTTCTTAGATAGATTGGTTTAAACTGGATAATTTCTCCTCGATCTTAAGCTGATCTATTTCCTTCACCTCTCCATAATCCCAAAGTAACTAAATTGTACTGACCTCAGGGTCTGTGGGAGCGACACCATTCATTAAAGATCTCCTTGACTTCATATTTCACAGAGGATACACAGGGTAATTCAACACGTCTGTCTCCCTGTAGAGTTTTGGGGCTTGTGCTACAAGCCATTTTTTACGTTTTGATCACATATCTCCATAACGGTGATGCATAATTTACAACAAACTCAACACAGGCATAGATAATGGCAATGTAAATCACCCAGTTTAGCTGTAGTTTAACTCCAACCAGAAGTACAATATTCGTGAACAGGTAGGCAGCATGGTGGTGCAGTGGTCAGCACTGTTGTCTTACAGCTAGAAGGTTCCTGGTTCGAATCCCCAGGTTGGCAGGGGTTGGAACCTTTCTGTGTGGAATTTGCATGTTCTCCCTGTGCTGCGTGAGTTTACTCCGGGGGCTCCAGTTTCCTCCCACAATCCAAAGCAGGGGTCGGGAACCTATGGCTCGCGAGCCAGATGTGGCTCTTTTGATGGCTGCATCTGGCTCGCAGACAAATCTTTAAAAGGAACTCCAACTATATTCATCCGTCACACTGGTGCGCAAAGCGCACGCTCGTGCGCTTTGCGCGATATTGTACTTTATCATAGCGTGATTAATACATATGTCAGCTCTATCAAGTGTTGTGGGATGTCTGGTGCGTGTGTTTGGATCATAGATATAAAAGCCTTTTATATCTATGGTTTGGATGGGCAGCTCGGTGCGTGGACGTGAGTGAGTGATGGCGTTTGCGCAGCAGAGGCGCGCCCCCCCCCCCCCCCTCCCCGGTGTGTGTGGCCAACGGTCTGTGATTTGGTGCGGATAAGTAGAAAGAGCGAGTCGACCGGAGCAGGTAGAATTTGTTGCTGACAACAGTGCGGTATATAAATAAAGCCCCAACGCTTCAGCAAAACGGCCTGTGCTTCTGTGTACCACAAGAGTGAGATTTACTCGGGAATTGACCGCGGAGGAAGATGCATCTCCCCTGCGTCCCAAAACCACGGTTAGGAGACGAAAGGCAGGAACGGTCAACACAAGCATGCGATCACAGACATGTCTCATGCGTGCGCTTTGAGCGATATAGTGCTATTATCACAGCGTGATTAATACATATGTCAACTTTATCAGGCATGCGTTACAGCGCGCGATCACAGACTCAGAGTGCGGGAAATGTGGCTGCCAATCCACGCCAACGGCCTCTACGGCCACCATCGAGCATTTAAACATTTTTACACATTCATACCCAGTGTTATGGGCACTGGAGGCAATGCGGGTGAAGTGTCTTGCCCAGGGACACAACGGCAGGATATCTGGGGAGAGCGTGATGCGAACCGCCAACCGTCGGGTTATTAGACGACCAGCTCTACCTGCTGAGCCCCACTTTTTCCTCCACTTTCCCTCTTTAGGAAAGCTATGGAGGCTCACCCCGCTCTCTTTATTTCCCTTTGATTTGAAATTACATCCAACAAATTACATCCAACATCCGCAATGTGGCATTTTCACTGACAAATGGCAGTAGGGCTGCACGGTGGCGCAGTGGTTAGCACTGCGGCAGCACAGTTTACCCTTGGCCGGGGGATTGTGGGGATCGTGGGTTCGATCCCAGCCCCCGACCAACAGTGATCTGTGTGGAGTTTGCATGTTCTCCCCATGTTGCGTGGGTTTACTCCGGGATTTCTCCGGTTTCCTCCCACATGCCAAAAACATGCATGTTAGGTTAATTGGCTGTTCTAAATTGTCCCTAGATATCTGTTTCCTATAGGCCCTTAGAATAGAGAGTTAGTATTAATGAAAGCGCTTTGAGTGGTCTTTGTGACTAGAAAAGCGCTATATAAGTGCAGGTTAGTTAGTTAGTAGTTAGGAGCTTCGCTTCTTGGCTTGTATAAGACAGAAAAAACGGCTGCAACCCTTCTACGTCACTACCCAGAATGCATTGCGACGTAAACAAAAATCGTAATAAAGTTTTTTAAAAATATATAAAACTGGGAATTATTTTCAAAAAAATTATATTATAGTTATGTTAGTAACATAAAAATAAAGCATATAGAGCTAACATGCCAATATAATCGGAGTTCCTTTTAATTATAAGGTTCAAGTTCAAGTGGGGTTGCCGTATGGCTCTCACGGAATTACATTTAAAAATATGTGGTGTTCATGGCTCTCTCAGCCAAAAAGGTTCCCGACCCCTGATCTAAAGACATGCATGTTAGGTTAATTGGTTGTTCTAAATTGTCCCTAGATATCTGTTTCCTATAGGCCCTTAGAATAGAGGGTTAGTATTAGTGAAAGCGCTTTGAGTGGTCTTTGTGACTAGAAAAGCGCTATATAAGTGCAGGTTAGTTAGTAGTAGTTAGTTAGTTAGTAGGCTGAGATACCACCACAGGATGCACACATAGAGAGATGTTCTTCAAACACATGCAAATGCTACATGAAAAACAACATGTACTGCCAAGGAAGGTGGCCACATGCAGCAAAGTAACCGTATACATTGTTAAAATAATTACCTTAGAAGGAAAAAGGTCCCAGTGAATACAGGCCAGTAAAGGTTTAGCAGTAACTTACCACAGATAATAATCACCAGGGTCAAAGAATAAAACTGTAAATTGGTGCATCAGATCACGTTTAGGGGGAAGTTTGAGAAACTGAACTGAGAAAATGACTTAAGGCAAAGAAATCACTGGAAAAGATATGAATCTTATTATTAACTAGAACGTAGACAATATATATGTCTCAAATAATGCTATAGAATTAATTCCTTAGGTCAAAAAAGAGTACAAATAAATAAAGTGGAATTTTTGAGGGAGTAGTGGTGTGGGTAGGAAGAGAACTGTTTGGGAAGAAAGTGAGAAGTATAGGTTAATAGCTGTTGGACTGGTCAAAAAGCATTTAGGTCAAACGAATCCAAATGTAAGATTTGATGTTCAGAAGTTCATAATTAAAGTAAAAAAAAACAACAACAAAAAAAAAACCAAAGGCCCCAGTGAAAATATTTTAAGAATTAAACCTTTATGCAAAACCACTGCCTCGTTATTCTTACTGTTTGATAATGGAGAACACATGCCTACCTCAGGAGAATCATCAGAGTCTCCAAAGACATCAGCAAAGTCTGTTGGACTTTTCCTCAGAGTCTGGTCAGCAGGCAGCGTGTTGTCATTGTAAGATGTCACAAACTTAAAGTCACTGGTTCGAGAGCCTGTTGTCAGGTAGGCGTCATAATTGTAAGTGCTGCGTAAAGTTCCTGTGCCGTCAACATCTGCGTAATTAGGAGGGAGATAAGCACTGGGGATGGCAACTGCTCCATCAAACAACAGTCTGGGTTTTCTCCTGCGACAAAACCTCAGACCCAGGATGATGATGATGAAGGTGAGAAAAATGGTGGACACAGACACCAGTGCGATGATCAGATAAGAGGTCAGTTTAGAATTCTTCTCCTCATAGGAAATATCCTTCAGTTCTGGGACCTCAGCCAAGTTATCAGAAATCAGTAAATACATGGCACAGGAGGCAGAGAGAGAGGGCTGTCCGTTATCTTTCACTGCCACAATAAGGTTCTGTTTCATGCTGTCAGATTCTGAAATGTCCCGCTGTGTCCTGATCTCTCCGCTGTGGAGACCAATAGTGAAAAGTCCCGGATCAGTGGACTTGACTACATGATAGGACAACCAGGCATTCTGTCCGGAGTCTGCATCCACCGCTATGACTTTGGACACCAGAGAACCTCCGTGTGCAGCTTTGGGGACCAGCTCGGTCATTTTTTTTTTTTTTTGTTTTTTTTTTTTTTGTTACTTATTTGTACCCGTAGGTAGACTTGGTTTGCAGTCTGGTGACAAGCCACTGGCTGCTGGTCGCTGCGTGCGCGAGCGCCCTAAACCTACATGTTTTTGGTATGCGGGAGGAAACCGGAGAAATCCCGGAGTAAACCCGCGCAACACGGGGAGAACATGCAAACTCCACACAGCTCACTGTTGGTCGGGGGCTGGGATCGAACCCACGATCTCATGATCCCCGCGATCCCCCGGCCGAGGGTAAAACTGTGCTGCCACAGTGCTAAACCACTGCGCCACCGTGCAGCCGAAGGAGTCATGAAGGAGTTTCCCTCCGGGGCGGGGTACAGTATCTGAGGAGAGTTGTCATTCACATCTGATATGAACACACTGACGGTCACGTTGCTGCTGAGTGGAGGAGAACCGTTGTCTCTGGCCATCACCTGGACTTTAAAACTCCTTAACTGCTCATAATCAAATGACCTCACAGCGTGGATCACCCCCGTGTCTCCATTAACAGATAGATAGGAGGACACCGGGGCTCCGTTCACCTCACCAGGTAACAGAGAATAAATCACTGTACCGTTTTGTCTCCAGTCGGGGTCTCGGGCACTAACGGAACATAATGTGGAGCCAGGTTTGTTATTTTCAGTCACATATGCGCTGTAGGAGCGTTCTTCAAACACAGGTGGGTTGTCGTTGATGTCAGCTACAGATAAGTGAACAGTTTTAGAGGAGGACAGAGGTGGAGAGCCCTCGTCAGTGGCAGTGATTGTAATGTTGTAATCAGACACTCGTTCACGGTCCAGCTGTCCTGTGGTCACCAGAGAATAATAGTTTTTAATTGAAGGAAGTAACTTAAAAGGGACACCCTGCTGGATGGAGCAGCGGACCTGTCGGTTCTTCTCAGAGTCTCTGTCCTGCACGTTAATGATGCCCACCTCTGTACCAGGAGACACGTTCTCTGCTATGGGGTTAGACAGGGACTTTAGACTGATAGCAGGGGCATTGTCATTTATGTCACTTACTTCAGTTATTAACGTTGCATATGAAACTAAACCCAGCCCATCTTTTGCACTAATCTGCATTTCATACGAGGACACTTTCTCATAATCAATATTTTCAGCCACTCTTACTTCTCCTGTTTTAGGATCTAAAGAAAACACCTCACTGTTATCGTCTGAAACGTGATCAAAGCCGTACGTGATTTCACTATTTAAACCATCATCTGCATCAGTAGCACTCACTGTCATTACCAACGTATCCAAAGGAGAATTTTCCGGCAGACTTGCTTTATAAACATTTTGGCTGAACACTGGTACATTATCATTAGCATCCAGTACAGTAACGTGAATGACTACAGTCCCTGATCTCTGAGGAGAGCCGCCATCAAATGCGGTCAGCAACAATGAAATTTCCTTTTTTTCTTCTCTGTCTAATTCTTTATCTAAGACCAGCTCGCAATATTTCCGCCCACCTCCTTTTGTGTTCACATTTAATTTGAAATGATCATTCTGAGCCAGGGAATAGCCCTGAACAGCATTGTCTCCGATGTCTCCATCGTGTGCCTCCCCCAGAAGAAAACCTTCACCTTTATCTGCTGATTCACCTATTTCCAGTTTCAGTAAATCCTCCTTAAACTGAGGTGAATTGTCGTTGATGTCTTGAACACGAATATTGATGCGATGTAGCTCTAATGGATTTTCCAGAACCAGTTCTTGTTTTATAACACACGACGCCTTTTTTGCACAAAGCCCTTCTCGGTCAATCCTCTCGTGTACAATCAAGTCACCAGTATTGAGATTTATACCACAGTATAGCGCGTTGTTGTCCTCTGCGTCGATGCGGGGCTTGCGAGCAGAAAACCTACTCAATTCAAGTTCCAGATCCTTAGCTATATTTCCAATTACAGATCCTCGTTTCATCTCCTCCGGGATAGAATAGCTCACGTCTCCACTGATAAGATGAAGGGAAACGAGCAAAAAAGCAAGGCTGCAGTGCAGCGAAAACGTGCTGTATCCCATTGTGGAACGAATTCACAATGATCTTAATCATTCATTTAGGCCGAAAGTAAAACTCTTCTTCAATATTGCCGTTGAAACCGCCAAAGGAATCACAAACGGCTGAACAATAGCTTAACAGAGGCATTGAATTCATGGAGTCAGAAGGGTGGAGTGCTCATCTGCCTCCGGTTTACTGGTGCACGCTGACACCCTGAGTCTCATTTTAGGTATAACAACAAGAGGCTGTTTTCGGCAGTTTAAAAACACACGGACTAAAATGTTATGAAGGCCAAACGTCACTGTCAACATTTGGCCCACTTTTGCATCAACTAAAAACAATCAAATATTTGTTTCAAACAAGTATATCCTCAAAAACCTGATATACTGCCTTAGACACGTTATAGATTTTTGAGGAGAGATCAAACATCTTTTCTTCCATAAAGAAATGGAGTTCACTGTTGTTTTGACAGTAAATTACGATGATTAGGGGTGCTAGATTCATTTTATATTCCCTAAATATTTTTTAATTTAGTGTGTAGTTATGCACTTTGCAGAACAAGACTGCAGTTCAAGACAATATTAAAGTTATTGTAAAATATGAAACAATGTCTTCATAGCATCTTTATCAACCTTTTCAATCTTTTTAAATTATTAACAGTAGTCAAAATGTATTTGAATACCAACAAAAACTTTTGATTGATTCATTAACATATTAAAAGCTCACTTTGCCTTTTCACAGTCTCTAGGCTCAGGTTATTTGGAAATAGCACCTAATTCTTTGACTGTAAGAAATGAATAGAAATATTGTAACTATCAAAGATTTATACTTGCAAACAAATTTAAATAGTAAAAATTGTTAACATACGTATAAGTTAGTATTGCTTCGTAAAGTTAAAAACTGACCCAATTTAACACATTTAATTAACACCAAAAGAAAAAAAAATAGCAATATGAACAGAGTGTAGAAATTTCTGAATCTGAATTATACCTAAAATGTATAAAATTCCAAGGCAGAGACTTTTTAACTAGTGGAACTGTAACTGTTCTGACCTCAAGAAAAGCATCACATTCTCCAAACACATCAACAAGGTCTGCTGACCTTTTATTCAGATAAACAACACATTTCAAAGCAGATAAAATTGGAAAACATAATATAGGCCTAAATCAAATCAATATGAATACAAGCACCGAAAGCACATAAATGAGGAACAATGCATGCCTCAACAATCAAAAGAAAATTCAGAGGGGAGACAGTTCAGCACAAAGATAGAGATATTGTCCCTAAACAGGAAGTGGCAGTGACGTGAGAAGCTTTCAATCAATGAAATGAAACCACACTTTAAGTGGTAAAATCAACCGGCTTAAACGCCCTTCTTCCAATTTTAAAATGTTCCTTAAAAGTTTACAAACTGCAGGAAACTAATGCAACTGAATGAGTAGAAAAACAAGACCCCCCCCCCCCCAAGCTCTTTAGTTAATGTGTGCCAGTATATGATGGTTTATCAGTTCAGTTAGTTTAAAGTAAATTTGGCCAAATCACTGCTGGGTGAGGAACGCTATAGTCTTTAAAACAATATCATTTTCCATGGTACACTCAAAAGCAATTCTAAACATATTTCTTAGATAGATTGGTTTAAACTGGATAATTTCTCCTCGATCTTAAGCTGATCTATTTCCTTCACCTCTCCATAATCCCAAAGTAACTAAATTGTACTGACCTCAGGGTCTGTGGGAGCGACACCATTCATTAAAGATCTTCTTGACTTCATATTTCACAGAGGATAGACAGGGTAATTCAACATGTCTGTCTCCCTGTTAGAGTTTTGAGGTTTGTGCTACAAGCCATTTTGTTACGTTTTGATCACATATCTCCATAATGGTGGTGCATAATTTACAACAAACTCAACACAGGCATAGACAATAGCAAAAGTAAATCACCCAGTTTAGCTGTAGTTTAATTCCAACCAGAAGTACAATATTCGTGAACAGGTAGGCTGAGATACCACCAAAGGATGCGCACATAGAGAGATGTTCTTCAAACACATGCAAATGCTACATGAAAAACAACATGTACTGCCAAGGAAGGTGGCCACATGCAGCAAAGTAACCGTATACATTGTCAAAATAATTACCTTAAAAGGAAAAAGGTCCCAGTGAATACAGGCCAGTAAAGGTTTAGCAGTAACTTATCACAGATAATACATCACCAGGGTCAAAGAATAAAACTGTAAACTGGTACATCAGATAACATTTAGGGGGGAGTTTGAGAAACTGAACTGAGAAAATGACTTAAGGCAAAGAAATCACTGGAAAAGAAACAAATCTTATTATTAACTAGAACTTAGACAATATATATGTCTCAAACAATAGTATAGAATTACTTCCTTAGGTCAAAGAAGAGTACAAATAAATAAAGTGGAATTTTTGAGGGAGTAGTGGTGTGGGTAGGAAGAGATTTGTTTGGGAAGAAAGTGAGAAGTATAGGTTAATAGCCGTTATATTGGTCAAAAAGCATTTAGGGCAAAACAATCCAAACGTAAGATTTGATGTTCGGAAGTTCATAATTAAAGTAAAAAAACAAACGCACCAGTGAAAATATTTTAAGAATTAAACCTTTATGCAAAACTGCTGCCTCGTTATTCTTACTGTTTGATAATGTAGAACACATGCCTACCTCAGGAGAACCATCAGAGTCTCCAAAGACATCAGCAAAGTCTGTTGGACTTTTCCTCAGAGTCTGGTCAGCAGGCAGCGTGTTGTCATTGTAAGATGTCACAAACTTAAAGTCACTGGTTCTAGAGCCTGTTGTCAGGTAGGCGTCATAATTGTAAGTGCTGCGTAAAGTTCCTGTGCCGTCAACATCTGCGTAATTAGGAGGGAGATAAGCACTGGGGATGGCAACTGCTCCATCAAACAACAGTCTGGGTTTTCTCCTGCGACAAAACCTCAGACCCAGGATGATGATGATGAAGGTGAGAAAAAAGGTGGACACAGACACCAACGCGATGATCAGATAAGAGGTCAATTGAGAGTTCTTCTCCTCATAGGAAATATCCTTCAGTTCTGGGACCTCCGCCAAGTTATCAGATATCAGTAAATACATGGCACAGGTGGCAGAGAGAGAGGTCTGTCCGTTATCTTTCACTGCCACAATAAGGTTCTGTTTCATGTTGTCAGATTCTGAAATGTCCCGCTGTGTCCTGATCTCTCCGCTGTGGAGGCCGATACTAAAAAGTCCCGGATCAGTGGATTTGACTATATGATAGGACAGCCAGGCGTTCTGTCCAGAGTCCGCGTCCACTGCTATAACTTTGGACACCAGAGAACCTCCATGTGCGGCTTTGGGGACCAGCTCAGTCATGAAGGAGTTTCCCTCCGGGGCGGGGTACAGTATCTGAGGAGAGTTGTCATTCACATCTGATATGAACACACTGACGGTCACGTTGCTGCTGAGTGGAGGAGAACCGTTGTCTCTGGCCATCACCTGGACTTTAAAACTCCTGAACTGTTCATAATCAAACGACCTCACAGCGTGGATCACCCCCGTGTCTCCGTTAACAGATAGATAGGAGGACACCGGGGCTCCGTTCACCTCACCAGGTAACAGAGAATAAATCACTGTACCGTTTTGTCTCCAGTCGGGGTCTCGGGCACTAACAGAACATAATGTGGAGCCAGGTTTGTTATTTTCAGTCACATATGCACTGTAGGACTGTTCGTCAAACACAGGTGGGTTGTCGTTGATGTCAGCTACAGATAAGTGAACAGTTTTAGAGGAGGACAGAGGTGGAGAGCCCTCGTCAGTGGCAGTGATTGTAATGTTGTAATCAGACACTAGTTCACGGTCCAGCTGTCCTGTGGTCACCAGAGAATAATAGTTTTTAATTGAAGGAAGTAACTTAAAAGGGACACCCTGCTGGATGGAGCAGCGGACCTGTCGGTTCTTCTCAGAGTCTCTGTCCTGCACGTTAATGATGCCCACCTCTGTACCAGGAGACACGTTCTCTGCTATGGGGCCAGTCAGAGACTTTAGACTGATAGCAGGGGCGTTGTCATTTATGTCACTTATTTCAATAATTAACGTTGCATATGAAACTAAACCCAGCCCATCTTTTGCACTAATCTGCATTTCATACGAGGACAATTTCTCATAATCAATATTTTTAGCCACTCTTACTTCTCCTGTTTTAGGATCTAAAGAAAACACCTCACTGTCATCGTCTGAAACGTGATCAAAGCCGTACGTGATTTCACTATTTAAACCATCATCTGCATCAGTAGCACTCACTGTCATTACCAACGTATCCAAAGGAGAATTTTCCGGCAGACTTGCTTTATAAACATTTTGGCTGAACACTGGTACATTATCATTAGCATCCAGTACAGTAACGTGAATGACTACAGTCCCTGATCTCTGAGGAGAGCCGCCATCAAATGCGGTCAGCAACAATGAAATTTCCTTTTTTTCTTCTCTGTCTAATTCTTTATCTAAGACCAGCTCGCAATATTTCCGCCCACCTCCTTTTGTGTTCACATTTAATTTGAAATGATCATTCTGAGCCAGTGAATAGCCCTGAACAGCATTGTCTCCAATATCAGCGTCGTGTGCTTCTCCCAGAAGAAAACGTGTACCTTTGCTCGCCAGCTCGTGTATTTCCAGTTTCAGTAAATCCTCCTTAAACTGAGGTGAATTGTCGTTGATGTCTTGAACACGAATATTGATGCGATGTAGCTCTAACGGATTTTCCAGAACCAGTTCCTGTTTTATAACACACGACGCCTTTGTTGCACAAAGCCCTTCTCGGTCAATCCTCTCGTGTACAATCAAGTCACCAGTATTGAGATTTATACCACAGTATAGCGCGTTGTTGTCCTCTGCGTCAATGCGGGGCTTGCGAGCAGAAAACCTACTCAATTCAAGTCCCAGATCCTTAGCAATATTTCCAATTACAGATCCTCGTTTCATCTCCTCCGAGATAGAATAGCTCACGTCTCCATTGATAAGACGAAGGGAAACGAGCAAAAAAGCAAGGCTGCAGTGCAGCGAAAACGTGCTGTATCCCATTGTGGACCGAATTGCAATTGATCAAAATAATTAATTTCCGCCAAGACTAATAAGAGTCTTCCACATTGCGGTGAAAGCACGAAACGAATCACTAACTGCACAAAAGCAGAACAGAGACATTGAATCCGTAGCATCAGAAGGGTGGAGTGTTCATCTCTCTGGTTTATTGGTGGACTCTGACACCATGAGTCTCATTTTAGGTATGACAACATGAGGCTGTTATGGTCTGTTTAAAACCAGACAGACTCAAAAGGTGGAGTAAACCTTCACGATTACCAAACACTAACAATATTAATCTCACACGGGCTTCATCTTTAAGTAAATAAGATTTATTTTTGAAAAAAAAAATACAGGATATATAAAACAGCTATGGTACCTTACCTTTGATAGGTCAGATTTTTAGGAGACCGGTATAATCAAGTGTGGCTGATAAAGTGGAGGTCAATGTATTTGTGATTGTTCTTTCCTGACGTACAAATAAATTAAAATTGTGAATGGCAATAGCTTAGTAAGGTGGAAAAAAAACTAAAAAAAAAACCCAACTAAATGAACTTTTTAATTCTCAAAGGGGAAAACATTCATCACCATAGACAGAGTATAGGCATCACTCATTCTAAATGTGTAAAAATTTAAGTTTAATCAAGAGAAAAAAAATTATGTTTAAAGCCAGAAATGTGACAAATCCTCTAAACCAACAGAACCAAAATACATAAGATTTCTAAAAAGCCAAGATCTGCTTAATTGGTGGAATTTTAACTGTTCACACTTCAGCAAAACCATCATATTCTCCAAACACATCAGAAAGGCCTGCTGGAGATTTCCTCAGATGCTCACAATGTATTTGAATGCAGATTAACTTGGAGAAATAGAGACGTATGTCAACTCAATGTCAAAATTAACACGCAAAAAAAAAAAAACCTCTAAAATCGCATGGAAAGAAAAAGATGTAGCTAAAAAAAAAAATCCTAACTAAATTTATTCAATTCAACGTAATTTATATAGCGCCATTTCACAACAACAGTCATCTCATAGCACTTTCAACTGTAGGGGAAACCCCCACAATTGCAGAATGACCCCAGCAATCAGGTGATCCCCTGTGAGCAAGCACTTGGTGATGGTGGAGAGGAAAAACTCCCTTTTAACAGGAAGAATCCTCCAGCAGAACCAGGCTCAGGGAGGGGCAGTCATCTGCTGCAACTGGCTGGGGGGGTGAGGGAATAGAGAAGAAGAAAAGAACAGACATTATTAAATGGACAGACTTCAGCACCAAAGGACAGAGACTTATTTTCACTAAATGGGTTTCATGGCAGTCATGAGAGCAGGTCTCTTTTCCATCCATCCAGCCAGCCAGCCAGCCAGCCAGCCAGCCATCCATCATCTACCACTTTCCCAGAGGTCCAGGTCACAGAGGCAGCAGCTCAAGCAGAAAAGCCCAGACTTCCCTCTTCCTGACCACCTGCTCCAGCTCTTCAGAGAGGATACCAAGACTTTCCCAGGCCAGCTGGGAGATATAGTCTCTCCAGCATGTCCCGGGTCTCTTTTACAATGACATGAAATCACATTTATCAATAAAATCAATAAAATCAAAATGCCTCAACCCTTTCATGCAACTGTAAAACATTCCTTGAAAAAGTTCAGAGCTGCAGGAAAGTAACTGTCAGGGATCTGCCTCCGGGCAGACATAGGTGGAAGGAGAGGACTCAGAGTGCAGGCAGGCTCACGGTGCAAAACAATGATTTATTAACAGAAATACTCGAGGCAAAACCAAAGAGCAGCACAGGGGCTGAGAATGCTGAGGCTAAATCAACTTGGTACAGGACACGGGGAGACATGACCAGGAAACCACGTAAATGTTAATGATGCCACAAGAGACAGACACTGAATACCAACAGATATAGACAGGGGAATAATTACAGAACACAGGACAGGTGAGAACAGGTAATTGAATCAACATAAGACAGCTGGGACTACTTCGAAGACAACAGGGGGGCAGCTGCAAAACAGGACACGTGGGGCAGTACACACACTCACAGACACTGACTGTACAAGAGACACGATGACAGGACAAAAGACAAAGTGGGGATAAATAATACAAAACTAAAAACACAACTAGAACCTGGACATGAACTGAAAAAACTGTCAAAGTAAAACCCAAACCAACGATGACAGGAATCATAATACAGAACATAAAACCAAGATACAAACAGCACTAAACACAAAGAAACAGAACTAAACTCAAAGAGTGTTCATGACCCTACAGTCATACCCCAGACCATGACAGTCACACAATGTAATCAGAAAAACATTTAAAAAAGCAGTTATTTAGTTATAGTAAAAATATTTTATTAAGGAATACTGTATGTCTCTGTTTACTTAACCAGTTAAACCCATAAAAATTGAAATGAACCAAATCATGGTTCAGTGAGGGGAAAACAACTTTTTCATTAAAACAACAGTTTCCCATGATACACTTGAAAGCAAATCTAAAGGAATTTCTTAGATTGGTTTAAATATGTTGAATAATTTGTTTCAGATATGTAGATTGAGGCTTGCTTAATTGTCTTTAATTCTCTTTAATCTCTAAATAACTCAGTTATATTGGATGTTGGACTCTGTAGGGGTTACACCTGTCAGTAAAAGTTTTTTTTGTGCCCGTCTTCTTTTGTCACTGAGGATAATTCAACATAATTCTTTCTATAAGTGTTTGAGACTGATGCCAAGCCATAGAGCAAAATAATTTTTGATTGTGTAGCTTCATAATGATGGTAAATGATTTATAACAACCTAAAAAGAAAACTGCAAATGGCAAAGTAAACTGCCCAGTTTAGCTGAATTTTAACTCCAAACTGAGGTGCAACAATATGCTTGAACACATAAGAGCTTGGCATGAATATTGAGTTACAAACTGTTTAAATAAAGTATGAGTTTTATTTATATATTTCATTTGAAGTTCAGTAAATATTACAAATATGACTAGAATTAGTATATCATTGTCACTTCTCATATTAAATATGAGAACATTCCAAAGCAAGTTACCTCAGGATGTGCTACATACGTCAACTATACCAGAAATTTACACAGTGAATGTTGTAAGAGTAAAACTGCCACCAGATACTAAAAGAATCTACAGTAAGATATACTGATGTATCAGCATGTCATATAGTTGCATGCATTGCCAAGAAAAACATCCAGAATCAGCACTAAGATGATATAATGAAGTATAAAACATGGTATATGTGTTCCAAATAATTCCATTAAAATGAAAAAAAAAGTATATAAATGTACAGTACATTTTTGAGAAAATTTTTTTTTAATGGCATCTGAAACATCTGAATATACTGTAGGAAGATATGATAATTTTTTTATTCCAAAAATAAAGCAAACGATTGTACTAGCTCCACACTAATACAATTCCAAAGTATTTCTTTTGTAAAACTGCTCATGAATATAGAATAATGAAAATTTGGCAGTAATGCCGACCAGATGAAAAACACATCGACAAAGCCAAAAATTAAACATGTCAAAAATATCAAATCAAAATATTCAAATCAAAATATCATATTCACATCACATTCCAATTGGGAAATTTGAGAAACTGAACTGAGAAAATTACTTTAAACAAAGAAATCATTATAATATATTCATCATATATATATACCTTTATTCAGACTCACAAGTCCAGTTAAAAACAAACACAACAAGAGAAAAAAATACATAAAATTCATAATCAGCACAAATAGTTGTACCAGTGCCTCCACAGCAGGTAGTGATAACACAGGGTACTAAATCTTAACCCTGTTAAAGATAAAATTATTTCATTTTCAGAGGCATTATGCCTACAAATAAATTCAAACATAAGGTTCCTTAAAATGGCTCCAAAACTTCTGATTCCTGCTGCCACAAAGAGTTCACTTGCAGTGAATCATCTAGGCCTCTTCGGTAACAGTCTAAGGGCATCACTATTGGCAACTTGAAGTCTCCTCAACCCATGTGTAGTATACATGGGTGTACAGTATGCTCTGAAAAGAGACAACTGCACGTGAGCATGCACTAAACCTCCGACACAGATTGTTAGCCAGTCCATACAACAGACGACACCGTCTGTAGATGGTCATTTCTACAGACGGTGGTCATTGTAGATCATCATCAGTCATTTGGTCAGTGATGATATGTCCAAGATATTTGGTCTTATTACAGACTGGCAGAACATTCCCTGATAATTTAAAATCAGGAAATGTTAAACGTGTGTCCTCCTTGTTTCAACATATCATGATGTCACTTTTTGTAGCATTATATCTGATGTCATGTCCCAAACCACATGCAGAACAGACAGACAGAAGCTACTGAAGACCAGCACTACTTGGACTAAAAATCACAAGATCATCAGCATACATAATATGATCGGCAAGAATTCTACCAATCATGCGTCCAGTTTTACAAGCTCTTAGTGATCTAGACCAGGGGTGTCCTATCATGTGCCATGAAGGGCCAAGACCCTGCGGGCTTTACCTCCAACCAGTGCCTTCAACAGCAGATTTCACTGAATTTCTTCCCACTGATTGCTGATAAGTGAAAACACCTGCTGAAGAAACTGTGTAGAAAAGAAAACCTGCAGGGTCTTGGCCCTCCATGGCACATGATTGGACACCTCTGATCTAGACAGATCATCAACATAAAAATTAAAAATAGCTGGAGACAAAATCCCCCCGCCTGACTCCATTGCTAACCCCAAATGGGTCTGAGATACAATTGCCCCATTTAACTCTTATGGTCTGGTTAGCATACCAGTATGACAGAATTCTTACAATATATTTTGGCACACCTCTTTCATTCAATTTCCTAAAAAGTTTCCCATGGTTGACACGATCAAAAGCCTTGGAAGCGTCAATAAAACACAAAAAAACCTGATGAGTTTTCTGCTTTGCATTTGTTCATGATTTCCTTTAGGGAAAATATATACATGTCAGTGCCATGCTTGGCTTTAAATCCAAACTGATTATCAGTGGAGCCAATATACTTATTCAGTCTGTCCAGGAGAATCTTTTCTAAAACCTTAGACAAAACACTGGCTAAGGCAATCGGCCTATAATTATCAAGGCTTCCTACCTTACCAGCTTTGTCCTAAATGACTGGCATAAACAAAACATACATCATTGAGTCTGGCAATAATCCATAGATCATAAACCCAGTGAAACAAATAGAAAGCAGAGGAGCTAACCTCAGGCTGGCATATTTTAAATGCTCTGTAGAAATGTGATCTACGCCACATGCTTTATTATCAGTCATCTCATTTATAGCCTTTTATATTTCATGTGACATAAGTTTTGAGTCATGATCCTCAGTGTTGTTTGCCTCGTACAGATCGCTGTGAACACAGTTAAACAAGGTACAATAATGCCTCCTCCATAGCTGTACTATATTATCAGTCCCAGAGGCTTCATCAGCAGTACATGGTTGAAGACACTTCGCAATTATTTTGTACTCTCACCTCATTCCAAAAACCTGTAACATTGTTACACAGCAACTTTTCAGCCATTGAATCAGCCCTCATGGTTTCCTCATTTTTACAAATAAAACGAACAGCATACATACAGTATATTTTGCATTCATACACTACCGTTCAAAAGTTTGGGGTCACCCAGACAATTATTTTGTGTTTTCCATGAAAAGTCACACTTATTTACCACCATGAGTTGTAAAATGAATAGAAAATATAGTCAAGACATTGACAAGGTTAGAAATAATGATTTGTATTTGAAATAATAATTTTTTCCAGATACTCAACCTCCTCAAAGGAAGGTCAGTTTTATAGCTTCTCTAACCAGCTAAACTGTTTTCAGCTGTGCTAACATGATTTCACAAGGGTTTTCTAATCATCCATTAGCCTTCTGACGCAATGAGCAAACACATTGTACCATTAGAACACTGGAGTGATAGTTGCTGGAAATGGGCCTCTATACACCTCTGTAGATATTGCACCAAAAAACAGACATTTGCAGCTAGAATAGTCATTTACCACATTAGCAATGTATATTAGATATTAGAGTGTATTTCTGTTTAGTTTAAAGTTATCTTCATTGAAAAAACAGTGCTTTTCTTTCAAAAATAAGGAAATTTCTAAGTGACCCCAAACTTTTGAATGGTAGTGTTTTTTTTTATGCTCAAACACAGGCCCATATCTGGGTCTACTTGCTTCAACCCAAAATTTAAATGCTTTATGGGCTCCTGCATGGTAATCAGCAACATATTCCTCCAACCAGACCAAACAGCATGTTTTTCATATTTATAGTAGGGCTTACAGCCATCATACAGAGCTTTAACTGTGTCACCATAAAGCAAACAGATGTCTTTCTTATGCTTCTCATCCTTACAGTTAATGTCATGACACATAATTGCATCTCTGGGAAGATTAATATTATGTAAAAGTTCATCTGTTTTAACATGGTATGCTAAAATATCCTCCTCTGAGAGGCCTGACAAATCCAGTCTCCCCACTTTATCAATTAGAAAACTGAATTCATATTCTTATGAATATGATAATATACTGTATTCATATGTATTTAACATGATGCCAGGATATAAAATAATAGTACTGAATTGCTCCCTCAAGTCAAAGAGGAGTACAAATAAACGAAATGGGACTTTGGAAAATATACTTGTGTGTGGAGGAAGAGAATTATTGGGAAGAAAGTGAGTGAACAGCTGTTGGATTCAGTCAGGAAGCATTTTTTATGACAAAAAGTGCAAATAAAACTTTTGATATTCACAAGTCCATAGATAAGCTGTCAACAAAAGCCTCTTTGAAAATATTCTAAGATTTAAAATCTTTGGGCAAAGCACTTTTTTTTATTATTGATGTAAAAGAAAATTATTAAATCTTCAGATTGCCTAAGCAGAGTTTGATAATGGAGAACATGTGCCTACCTCAGGAGAACCATCAGAGTCTCCAAAGACATCAGCAAAGTCTGTTGGACTTTTCCTCAGAGTCTGGTCAGCAGGCAGCGTGTTGTCATTGTAAGATGTCACAAACTTAAAGTCATTGGTTCTAGATCCTGTTGTCAGGTAGGCGTCATAATTGTAAGTGCTGTGTAAAGTTCCTGTGCCGTCAACATCTGCGTAATTAGGAGGGAGATAAGCACTGGGGATGGCAACTGCTCCATCAAACAACAGTCTGGGTTTTCTCCTGCGACAAAACCTCAGACCCAGGATGATGATGATGAAAGTGAGAAAAAAGGTGGACACAGACACCAATGCGATGATCAGATAAGAGGTCAGTTTAGAGTTCTTCTCCTCATAGGAAATATCCTTCAGTTCTGGGACCTCCGCCAAGTTATCAGAAATCAGTAAATACATGGCACAGGTGGCAGAGAGAGACGGCTGTCCGTTATCTTTCACTGCCACAATAAGGTTCTGTTTCATGCTGTCAGATTCTGAAATGTCCCGCTGTGTCCTGATCTCTCCGCTATGGAGACCAATGCTAAAAAGTCCCGGATCGGTGGATTTGACTATATGATAGGACAGCCAGGCATTCTGTCCAGAGTCCGCATCCACTGCTATGACTTTGGACACCAGAGAGCCTCCATGTGCAGCTTTGGGGACCAGCTCGGTCATGAAAGAGTTTCCCCCCGGGGCGGGGTACAGTATCTGAGGAGAGTTGTCATTCACATCCGATATGAACACACTGACAGTCACGTTGCAGCTGAGCGGAGGAGAACCGTTGTCTCTGGCCATCACCTGGACTTTAAAACTCCTGAACTGTTCATAATCAAATGACCTCACAGCGTGGATCACCCCCGTGTCTCCGTTAACAGATAGATAGGAGGACACCGGGGCTCCATTCACCACCCCAGGTAACAGAGAATAAATCACTGTACCGTTTTGCCTCCAGTCGGGGTCTCGGGCACTAACAGAACATAAAGTGGAGCCAGGTTTGTTATTTTCAGTCACATATGCGCTGTAGGACTGTTCCTCAAACACAGGTGGGTTGTCGTTGATGTCAGCTACAGATAAGTGAACAGTTTTAGAGGAGGACAGAGGTGGAGAGCCCTCGTCAGTGGCAGTGATTGTGATGTTGTAATCAGACACTAGTTCACGGTCCAGCTGTCCTGTGGTCACCAGAGAATAATAGTTTTTAATAGAAGGAAGTAACTTAAAAGGGACACCCTGCTGGATGGAGCAGCGGACCTGTCGGTTCCTCTCAGAGTCTCTATCCTGCACATTAATGATGCCCACCTCTGTACCAGGAGACACGTTCTCTGCTATGGGGTTAGACAGGGATTTTAGATAAATAACTGGAGCGTTATCATTTACATCAGTAATGGATATAATCACTTTTGCCTCTGAGGAGAGTCCATAACCATCTTTGGCTTCAATATTTAATTCATATTTTGACCCGTCTTCATAATCTATGTCACCTGTAACAATTATTTCACCTGTCTTTGGGTCAAGTGAAAAAAGCTTTTGTGATTTGTCAGTCAGTCTGCTAAATTCATATGTGACTTCTCCGTTCACTCCTTCATCTGCATCTGATGCACTAACATTGATAACTGGAGTCTTTAAAGGTGAGTTCTCTGCTAAACTGGCTGTATACACAGCCTCAGTAAATACAGGAGCGTTATCATTAGCATCCAGAACAATGACGTGTATGACGACAGTCCCTGATCTCTGAGGAGATCCACCATCCACCGCTGTGAGCAATAATTTCATTTCCTGCTGCTCCTCTCTGTCTAACTCCTTATTTAAAACCAGCTCACCATATTTACTCCCAGAGCTTGTGGTCTGAATATTTATCAAAAAATAGGGGTTTTGCTGCAAAATGTAGCTTTGAACGGTGTTCTGACCAATGTCGGCGTCATGTGCCGCATTAATTCGATACCTGGCACCCTTATCAGCTGATTCTGTTATTTCCAGCTTTATAACATCCTTCGGAAACGTTGGCCCATTGTCGTTTATGTCTTGTACCTGCAGAGACATCCGATGTAACTCCAGCGGATTCTCCAACAATAAGTCGAATTTGAGAACACACGTAGGCCTTTCTCCACAGTGCTCCTCTCTGTCTATTCTCTCTGCCACGATCAAATCTCCGCTTCTCAGGTTAATTCCGCAATACTGTCTGTCGCTCCCTTCCATATCAACACGAGCTCTACGAGCAGAGAGTCGACTTGGATCCAGCCCGAGATCCTTGGCGATATTTCCAATAACAGATCCGTGTTTCAGCTCCTCCTGAACCGAGTAGCCCAGGTCTCCTCGTGCGTACTGCAACGCAACAAAGAGAATCACAAAGACAAAGCTTTGGAGAACTCCTCGTCCATGCGCCATCTTCAGATATCACTACAGAGGTGGAACACGATACAGTAAAAAAAAACAAACAACACAAAATCCTTTCTGACCAAATAAATTTGCGGTAAACAGATAGAAGCGACGGAGACTGCAGAGAAAGGGAAGATCAGCCCCAGCATAATGGGTGGTGTGCAGAGGGAGTAAAACATTCTACTCCATTGCAGGTCTACAACGACACCGTGAGTACAAATGATAGATGACAGGTATATGAAAAGTATGCTCAGTCTGTACTTAATGTTTGGCATCGTTTATCGTTAAGTGTTTTAATAAAAGCCGTTTTAATTTTATATACTGTTGCATATTTGTGTGTTTATTCATTTTTCTCACTAGTCTTCTGTATTGCAAAAAACTTTAGAAATAATGATGAAAGACTGTTCCCTCCAAGCTGTTCCAGCCCTTGCGCTTTGCTGTTAACCATGAAAACGTTTCAGACACTGATAAACCTTTAACAGCAGCTGATGAACACTGAGTTTAACACACAGAAATGTTTAAAGGTTACTCTAGCTCTGAATATAACAAATTCTATTGTAAGAGCTCGCGAAATATGAGAGTTTTGGAGTTTAGATATAGATTAATGGGGAGGGGGGGGACTCTAATTAAATATGCACCAATTCTGACAGCAGCAAAGAAAGAGAGAACAAGGCAGTGAAACATGTATTGCTGGAAAAGAATAATTGGACTGAAAATTAAAGCGGTAGGATAACAACACCTACTGCACAGTAAATTCACTGTTAATGACAGTAAGTAAAAGTATAAAACTCAGTTTTTTTAAGACATTGAACTTTAATCTCTGTGCTCAAATCATTATCACTCATACTATTCATGCTCTTTTCCTCCTTGTTTTTCAAAGTTTTTCCCAACATGAATTGTTAAATACAACTTTATGTTCACCTGAATAAGAAACAAAATCATCAAGTGGATTTTTTTTAAATTATGAACTAATCACTTGAATTCAAGGCACTATGTAAAGTAAACACGTACACGCACAAACACACAATTATGGCATCGATATGAAGTATTATAGAAAAGTCTGACACCAGTTCCTTACCTCAGTAGAAGAGCCAAAATCTCCAAAAGCTTCATCAAAGTCCAAGGAGTTCTTTCTCAGAGTCTGGTCAGCAGGCAGCGTGTTGTCATTGTAAGATGTCACAAACTTAAAGTCACTGGTTCTAGAGCCTGTTGTCAGGTAGGCGTCATAATTGTAAGTGCTGCGTAAAGTTCCTGTGCCATCAACATCTGCGTAATTAGGAGGGAGATAAGCGCTGGGGATGGCAACTGCTCCATCAAACAACAGTCTGGGTTTTCTCCTGCGACAAAACCTCAGACCCAGGATGATGATGATGAAAGTGAGAAAAAAGGTGGACACAGACACCAGAGCGATGATCAGATAAGAGGTCAGTTTAGAGTTCTTCTCTTCATAGGAAATATCCTTCAGTTCTGGGACCTCCGCCAAGTTATCAGAAATCAGTAAATATATGGCACAGGTGGCAGAGAGAGAGGGCTGTCCGTTATCTTTCACTGCCACAATAAGGTTCTGTTTCATGCTGTCAGATTCTGAAATGTCCCGCTGTGTCCTGATCTCTCCGCTGTGGAGACCAATAGTGAAAAGTCCCGGATCAGTGGACTTGACTACATGATAGGACAGCCAGGCATTC
Organism: Pholidichthys leucotaenia; assembly: GCA_020510985.1. Classification (NCBI taxonomy): domain Eukaryota; kingdom Metazoa; phylum Chordata; class Actinopteri; order Cichliformes; family Pholidichthyidae; genus Pholidichthys; species Pholidichthys leucotaenia. The sequence goes on along the minus strand of CM035840.1, from coordinate 37,603,080 downwards.
TGTCCAGAGTCTGCATCCACCGCTATAACTTTGGACACCAGAGAGCCTCCGTGTGCAGCTTTGGGGACCAGCTCGGTCATGAAGGAGTTTCCGTCCGGGGTGGGGTACAGTATCTGAGGAGAGTTGTCATTCACATCCGATATGAGCACACTGACGGTCACATTGCTGCTGAGCGGAGGAGAACCGTTGTCTCTGGCCATCACCTGGACTTTAAAACTCCTGAACTGTTCATAATCAAACGACCTCACAGCGTGGATCACCCCTGTGTCTCCGTTAACAGACAGATAGGAGGACACCGGGGCTCCATTCACCTCACCAGGCAACAGAGAATAAATCACTGTACCGTTCTGTCTCCAGTCGGGGTCTCGGGCACTAACAGAACATAAAGTGGAGCCAGGTTTGTTATTTTCAGTCACATATGCACTGTAGGACTGTTTGTCAAACACAGGTGGGTTGTCGTTGATGTCAGCTACAGATAAGTGAACAGTTTTAGAGGAGGACAGGGGTGGAGAGCCCTCGTCAGTGGCAGTGATTGTAATGTTGTAATCAGACACTAGTTCACGGTCCAGCTGTCCTGTGGTCACCAGAGAATAATAGTTTTTAATAGAAGGAAGTAACTTAAAAGGGACACCCTGCTGGATGGAGCAGCGGACCTGTCGGTTCTTCTCGGTGTCACTGTCCTGCACGTTAATGATGCCCACCTCTGTACCAGGAGACACGTTCTCTGCTATGGGGTTAGACAGGGACTTTAGGTAAATAACTGGGGCGTTGTCATTTATGTCGGCAATTTCAATAATTAACGTAGCATATGACACTAAACCCAGCCCATCTTTTGCGATAATCTGCATTTCATACGAGGACACTTTTTCATAATCAATATTTTTAGCCACTCTTACTTCTCCCGTTTTAGGATCTAAAGAAAACACCTCACTGTTTTCGTCTGAAACGTGATCAAAGCCGTACGTGATTTCACTATTTAAACCATCATCTGCATCAGTAGCACTCACTGTCATTACCAACGTATCCAAAGGGGAATTTTCCGGCAGACTTGCTTTATAAACATTTTGGCTGAACACTGGTACATTATCATTAGCATCCAGTACAGTAACGTGAATGACTACAGTCCCTGATCTCTGAGGAGAGCCGCCATCAAATGCGGTCAGCAACAATGAAATTTCCTTTTTTTCTTCTCTGTCTAATTCTTTATCTAAGACCAGCTCGCAGTATTTCCGCCCACCTCCTTTTGTGTTCACATTTAACTTGAAATGATCATTCTGAGCCAGGGAATAGCCCTGAACAGCATTGTCTCCAATGTCTCCATCGTGTGCTTCACCTAGAAGAAAACGGGCGTCTTTGTCAGCAGACTCGTGAATTTCAATCTTAAGCAGTTCCTCCTTAAACTGGGGTGAATTGTCGTTGATGTCTTGAACATGAATATTTAAGCGGTGGAGCTCTAAAGGATTCTCCAGAACCAGTTCCTGTTTTATAACACACGACGCCTTTTTTGCACAAAGCCCCTCTCGGTCAATCCTCTCTTGTACAATCAACTCGCCAGTATTTAGATTTATACTGCAGTACTTAACACTGTTATCCTCCGTGTCAATGCGGGCTTTTCGAGCCGACAGTTTTCCTGCTTCCAGTCCCAGATCCTTGGCGATGTTTCCGATCACAGATCCACGTTTCATCTCCTCCAGGATAGAATAGCTCACGTCTCCACTGATGGGGTGGAGGATTAAAAAGATAAACGCAAGTCCGCACTGCAGTGCTAAAGTGCTGCACCCCATTGCTGAAGCAAAAAGAGCAGAGACAAACGTAAAACAGTTCTAATATAATTTAATATTTCCACGATAAATGTGCTTAAAAATCGTCGATCAACACACGAAGCAATTTTCACCAACTGCCATACAAAAGAACAGCCTTTAATCAGCGCGGAAGGGTGGAGAATAGCAGCAGGTTTCCATTCACTGGTACACACTGACACCGTGAGTATTCGCTGAGGTATGACACCAAGGTTTTATACACTTCCGACAACTTGGACACAGCACATGTGCAAACGAAATAGGTTTTACCGAGTTGCTTTTACTGAAATTTGTAATGAGTTCTAAACAGTCAGTGATAAAAGAAAATCTATCATTACTAACTAACTAACTAACCTGCACTTATATAGCGCTTTTCTAGTCACAAAGACCACTCAAAGCGCTTTCATTAATACTAACCCTCTATTCTAAGGGCCTATAGGAAACAGATATCTAGGGACAATTTAGAACAGCCAATTAGCCCCTATAGCATTAATTAGACATCTCTAAAATATAGACTTCACAGGTATTGATGACAAAGTTCAAACGGTGTGCCATTCTAACTATAATAAAAAAAACCTCACAAATAAAACAAAAGCAAAATGATAGAAAATATATTAAAATGTGCAAAGCTATGTGGCAACATGTAGAATGAATGGCTATGCAGTTATTCAGTCGGAGTGTGAATTCAGGACCGAGGACAGAGACAACAAAAGCCAGCCGCATCCCAAGCGTGAAGAGCCGGCAGTGCCATCCAAACAAAACCGTTTAAAATGTGCCTCGTAAGTGAAATTACATGTGCTCCTTCCTCATGAAAACATCACATTCTCCAAACACATCAGCACGGTCTGCCCAACTTATCTCCAGACACACAACTTTTCTGAATACAGTTTAATTAAAAAAAAAGGACAATGACAGGACTTCACTGACACAAAAACCTTAAGACTTTGAACTGTAACTCCAACAGAGGGACACTATTTAATATTCTACACAGACTCCATTGTAAACTACTATTGAGGGGCAAGTTCAGCCTAAGCTCTTCTAATTGTGCTAAATGTGACTGTGACACTGGTACATAGTATTCATACGTGTTCAGGAAATGTGTTAAAACGCAGACATTTGGTCCAGTCTGAGAGATGGAGTGATCACTTTGCTAGGATATGACTGCGTGCTTTTCACTCTTTCAGCTAAAGTTGACAGTGTAAGGGTCAAGCATCATGCCGACCTGACTGAAGTTCGTTTATAGATCTAGCAAGAAAGATGATTCTAAAATTCTGGCTCCCTAATGACAGCCCCACAGTGGAGAACCATAAGGAGGTTCTGCGAATGCTCTCTCTGGAAAAACTGACCAACACCCTCCGTGACTATACTGAGGGTTTCATTTAGATATGGCAGCCTGTCCTACATAATATTGACATTTTTTGAACATTTCACACCTGTTGTTGGTTCATGTTGTTCAGCTCAGTTAAAATGTGGATGATGTGGTTCTGTATGGTTTCACTATTTTCTATTTTGTTCAAAACCTTTTTAATGTAAAAAACACAAGGGGGTTTTCCTTTTCACTGTGCCTTAATCCACAAATATTAACATCTTCATTTCTGATCTTGGTCATGATTTTCTGTGTATTTTACTATTGTTGGTTGGCTAATCGATTCAGTAATTGTGGAAGTCACCCTCCCATCTCCTTTGTGGTCTTCTTCTTTGTCTCTTTTCTTGTATAATGCCCTCTAGGATGGTTTTCTCTAGGATTCCATGGTGTTTGATATGTCCAGTTTTTGTGTGTAACAAACAGGCAGCCCCCCCCTTGTCATGAAGCTCTAAAACTGACTTGTTTGTCCCGTGCAGTGTGTGTGGTACAGTATTTGTAATATTTTCCAATAGCACTTCATCTCAAAAGCTCCTGCCTCTCTCTGCCCATGTCTCACAACCATAAGTTGCCATTGGAAGAACACATGCAACACAGGAGTCTCAGGTTTGTTTTCCTGTCTTCAGTTTTTCATAAGTTTGGGAAATTAGTTGAAGTTTTGATGCCTTGAGTTAGACTTTTCCTAATCTCAGTTGTGTTGTTTCTGCTGCAAATTGTTTCTCCCAGCCAGGTATGTAAAGGTTTGTACATTTTTTTTTCTATAAGTGGCAGTGTTTATATCTAGGTTTGTGTTTGGTGCTGCTGATTACTCTGAATAAATAGAGGCTGTATGAAAAGGTCTTCAGCACAGAGATCAGGACAACAGGAGTGACACAACAGAATCGGAAAATTTTTCTGTTGTTATTGACATTATAATATATGGATGTACAGTTTATGTGTTACAGGTGCCCATATTTAGAGTATGTGTCAGCAGAAACCAGGTTCATCTTTCATGATGTTGTGTTTTTGTTGATTCAGTTAGGTTTCCTACTCCACCCCATCCCGAGAAAGTGGTTCCGTTCACTAAGGTGGGGAAAGGAGAAGGGAGGGCAGCCATAGCCTGTTGAGTTAATAAGCGGTGTTGGTTGGCTCCTTGCTGTGAGCCTTTTTTCCCCTTTCTTGCTGGTTTAACTAAATTATATATAAGTCAGTGGGAAAGCAAGCAAGAAAATACACAACACCGAAAATGCATAAATAGATGCTTAAACAAACAGAGGTACATTCCTAGCAACAGAAGGCAGTTCAGAACCATGGACAAAGTCTGAGGTTTTTTTGGTTGTTTTGTGTGCGTTTTTTTTTTTTTTTTTTTTGTTACTGAAACTGTTTTGTGCACGTGATTTGCTATATCAAAAAATGAATCACATTTTCATGGACAAATTCAAACTGAACTCCTTTCATCCAGTTTTAAAACATCCCTTAAATATTACAACACCACAAAAAACTAAAGCGATTTACTGAGTGAAAAGCAATGTGTGCCTACCTCAGGAGAACCATCAGAGTCTCCAAAGACATCAGCAAAGTGTGTTGGACTTTTCCTCAGTCTGGTCAGCAGGCAGCGTGTTGTCATTTTAAGATGTCACAAACTTAAAGTCACTGGTTCTAGAGCCTGTTGTCAGGTAGGCATCATAATTGTAAGTGCTGCGTAACATTCCTGTGCCGTCAACATCTGCATAACTAGAAAAGCACTCGGAGAGCGCAGACCTCCGCCAAGCGCCACAGTTCCCCCCCATACAGTGTTTGTGTGTACGTTTTCAGATTCCTTGAGCATGAAAACATATGACTAGCAATTGGATTCACAATGATTATTTGTTTATTTGACAGGGACAGTGCAATAAACCTAGACAATTAATCAATGACAATCAATCTGATAGTGATAGGATTAGTGGTTCAGTAGTAAAAGCATTGCCTCCTTGGCGGAGGTAATAAACTGAAGTGTTGCTGTTGTGTCCATCTCCTCCACTGACAGATGCAGATTGGGTAGACAGGTTGCCGTGGGTTTTATATTATATTATATTGGGGTTGCGCTCTGTGGCAAAACAGAATTTAGAAGCTTCCCCGGCAGAGAGCTCGTTTTTGCGCAGCGCCTATGGCTAGCCGGGGAATTTGTGCCAAATAATCCGGTGGCGGACAGCTGGCCGTGTCAGGTTTTGCAGCTGTGCGCAAACACAGGCACGCTTGCGGGCCCAGGCCACCAGTGTTTTCCGCGTGCTTTTGTGCCTAAAACGTTGAAGAACGCGGAGTTTGTGTTGCAGACACGACGACCAGTGCCCTCCATTGCGCCTGCGCACATGTTGAAAATGGCCGTATGTCACAGTGTTAAAAAATGCTTTAAAAAATTCCTGTACTACATCTACAGCTGTTAGCACCAATTTCAGTTCTTGCTCTCGTTCTCGATCTAATTCTTTTGCCAAAACTAACTCTGAATGTCTCCGTCCACTAACATCTGAATCTATTTTAATAGTGAAATGCTCATTATTTTGTAAAATATAACGCTGCACAGCATTTGCACCAATGTCTGCATCACGAGCTTCGGTAAGTAAAAATACGGCTCCTTTGTCTGTGGATTCTGTAATTTCAAAAGAAATCGGATCCTCACTAAATTCTGGCGTGTTATCGTTAATATCTTGCTTATGGATGCTGATACGTTGAAGCTCTAAAGCAGGGGTGTCCAATCATGTGCCATGGAGGGCCAAGACCCTGCAGGTTTTCTCTTCTACCCAGTCTCTTCAGCAGGTGTTTTCACTGATCAGCAATCAGTGGGAAGAAGTTCAGTGAAATCTGTTATTGAAGACACTGGTTGGAGGTAAAGCCTGCAGGGTCTTATGCCCTCCATGGCACATGATTGGACACCCCTGCTCTCGCTGACAATTAAATCCCCGGTGGTGGGATTTATATCACAGTACCTTTTGCCAAATGTGGTGTAATTGAGTTGTTTGGAAAAGAACTACAAAGTCGCGCAGTAATGACGTCAGGGGGGCGACTGGCGGGAGAGTGACAGACTAGCAGCGAGGTTGACATGGTTCAATAAAAAAGTGACGTTAAAACTATAGTTGGACTCACGCAGTGTTTTAATAACACGACATGGTGTCAGAAGTCCTGTAGTTAACGTAGAGAGGTAAGCCCGGAAAGAGAAAGGATCGTTTGTACACCGCGGAGGAAGAGAGGGGAGTTTGCGGACACGATGAGTGAAGACGGAGATGCAAATGGAGGTATAGCAACCGCTCCGGGAGCCGCTGTGGCAGCGGGTCCGTGCGCTACGTTTAACATCCAGCCGCCGAATCCCTTCGACTTTTCTAAGCCGCAGGATTGGGCCAAATGGATCCGGAGATTCGACAGATTTCGCCTGGCAAGTAATCTGAATGCAAGCTCTGAAGAGAATCAAGTTAATACTCTGATATATTGCATGGGAGACGAGGCGGATGATGTTTTACGTGGGCTGGCTCTCACTGATGCTCAACGCAGCTCGTATGAAGCGGTGCGTGACGGCTTTCAAAGCTTGTTTGTGGTTAAAAAGAATGTAATTTATGAACGTGCCAAATTCAACCTGCGAAAACAGAGAGGAAGTGAGACGGTAGATTCTTTTGTCACTGCACTATATGCGCTGGCTGAACACTGCAGTTACGGTGTGCTGCATGATGAGCTACTTCGGGACAGGCTCGTCGTCGGTCTGTTAGACAAGAGGCTGTCTGAACGCATGCAGCTAGATGCAGAGCTGACTTTGGAGAAAGCAATCAGGATGGCACGGCAGAATGAGGAGGTGAAAAAGCAGCAAGCTTCTCTGAGAGGAGACACCAGAACCCAGGCAAGTGAGGCAATGTCTGTTGATAGTGTTCAAGGGAAGTAGCAAGCCTGCTAAAAACAAACCTCAGCGTGCTCTCAAACCGCACAGTGCTCAGAATAGCAAGGAAAAGGGGACACAGTCAAAATGTCATAAATGTGGCAGCTCTCCATCACATTCAAAACGAGAGTGTCCTGCAAATGAAGTGAACTGTCATGCTTGTGGGAGAAAGGGTCACTATAAACGTGTGTGCAAGACCTTAAAATCTGTACTTGAGGTGGAAGAGGATGAGGATGCCGTCTTCCTCGGCAGTGTTACAACAGACGGTGATCCTTGGATGGTCAACATTGACATTCATGACAGCAGCGTGACGTTCAAAATTGACACGGGTGCTGATGTCACAGCTTTGCCACATGCTGTGTTCCAGAAAATATTCAGAGAAAACCCACCTGTGCTCCACAAAGCACCTAAGCCACTCCTGGGACCGGGGAGGAGGCCACTTGATGTTGTGGGCGTTGCCAAGCTGTTGTTGAGAATTGGTGTGAAAGAGGAGATGGAGGAGGTGTATGTTGTCCGTTATGTGCACACTGCCCTGCTAGGGAGGTCTGTGAGCTGCAGACTAGGGCTTGTTGCACCCCTTGACAGTGTCACTATAGAGACATTAAAGGAGAACTATCCAAAACTATTCAGCGGACTAGGTGAGGTGCGCCAGGCATATGCCATCAAGCTCAAACCAGGTGCCAAACCATTTTTACTCAAGACACCAAGGAGGATCCCATTGCCACTAATGGACAAAGTCAAGCAAGAGCTGTCCCGCATGGAAAGCCTTGGGGTGATATGCAGAATTGAGGAGCCTACAGACTGGTGTGCTGGCATCGTGGTAGTGCCCAGAAAGAACAAGATGGATCCTGTGCGAATATGTGTCGACCTCACTAACCTCAATGAGTCCGTGTGTAGAGAGAAGTTCATTCTACCATCAGTAGAGGAAACACTTGGGAGGCTGGCTGGAGCCAAAATATTTAGTAAGCTGGATGCAAATATGGGGTTTTGGCAAATCCCATTGACAGAAGATTCAGCGAAACTGACAACGTTCATCACGCCCTTTGGACACTATTATTTCAAACGGCTACCTTTTGGCATTGCGTCCGCCCCTGAACACTTTCAGAACAGAATGGTGACGGAGGTCACAGAAGGGCTCAAAGGCGTGGTTTGTCACATTGATGACGTGCTGGTGTGGGGTTGTACGCAAGAGGAGCATGATGCTCGCCTGCATACCGTGCTAAGAAAGATTCAGAAGGCAGGTATCACACTTAACATTGGCAAGTGTGATCTGTCAAAGTCTGAGGTGACCTTCCTAGGCCACGTGATCTCCGCCAGCGGCATCAGTCCAGACCCGAGCAAGACGGAGGCTGTGAGGGAAATGCCTGAGCCAAAAACAGTGAGTGAACTAAGATCTTTCCTTGGAATGGTAAACCAGCTAGGCAAGTTTATCCCGCAGCTAGCTGAGAGGGATAAAGCCCTCAGAGATCTCCTTTCGAAGAAGAACTGCTGGGTGTGGGGCGCTGACCAGGCTAAATCCTTCCAGGACTTAAAGGATGCCCTGACGTCGCCGCCGGTGCTAGCCGTATATGATCCTAACAGTGAATGCAAAGTTACGGCAGACGCGTCATCTTACGGACTTGGAGGAGTCCTGCTACAAAACTGGGGTGAGGAGTGGAGACCAGTAGCCTTCATGTCGCGGTCTCTCACACCCACCAAGCAGAGATATGCGCAAGTGGAAAAGGAGGCTTTGAGCCTGACCTGGGCTTGCGAGAGGCTCAGCAACTTCCTCACTGGAAAACACTTCCAGTTGGAGACAGATCACAAGCCTCTTCTGAGTCTCCTGGGGTCTCAAGCACTGGACGCTCTACCCCCTCGGATCCAACGCTTTAGAATGCGTCTTATGCGCTATTCCTACTCCATATCTCATGTGCCAGGGAAGTGCCTGTGGACAGCTGATACATTGTCGCGAGCGCCTGTCACAAGAAAAGGGACACCAGCTGACAAAGAGTTGTTCGAGGACACAAATATCTACGTGGATATGGTGATGAGAACCTACCCGCAAGCACTGCCTATCTGGAGGAGCTGAGAGAGCAGCTGCAGAGGGACAGTGTGTGTGCTCGAGTGATGCAGCTGTGTGCAGAAGGCTGGCCAGCTCATGGCATAAATGAACCTGCACTCAAGCTATACTGGACTGACAGGGCATTCCTTACTGTCCAGGATGGTCTACTGCTAAAGGGAGATAGGCTTGTCATACCCTCAACCCTGAGAAATGATGTTCTCGCGAAGCTGCACAAAGGACACCAGGGTGTGGTTAAGTGTAGAGAACGGGCACGACAGTCAGTATGGTGGCCGGGGTTGAGTCAGCAGCTGAATGAGTTGGTTCTCAATTGCAGAGCATGCTGTCAGGAGAGACAGAACCACAGGGAGCCACTGATGCCGACACCATACCCAGACAGACCATGGCAGAAGTTGGGAGCAGACTTGTTCATGTTAGGGAGCAAGACCTACCTGCTAGTAGTGGACTACATGTCAAGATATGTGGAGATTGTCCTGCTAACTCCCACAAGATCTAATGATGTGATCCACCACCTTAAGTCAATCTTTGCACGTCATGGAATCTGTGAGACCCTGGTGACAGACAATGGGCCACAATTATCTGGAGCGGTTTTTGCAGCATTTGCAAAGTTGTACAGGTTCCAGCATGTTACCAGCAGCCCAAAATATCCCCAGGGCAATGCTGAAGCTGAACGTGCAGTGCAGACAGTGAAGGGGCTTTTGAAGAAGTCAGATGACCCCTATCTTGCTTTACTGGCCTACAGGGCTACCCCTCTCCAAAATGGGTATAGCCCAGCTCAACTGCTCATGGGAAGGAGGCTTCGTACAACTGTGCCTATTCTTCCTGCGTTGTTAAGTCCTGCTCTTCCTGATAGAAATGCTGTTATGCTGAACGAGGGGAAGAGGAAAACGAAGGATCCACAACGCTACAACCTGAGACACCGTGCAAAGCATCTCAATAGATTCACTCCAGGACAGGACGTGTGGGTCACCGATCAAGGAGCAGCAGGTGCTGTCATCGGAAATCACACCACACCGCGCTCTTATCTGGTGGAGGGACCCCATGGGACCATCAGGCGAAACCGTCGTCGTCTCATCCCCTGGAACTCTTCATCGGAGCAGAGCAACAGTGCTGCAGCTGAGCAGTTCCCGGAAGGTGTTCCAGAACAACCTTCAGCAGAACAACCTGCAGCAACATCATCACAACAGAATGTTCCCGAACCACCATCTACTCCTACTCCTAGAACCAGGTCTGGGAGAGCGGTTGTAAAACCAACCCGGTTGGACTTATAAACAATTATGAAGATTGAACGTTTGAAAATAATAGTGAAAAAAAAAGGTTGCAAATGTATTGCACTATTTTTCTGATTTTGCACTGTTTTCTATGTAAATGTTCAGAGTTTAGAGTGAGGACAGAACAGTACAGGGTTTAGGATGGAAGTATTGTACTTGATTTTGCACATATTGTTCAGTGCTAAGGGTAAACTGCAGTGTGTCTGTTGTGTGTGTGAATGGTATTAGGTAGGACCAGATCTTCCAGCCACAGAGGCAGAATAATCCTCTAAGGTCTGTTGAATCAATGGCAGTCTACCCATTGATACTAGAAAGGGGAGAGGTGGTGTAATTGAGTTATTTGGAAAAGAACTACAAAGTCGCGCAGTAATGACGTCAGGGGGCGACTGGCGGGAGAGTGACAGACTAGCAGCGAGGTTGACATGGTTCAATAAAGAAGTGACGTTAAAAACTACAGTTGGACTCACTCAGTGTTTTAATAACACAACACCATCTGTGTCCGTGCCAATGCGGGCTCGACGCGAGGAAAGTGTGGCAACTCAGAGGCCGAGATCTTTGGCTATATTTCCGATCACAGACCTGCGTTTCATCTCCTCTGTAACAGAGTAGCTTACGTCTCCACTGGCGAGATGCAGGTCGATGAGGATCAAAACCACACAGCAGCGATTGATAGAAAATCCTCCGTGTTTTCTGCTCTCCATGATCAGTCAGGCTTTCAGACCTTTCAGCGGGATTCCTCGATGTAATTTAACGGTAGAAAACAGTCAAACCTATTCCCTCTCCAGTCTCCCCGGGAGACACACCAAAGCACAATAACACTGCAATGGTGGAACACAATGGACACATTTTTTCTTTCGTGGTGCACAGTGACACTAAGAGTTTCACAAGGTAAAACACTGCAGAATAAAACTGTAACTTCATCAAATATAATTCATTTATTTTTAAGAGATTAATTTATATTATTGAGTTAAATTGTAGGGTATAGGGTATAATATTGTATAGTATTGTAGTATTGTATAGTATTGTAGGGTATAATAGATTGTAGGGTATAATAGATTTAAAACTACCCTGACAATAAATAATAACTTGTTGAGGATGCTCCTCTATTTGTATGAGAATGCTGTTCTTCTGAGGCTGCACTGACAACTTGTATTAAAAAAAGTTGTAAAACTGTGAAATGCACAATCATACACTGCACGGCTTCATTATTCCTTGAAAAAGTAAATAATCCACCCTAATCAAAATAATTCATGTCAAAATTTTTATTTCAATGTGCCAAATTACAGCAAATCTTTGTGCCAGAAAACAACAGTAAGCCCAAAGACATACAGTCATGTGAAAAAAATTCGGACACCCCATTAAATATTCAGCTCTTTATTAAGAAATGTTGACATATCAATGTCTAACCTAGCTTGTTTTTGTTTTCGTTTGCATTTTTTAACATTTATTTTAGCCATTTTAAGTGGGAAAGAATATGGGGGTGTCCTAAAAAAGATGGGGGGGGGGTGTCCTAATTCATTCCTCACTATTTGTTTAAAATTAAGTTTTACAGAAAATTTGAAAAAAAAATGTCTTTAATTCATTTTTAATTTAGTTTTATTACATGAATCTCACAGTATTTTTTAACATTAATATTAAATATCCACATGTCCAAATATGTTAAAAACACACACAAGCTTATACAGGGTGTCCTAATTTTTTCACGACTGTATTCTACATATTTTTTTCTCAGCCATATTGTCAAGATACCCTAAAATAGAGGAGCGAAGTTTTTTCTGCATTACAAAAGAAAAAAAAATTAACAAATATCAGAGCACGTTGTGTCAGAACTTTTAAATTGTAAACATTGTTATAATCATTCGTAGTTATTTTTTTATATCCAAATGTAGGAAAAAACACTTTCTATAACATGTATACTGGCAAGGGCATTTAAAAATGCTAAATTAGTGTGTTTAATGATATAATTTTGCATCAAAGTTGGGTTCAACTTTACTTTCCAAATGAAATTGGATAAATAATTTATTAATAATCTAAACAAAAGCAGAAACACAAAAGTCATTGCCTATAACTGTACTTTGTTTCATCTATATTTATGAAAGAATACAGCAAATATAAGTTAAGGAACGAATAAAAGTACCCCTCATATTCAAATACTGTACTCAGCTCACAATCTGCAAGACATAACACAAATGATCCCCAAAACACTTATGCAAAAAAAGGTAAAGGAAAGGGGGTGGGGTGAAATCCTCAAATAAGAATGAAAGTTTGCAACATGGTCTCATCCCAACTATCAATATAATGCCTAGACAGTCATAATGCCTAGACAGTACATCCACGAAAACCAGTTTAAATCAGTAATAATGAAACAGCAAGACCGTTTTCCTATGAAAAGACAAACAATTCTTTAATGCCTGAAAATAAAGTAAGACAGAAATCAAACCATTTAACACAAGAATGTCTGTGGTTAGGTGGTTATATTAAAAAAACAACTTTGATTTAAAAAAGAAGAGAATGAGCATTACTCATTAAAAAACAAAAACAAAACTCTGTTTGGGTCCCCTAATGCTGCTGCTAATGAAATTCAACCAAATGATGGCACATCATAAAAGTTATAGGTTACAAAATTGTTGTTCAGAACCAGCTTGTCAAGAAAACACCAGAGCCATTCAGAGATCAGTACTTCATCTTTACCTATTTGAGAATTGAAGCAAGAACTTTTATTATGAATAACTGAGAAAATAGTTTCACAAAAAGTACATTACAGTAAGTGCTTCTACAGTTTTATTATTGAAACTTTGTCAGCTTTGTTTTAGATTTCACAGTCAAAATTGGAGTTATTTAGAAATTAAACAGCTGATAGCCAACAATTAACAGGCTTTAAGGTGGTAATGGCAGCTGCTCCAGGGTACTGCAGTACAAAACTAAATACAATTTCTGCACTCATCTAGTAAAAGATTGTCAAACACAAATGCATCGATGACGAAATTAAGATCAGTCCTCATTAAAGACACTTATAACATTCAAACAACTGCAGTGGTGTGAAAAAGTGTTTGCTCCCTTCCTGATTTCTCATTTTTTTTGTATGTTTGTCACACTTAAATGTTTCAGATCATCGAACAAATTTAAATATTGGACAAAGATAACACAAGTAAACACAAAATGCAGTTTTTAAATGAAGGTGTTTATTATTAAGGGACAAAAAATCCAAACCTACATGGCTCTGTGTGAAAAAGTGATTGCCCCCTAAACCTAATAACTGCTTAGGCCACCCTAAGCAGCAACAACTGCAATCAAGTGTTTGCAATAACTGGCAATGAGTCTTTTGCAGCACCGTGGAGGAATTTTGGCCCACTCATCTTTGCATATTTGAAATTCAGCCACATTGGAGGGTTTTTGAGCATGAACTGCCTTTTTAAGGTCATGTCACAGCATCTCAGTCGAATTCAGGTCAGGACTTTGACTAAGCCACTCCAAAGTCTTCATTTTGCTTTTCTTAAGCCATTCAGAGGTGGACTTGCTGGTGTGTTTTGGATCATTGTCCTGCTGCATATCCCAAGTGCGCTTCAGCTTGAGGTCACCAACAGATGGCCGGACATTCTCCTTCAGGATTTTTTGGTAGACAGCAGAATTAATGGTTCCATTTACCACAGTAAGTCTTCCAGGTCCTGAAGCAGCAAAACAGTCCCAGATGATCACCCTAACCACCATCATATTTTACTGTTGAGAAATTGAACTCGGCTTTCCAAAGATGTGATAAACCACAGTTAATTTATGTTTTAACGGGTGGGGGGGGGGGGTCATTTTTTTTTCCACACAGGGCCATGTAGGTTTGGATTTTTTTTTACCCTTAATAATGAACACCTTCATTTAAAAGCTGCATTTTGTGTTTACTTGGGTTCGATCCCAGCCCCCTACCAACAGTGATCTGTGTGGAGTTTGCATGTTCTCCCCGTGTCTGCGTGGGTTTACTCCGGGATTTCTCCGGTTTCCTCCCACATGCCAAAAACATGCAAGTTAGGTTAATTGGCATCAAAAAACTTGGGATTCTAAATTGTCCTTAGGTATGACTGTGAGAGTGAATGGTTGTCTGTCTCTCTGTGTTGGCCCTGCGATGGACTGGCGATCTGTCCAGGGTGTACCCTGCCTCTTGCCCAAAGATGCTGGGATAGGCTCCAGCCCCCCTGCGACCCGAAAAGGATTAAGCGGAAGAAGATGAATGAATGTGTTATCTTTGTCTAATATTTAAATTTATTTGATGATATGAAACATTTAGTTGTGACAAACATACAAAGAATGAGAAATCAGGAAGGGGGCAAACACTTTTTCACACCACTGTATATGACATTCAGACATAAATTATCTTTCCCTGTGTTCTGGCGTTGGATTTGATCTCATGCACCAGTGATTAAACATAACAAAGTATCAACTTTAAAAAATATGTTCTCCTTTCACTATTTAGGTTTGTTCGGAAAAAATACTGTACATAAAAGATCAGTTTTTATCGTTAAAAGGGTCAACTTGGTTTCACAATTAGATGAGACTTAACACAAAGCCATGTGACACAACAACTAAATGATGGAAAAGTTAATTTACTGGATACAAAGCTGCTATTCGACATTTGAGTAATAATTAAAAGTCAGATTCTACATCAAAGTGCCCAAGTTTTAAATGGCCTCACCAAACTATGGATATACATAGCAAGATGTTATAGATATTAACAAAGCAAGAAGTCCAGCAAGAGAGACAAAGTTCTGAAGAAATGTAAATATTTGAAAGTTGGAAGTTCATCCTTTTAAATTTTATGCAAGCCCTTAAAAAGAAAGACAAAAAATAAACAAGCTAGAATTGTATCTGAAATATCAGTGCTATTTTAGAAAATCACCCATCAAGCCAAGACAACCGACTTAAACAAGGGAAGCAACAACACGCAAAAGCAATACCAAGGATTATAGATGAAACAGGAATCAGCACACTGGACAGAGAAGAAACAGAGGTAAGTTAAAAACTGAATAAAACCCTTAAATTAGGCAATGTTCCGGATGTGATATACACTACCGTTCAAAAGTTTGGGGTCACTTAGAAATTTCCTTATTTTTAAAAGAAAAGCACTGTTTTTTTCAATGAAGATAACTTTAAACTAATCAGAAATACACTTTAATATCTAATATACATTGCTAATGTGGTAAATGACTATTCTAGCTGCAAATGTCTGTTTTTTGGTGCAATATCTACATAGGTGTATAGAGGCCCATTTCCAGCAACTATCACTCCAGTGTTCTAATGGTACAATGTGTTTGCTCATTGCGTCAGAAGGCTAATGGATGATTAGAAAACCCTTGTGCAATCATGTTAGCACAGCTGAAAACAGTTTAGCTGGTTAGAGAAGCTATAAAACTGACCTTCCTTTGAGCAGGTTGAGTATCTGGAAAAAATTATTATTTCAAATACAAATCATTATTTCTAACCTTGTCAGTGTCTTGACTATATTTTCTATTCATTTTACAACTCATTGTGGTAAATAAGTGTGACTTTTCATGGAAAACACAAAATAATTGTCTGGGTGACCCCAAACTTTTGAACGCTAGTGTAGGTCACAGGAAAAACAATATATCAGCACAACTCTAAGAGCATGTAGGTCTCAAAGCTACATTTGAGGGACAAAAATAACACTTGAATTGTTTTGAAATAATATGTGAATAATAAACTCATTGAGATTGTCCCTACCTCAGGAGAACCATCAGAGTCTCCAAAGACATCAGCAAAGTCTGTTGGACTTTTCCTCAGAGTCTGGTCAGCAGGCAGCGTGTTGTCATTGTAAGATGTCACAAACTTAAAGTCACTGGTTCTAGAGCCTGTTGTCAGGTAGGCGTCATAATTGTAAGTGCTGCGTAAAGTTCCTGTGCCATCAACATCTGCATAATTAGGAGGGAGATAAGCGCTGGGGATGGCAACTGCTCCATCAAACAACAGTCTGGGTTTTCTCCTGCGACAAAACCTCAGACCCAGGATGATGATGATGAAGGTGAGAAAAAAGGTGGACACAGACACCAATGCGATGATCAGATAAGAGGTCAGTTGAGAGTTCTTCTCCTCATAGGAAATATCCTTCAGTTCTGGGACCTCCGCCAAGTTATCAGAAATCAGTAAATACATGGCACAGGTGGCAGAGAGAGACGGCTGTCCGTTATCTTTCACTGCCACAAAAAGGTTCTGTTTCATGCTGTCAGATTCTGAAATGTCCCGCTGTGTCCTGATCTCTCCGCTGTGAAGACCGATAGTAAAAAGTCCCGGATCAGTGGACTTGACTATATGGTAGGACAGCCAGGCATTCTGTCCAGAGTCTGCGTCTACCGCTATGACTTTGGACACCAGAGAGCCTCCGTGTGCAGCTTTGGGGACCAGCTCGGTCATAAAGGAGTTTCCGTCTGGGGCGGGGTACAGTATCTGAGGAGAGTTGTCATTCACATCTGATATGAACACACTGACGGTCACATTGCTGCTGAGCGGAGGAGAACCGTTGTCTCTGGCCATCACCTGGACTTTAAAACTCCTCAACTGCTCATAATCAAATGACCTCACAGCGTGGATCACCCCCGTGTCTCCGTTAACAGACAGATAGGAGGACACCGGGGCTCCGTTCACCTCACCGGGTAACAGAGAATAAATCACTGTACCGTTCTGTCTCCAGTCGGGGTCTTGGGCACTAACGGAACATAAAGTGGAGCCAGGTTTGTTATTTTCAGTCACATATGCGCTGTAGGACTGTTCCTCAAACACAGGTGGGTTGTCGTTGACATCAGCTACAGATAAGTGAACAGTTTTAGAGGAGGACAGAGGTGGAGAGCCCTCGTCAGTGGCAGTGATTGTAATGTTGTAATCAGACACTAGTTCACGGTCCAGCTGTCCTGTGGTCACCAGAGAATAATAGTTTTTAATAGAAGGAAGTAACTTAAAAGGGACACCCTGCTGGATGGAGCAGCGGACCTGTCGGTTCTTCTCAGAGTCTCTGTCCTGCACGTTAATGATGCCCACCTCTGTACCAGGAGACACGTTCTCTGCTATGGGATTAGACAGGGACTTTAAGTGTATGACTGGAGCGTTATCATTTATGTCGGTGACTTCAATTATTAAGGTTGCATAAGAAGCAAGCCCCAAGCCATCCTTAGCGCTAATCTGGATTTCATATGAAGATTCTTTTTCATAGTCAATTATTCCAGCCACCTTAATTTCTCCTGTTTTAGAATTCAGAGAGAAAATTTGATTTTCGTCTGAAACATGGTTTAATCCATAAACAACTTCACCATTTACGCCTTCATCTGCATCATTTGCACTTACTGTGAGAACAACGGTATCTAAAGCAGAATTTTCTGGCAGACTTGCTTTATAAACATTTTGGCTGAACACTGGTACATTATCATTAGCATCCAGTACAGTAACGTGAATGACTACAGTCCCTGATCTCTGAGGAGAGCCGCCATCAATTGCTGTGAGTAACAGAGAAATTTCCTTTTTTTCTTCTCTGTCCAGTTCTTTATCTAACACTAGTTCGCCATATTTCCGTCCACTCCCCTTTGATTTCACGTTTAATTTGAAATGATCGTTCTGCTGAAGTGAGTAACCCTGAACAGCGTTCTCTCCGATATCTGCATCCTGTGCTTCATCAAGCAGAAAAACGGCACCCTTAACCACCGATTCCTGTATTTCCAATTTAAGCGAATCCTCCTTAAACTGAGGTGAATTATCGTTGATGTCTTCAACACGAATGTTAACCCGATGCAGCTCTAAAGGATTCTCCAGAACCAGTTCCTGTTTTATAACACACGACATCTTCTTCGCACAAAGCGCCTCTCGGTCAATCCTCTCTTGTACAATCATCTCGCCAGTATTCAGATTTATACTGCAGTACTTAACACTATTATCCTCTGTGTCAATGCGAGCTTTGCGGGCCGACAATTTTCCCACTTCCAGTCCCAGATCCTTGGCGACGTTTCCGATCACAGATCCACGTTTCATCTCCTCCAGGATAGAATAGCTCAGGTCTCCATTGACGGGGTGGAGCATCAGGAAGACAAAAGCAAGGCCGCAGTGCAGTGCAAAACTGCTGTACCCCATCATTGTTCCCCAAAACGAAATAAAGACATAAAAAAGAAGCTTAATGTCGTTCAATACTGCAGAGATTCGTTGAATTTGTGTAAACCTGCCTTGGTATAAGAAGCAGGTTTCTGCAACAGCGGTGCAAAAACACCACAGGGCTTGAATCTACACGGAGGGTGGAGAAAGACTGCAAGTTTACATTCACTGGTGCACGCTGACACCGTGAGTATGTGTTGAGGTATGACAAGGTAAACTTCCTGTATTTATTTTTTAATAGAGTTTGTCTCTAGAGGGATTAATATTCAAAGAAAGACAAGAAGTGTACATTGATCTTTTTCTGAAATGTATGATACATTAAATTCTGTTGAAATATTAAAGGCTGAATTTATCTAAAATAAATAGTAAGACAGATATGAAATAGTGAAAATTGAGGTTTTGTCTCCAAACAATTCTGGACTATATAGGAAGCGTGCACACTATCCAAGAGCAACAGACTGAATTCTGGTATGATTTTTAAATATAAACAGATATAATGAAAAGTAATATTAAGAAAATCTCATATTATTCTTTAGGACTGATTAGGGATCATTGTTGTTTGTTTCTTAATGTGTTGATCGAGGAGATGAGATTAAAAAAGAAAACAAGAAAAAAGCGAGTGTCACCATGGGGTGAGACGCCGGCTCGGCGCTCAGCCCATGCGCCTTTTATCCCTGCCTCTCATTGGGCAGCGCCTCAGCTGGCTCCCAGCTGTCAGTGTCACGGGACGGCTGGGGCCAATTCATCCTCATCAGCTGGGCCGCTGCTAATGAGTATAAAGAGGAGCAGCCACGATCATTCGGCGCTGCGACATAAGCACTACTAGGCTGGAGCCCCTTCGTCCGGTGCCAGCCCTCGTCTCATCATCCAGCATCTCTCGTAAGTGTTTTCCCGTAAGAAGTATTCGTGCCTCTGTGCCCCCATGTCCGGCGCAAGCCCTCTGCTAGTCTTAGCGAATCACTTGGGAGCGCCACCTTATTAACTGTTAACTCTGTTGCTGTACTGCCCATGAGTGTAACTATGTATGAGCATCTGTGCTTTCCTCATCCCTTACCCCTGTCACTATTAAACATCGCAACTGACTGGCTCGCCCTTGGCTCTCTTATTGCGTGGCTCCCTAGAGCCACGTGTGACAGCGAGAAGCTTTTCTTGAAATGTTTGGAGCATAAGATGAGGACAGGTAACTCTGAATGAGAAACAATCACATTTTTAGTAGGGGTTATTACCTTGAATTAAGATTTTGAAGTAAGTAAGATCTGAAAACCAGTTGTAATGAATGATTGAATTGATTTGTGGCTCCATAAAATGCAACTTAAAAACTGGATTAAAGATAAAGCTGGAAACTACACTTTTTAGTAACAAATGAAAAGGCAACATCACATTATAGCAAACTGTACAGAGCTATTTGGGAAACTCGTGAATGAAAATAAAATGATTAATATTCAAAATTATTCTATAGTAGACTAGACTTCAGAACAAAGCACATATAAAAATAATGAGACTGATATAAATCCTACACAACAGCACATTTTGCAGAACTCTACTTCAGTAACATAAAAATAACCAACATGAAGAGTAAATTAGGGGGAAGTAGAAAAGTGAATATCAAGGTTAAAAGTTATTGAAAGCAAACGAAAGGGATAAATAGATGACTAACAGAAATAAACCAATGCAAAAGTGGAAGGGAGTTCAGCACCAGGGACAGAAGCATTTTCACCACAACACTCTAGTGACAATCACACTGTATGAGCAGCGCTCTTTCACTGAGAAATAAAATGATAGTTTTCGTGAATGAAACTAAAACTCTTTCATCAAATTTTAAAACCTTGGCTATTTTTATGCCAAAGAAAGTCAAACGTAGCAACAATATTTTCTTCAAATAACATATGCCTACCTCAGGAGAACCATCAGAGTCTCCAAAGACATCAGCAAAGTCTGTTGGACTTTTCCTCAGAGTCTGGTCAGCAGGCAGTGTGTTGTCATTGTAAGATGTCACAAACTTAAAGTCACTGGTTCTAGAGCCTGTTGTCAGGTAGGCGTCATAATTGTAAGTGCTGCGTAAAGTTCCTGTGCCGTCAACATCTGCGTAATTAGGAGGGAGATAAGCACTGGGAATGGCAACTGCTCCATCAAACAACAGTCTGGGTTTTCTCCTGCGACAAAACCTCAGACCCAGGATGATGATGATGAAGGTGAGAAAAAAGGTGGACACCGACACTAGCGCGATGATCAAGTAAGAGGTCAATTTAGAGTTCTTCTCCTCATAGGAAATATCCTTCAGTTCTGGGACCTCCGCCAAGTTATCAGAAATCAGTAAATACATGGCACAGGTGGCAGAGAGAGAGGGCTGTCCGTTATCTTTCACTGCCACAAAAAGGTTCTGTTTCATGCTGTCAGATTCTGAAATGTCCCGCTGTATCCTGATCTCTCCGCTGTGAAGACCGATAGTAAAAAGTCCCGGATCAGTGGACTTGACTATATGGTAGGACAGCCAGGCGTTCTGTCCAGAGTCTGCATCCACCGCTATGACTTTGGACACCAGAGAGCCTCCGTGTGCAGCTTTGGGGACCAGCTCGGTCATGAAGGAGTTTCCCTCCGGGGCAGGGTACAGTATCTGAGGAGAGTTGTCATTCACATCTGATATGAACACACTGACGGTCACGTTGCTGCTGAGTGGAGGAGAACCGTTGTCTCTGGCCATCACCTGGACTTTAAAACTCCTGAACTGTTCATAATCAAATGACCTCACAGCGTGGATCACCCCCGTGTCTCCGTTAACAGACAGATAGGAGGACACTGGGGCTCCGTTCACCTCACCGGATAACAGAGAATAAATCACTGTACCGTTCTGTCTCCAGTCGGGGTCTCGGGCACTAACGGAACATAAAGTGGAGCCAGGTTTGTTATTTTCAGTCACATATGCGCTGTAGGACTGTTCGTCAAACACAGGTGGGTTGTCGTTGACGTCAGCTACAGCTAAGTGAACAGTTTTAGAGGAGGACAGAGGTGGAGAGCCCTCGTCAGTGGCAGCGATTGTAATGTTGTAATCAGACACTAGTTCACGGTCCAGCTGTCCTGTGGTCACCAGAGAATAATAGTTTTTAATAGAAGGAAGTAACTTAAAAGGGACACCCTGCTGGATGGAACAGCGGACCTGTCGGTTCTTCTCAGAGTCTCTGTCCTGCACGTTAATGATGCCCACCTCTGTACCAGGAGACACGTTCTCTGCTATGGGATTAGACAGGGACTTTATGTGTATGACTGGAGCGTTATCATTTATGTCGGTGACTTCAATTATTAAGGTTGCATAAGAAGCAAGCCCCAAGCCATCCTTAGCACTAATCTGGATTTCATATGAAGATTCTTTTTCATAGTCAATTATTCCAGCCACCTTAATTTCTCCTGTTTTAGAATTCAGAGAGAAAATTTGATTTTCGTCTGAAACATGGTTTAATCCATAAACAACTTCACCATTTACGCCTTCATCTGCATCATTTGCACTTACTGTGAGAACAACGGTATCTAAAGCAGAATTTTCTGGCAGACTTGCTTTATAAACATTTTGGCTGAACACTGGTACATTATCATTAGCATCCAGTACAGTAACGTGAATGACTACAGTCCCTGATCTCTGAGGAGAGCCGCCATCAATTGCTGTGAGTAACAGAGAAATTTCCCTTTTTTCTTCTCTGTCCAATTCTTTATCTAACACTAGTTCGCCATATTTCCGTCCACTCGCCTTTGATTTCACGTTTAATTTGAAATGATCGTTCTGCTGAAGTGAGTAACCCTGAACAGCGTTCTCTCCGATATCTGCATCCTGTGCTTCATCAAGCAGAAAAACGGCACCCTTATCTACCGATTCCCGTATTTCCAATTTAAGTGAATCCTCCTTAAACTGAGGTGAATTATCGTTGATGTCTTCAACACGAATGTTAACCCGATGCAGCTCTAAAGGATTCTCCAGAACCAGTTCCTGTTTTATAACACACGACATCTTCTTCGCACAAAGCGCCTCTCGGTCAATCCTCTCTTGTACAATCATCTCGCCAGTATTCAGATTTATACTGCAGTACTTAACACTATTATCCTCTGTGTCAATGCGAGCTTTGCGGGCCGACAATTTTCCCACTTCCAGTCCCAGATCCTTGGCGACGTTTCCGATCACAGATCCACGTTTCATCTCCTCCAGGATAGAATAGCTCAGGTCTCCATTGACGGGGTGGAGCATCAGGAAGACAAAAGCAAGGCCGCAGTGCAGTGCAAAACTGCTGTACCCCATCATTGTTCCCCAAAACGAAATAAAGACATAAAAAAGAAGCTTAATGTCGTTCAATACTGCAGAGATTCGGTATACGAAGCAGGTTTCTGCAACAGCGGTGCAAAAACACCACAGGGTTTGAATCTACACGGAGGGTGGAGAAAGACTGCAAGTTTACATTCACTGGTGCACGCTGACACCGTGAGTATGTGTTGAGGTATGACAAGGTGAATTTCACATTTATTTTTTATTAGAGTTCATCTCTAGAGTGATTAATATTCAGAGAAAGACAAGAAGCATATGTTAGGCTTACTCTGAAATGTATGATACATTAAATTCTGCTAAAATATTAAAGGCCCAAATGATCTAGTTATAAAATAAATAAGACAGATATGAAACAGTGGAAATTGAGTTCTTATCTCCAAACAGTGCTGAACTATACAGTAAGCGTGCAAACTATGCAAGAGCAGCAGGCTGACTTTGATTATATTTAAAAATCATACCAAAATTCAAACAGCAATAATGAAAAATAACATTAACAAAATCTCACATATAAAATACCTCGGAATTACAGTGGATAATAATATAAAAAAAATCTGTACAAACTCAATTACTTGCAAGCTGCCGCATGTTAATCAGATAATAAATGATCTACAGAAATGGATATATTTACCTATCACTTTGATTGGCCTAATAAACTGCATTAAAATGAATATTACCAAATCTGCAGTACCTCTTTCAGTCCTTACCTATCCCAGTTCCACTTGATTTAAAAAAAGAAATACCTTAATAAACACATAAGACCAGTTACATGGAGTGGTAAGACGCCTAGGGTCTCTGCAGAGAAACTTACCTGGGACTATAAATTGGTGGTCTAAGACTGCCTAACCTTGAAAAATATTACTGAGCTGCTCAAATGTGATTTGCTTCTTTTCTTTTTGAAAAGGAAAATGTTCCATCTTGGGTCTCAGTTGGAATGTACGTTTTTAAAGAAAATGTTCCTTCATCCCTTGTCTACAAAATGGACACCTACGACTATATCCAGCAGAACTGATAATTCTATCTTTATACATATTAAAACATGGTATGATATTTGGAAAAAAATTGAACTAAAATATTTTTTCACCCAAAACGCCTTTGAAGCAGAATGAACTCATACCTATGTCACTGGATAATAAGACCTTGGAAGCACGGCACCAGAAAGGGATTCATCAGAGGACGGCTACAAGGATGGTTCCCTGATGTTCTTTAAAGACATGAGGAAGAACTATGATTTGTCTAGCAGGCATTTTTTTTTTTTTTTTTTATCTACAGTTAAGGCACTTTCTTTGAGCTGCTCTGGGAACTGAGATGACTTTTCCTGCACTCAGTGATTTGGAGAGTCTGCTTCATAAGGAAGACACACCTCGTCTCATTTCAAAATTGTATTTTCTTTTGATGGACTGTGCTCCTAAACCAAAGTTGCATAAATCAAGGGAAAAATTGGAGTCCGACTTTTGTGTGAAAATAAGTACAGAGCTGTGGTCTAAAGTGTATCAGAGAAGCCTCACTGATACTATTTATTCCAGATACAGACTAACCTATTATAACTTTCTCCATCAGACCTACATTACACCACAAAAACTGCACAAATATAAACCAGAAATACCTAATCTGTGCTTTAGATGTGGCATAAAAGAAGGCTTCTTCTTGCACTGCACCTGGTCATGCACAAAACATAGTACTTTCTCAGGTTAGTTTAGCTTAATGTTTATTTGAAAGGGACATTACATACAAATGAACACTAATACAAATGTAAGTATACCAGATTTAGCAATACTGCTAATTTGTATCTGTAGTCCACCGGCGGGTCACAAAAACACACAAACAAACAATCATACATGAGAAAAACAACTGCAATGAAACTGTACAAAGTGGCTATGCTAAAGTGTAAGAGTTAAGGTGTTACAAAACAAGATATTCAAATGTCACACGAGTGAAGTACTGAGTATGCGTACACACGCACCCAAGGCCCTCACAGCAACAAGAGACAACAACAAACAAGTACTTTCTTGCATGATTTTTCTGATATTATGACACAACTCTTAGGACTGTATCTCCCACCAGATCCTCAAATCCTTTTATTAGAGGACTTCACAGTGGTTGATGCACAATTAAGAAAAACCCAAAAGAAGTTTCTTGCATTGGCCTTGTGCATTGCCCATAAGTAGATAGTCACTACGCAGAAGTCTGACTCCCAGCTCCCTGTAGCAAGATGGGTCTCCGAAATGAACAGTTGTATTCCACTTGAAAAGATCACATATACGCTCAGCAATGATTATAAGTCTTTTGTGGAAATCTAGCAACTCTATTTGACCTTTATGGACACCCTGCCAACTTTAGTAGTGGATAGGTTATAGAAAGGTTCTTTGATTAGCCTTTGTCACAATATTGAATATTGTCTCGCCATTTTTTAGGGGTGGGTATAAGGGAAAGTGTTTGAAACTGTTTCTTTTTTTGTATGTTCATTAATGTTTTGTTTAATTGAAAACTGAAAGTAAATTATTCTTTCAAAAAAGGAAAATCTCACATTATTCTTTAGGATTGATTAGGGATCATTGTTGTTTGTTTCTGAATGTGTTGACCACTGAGATTAGATAAAGAAGACAAGAGGAAAAAAGAGAGGCTTTTCTCTAAATGCCTGAGCATAAGATGAGGACAGGTAACTGAATGAGAAACAATCACATTTTTAGTAGGGGTGATTTCTTTGAATAAAGATTTTGAAGTACAGTAAGTGAGATCTGAAAACCAGTTGTAAGAAAGGACTGAACTGATATAGCGCTCCATAAAATGTAACCTAAGAACTGGATTAAAGATAAAGATGAAAAATATATACAGTGACAAATGAAAAGGCAACGTCATAATATATGAAACCGTGCACAGCTATTTGGAAAACTCGAGGATGAAATTAAAATCTTCTCCTTCTTTCGGCTGCTCCCTTTAGGGGTCTCCACAGCAGATCATCTGTCTCCATCTCACCCTATCCCTTGTATCTTACTCTGTAACACCAACCCTCTCTATGTCCTCCTTCGCTACATCCATGAATCTTCTCTGTGGTCTTCCTCTTTTCCCCCTGCCTGACAGCTCCATCTTCAATATCCTTTGTCCAATATATTCACTATCCCTCCTCTGCACATGTCCAAACCATCTCAGGCTTGTTTCTCTTACTTTGTCACCGAACCGCTCAACCTGAGCTGTCCCTCTGATATACTCATTTCTAATCTTGTCCCTCCTAGTCACTCCCAATGAAAATCTTAGCATCTTCAACTGTGCCACCTCCAGCTCCATGTCTTGTCTCCAAACCATATATCATAGCAGGTCTCACTACCATCTTGTAAATCTTCCCTTTCACTCTTGCTGCTACCCTTCTGTCACAAATCACCCCTGACACTTGTCTCCACCCACTCCACCCTGCCTGCACTCTCTTCTTCATCTCTCTTGTGCATTTTCCATTGCTTTGGATGGTTGACCCCAGGTATTTAAACTCCTCTACCTTCACTACCTCTGCTTCTTCCATCTTCACTATTACACCTACCTCCCTCTCATTCACACTCATGTATTATGTCTTGTTTCTACTGACTTTCATTCCTCTTCTCTCCAGAGCATACCTCCACCTCTCCAGGTTCTCTTCCACCTGCTCCCAACTTTCACTACAGATCACAATGTCATCTGCAAACATCATGGTCCATGGAGACTCCTGCCTGACCTCATCTGTCAGCCTGTCAATTACCATGGCAAACAAGAAGGGTCTCAGAGCCAATCCCTGATGTAGTCCCACCCCCACCTTGAATCCACCCGTCACTCCAACAGTGCACTTCACCATAGTCTCGCTGTCCTCATACATATCCTGCACCACCCTCACATACCTCTCTACCACTCCTGACTTTCTCATACAGTACCACACTTCCTCTCTCAGCACCCTATCGTATGCTTTTTCTATATCCACAAAGACACAGTGCAGCTCCTTCTGACCTTCTCTATACTTCTCCACCAACATTTTTAGAGCAAACATTGCATCTTTAGTACTTTTTCTTGGCATGAAACCATGCTGCTGCTCACTGATTGTCACCTCTCCTCTTAACCTGACTTTTGACAACTCTTTCCTATATCTTCATAGTGTGGCTGATCAACTTTATGCCTCTGTTTTTACTACAGCTCTGAGCATCACCTTTGTTCTTGAAAATTGGTTCCAAATAACTTCTTTTCCACTCCTTAGGAATCCTCTCACTCTCCAAGATTGTGTTAAACAATCTGGTTAAAAAGTCCACTGCCATCTCTCTTAAACATCTCCACACTTCCACAGGTATGTCATCTGGATCAACTGCCTTTCCATTCTTCATCCTCTTCAAAGCTGCACTCACTTCCATCTTGCTAATCCTTGGGACTTCCTTGTTCACCATCTTTCCTTCATCCATCCTCCTCTTGCCCTCATTTTCTTTATCAACTCTTCAAAGTACTCCTTCCACCTTCTCAACACACTCTAGTCATTTGTTAGTACATTACCATTTCTGTCCTTAATCAATCTAACCTGCTGCACATCCTTTCCAGCTCAATCCCTCTGTCTAGCCAATCGATACAAGTCCTTTTCTCCTTCTTTAGTGCCCAGCTACTCATACAACTCACTATATGCTTTTTCCTTTGCCACCTCTATTTTTGCCGTGCACATAGATTCTAAATACTCCTGTCTACTTTCTGCATTTCCCTGACTACCCTCCTTTTCTTTGCAATCCTTTTCCTTTGGATATTTTCCTGTACCTCCTCATTCCACCACCAAGTCTTCTTGTCTTCCTTCCTCTGTCCACTGGATACACCACATACTTTTCTACCCGTTTCCCTCAATACTTTTGCTGTACTTTCCCAGTCATCTGGTAATTCTTCCCTACCACCCAGAGCCTATATCAACTCCTTCCTGAACTCTGTGCGACCTTCTTCCTTCTGTAACTTCCCCCACTTATTCTGTGGCTCTGTCTTCACTCTCTTCCTCTTTTTGCTTTCCAAAGTCGTTCTAAAGACTACAGTCTGATGCTGCTTAGCTACATTCTCCCCTGCCACCAACTTGCAGTCTCCTATCTCTTTCAGATTTCTTCTTCTGCATAAGATGTAGTCCACCTGTGTGCACCTTCCTCCACTCTTGTAAGTCACCCTATGTTCAGCTCTCTTCTTAAAGTATGTGTTCAACACAGCCATTTCCATCATTTGAGCAAAATCCACAACCATCTATCCTACATTTCTCTCCTTGAGATCATACCTACCCAGGGCCTCCTCATCACCTCTGTTCTGTTCACCTACTGTACATCTCGATTAAAGTCAGCTTCAGTCACCACTCTCTCTTCCCTGGGAACACTCTCTACCACTTCATCCAACTTCCTCCAGAATTCCTCTCTCTTCTACCTTTCGATGCCGCCATCAGTGTGTGAATGTGTGTGTGAATGGGTGGATAGCAGGATCTGTAAAGCACTTTGGTAATCTAGAGATGAGAATAAAAGCACTATATAAGTGAATGCCATTTACCATTTGACCTGACATCCAACCTGTGGGGCATACGCACTGACAACATTCAACGCCACACCTTTGACTTCTAGCTTCAAACTCATGATTCTTTCTGACTCCCTCTTTACCACCTGAACACTCTTCACGTACTCTTCCTTCAAGATTACTCCTACTCCCTTTCTCTTCCTAGCTACACCATGGTAGAACAGTTTGAATCCACCTCCAGTGCTCCTAGCCTTGTTTCCCTTCCATCTGGTTTCTTGAACACACAGTATATCTACCTTTCTTCTCTCCATCATATCAGCCAACTCTCTGCCTTTACCAGTCATAGTCCCTACATTTAATATCCCTACTCTCACCTCCACACTTCTACCTTTCCTTTTCTCTCTCTCTCTCTCTCTCTCTCTCTCGTGCGCATGCGTGGGCGTTTGTGGGAGCAGGGGTGTGGAGTGGTGTCGAGTGAGTACTTTAAACTTTGTATTTTCTAACTTTTTCTCTATCTTGTGTGTTTGAGGTGTGTGTGTTTAATATAGTGGGTTGAGTGTGTGTGTGCTGGGGTGTGAGTGTTGGAGTGAGTGTGTTGGGGAACGGTAGCTTCTGCTGCCGGTTTTTTTCCCAGCCGGCATCATGCCGGTGATTGATGGTGGTGTGGAGTTTGAGCGCTTAACCCGGCGTCATGGTGTGAGAATCCTCCCGACAGTTCCCTGTTCTGTGGAGGAGGCCAGCCTCGCTGTAGGACAGGTGGTTGGGCATGGCAGCATAAAATCAGCATCGAGGATGAACAGCGCAATTGTGATCTTTCTGGATTCGACTGAAAAAGCTGATCAAGTGGTGGCACAGGGAGTGGTCATAGGTGACACTTTTACTCCCGTTTTACCGCTGGCGAATCCGTCTAGGAGGATCACCATCTCAAACGCTCCTCCTTTCGTTAAAAATGATCAGCTGATTAGAGAGTTGTCCCGTTTTGGCCAGGTTGTGTCCCCTATCAGAATGGTCTCTCTGGGTAGTAAATCACCCCTGCTGAAGCATGTTGTATGTCATAGGAGGCAGTGTTTCATGGTGTTGAAAGACAGCTCTGCTGAACTGAACGCGTCTTTTAACTTCAGGATTGACGGCTTTAGCTACTTGGTGTTTGCAACATCTGAAACCATGAAGTGTTTTGCGTGTGGCGCAGAAGGCCATCTTATTAGGTCATGTCCTGAAAAGGCGAACACAAAGAGCAGTAAGAAAGGTGACGCCGCTGTTTCTGGTGGTCCGGAGGGTAGCGCTACATGTGGTGCGGCGGATGCCGCTGCGGCGCCCGCTTCTGCTGGGGCGGTCGTGGCCGCGACTGCGTCCGCGTCCGCGTCCGCGTCCGCTTCTACTTCTGCGGGGGCGTCCGCGTCCGCGTCCGCGTCCGCTTGTGCTGGGGCGGCCGCGGCCGCCTCTGCTGGGGTGGCCGCGGCGGGCGCGGTAGTTGTCCCCCCAAACAGTGATGGTGGGGAATTTCTGTCTGGCGGCAGCTCTGATCATTGTGACGAGCCTGTCGCCCGGGGTAAACAGGTGGAGGGTGTAAGTAAAAGTGCAGTTAAACGAAGGAACGTGAATGAACAGACTTTGCAGGCGGGGGAGGAGCGGTTTGAGGCTGTAGCGGACACACAGAGCAAACACTGCATGACAAACGTTGCGTTTCATGAAGAAATGCAGGAATGTAGTTTTGTTGAAGAGGATCCTTTTAAAGCTGCACAAAAAAGGAAAAGTGCGGAAAACTTGCAGAGCTCTGCTAAATCTAGTAGGGTTGGGAATTTAGATTTACTGAATGAGAGCGCTTCTGACGAAAGTGGAGATGAGTCTGAACTGATGCAGACGCAGACGCAGGAGGAGCAAAGCTCCTATTGTTTTACTAAAATTAGACAATTTCTCCAGGTGACTAAGGGGAGCAGAGCTGTGAAAGTGGAAAATTACTTTCCAGATCTGGAGTTATTTGTGGCATCAGCTCGCAAGCTGATGAAACCGAATGATGGGAATGAGACTTTTACTGATCAGGAAATTTTTCGTTTAAAGAAACTGGTTGTCAAACTGAAATCACAAATTACTAACAGTCATGTTGACTCTTAGTTTGTTTCTTCCCTTTTATGCTATGTGTGTGTTTTTTTACTGTACCTTATTTTTATCCTTTTTAATGCCCCACCTTAGAATTGGCACTCTTAATATAAACGGGGCCAGGGATGATGTAAAAAGGGCCTCTTTATACAAGCTTTTTAATTTAAAGGCACTTGACGTGCTGATGGTCCAGGAGACTCACAGCACTGTAGACATTGAGTGCCAGTGGAGAAAAGAGTGGGATGGCTGCATTTTTTTTAGCCACAAATCCAATAATAGTGGAGGGGTGGCTGTACTTTTCTCTCGGGGTTGTGTGCCTGTCTCTTATGAGGTAGAAGAGGTGGTGAAAGGACATGTACTCTTGCTAAAGGTACAGCTTGAAAACGTAAACTTGGTTCTTATAAACGTGTATGTGCCAACCCAGAGAGCAGAAAGGATCAGGGTCTTTAATATGCTATCAGATACGGTTAGATCCTGTAATCCAAATAGTTTTTTATTTCTGGGGGGTGATTTTAACTGTACATTAAACCACAGACTGGACAGGAACCATCAGGAACCTCACCCTGCTTCTGCCAATAGGCTGAGGGAACTAGTGAAGGCGCATGAAATGGCCGATGTGTGGAGATCACATCATGGGGACCAGAGGCAGTACACCTGGAGCCATGCTAAAGATAACCTCTTATCTATGGCTAGGTTAGACCGTTTCTATGGTTTTAAACACCAAATGAGTGTTTTTAAAAATAGTTGTATCTGTCCTGTTGGTTTCACTGATCACTGCCTGCTGATTTGTTCTGTTTTCATTGAAAATGTAAAGTGTAAGAGTGCTTTTTGGCATTTTAATAATACACTTTTAAATGATGTGTTTTTTAAGGGAGTTTTTCATGATGTATGGAAGTCACACAGGGAACAAAAACCCTCTTTTAGTTCTCTCCAATTGTGGTGGGATTTTGGTAAGGCCCAGATAAAACAACTCTGCCAACAGTACACTCAAAATGTCACTCGTAGCTTGACCCAATCCTTGAAAGTTCTGGAGACTGAGGTGGTAGAACTAGAGGAGTTGCTCAGTTCTACAGGAAAACAGGAGCACTTAGAGGCTCTCAAGTCAAAAAGGTCAGCCTTGGCTAGCTTGCTAGGGGTCACCGCACAGGGTGCTCTGGTCCGCTCACGCTACATGGATGTAGCTCTGATGGACTCGCCCTCCCAGTACTTTTTTGGACTGGAGGGGAAAAATGGACAGAGAAAGCTCATTCACTCCTTGTTGGGCGATGACGGGAGAACAATCTCCACAGCAGCAGAGATCAGGAAACACGCTGCTAGCTTTTACAGTGAATTGTTTAGAGCAGAGTGGAGGGAGGACACGTCACTGGGCCAGGTTTTCCTTGATGGTCTTCCAGTGCTCTCAGAGGACCTTGTTGCCGGCTTGGATGCTCCACTGTCTCTGTCTGAGCTGCATACGGCGCTAATGAGCCTCCAGAATGGAAAATCACCAGGCATAGATGGTCTCTCTGTGGACTTTTTTAAGGAATTCTGGCCCCTGCTTGGTCCAGACCTGCTGGAGGTTCTCCAAGATAGCTTGGAAAGGGGGACCCTACCCACGACCTGCAGGAGGGCCATCATCACACTGTTGCCGAAAAAGGGGGACCTCCAGAGCCTAAAGAACTGGAGGCCAGTCTCTCTGCTCTGCACAGACTACAAGATTCTCTCAAAAGCTCTGGCCCGAAGACTGAGAAAGGTGATGAGCGAGCTCATTCATGTAGACCAGACTTACTGTGTGCCTGGCAGGCTGATTAGTGACAACGTCACTTTAATTCGGGATATTTTGGAGGTCTCTGGTTCATTGGCGGTAGAAACTGGTTTGTTTTCAATTGACCAGGAAAAGGCGTTTGATCGGGTTGAACACCAATATTTATGGACAGTTTTAACAGCTTTTGGGTTCAGCCCAGGCTTCATAGCCAGGATACGGGTCTTGTACAGTGACATTGAGAGTGTGCTGAAGATAAATGGGGGCCTGTCTGCCCCTTTAAAAGTCCAGAGGGGGGTTCGGCAGGGCTGCCCTCTCTCAGGGATGCTGTACTCCCTCGCCATAGAGCCTTTGCTTCACTGCCTGAGAAGGGATCTATCAGGAGTTACTTTTCCTGGCTGTGACACCACGTTCAAGCTGTCGGCCTATGCAGATGATGTAGTCATTCTGCTAAACAAGCAGAGTGACATTGACGTTCTGGTTAGGAGTGTCAATCTTTTTGGCCAACTTTCCTCTGCAAAGATAAACTGGGGAAAAAGCGAGGCTCTGATGGTGGGGGAGAAACTAGAAAATCAGCTTACGCTGCCGGGTGGGTTGATTTGGAAAAAAGGAGGTTTTAAGTATCTTGGTGTCTTTATTGGAAATCAGCAGTTTGAGCAAAAAAATTGGGATGGGGTCATAGAGAAAATTAACGGGAGACTAAACAAGTGGAAGTGGCTAATGCCAAGAATATCTTTTAGAGGAAGAGTGCTCATTTTAAATAATCTTGTTTCCTCATCCCTGTGGCACCGCCTCATGTGCATGGACCCCCCTGCTGGTTTGTTGTCCAAAATTCAGTCTGTTTTGGTGGACTTTTTTTTGGGGGGTGGACTCCACTGGGTTCCTCAAGCCCTGTTATTTCTTCCCAAAGAGGAGGGGGGGCAAGGAGTGATTCATTTAGCTAGTAGAGGTGCTGCTTTTAGACTGACTTTCATACAGAGACTGCTGACGGGCCCCCAGGACCTGGTATGGAGGCCTTTGGCCTGTGTTATTTTACAGAGAGTCCTTGGGCTTGGGCTAGACCTCCCTGTGTTTTTAATGGATTTTAAGAACTCTAATGCACTGTCTTTACCCAGTTTTTACCGCAGTCTCTTTTCAGTGTGGACTCTTTTTAAAAAACAAAGAGGGCCATGCGATTCCCTCTACTGGTTGTTGAAGGAGCCGCTGGTTTTTGGTGGTCGCCTTGGTGTCCTGCCGGGAGTTGGAAGGACCTTCCTTGATAGGCTGTGTTCCAGGAACATTCTCACTCTGAAGCAAGTGGTGGAACTGGCTGGTCCTGGCCTCAACAACGCCTCAGCTTTAGCAGCTCATCTTGGTGTCAGGTCGAATCGTTTCATCGATGGTCTTCTTGCACACTGGAAACAGGAGCTTCATGGACTTGAGCACTCCCTACTCTTGGACTTTTGCAATGGCACGCTGTAGCCAGAAAGCACTGACCCCTTTCCCTCTCTCACGCTCTATATGGACTTTGACGTCGCTCCTTGCTCCTTACTGGCATTCTGTGCTCCCACTGGTGTGGACTTTGGAGGAGCCAGTGGTAAGGCACTCTACAGACTGGTGGTGATGGCACTCAACAAGGACCGATTGAACACCTGTGTGGACACTCCTTGGAGAGCCTATTTTAAACTAGGAAAAGGGCATCGGCCTGCCTGGAGGGCTCTTTACAAAGCCCCTCTCCCTAAGAGGCATGGAGACTTACAGTGGAGGGTCCTACATGGTATTATAGCTGTCAATGCTTTTGTTTCTGTGATTAACAGCAGTGTCAGTGATCAGTGTGTTTTTTGTTCCTCTAGGGAGACAGTTTTTCATTGTTTTATTGAATGTCAGCGCCTGAGTGGCCTCTTTGAACTTCTCACAAAACTTTTTCATATTTTTAAGGAAGTTTTCTCTAAGCAGGTTTTCATTTGTGGTTTTATGTACAATCGTCGTTTTAAGCAGAAGTGTCAACTACTGAACTTTGTTTTAGGGCAGGCAAAGTTGGCTATCTATGTAAGCCGGAGAAGAAAACTTGAAAATGTTGAGAATGATGTTGATGTCAAAATTTTATTTGTGAGGCTACTTAAAGCCAGAATCAGGCTGGACTTTCAGTTTTTTATGGGGAATGGGGATGTGGAAGGTTTCAGGACCCTCTGGTCCCTGGAGAATGTCCTCTGTTCAGTTCATGATGGACAGCTTTTTTTTGGGCGTTTTTTGGGGGATTAATTTTCTGTGTAACATAGCATGATATAGAAATTGTATTGACTGATGGACAAGTGTGTTTATTAAAGATCTTTTAAAAATCAAAAAAAAAATCTCACTCTCTCTCTCTCTCTCTCTCTCTCTCTCTCTCTCTCTCTCTCTCTCTCTCTCTCTCTCTCTCTCTCTCTCTCTCTCTCTCTCTCTCTCCCTCCTAACACTCCTTCCCCCTCTCCTCCTCCTCGATCTTCAACCAACAGTAGCCCAAGTTCCACCAGCACCCTGTTGGTTAACAGTACCAGTGGTGGTTGTTGTTAACCCGGGTCTTGACTAATCTGGTATGAAAGTCTCATTCGTTATGATCCACATGTTTGATTTGGCAGGAGGAAATAGAAACGTGGATATCAATGGGGGGAAAAAGTTATTGAAAACACACAAAAGCAGATAAATAGATGATTAAGCTAACAGGAAAAAAGCCGATGCAAAAGCCGAAGGAGTTCAGCACCAGGGAGCAGAGAAGCATTTTCACCAAAATAGACTGGTGACAATCATATGAGCAGGGCTCTTTCACCGAGAAATAAAACAGTTTTCATGAGTAAAACGTAAACTCTCTCATCAACTTTTAAGACCCCATTTTTAAGCCAAAGAAAAGTCAAATGTAACAACAATAATTTCTTTAATTAACACATGCCTACCTCAAAAAATGTAAAAAATAATATACTGTATTCAGCCTACCTCAGGAGAACCATCAGAATCTCCAAAGACATCAACAAAGTCTGTTGGACTTTTCCTCAGAGTCTGGTCAGCAGGCAGCGTGTTGTCATTGTAAGATGTCACAAACTTAAAGTCACTGGTTCTAGATCCTGTTGTCAGGTAGGCGTCATAATTGTAAGTGCTGCGTAAAGTTCCTGTGCCATCAACATCTGCATAATTAGGAGGGAGATAAGCGCTGGGGATGGCAACTGCTCCATCAAACAACAGTCTGGGTTTTCTCCTGCGACAAAACCTCAGACCCAGGATGATGATGATGAAGGTGAGGAAAAAGGTGGACACAGACACCAACGCGATGATCAGATAAGAGGTCAGTTTAGAGTTCTTCTCCTCATAGGAAATATCCTTCAGTTCTGGGACCTCAGCCAAGTTATCAGAAATCAGTAAATACATGGCACAGGTGGCAGAGAGAGAGGGCTGTCCGTTATCTTTCACTGCCACAATAAGGTTCTGTTTCATGCTGTCAGATTCTGAAATGTCCCGCTGTGTCCTGATCTCTCCGCTATATAGACCAATAGCGAAAAGTCCCGGATCAGTGGATTTGACTATATGATAGGACAGCCAGGCGTTCTGTCCAGAGTCCGCGTCCACCGCTATGACTTTGGACACCAGAGAGCCTCCATGTGCAGCTTTGGGGACCAGCTCGGTCATGAAGGAGTTTCCCTCCGGGGCGGGGTACAGTATCTGAGGAGAGTTGTCATTCACATCTGATATGAACACACTGACGGTCACGTTGCTGCTGAGCGGAGGAGAACCGTTGTCTCTGGCCATCACCTGGACTTTAAAACTCCTGAACTGTTCATAATCAAACGACCTCACAGCGTGGATCACCCCCGTGTCTCCGTTAACAGATAGATAGGAGGACACCGGGGCTCCGTTCACCTCACCGGGTAACAGAGAATAAATCACTGTACCATTCTGTCTCCAGTCGGGGTCTCGGGCACTAACGGAACATAAAGTGGAGCCAGGTTTGTTATTTTCAGTCACATATGCGCTGTAGGACTGTTCGTCAAACACAGGTGGGTTGTCGTTGATGTCAGCTACAGATAAGTGAACAGTTTTAGAGGAGGACAGAGGTGGAGAGCCCTCGTCAGTGGCAGTGATTGTAATGTTGTAATCAGACACTAGTTCACGGTCCAGCTGTCCTGTGGTCACCAGAGAATAATAGTTTTTAATAGAAGGAGCTAACTTAAAAGGGACACCCTGCTGGATGGAGCAGCGGACCTGTCGGTTCTTCTCAGAGTCTCTGTCCTGCACGTTAATGATGCCCACCTCTGTACCAGGAGACACGTTCTCTGCTATGGGGTTAGACAGGGACTTTAGATAGATAACTGGAGCATTGTCATTTATGTCGGTAATTTCTATTATTAGCCTTGCATAGGATGCCAGCCCCAAACCATCTTTTGCGCTTATTTGCATCTCATAAATTTTAGATTTTTCATAATCAATAGCTCCAGCCACTTTTACCTCTCCTGTTTTTGGATGTAACGAGAACACATTGCTACTCTGGCCTGATACATGGTTAAAACTATAAGTAACTTCACCATACAGTCCCTCATCTGCATCAGTAGCACTCACCGTGAGAACCAGCGTATCCAGAGGAGAATTTTCAGGCAGACTTGCTTTATAAACAGCCTGACTGAACACTGGTGCGTTATCATTAGCATCCAGCACAGTAACGTGTATATTCACAGTACCTGATCTCCGAGGAGAGCCGCCATCAAAGGCAGTGAGCAACAGCACTATGTCTTTTTTGTCTTCTCTGTCTAATTCTTTGTCTAAGACTAGCTCACAGTATTTTTGCCCCGCATCTTTGGTGTCCACTTTTAGTTTAAAATATTCATTCTGTTGAAGTGCGTATGTCTGGACAGAATTTTCTCCAATATCTTCATCATAAGCCTCATCCAGGAGAAATCGGGCACCTTTGATTGCTGATTCTTGTATTTCAATCTTAAGCGAATCTTCTCGAAACCGAGGTGAATGGTCATTGATGTCTTGAACACGGATATTTATGCGATGTAGCTCCAGGGGGTTTTCTAGGACCAGTTCTTGTTTCAGGACACAGGACGCTTTTTTCTCACAAAGCCCTTCTCGGTCAATCCTTTCTTTGACAATTAAGTCTCCGGTATTGAGGTTTATGCGACAGTACTGCATGCTGTTATCCTCATCATCAATGCGGGCCTTGCGATTTGTGAGTCTGCTGACATCAAGGCCAACATCTTTAGCAATATTTCCAATGACGGAGCCTTGTTTCATCTCCTCCGGGATCGAGTAGCTCACGTCTCCATTGACGGGGTGGAGAGCAAATGACAAGAGAGCAACAATGCAGAAAGGAAATGCAACTCCACTGAATCGCATGATTACAAAAAAGTATAACTATAGTATTCAGTCTTTCAATAAAATATATTAGAAACTGAACTGCGATATCCTCGTTTTCTCCCGTATCGTCACACTGCAGCCATAGTCAAGGCACCAGGCTTTGTCTGTGTTGACGTGAACGGGTGGGAACAAAGGACTGTACATTCTTATTTCTGAGCAACTACTGACCCCTTGAGTATGCTTTGAGGTATGAGGCAACAAGAAAGACTTTCTTTAAATGAAGAAAATGATTACAGATACACTGCGGCTCAAAATACAGAATATTGAATTTATTTAGGATAGTACCGTGAGAAACATGGTCAACAATGATACCTAGCTATAGTATGTGCTCTAATTCAAGATTGTGTAAGGACACCCTGAATAAAAGCAAACTTGTTTTACATTAGTTACATGCCACCATTGGGGCAGTAAGACTTATCACACACACACACACACATACATACATACATACATACATATATATATTTATTTATTACCAAGACATATATTTATATATATATTTATTACCAAGACAGTAGCCTGAAGGAAAGCAAAAATAATTAAGGAAGATTCTAAGTTTAACAGTCTAGTAGAACATTCTCTAAATGAAAATAAAGGGAAAATTATTTCTGTTGGAATGAAATATGGTTTAGATCAACACTGTGCAAAACTGCATCTTAGGATTTGATTTTCTTCATTGTGTCCATAAATAAATATAATTTAGATATTTCAAAAAACACAATGTGTACATCTTAATTCACAAAAATACATATACAAGTTGAATAGAAATTAACGTCACAGTCTTTTATGCCAGTATCTGCTGTATTAAATGAACTTGTGACATTAAAGATCTTGAAAGTGTGCATGCAGAAAGCCATTTTCAAATCCACACCCATTTACATTCTCATATTTTTTAACCTTTCAGTTTCTACTCTTGATTAGAAATACAGATAGCCAGTGAGACAGATCTGAAAATATTCTTCCAAGCATCTAGTCATGAAAAGCACATGAAGTTTCTACGTTCGGACAAACATCACTATCTGCAAAAAAAAATAAAATAAAATAAAATAAAATAAAATCAATGTCTATTGGACTTTAGTTACCTGACTAGTCATAAAAGTTAATATGTGATGTAAACTTTTGCAAGGTGCAGTGTAAAAGAAAAAAGATATTTGCAAAGGAAAATGCATCACTAGATCAACCAGAAGATTCAGCACCATGGGCAGAGAGAGAGAAAAAAGTGAAGCTCAGCTGGAATGTGAAAAGGCATTCACCAGTTAGTGATGCTGTGGTAACTCAGAAACCAGTAAAACATATGAAGAACAAGCTGAAAACACATTTAGTACTAGACAAAAACAAAAGGGTCCAAAAGTCCATGATTGGCTTTTGTCCAATGTCATAATTGTCACTTTTCATTAGAAAATAATATATAGGGTACTTAATCTTAAATGTACGAAAAAGTGACATTAAAAGCGCAAAATTTTTTACTGCGTCTGTTAGAGTACAACCACAACAGTTTTGGTACACAACTTTGTATTGAGTCTAAATTTTCTGGAGATCTACAGCAGGTGTGTCCAATCATGTGCCATGGAGGGCCAAGACCCTGTAGGTTTTCTCTTCTACCCAGTCTCTTCAGCAGCTGTTTTCACTTATCAGCAATCAGTGGGAAGAAATTCAGTGGAATCTGCTGTTGAAGACACTGGTTGGAGGTAAAGCCTGCGGGGTCTTGGCCCTCCATGGCACATGATTGGACATCACTGATCTAGAGAATGTAAGAAACGCAAATCTGTTATGACAGATATTCTCTCATGTGCTAAAGTGTAGAGTAGGAGAGCACTGATATAAAATATGTCTTAAATGACATGTGTAACATTTGATGTAGGATCTAATACTGATAAGACCACAACTTCACCGTGGGCTGCACGGTGGCGCAGTGGTTTAGCACTGTGGCAGCACAGTTTTACCCTCGGCCGGGGGACCGCGGGGATCATGAGATCGTGGGTTCGATCCCAGCCCCCGACCAACAGCGAGCTGTGTGGAGTTTGTACGTTCTCCCCGTGTTGCGCGGGATTTCTCCGGTTTCCTCCCGCACACCAAAAACATGTAGGTTTAGGGCGCTCGCGCACGCAGCGACCAGCAGCCGGTGGCTTGTCACCAGACTGCAAACCAAGTCTACCTACGGGTACAAATAAGTAACAAAACAAAAACTTCTGAACTGCATTATTATGTACTATACAAGTCACTTTGTTATCTGAAAGCAAAATAATCACCGTCATCCCAGAAAGGACCGTTCACATCAGGATACATAAGTTTTAAGATCAGAAGCCTTCCATGTTCTCTGTTAGTTATCTTAGTCTAGGATTCAGAAAAACACATCTATTGTGCTTGAAATAATTCCTCTTAAATTTCTGACTCCTCTGACGGGAAATTACAAATCCTACTACATGAATAAACACAGCTTTTGTCAAGAAATCTAGATATCTAAACACAATCAAAGCAGAAAGAGAAACAAGAGTAGTATGCCAACATTCTATGTTCTGCATTCATTTTTTTTTCTAAGCAGTACTCAGAATATAGCTGTGTCCAAACACCTACCCATGTAGGTATGAACAAACTTTTGCTTGTGAGTGTCTCAAAATTAGTTGTCAACAGCCTCATTGCCCTTATTCATATGTGTGTGTGTGTGTGTGTGTGTGTGTGTGTGTGTGTGTGTGTATAAATTACTCTATCAATTTGAGCAAAACCTTTCAATGCAAAAGACAAACACTGGATATGCTACAGTGGTGGAAATGTGATTTAAAAAAATAAACTAATCCTTTGGGTGTCTTTGTCTCTGTTCAAAGAAACAAAACACAATCAAGGCAACAACAAGGGAGATTATTAAGAAGTGAATTAAAAATTACTGTCAAGAAACCCTACCTCAGGAGAACCTTCAGAGTCTCGAAAGACATCAGCAAAGTCTGTTGGACTTTTCCTCAGAGTCTGGTCAGCAGGCAGCGTGTTGTCATTGTAAGATGTCACAAACTTAAAGTCACTGGTTCTAGAGCCTGTTGTCAGGTAGGCGTCATAATTGTAAGTGCTGCGTAAAGTTCCTGTGCCATCAACATCTGCGTAATTAGGAGGCAGATAAGCGCTGGGGATGGCAACTGCTCCATCAAACAACAGTCTGGGTTTTCTCCTGCAACAAAACCTCAGACCCAGGATGATGATGATGAAGGTGAGAAAAAAGGTGGACACAGACACCAGTGCGATGATCAGATAAGAGGTCAGTTTAGAGTTCTTCTCCTCATAGGAAATATCCTTCAGTTCTGGGACCTCCGCCAAGTTATCAGAAATCAGTAAATACATGGCACAGGTGGCAGAGAGAGAGGGTTGTCCATTATCTTTCACTGTCACAATAAGGTTCTGTTTCATGCTGTCAGATTCTGAAATGTCCTGCTGTGTCCTGATCTCTCCACTGTGGAGACCGATAGTAAAAAGTCCTGCATCAGTGGATTTGACTAAATGATAGGACAGCCAGGCGTTCTGTCCGGAGTCCGCGTCCACTGTTATGACTTTGGACACCAGAGAGCCTCCATGTGCAGCTTTGGGGACCAGCTCGGTCATGAAAGAGTTTCCCTCCGGGGCGGGGTACAGTATCTGAGGAGAGTTGTCATTCACATCTGATATGAACACACTGACGGTCACGTTGCTGCTGAGAGGAGGAGAACCGTTGTCTCTGGCCATCACCTGGACTTTAAAACTCCTGAACTGTTCATAATCAAATGATCTCACAGCGTGGATCACCCCTGTGTCTCCGTTAACTGATAGATAGGAGGACACTGGGGCTCCGTTCACCTCACCAGGTAACAGAGAATAAATCACTGTACCGTTCTGTCTCCAGTCGGGGTCTCGGGCACTAACGGAACATAATGTGGAGCCAGGTTTGTTATTTTCAGTCACATATGCGCTGTAGGACTGTTCCTCAAACACAGGTGGGTTGTCGTTGATGTCAGCTACAGATAAGTGAACAGTTTTAGAGGAGGACAGAGGTGGAGAGCCCTCGTCGGTGGCAGTGATTGTAATGTTGTAATCAGACACTAGTTCACGGTCCAGCTGTCCTGTGGTTACCATAGAATAATAGTTTTTAATTGAAGGAAGCAACTTAAAAGGGACACCCTGCTGGATGGAGCAGCGGACCTGTCGGTAGTGTAGAGGGTTGGAAATAGTTAATAGTTATGTAAGAGGTGAAAAAGACATTTGGATAAGAAAATTTAAGAAAAACAGGCACCCCTACAATTTTATGTTATTCCTTAATTGTTTATTTTTCTACAATGCATTTGTAATCCACGTGGTTCCATTATAACTCATGTGAGTTGAGTGCAGTTCCATACGCCGACCAATAGATGGCGCATGTCGCACAGTGATAGAGAGTAGACTCACGCACTGGAGGACGAAGAATAAAACTCCTTGTGTGAAATAACGAACGTGTTTTGCTGATTCTCTATCACAGGTTGGTAAATACTAATAATTCAAGAGTGCAATATAAACTGTAAGAGTCCTAGGATGTCCGAGATTATATTGTGATACGTGTGAGGCGAAAAGCGGGGTTGTAAGGGTATTTCTGTTAATGTTGATGTGTTGTTGTATAAGCTAACCTGCTAATGTTAATGATCGAGTGTGAAATCACAACAGTGAAATCCGCCCACGTTAAGAACCATTTGCTTACTTTATTTAAAGACAGTTATGAAACGGTTTTCATACAGTACGACATTTACTGGTTTGATTTGTCACCAAATGTGCATATTTCGGGTGTATTACCGAATACCAGGAATACTATTGTAAGTGTGTTAGGTACACAGTGGCCAGGTCAGTGAATTGTTAAGAATAACACCACATGCTGTACATTTATGACAGTGCTTAAAATGATTAATGTAAATGTAAGTCCATGGGTGATTGTTAAAATATAAATATTTGAACAAGTTAAAAGCTATATACATGGGAAGGAGATAAAACCAATAATTCATTTCATGTTAGAGTAATTTGTTAAGAATGTTAAGTATACAGTTAATGTCAAATCGGAAATTGTGATAAATGGACTTTGATAGTAAACGGGCTGCACGGTGGCGCAGTGGTTAGCACTGCGGCAGCACAGTTTACCCTTGGCCGGGGGATTGTGGGGATCGTGGGTTCGATCCCAGCCCCCGACCAACAGTGATCTGTGTGGAGTTTGCATCTTCTCCCCGTGTTGCGTGGGTTTACTCCGGGATTTCTCCGGTTTCCTCCCACATGCCAAAAACATGCATGTTAGGTTAATTGGCTGTTCTAAATTGTCCCTAGATATTTGTTTCCTATAGGCCCTTAGAATAGAGGGTTAGTATTAATGAAAGCGCTTTGAGTGGTCTTTGTGACTAGAAAAGCGCTATATAAGTGCAGGTTAGTTAGTTAGTTTTGCTGATTCTCTATCACAGGTTGGAGAGTTAACTTCCACATGCACGTTTCCTCCTCCTGGGCCGCTACCCAGGGGAGCAACAGTTCTTCTCAGAGTCTCTGTCCTGCACATTAATGATGCCCACCTCTGTACCAGGAGACACGTTCTCTGCTATGGGGTTAGACAGGGACTTTAGATAGATAACTGGAGCATTGTCATTTATGTCAGTGATATCAATTATTACTTTGCAATCTGATGAAAGTCCATAACCATCTTTCGCATCAATCCGTAATTCATATTTAGAATTACTCTCAAAGTCAAGAGCTCCTATGACTTTTATCTCCCCGCTTTTACTGTCAAGTGAGAAAACCTTTTTAGCTTTTTCAGAAATGCGACTAAATTCATATGTTACCTCCCCATTTACTCCCTCGTCTGCATCAGTGGCAGTTACAGTCACAACTACAGTATCTACAGCAGAATTTTCAGGGATGTTAGCTTTGTAGACGGCCTGATCAAACACAGGCGCGTTGTCATTAGCATCCAGCACAGTAACGTGTATAGTGGAAGTACCTGACCTCTGTGGAGTCCCACCATCAACTGCAATCAGCACAAAATTTAAATCATTCTCTTTTTCACGATCTAGCTCTTTGTCTAGTATCAGCTCGATGTTCTTAGATCCGTCATTGTTGTCCTGTACTGATAAGATAAA
Source organism: Pholidichthys leucotaenia (assembly GCA_020510985.1). NCBI lineage: Eukaryota > Metazoa > Chordata > Actinopteri > Cichliformes > Pholidichthyidae > Pholidichthys > Pholidichthys leucotaenia. The sequence goes on along the minus strand of CM035840.1, from coordinate 37,559,506 downwards.
ATATTCATTCTTCTCTAAGCTGTATTGTTTGACAGTATTGTGTCCGATGTCTGCGTCATGTGCTTCGTTAACATGATATCGAGCTCCTTTATCTGCTGATTCTCTTATTTCTAACCTAAATGTATCCTTTGGAAAAACTGGTGAATTGTCGTTTACATCCTGAATAAGCAGAGAAACGCGGTGCAGCTCCAAAGGACTCTCTAGTACTAATTCAAATTTAAGCACACACGAAACCTTCTCCACGCACAGCTCCTCTCGGTCAATCCTTTCCTTGACAACAAAATCCCCCGTTTTCGGATCAATATCAAAGAAGAGCTTGTAGTTTTCCTCGGTGTCAAGACGGGCTTTACGAGCGAACAATTTTCCTCCTTCCAGTCCGAGATCCTTTGCAAGATTTCCAACAATGGATCCGGGTCTCATCTCCTCCGGAACAGAATAGCTGAGGTCTGCAGTGGTGATGTGCACAAAAACAGAAAAGAATAATCCAAAGTTCAGCAGCAAGAGCAGGTGGAGGGCCATATTTTTTTTCTCCAAAAAGAGGCTGGAGCAACGAATAAAATTACAATCCCTTCAAAATAACGAACGTTGCTCCTACAACATGGCTACTCTGATCTTGGTAGAATTCTTCCCTTGTTTGCTGTGGGTGGAGGAATTCATCTCTTTACATCTGTGAGGGAGCAGCGACGCTGTGAATCTAGTTACAATATTGCAAACAATAGTACTATAATGTATCTTGATTAACACCATAATGTCACTTTTCGGTGCTAAATTTCAAGGGAAAATATCTTTATTTGTATATGTAGAGTTTTTTTTTTTTTTTTTAGTTCTCTTTAGAAGTGCGTGGAAAGTTAAGTTGCCATTCAGCACCATGGACAGAGTTTGTATAGCAAGAAGGAGCCTAACAGGATCAACTGAATTAACATTTCCGTTTTTAAAACCATTTTGTGGGTGAGCTGTTCAGACATAACAAACATCGCCAGTCTGTAATTTCAAATAATGAAAGACAAATCACAAAATGAAGAAAGCAATACCTTAAAACCTGGTCAAATTTTAATATATTGTCGTGAAAATAAGTGTATCTTATTTCCTTTGGATTTCATTGTTCATAACCAGAAAAGATGTATAGTAGAGAAAAATGAACTTGCGCCAAGACAGCGTTTCCTTATATCAATTAGTTATTTGTAATTTCCAAAACACAACTGTATCAATCAACTTTATTTATAAAGCACTTTAAAAACCAATACTTGCTATACAAAGTGCTGTACAACAGGAAAACGCATGAAAACTGATTCACGCAATGTAAAGCGGAAGTGTCATAAGCAGTTTTTTAAATTAACAGAATAAAATACAACATACAAACTGTTGATGAGGATAATGATTACAGAGTTACAAAATCAGAACTTTCACACAAAATATACAATCAGTCAAACTTCACTTTCCAATTAACAAGAAAAAAAAATGTGCATATTAAGAATAAATAGCACAACAATTCTCTGATAGTCTTTTTCTATTATAGTAACAGGAGCTGCCCAATGTCTTGCAATTTTTTTGCATCATGAGCAGGGCATCGAGCCTGTTTCAGCACGCCCACAGTCACGTGACCGTAGCAAGCGAGCCCTGTGACTTGAGGGCTCGCGGGAACTTACGCAACGCCCAGCCCTCTCAAATTTCTCGCCAGGTCTCAAATCACATGATGTGACAACGAGGCCTCGTTCGCTATCGTCACGTGACTGTGGGCATATTGACACAGTGCTCGACACTGCTCGCGACATTTCCGTGCTATATTGCTCGAGTCAGTCTCGAGCGTAACATCACTAGTGTAGGCGCGTCGTCTAACAGTTCTCTATTTCAGGTTGCTGCCATCATGCGGGCGTGTCTCGGGACCGCGTGCGCTCTCCTGCCACCTCATCACTTCCCCCAGCAACGAAACTTCGCCCGGTCAGGCACTCCAAGCTCATCCCCCTTCCCTACTGGTTCGTCTGTTCCCCGCTGGAGTTCTGCCGGTCCTCTCCCGGAGTCCCGAGTAAGTGGTAATTTGGCTCGCCCGTTTCCCCTTCTCTGCTTCTCCGCTGACAGCTCTCGCTTTTCTCTCCGCAGGTGGATTGAACCTTCTAGGGAGTGGCTGTTTCCTGAACAAGGCGCTGTTTTTGCTATTCAATAAATCATTGAACGTTTCCCCATTGTGTGGTTCCGTCTTGTTCTAGTGTAAGAGGTAATTTTGGAAAACAGGCAGTTCTTTATTTGAGAAGTAATTTTCATGATTATTCAGACTGATTAGTTTAAATGTTATACTTAAACATTTTTAATGAATAATTTAGTTTGTTTATCCTCTTTTTGCGCTTTTGTGGTGTTAGTCTGGCAAGAGAAAGTACACATAAAGGAAAAGGCTTTTATTATGAAGGAGGAGGGACGGAAGTGAAGTGGGGGGATGTTTCTGTAAACAGAACCTCTTATCAGGGAAATGGGCGCTAGCTGAAGACGTGGGACACTCTTCAGCTGGGCCCTTAGGAGCCCCAAATGAAATTGATTAATCTGCACCACACATCAGTACTGCTTTGCTACCCTCTAGTGACAACAGAGGTACTACATTTTCCCTACTGAAAATCAGAACACTGTTGCAGTGGTAAATGAGATACCCTTTTCTTCACATGTATGGACTTGTTGAGGGTACAGTTGCACACATGCTGTTAGATTTAGGCTCCCATATCTCATTTATCAGTGAAGCAACCAGAATGTCCATTTCAGTACCAGCCAAAAAGCCTCTTATGAAGCACTACATTCTGGCTAAAGCAGTAACTGGGCACAGTTTAGATACTTTGGGCACCATTGATGTGGCTCTGAAATTAGGCTCCCATACGTTCCATCATAACATGCAGGTGATAAGAAATGTTTCTCAAAGCACACTGTTGGGCCTAGACTTTCTTCAGCTCCCTAAGGTTGCCTTGGATATGGGCAAGGGTGTATGTAGTCTTTATGGGGAGGAGCTGCCACTATTAAAAACTACACAGCTGGCCCCTGATAACTGTACGGCAAAGGTTATGGAATGCACAACCGTACCCCCACGTTGTGAAATGAACTGTAAGATTGCATTAAACCCTCCCACAATCACTGCTGGCATCCCAGACAACTATGATGGCTGCCTAGAGCCACGCCAGATGGACACTGAGGGCATCGTAGTGGCACGCACCTTGACAACGGCAGTAAATGGTGTGACTACGGTGCGCCTTCTGAATCCGACGGATAGTCCCATCACCCTGCAGCCAGGTATGCACATAGCACAGTTCATCCCTGTGTCACAAGATGACATAGTGTCAGAGTCTGCCCCTGTATGCAGTGTATCCAACTGCCCTTTACAATCACACAAGGCAACAAACGCAGCCCAAATCTCTGACAAATTGCCATTTGATGTTCAGTGTGGTGCTCTGACTGCCTCTGAGAGGTCTCAACTGACCGAACTGCTCCTGTGTTATCACGGTGTGTTCAGTAAAAGCCCTACAGATTTTGGCAGAACTGACATCGTCAAACACAAAATCCACACAAATGCTTCACCCCCTGTTAGAAAACGTGCCTATCGCACCTCACCCCAGATGCAGGGGGCGATTCAGTCACAGGTGAACGACATGTTAGACAAAGGACTTATTGAAATCAGCCATAGCCCCTGGGCAGCCCCTGTTGTAATGGTGCGAAAAAAGGATAGCTCATGGCGTTTTTGTGTTGATTATAGGGGTTTGAATGCTGTAACCACGAAAGATGCTCATCCTTTGCCCAGAACAGATGATACCTTGGATGGATTACGGGGCTCATCAGTGTTCAGTACCATGGATCTTTCATCAGGGTACTGGCAGGTGCAGCTGGATGAGCAAGACAAAGCCAAAACAGCTTTTACTACTGGTAGGGGTCTTTACCAGTTCTGTGTTATGCCCATGGGTCTTGTGAATGCTCCACCCACATTTCAGCATTTGATGCAGCTGGTATTACAAGGCCTCTCGTGGAAAACATGTCTCGTTTATTTAGATGACATTATCGTGTACAGCCTCAGTTTTTCCACACATTTACAGCATCTTAGAGAGGTGTTTGATCGGCTAAGAGCAGCTAATTTAAAACTCAAACCATCAAAGTGTCAATTTGCTCAAGAAGAAGTGTCATTTCTAGGGCATGTAGTCTCTGCAGCTGATCTGAAATCTGACCCCAAAAACATTCAGAAAGTACAGGAGTGGCCCACTCCTGAGAACCCCACTGAAGTCAGAGCGTTTCTCAGCTTATGCTCATATTACCACCGTTTCATCTATCAATATGCTAGGCTGTCTGAACCTCTGCATAGCCTCACTCAGAAAGGGAAACCATTTGTCTGGACTGAAATTGAACAGTCTGCTTTTGGCTGCCTTCACCATGCCCTAACTCACACACCCATCCTCTCCTACCCAGATTTCTCACGAGAATTCCTGCTCTTTACAGATGCATTCAACACAGCCATCGGGTGCGTGTTATCACAGGTTAATGACTGTAATATGGAACAAGTCATTGCCTATGGTAGCCACATCCTGACATGGACTGAAAGACACTGGTCCACCTATGACAGGGAGCTGTGGGCTGTTGTGTGGTCTATTCGTCACTTTCGCCAATATTTGACTGGACACCATTTTCACATCATCACGGATCACAAAGCTCTTCTTGGTTTGCCAAAAATGACCCTGGATTGTGACCCAACAGGACGCAGAGCAAGGTGGGCTCTCGAGATAGACCCCTATGATTGGACGGTTGAACACAGGGATGGCAGTAAACATGCTAATGCTGATTCTATGTCATGTCAACCATCATCCACGAGGGCCATTGAATCTGTAAAAGCACAGCTCTGTCCAGCTCAAGCAGTCCCACAGGAAAAAGCACCTGAGCAGGTGTCCAGCCTCCTGACAGCTAACCCTTCAGCAAGCCCTTTAAGCACTGTTTCTACTGCTACACAGACTGATCAAACACCCACATTCCCAAAAACATCACAATCTGAGCAGGTGGTAAATGTGGAGCCTGAAATGGCCACCAATTATTCCTTCCTAAACAGGGACCATAGCCATCTCTTCCAGGCCATCATTTGCTAAACTCAAACACACTTCGCCTGAGCACAGACATTTTTGGAGAGAGTTCCCAAAGCTTACTGTTGCTGACTCTATTCTGTGTAGAAAAGTAAGACACCCTTCAGGTGACCCAGTCTTACACACTGTGATCCCTAGCAGCTTGCAAAGAGAAGTGTTTCAAACACTACATGGACATTCACTCACTGGCCATTTTAGTGCTGAAAAGATATTGCAAAGTGCCCAGGGTAGATGCTATTGGCCATATATGGCATGAGACATAAATGAATGGTGCCTGCAGTGTGTTGCCTTTGAAGCATGGAGGCCACAGACTCCACAGCAACAAGCCCCTATGCAAAATATGGTTATTTCAATGCCTTTTGAGAAAATAGCCATGGACCTGACAGAGCTGCCTCTCACCCATCGAGGTAATGGGTACATCCTTGTCATAATGGACTATTTCACAAAATATCTGAACCTGTATGCCCTCCCTGATCAACGAGCAGTTACTGTGGCAAAATGTTTGTTCGAAGACTATATCAGCCGCCATAGTGTGCCACAAAGCCTGCACACTGACCAAGGACGCCAGTTTGACTCAGATTTGGTAAAATGTCTATGCTCACTTTTGGGCATTCACAAAACAAGAACTTCTCCATATCATGCTATGTCAGATGGCATGGTGGAATGGACTAACAGATCCATAAAGAATCAGTTAGTGAAGTATCTTTTCACCAAAGGTGGAGAATGGGATGAGCATCTTAAACAAGTTGAGTTTGCTTATAACACCACTGTCCACTCCTCCACCAAACACAAGCCCTTCTTCTTAGTTCATGGATGAGAGGCTCGTCTACCCACCGACCTCCTCCTTGGGGGAACCCCTGGAGCTTCAGGAAACACACAAGATGCGCCACATGATTATGCTCACTCTATTGAGAAGAAACTCTGATTCGTTCCACTCTGCTGCACATAATATTGCTGCTGCAGGTGCTCATCAGAAGCATTACTATGATCATCGCAAGATACATATGGCTTATGAAGCAGGGGACCTGGTGTGGGTTGATCTCCCCTCTCTCGCTAGGCACAAACTGTCTCCCAGATGGACAGGCCCTTTCAAAGTCTTACGGAGGCTGGACTTTGGTACAGATGACAGTGGTGTGGTCTATGAGCTTTTGGATTTGTTAAACCCCAGAGGCAAACCAAAAGTCATTCACTACAACAGTCTCAAGCCTTATCAATCCCCATGGTCTGCAGCACAGTCACCACCCCAAACCTCAGAACCAGCACCACCTTCTGCCTCTAGTCCATTTACACCACCACTCACTGCACTCCCAGGCTCAAGGCCTTATGTGTATCAACACCCAACCCCTGCTTCACCTCCAGTACCTGATGTTCCCCATGTGCAGCAACCCCCATATGGACATGTTCCAGTGAGAAACGATTCACCAGCTGTGCCTCCACAACAGCCACCTGTTGTTGTTCAACCTCCCTCTCAAAGGAAGACCAAGTCAGGACGTTGTGTTCGACGGCCACAGCGTTATAGAACTGATACTTTCACTGTTTAGCGTTCACCATTGACTTCATATGCAAACATAAGCAGACTGGACTTAAAAAACAAAAACAAACAAAAAAAAACTGTACACCCCAGATATTCTCTAATAGTTTGGAAGTTTTCCCTGACAGACATGTAGTACTAGATTGTATTTTTTGCTGTTGCTGTTGTTGTGAAGCGAGGACGCTTCTTTTGTGAAGGGGGAAGTAGTGTAAGAGGTCATTTTGGAAAACTGGCAGTTCTTTATTTGAGAAGTAATTTTCATGATTATTCAAACTGATTAGTTTAAATGTTATACTTAAACATTTTTAATGAATAATTTAGTTTGTTTATCCTGTTTTTGCTCTTTTGTGGTGTTAGTCTGGCAAGAGAAAGTACACAGAAAGGAAAAGGCTTTTATTATGAAGGAGGAGTGATGGAAGTGAAGTGGGGGGATGTTTTTGTAAATAGAACGTTGGGTGCAGCTATGGCTCGATATTAAAGTTATGGGAAGAGCTCAAATGGTCTCGTTCTTGTGGCAGACGGACTAACCTTCAACTATCACCCACGCAAGCTTACACTAGCATCGTGCACTTGAGCTGTCAGCTAATCATGACAAAATGAACGATACCATTTTCAAAACAAACCTATTTTTCTTTCCAAATCATTTTTCAAGAAGCTAGATTTGATCATTCTTTCATTTGTATGGAACTACAAGTCTCACAGTGTAAAGAAAGGACATTTCTTTTTAAATATTAAACACATGGAGGATTGGCATTATCTAATTTTCTAAATTATCACTGGGCTACAGCTGTTCACTCCATTGCCTGGATCCTAGATGACAATGCCTTGCTCCCAAGTGGGCTCAAGATTTAACGTGAAAGATTGCCTACCATATTTGATCAGAGCAATTATTCTTTCTCCTGCACCTCTCAGCAAATCCTGCTCCAGTCACAATCCCATAATTAATAATTTGATAAGAATAAGAATACAATTGGTGAAACATAATAAACTTAGAACATTTTCACTTTTATTGCCAGTATCATCAAACCCTTCTTTTCCTCCTCCCAGTCTAGATGGGGCCTTTGATATGTGGAAAGAAATGGGTGTACATGACATGAGGGACCTTTACATAGGCGGTGTGGCGGCATGAAATAATAAGCAGCGAACTGAGGTTTAAAAGTGGGTTTTATTTCATCGCCATCACAAGAACTCACTCCAGCGCCATGCAGGTGCGCCGGAACGAGCCCGGAGGCTCTTGTCAGGAGACAGGGAATGCGTGTAGTCAGAAGCAGTGGTCAGAGAGAGAGAGAACATGTGAATTTCAGTCAGCTTATATGCCCAGTTACAAACAATACATGAAAGGCACATTAGCATCACAGTACAGAGCAGGAAGAAACATTTGCCTTTGAGTCATACATATCAGCAGCAGGATACTAGCAGGAAAGAGCTAGATAAAGAGAGGCTGCCTATTGATATCAATACACACATCTCATTGTTCTGCTAATTGCTCCAGATGAGTGCTCTGCTTGTCTGTAGGCTGTGGGGGTTACCCATAGACTCCCCCCCAGAGGGCTCAGCAGGAAGCTGAGGCCTCGATAGCCCGGCTTTGGGAGCGAGCTGCGGTGAAAGTTCTGTGCCGGAGGAGGTGGAGGGAGGGGGGTGGGGGTAGCAAGTGCCGGCCCGAGACGGCGAAGTTGTCTGGGCCGCGCAAAAATTGCCTGTGGATCTACGATGTTGAGGGGCTGTCCCGTTGAACGTGGTGGAGATCCACAGGCTGTGAGAAGGAAAGTTTGTCTCTGACTCCTCTCGCGGCCATGAAGAAAAAAAGGAGCTGCAGCAGTGAGGGACTTGGCGTGTTGACTTGAGGTGCGCGCGCAGCCCTAAAGCGCTCGGGGACAGCAGGCGGCTGAATTCCCTTGTGCGCTGTGGCTGAGACCCGTACAAAAAATGCTGTGAGCGAGCTGCGTGCGTGCTTCAGGTGTGTGAGCAGCCCTGAAGGTTCCGATGTGCAGCGGCGGAGGACGGTGGCGGTCTGTGGAGCCGTTATTGTCCCATGCGTGGTGCGCTGTCCTCGTAACCCCCCGGTGTGCGCGCGGGGGTTCGGTACGTGGGTGGTCCGCTGTTGAGAGGCGAGTCAGGGTCAGGGAGCTTGATGGAGATCAGCGTCGTCGGCGCCGATGGTCCTCCCTGTCTTGGCTGTTGCTGTAGTTCACTGGTGCCGGGTCATGGTGCGTTCTGGTCCAAGCGTTGCGTTCTCCGTCGTGTGCGCTCGTGTCGATGCAGAGGAGCGGTGAGAGGGAGTAGACGGTCTTTGTCCCTCGGGCTCGTGTCAATGTGGAGGAGCGGTGAGAGGGAGTACACGATCTTTGTCCCTCGGGCTCGTGTCGATGTGGAGGAGCGGTGAGAGGGAGTAGACGATCTTTGTCCCTCGGGCTCGTGTCGATGCGGAGGAGCGGTGAGAGGGAGTAGACGATCTTTGTCCCTCGGGCTCGTGTCGATGTGGAGGAGTGGTGAGAGGGAGTAGACGATCTTTGTCCCTCGGGCTCGTGTCGATGCGGAGGGGCGGTGAGAGGGAGAAGACGTTCTGTGTCCCTCGGCCGGTCCAGCGTGGATGTCCTGATCTCAGGCGAGGGTCGCACTATGAAGCTTTCTGCGGCTTTCCCGGTCGTGGGTGATCTCCGGAGAGTTCGCCTGGTGTTGGTTCTGCGTCGAGGTCTCCCTGTAGCCAAAGGGAGGGCAGTCCATTTGCGTCAGGCCGCTGCGTTCGCTTGTCGTCGGAGAGTCACCGCCGGGGGCTGCCAGCGTGTTCTTTTCTTGGGGTCACCAGTGTGGCGGCATGAAATAATAAGCAGCGAACTGAGGTTTAAAAGTGGGTTTTATTTTATCGCCATCACAAGAACTCACTCCAGCACCGTGCAGGCAGGGAATGCGTGTAGTCAGAAGCAATGGTCAGAGAGAGAGAGAACATGTGAATTTCAGTCAGCTTATATACCCAGTTACAGACAACACATGAAAGGCACATTAGCATCACAGTACAGAGCAGGAAGGAACATTTGCCTTTGAGTCATACATATCAGCAGCAGGATACTGGCAGGAAAGAGCTAGACAAAGAGAGGCTGCCTATTGATATCAATACACACATCTCATTGTTCTGCTAATTGCTCCAGCTGAGCGCTCTGCTTGTCTGTAGGCTGTGGGGGTTACCCATAGGCGGAACATTTACTTCTTTTTGTCAGTTACAGCAGAAGTTTGGGTTACCTCTTAGTCAGTTCTTCAGATTCTCCAAGTTAGAAATTATGTGAAAGTACATCTTCCTCAGTATGTACCAGTTGTACCAGACAAGCTGGATGATTGTCTGAAAGAGTGTGCTGGGCCAGGACAAACAATATCGCAGATTTATGAGACATTTCAAGCTATTAGTTGCCCATCCACAGAGACTATAAGGGCTGAGTGGGAGAAGGAGTCGGGCACTGACATACAGAATGACATTTGGGCTGAGAGTCTAGATTATATTCATAAGTGTTCTATAAAAGCACATCACTGTTTAATACAGTTTAAAATATTACACAGACTACATTATGCAAAAGTAAAGTTACATAAAATATTTCCTGAAGTCTCCCCATGTGTGAAAAATGTGAAATAGAAGAAGGCAACTTACTTCATAGCTACTGTATGCTATATATCCCAAAATACAGGGGTTCTGGAAAGACCTTTTTATATTTCTGTCACTAAGCTTTATATTTCCACTAAGCTGGAACCTGATCCAACTTTAGGAATGTTGGGGCTGCCTAAAGAAACAAAGAAAATAACACCAGCACAGTGACACTTCTTGGCATATGGACTTATCACTGCAAAGAAACTTCTATTAATGGTCTGGAAAAAGGAAGAAATGCCAGCGCTGAAACATTGGCTCATGGAACTGATGGACACTCTTCACATAAGATACGTTTTGCTATTCAAGGGAAGGTTGATGAGTTTGAAAGAATTTGGAAACCTCTTATTTCTCATTTGGCAGAGGGAGCACAATCATAATATAGCCCTGGAGGGGCTTGAGTGGTTAAGGGAGGAACCCTGTCCTTTTTTTAATGGCAGACATGTACAGTTAGTGGTCAACTTGACCAAAATAAGCCAGGCAGTCTCATATGATATAGTAGTCTGTTTTGCTGTCTACTTTGTTGTCCTTTTTCTTTTTTATTTCTGTTGTATAGTTGATGATTGTGTTATTTACTCTTGACTGGAAAAGAAGCAGCAGATGACGCTTAATTGTCATTATATTTGAAACTGGAATTATAAATGAACTAAAGTTACTAAAGATTTTTGTTACAAGACAAACTTTTTATAGTATAAACAAACAAATTTCTATTTTTTTAAATCAGTGAAATCACAAGAAATTCAAGATCTATGACCAAATATATGTACTAAAATGACATTTTATTTTTTTTCTCTATAAATGTGACAAAATAGAATCAAAAATATGCTATAATAAGCATAGTCAATAATGCACAATTTTGTGGAAAATGTCAGACCACATGGACTTGAGTAAAGGTAACTCAGTAGAGCCCACTCCTGACCAGATGGGAGAGAGTTTTTGAAAACTAATAATAAAACTACTGACACTCTTGTTCACCAGACTCGCTGAACAAGCTGTTGATTTCCAAGTCAGTCAGATAAGGTAAAAATGTACTGACATCCCAAAGCCAATGCAACCTTTCGTGGTTTTGGATGAATAAAAGAGACCAATTTAATATTTTTTACATCTCTCAATAAAATGTTTGGTTAGTTTTAAGCTGTACTGAATATAAAAACATTATACCCTTCATCTACCCGTACTTGTCATGGTCTGGACAGGGTTAGACACTGTCCATACTTTGTGTTCTCTTTTAGGACTTGTCATTATTATTATTATTGTTGTTAGCATTATTCCTGTCTTACTCATCATCCTTTGTTACTCTTATGTTGACAGCACCTTTATTTTCTGGTTGATCGTTTGTTGGATATCACCATTATCATGATCAGTATACTCACCTCACTTCAGCTATATCCACTTTAGTTATTGTTATCCTGTGTATTATTATTATCACCATTATCCTGTCCTGTTCATCACATAGTGTTTATTTTGTGATAGCTCTTTCAGTTCATTCTGCTCCTTTGTTTATTGGTTTTGTTGTTGTTAATCATTCACAGCTGTTCCTCATTTTGTTAATTAGCTCCTGCCTTATATATTCTGCTCATGCTGTACCCTCAGTACGGCTTTCTCCATCATAACTTGCCACTCTCCTTGCCACTGTGTCACGGTTGTTTTGTGTTCTCTGGAATAAATCATGGTCAAAGATCGCCTTGAGTCTGTCTATCCGCCCCAGAGGGCCGCTCATGACAATACTTCTAGATGGCTATGAAGAAAAAATAGAAAATAGAACTAGTCACAAAATATGAATACAGCAATGGCCACGATGGGATGTTCCAAATATGTTAAATAAATTGATCTGTTAAGTGTGGAATTACACTCCTGGCAATTGTATTGTGTATGTGTTATGTTTTTCCTAAACAGTGAAAAATTTTGAAATGTATATTTAAGGGATTTTTTCTTAAAAAATATTCACAATAAGGAAATATTGCCCATGCAAAATGTAATCAGAAAAACACAGATTCCACCACAAAAAAAAAAAAAAAAAAAAAACATAAGTAAAAATGGAAACCAATCACACATCAGTCCTGTCGTCATCACATAAAAAAATAAATATAGCAAATACAGAGGAGGTTAAACTATCCATTTCAGCAAATGCAGGTCCACTGATAATATTAATCAAAATGTAAGTATATGTATACAGCCTACCTCAGGAGAACCATCAGAGTCTCCAAAGATATCAGCAAAGTCTGTTGGACTTTTCCTCAGAGTCTGGTCAGCAGGCAGCGTGTTGTCATTGTAAGATGTCACAAACTTAAAGTCACTGGTTCTAGATCCTGTTGTCAGGTAGGCGTCATAATTGTAAGTGCTGTGTAAAGTTCCTGTGCCGTCAACATCTGCGTAATTAGGAGGGAGATAAGCGCTGGGGATGGCAACTGCTCCATCAAACAACAGTCTGGGTTTTCTCCTGCGACAAAACCTCAGACCCAGGATGATGATGATGAAGGTGAGAAAAAAGGTGGACACAGACACCAGCGCGATGATCAGATAAGAGGTCAGTTTAGAGTTCTTCTCCTCATAGGAAACATCCTTCAGTTCTGGGACCTCCGCCAAGTTATCAGAAATCAGTAAATACATGGCACAGGTGGCAGAGAGAGAGGGCTGTCCGTTATCTTTCACTGCCACAATAAGGTTCTGTTTCATGCTGTCAGATTCTGAAATGTCCCGCTGTGTCCTGATCTCTCCGCTGTGGAGACCGATACTAAAAAGACCCGGATCAGTGGATTTGACTATATGATAGGACAGCCAGGCGTTCTGTCCAGAATCTGCGTCCACTGCTATGACTTTGGACACCAGAGAGCCTCCATGTGCAGCTTTGGGGACCAGCTCGGTCATGAAGGAGTTTCCCTCCGGGGCAGGATATAGTATCTGAGGAGAGTTGTCATTCACATCTGATATGAACACACTGACGGTCACGTTGCTGCTGAGCGGAGGAGAACCGTTGTCTCTGGCCATCACGTGGACTTTAAAACTCCTGAACTGTTCATAATCAAACGACCTCACAGCGTGGATCACCCCTGTGTCTCCGTTAACTGACAGATAGGAGGACACCGGGGCTCCGTTCACCTCACCAGGTAACAGAGAATAAATCACTGTACCGTTCTGTCTCCAGTCGGGGTCTCGGGCACTAACGGAACATAAAGTGGAGCCAGGTTTGTTATTTTCAGTCACATATGCGCTGTAGGACTGTTCGTCAAACACAGGTGGGTTGTCATTGATGTCAGCCACAGATACGTGAACAGTTTTAGAGGAGGACAGAGGTGGAGAGCCCTCGTCAGTGGCAGTGATTGTAATGTTGTAATCAGACACTAGTTCACGGTCCAGCTGTCCTGTGGTCACCAGAGAATAATAGTTTTTAATAGAAGGAAGTAACTTAAAAGGGACACCCTGCTGGATGGAGCAGCGGACCTGTCGGTTCTTCTCAGAGTCTCTGTCCTGCACGTTAATGATGCCCACCTCAGTACCAGGAGACACGTTCTCTGCTATGGGGTTAGACAGGGATTTTAGATAAATAACTGGAGCGTTGTCATTTACGTCAGTGATATCAATTATTATTTTGCAATCTGATGAAAGTCCATAACCATCTTTGGCTTCGATGCGCAATTCATACCTAGAATTACTCTCAAAGTCAAGAGCTCCTATGACTTTTATCTCCCCGCTTTTACTGTCAAGTGAGAAAACCTTTTTAGCTTTTTCAGAAATGCGACTAAATTCATATGTTACCTCCCCATTTACTCCCTCGTCTGCATCAGTGGCAGTTACAGTCACAACTACAGTATCTACAGCAGAATTTTCAGGGATGTTAGCTTTGTAGACGGCCTGATCAAACACAGGCGCGTTGTCATTAGCATCCAGCACAGTAACGTGTATAGTGGCAGTACCTGACCTCTGTGGAGTCCCACCATCAACTGCAATCAGCACAAAATTTAAATCATTCTCTTTTTCACGATCTAGCTCTTTGTCTAGCATGAGCTCGATATTTTTAGACCCGTCATTGTTGTCCTGAACTGATAAAATAAAATATTCATTCTTTGCCAAGCTGTATTGTTTCACAGTATTCTGTCCAGTGTCTGCGTCATGTGCTTCGTTAACACGATATCGAGCTCCTTTATCTGCTGATTCGCTAATTTCTAAACTAACAGTTTCCTTGGGGAAAACTGGTGAATTGTCGTTTACATCCTGAATAAGAAGAGAAACGCGGTGCAGCTCCAAAGGACTCTCTAGGACTAATTCAAATTTAAGCATACACGAAACCTTCTCCACGCACAGCTCCTCTCGGTCAATCCTTTCCTTGACCACAAAATTCCCCGTTTTCGGATCAACATCAAAGAAGTGCTTGTAGTTTTCCTCGGTGTCAAGACGGGCTTTACGAGCGAACAATTTTCCTCCTTCCAGTCCGAGATCCTTTGCAAGATTTCCAACAATGGATCCGGGTCTCATCTCCTCCGGAACAGAATAGCTGAGGTCTGCAGTGGTGATGTGCACAAAAACAGAAAAGAATAATCCAAAGTTCAGCAGCGAGAGCAGGTGGAGGGCCATGTTATTTATTTATTTTTTTGTTTATTTTTTCAAAAACAGGCTGGAGATATGAATAAAATGACCATGCCTCCTAAATACTGAACGCCGCTCCTACAACAATGGCTGCTCTGGTCTTGGTAGAATTCTTGGTTTTTGCCGTGGGTGGAGAAATTTATCTCTTTACATCTGTGAGTGAGCAGCGACGCTGTGAGCCTATTTGGAAGATTGCAAACAAGAATACTACCCCATAAGACCGATGCTACAGTGTCCCTTTTCAGTGCTGAATTTCAAGGGAAAACGTCTTTATTTGGACATGCAGTGTTTTTAATTCTCTTAAAAAGTAAGTGCACGGGAAATAAGCTTCCATTCAGCACCATGAACAGTGCTTGTATGGCAAGAATGCGCCCAATACAATCAACCCAAATAACATCTCCATTAAAAAAATGCGGAGACATTTTTCTGAGATAATAAATTTCCTCAGTCTTAAGTTTGAAAATGAAAGAAAAATCATCATATTAAGAAAGTAACGCGTCCGTGATCACATTTAAAATTACAGAATTAAGAAAGTGTAACATATTTTAATTCCGATCTTATTGTTTGCTAAACCAGATACAGATGTGGACATAGGAAGCGGAAATTGTACGTAAGTCAAAGCAGCATATTTTTTTTTACTATTCGTTACTCACTTGTAATTAAGAATAATTACCAAAATATATTGCTTGAGTAAAAAGAAAGCCAACCTTATTGTCCTTCAGTCTATACGGTAACGCAAAGGAAAATACCTTTCTCCACCCATAGTTACATCTTGAATTGGACGAGCCCCCATTCAAGGCACCCATGAGCATGTCTGAATTGTGGGAGGAAATCGGATCACCCGGAAGAAACCCACACAGCATCAAGCTACACACAGATGAGCATATAGACGGACTGAAACTGGCTTTAAACCTGAGCTCATTCCCAGACCCTTTTACTGAGGCAGCAGTGTTTGCAACTGATTGAGTAATAAAGTATTTACAAAAAAGTTACCTGAGTTATAGCTTTTATGAGGTTTATTATTTCAGATAAAATATATTAAGTTTGCATGCAGAAAATAAAATACAAACTATACCGACCTGCTAATATAATCCAAATGATATAAATTAATAGGAAACAACAACAATAACAGCAACAATCAATCAATAAATACATACATAAATAAATAAGAATTCAACACTGGTTTTGATTGAATGGAAATATGAAACAAATTATTAAGATATAAAAAAGCACATTTCAAACTGATTTTCAAATCAGCAAAATCAAATATTTTAAAGAATAAGATCAAATGTTAAGAAAGTTTTTTGCATAGAAGCGCTAAAAGATGGAATAAATGTATCTGCAATAAAACTACTCAGTAAAGTAGTTACTTTGTGAAGCATTTAGGACAGCACATGCACTTCAGTGAATGTAATTCTCTACTGACCACATAAGCTACAATAAAACAAATCTTCAGTGCTAAATTAACATTGCCATTGATCACCATTTTCACAGAACAAACTGATAATTTCCAAATCAATAAGATGTTTTACATGCATAAAATCTGGAAACTAACACTTTTAAAAATAACTATTTCCACTTCAAAAAGTTGGTGTCAAGGCTGCCTTAAAATTTTAGGTTGACTGAACTTGAGAAGACACGTGGTAAAGTTTAAAACAAACTCAAGTTCAGTACACTTAAAATGTTAAGACAACCTGGACACTACCGTTTCAAAGTTGAGGGTTTTTTTTTTTTTGTTTTTTTTATACAGTGACTGACATTCAGCGGCTTTGGATGAGCTGAAAAGACCAAATTATTCTTTTTTGTCATCACTTAATGGTTATTTTTAATTGCAGTCAACATGTAAAACCATATAGGCTATGCTATAGTCATACTTCTAAATTGCTATGCTAGGGGGGAAACCCCTTTATAAGACCAGAATGAAGTAATTCGTAATGGAATATGTCACAGTCCCAAATGTTTTTAAAACCTGATTTGCAAATGGTGGAATTATATATGATTGTCAACAGGAACCAGTTGAGGTGGTTTGGGCATCTCCTCAGGATGCCTCCTGGATGCCTCCCACTTGAGGTGTTTCAGGCATGTCCCACTGGGAGGAGACCCTGGGTCAGACCCAAGACAGGTTGGAGAGACTATGTCTCCCAGCTGTCCTGAGAACGCCTTGGTATCCTCTCAAAATTGTTGGAGAAGGTGGCTGGGGAGAGGGAAGTCTGGGCTTCTCTACTTGAACTGCTGCCTCCGCGACCTGGCCCTCCAGAAAAGCGGTAGAATGGATGAATGGATGCAAATTATGTATTGTGTCTTATTGACAGACATGTTTTCCTAAAAGGTTACTGTATTTCACTTGAAACTGACATACTCACCAATCAAAAAGAAAAACATCACACCTTCTACATAAATAAAAAAAACCCAAACCACTCATATTTCTGTCCTCCCCATCCCATAAACACACAGAACTTCAAGATATCCAGATACATCTATCATTAAAATAAAAATGTAAATAGAAAAATGGTGTAGTGAGCCTACCTCAGGAGAACCATCAGAGTCTCCAAAGACATCAGCAAAGTCTGTTGGACTTTTCCTCAGAGTCTGGTCAGCAGGCAGCATGTTGTCATTGTAAGATGTCACAAACTTAAAGTCACTGGTTCTAGAGCCTGTTGTCAGGTAGGCGTCATAATTGTAAGTGCTGCGTAAAGTTCCTGTGCCATCAACATCTGCGTAATTCGGAGGGAGATAAGCGCTGGGGATGGCAACTGCTCCATCAAACAACAGTCTGGGTTTTCTCCTGCGACAAAACCTCAGACCCAGGATGATGATGATGAAGGTGAGGAAAAAGGTGGACACAGACACCAGCGCGATGATCAGATAAGAGGTCAGTTTAGAGTTCTTCTCCTCATAGGAAATATCCTTCAGTTCTGGGACCTCCGCCAAGTTATCAGAAATCAGTAAATACATGGCACAGGTGGCAGAGAGAGAGGGCTGTCCGTTATCTTTCACTGCCACAATGAGGTTCTGTTTCATGCTGTCAGATTCTGAAATGTCCCGCTGTGTCCTGATCTCTCCACTATGGATACCTACAGTAAAAAGTCCGGGATCAGTGGATTTGACTATATGATAGGACAGCCAGGCGTTCTGTCCAGAGTCCGCGTCCACCGCTATGACTTTGGACACCAGAGATCCTCCTTGTGCAGCTTTGGGGACCAGCTTGGTCATGAAGGAGTTTCTCTCCGGGGCGGGGTACAGTATCTGAGGAGAGTTGTCATTCACATCTGATATGAACACACTGACGGTCACGTTGCTGCTGAGCGGAGGAGAACCATTGTCTTTGGCCATCACCTGGACTTTAAAACTCCTGAACTGTTCATAATCAAATGACCTCACAGTGTGGATCACCCCCGTGTCTCCGTTAACAGATAGATAGGAGGACACCGGGGCTCCGTTCACCTCACCAGGTAACAGAGAATAAATCACTGTACCGTTCTGTCTCCAGTCGGGGTCTCGGGCACTAACGGAACATAAAGTGGAGCCAGGTTTGTTATTTTCAGTCACATGTGCACTGTAGGACTGTTCCTCAAACACAGGTGGGTTGTCGTTGATGTCAGCTACAGATAAGTGAACAGTTTTAGAGGAGGACAGAGGTGGAGAGCCCTCGTCAGTGGCAGTGATTGAAATGTTGTAATCAGACACTAGTTCACGGTCCAGCTGTCCTGTGGTCACCAGAGAATAATAGTTTTTAATAGAAGGAGCTAACTTAAAAGGGACACCTTGCTGGATGGAGCAGCGGACCTGTCGGTTCTTCTCAGAGTCTCTGTCCTGCACGTTAATGATGCCCACCTCTGTACCAGGAGGCACGTTTTCTGCTATGGGGTTAGACAGGGACTTTAAATAGATAACTGGAGCATTGTCATTTATGTCGGTAATTTCTATTATTAGCCTTGCATAGGATGCCAGCCCCAAACCATCTTTTGCGCTTATTTGCATCTCATAAGTTTTAGATTTTTCATAATCAATAGCTCCAGCCACTTTTACCTCTCCTGTTTTTGGATGTAACGAGAACACATTGCTACTCTGGCCTGACACATGGTTAAAACTATAAGTAACTTCACCATACAGTCCCTCATCTGCATCAGTAGCACTCACCGTGAGAACCAGCGTATCCAGAGGAGAATTTTCAGGCAGACTTGCTTTATAAACAGCCTGACTGAACACTGGTTCGTTATCATTAGCATCCAGCACAGTAACATGTATATTCACAGTACCTGATCTCCGAGGAGAGCCGCCATCAAAGGCGGTGAGCAGCAGCACTATGTCTTTTTTGTCTTCTCTGTCTAATTCTTTGTTTAAGACTAGCTCACAGTATTTTTGCCCTGCATCTTTGGTGTTCACTTTTAGATTAAAATATTCATTCTGTTGAAGTGCGTATGTCTGGACAGAATTTTCTCCAATATCTTCATCATAAGCCTCATCCAGGAGAAATCGGGCACCTTTGAATGCCGATTCTTGTATTTCAATCTTAAGCGAATCTTCTCGAAACCGAGGTGAATGGTCATTGATGTCTTGAACACGGATATTTATGCGATGTAGCTCCAGCGGGTTTTCTAGGACCAGTTCTTGTTTCATGACACAGGACGCTTTTTTCTCACAAAGCCCTTCTCTGTCAATCCTTTCTTTGACAATTAAGTCTCCGGTATTGAGGTTTATGCGACAGTACTGTATGCTGTTATCTTCATCATCAATGCGGGCCTTGCGATTTGTGAGTCTGCTGACATCAAGGCCAACATCTTTAGCAATATTTCCAATGACGGAGCCTTGTTTCATCTCCTCGGGAATCGAGTAGCTCATGTCTCCATTGATGGGGAAGAGCGCAAATGAAAAGAGAGCAACAATGCAGAAAGGAAATGCAACTCCACTGAATCACATGATTACAATAAAGTATAACTATAGTATTCAGTCTTTCAATAAAATATATTAGAAACTGAATTGTGATATCCTCGTTTTCTCCTGTATCGTCACACTGCAGCCATAGTCAAGGCACCAGGCTTTGTCTGTGTTGACGTGAACGGGTGGGAACAGAGGACTGTACATTTTTAGTTTCTGAGCAACTATTGACCACTTGAGTATGTTTTGAGGTATGAGGCAACAAGAAAGACTTTCTTTAAATGAAGAAAATGATTACAGATACACTGCGGCTCAAAAGACAGAATATTGAATTTATTTAGGATAGTACCGTGAGAAACATGGTCAACAATGATACCTAGCTATAGTATGTGCTCTAATTTAAGATTGTGTAAGGACACCCTGAATAAAAGCAAACTTGTTTTACATTAGTTACATGCCACCATTGGGGCAGTAAGACTTATCACACACACACACACACACACACACACACACACACACACACACACTATATACTGTATATATCTCCAGGACCATGGTTAGAGACAAGATGGGAGAATCATAAATATTTTTCATCTTAACTAAAATATTACCAAGACAGTAGCCTGAAGGAAAGCAAAAATAATTAAGGAAGATTCTAAGTTTAACAGTCTAGTAGAACATTCTCTAAATGAAAATAAACAAAGGGAAAATTATTTCTGTTGGAATGAAATATGGTTTAGATCAACACTGTGCAAAACTGCATCTTAGGATTTGATTTTCTTCATTGTGTCCATAAATAAATATAATTTAGATATTTCAAAAAACACAATGTGTACATCTTCATTCATTCATCTTCTTCCGCTTAATCCTTTTCAGGTCGCGGGGGGGCTGGAGTCTATCCCAGCATCTTTTGGGCGAGAGGCAGGGTACACCCTGGACAGATCACCAGTCCATCGCAGGGCCAACACAGAGAGACAGACAACCATTCACTCTCACAGTCATACCTAAGGACAATTTAGAATCCCCAGTTGATGCCAATTAACCTAACTTGCATGTTTTTGGCATGTGGGAGGAAACCGGAGAAATCCCGGAGTAAACCCACGCAGACACAGGGAGAACATGCAAACTCTGCAATTAATTCACAAAAATACATATACAAGTTGAATAGAAATTAACGTCACAGTCTTTTATGCCAGTATCTGCTGTATTAAATGAACTTGTGACATTAAAGATCTTGAAAGTGTGCATGCAGAAAGCCATTTTCAAATCCACACCCATTTACATTCTCATATTTTTTAACCTTTCAGTTTCTACTCTTGATTAGAAATACAGATAGCCAGTGAGACAGATCTGAAAATATTCTTCCAAGCATCTAGTCATGAAAAGCACATGAAGTTTCTATGTTAGGACAAACATCACTATCTGCAAAAAAAAAAAAAAAAAAATCAATGTCTATTGGACTTTAGTTACCTGACTAGTCTTAAAAGTTAATATATGATGTAAACTTTTGCAAGGTGCAGTGTAAAAGAAAAAAGATATTTGCAAAGGAAAATGCATCACTAGATCAACCAGAAGATTCAGCACCATGGGCAGAGAGAGAGAAAAAAGTGAAGCTCAGCTGGAATGTGAAAAGGCATTCACCAGTTAGTGATGCTGTGGTAACTCAGAAACCAATAAAACATATGAAGAACAAGCTGAAAACACATTTAGTACTAGACAAAAACAAAAGGGTCCAAAAGTCCATGATTGGCTTTTGTCCAGTGTCATAATTGTTACTTTTCAGTAGAATATATAGGGTACTTAATCTTAAATGTACGAAAAAGTGACAGTAAAAGTGCAAAATTTTTTACCGCGTCTGTTAGAGTACAACCACAACAGTTTTGGTACACAACTTTGTATTGAGTCTAAATTTTCTGGAGATCTACAGCAGGGGTGTCAAATCATGTGCCATGGAGGGCCAAGACCCTGTAGGTTTCCTCTTCTACCCAGTCTTCAGCAGCTGTTTTCACTTATCAGCAATCAGTGGGAAGAAATTCAGTGGAATCTGCTGTTGAAGACACTGGTTGGAGGTAAAGCCTGCGGGGTCTTGGCCCTCCATGGCACATGATTGGACATCACTGATCTAGAGAATGTAAGAAACGCAAATCTGTTATGGCAGATATTCTCTCATGTGCTAAAGTGTAGAGTAGGAGAGCACTGATATAAAATATGTCTTAAATGACATGTGTAACATTTGATGTAGGATCTAATACTGATAAGACCACAACTTCTGAGCTGCATTATTATGTACTATACAAGTCACTTTGTTATCTGAAAGCAAAATAATCACCGTCATCCCAGAAGGGACCGTTCACATCAGGATACATAAGTTTTAAGATCAGAAGCCTTCCATGTTCTTAGTTAGTTATCTTAGTCTAGGATTCAGAAAAACATCTATTGTGCTTGAAATAATTCCTCTTAAATTTCTGACTCCTCTGACGGGAAATTACAAATCCTATTACATGAAAAAACACAGCTTTTGTCAAGAAATCTAGATATCTAAACACAATCAAAGCAGAAAGAGAAACAAGAGTAATATGCCAACATTCTATGTTCTGCATTCATTTTTTTTCTAAGCAGTGCTCAGAATATAGCTGTGTCCAAACGCCTACCCATGTAGGTATGAACAAACTTTTGCTTGTGAGTGTGTCAAAATTAGTTGTCAACAGCCTCATTGCCCTTATTCATATATATATATACAGTATATATATATATATATATATATATATATATATATACAGTGGGGAAAAAAAGTATTTAGTCAGCCACCAATTGTGCAAGTTCTCCCACTTAAAAGATGAGAGAGGTCTCCAATTTTCATCAATGGTATACCCCAACTATGAGAGACAAAATGAAAAAAAAAAAAATCCAGAAAATCACATTGAAGGATTTTTAATGAATTAATTTGTAAATTCCTTGGTAAAATAAGTATTTGGTCACCTACAAACAAGCAAGATTTATGGCTCTCACAGACCTGTAACTTCTTCTTTAAGAGGCTCCTCTGTCCTCCACTCGTCACCTGTATTAATGGCACCTGTTTGAACTCGTTATCAGTATAAAAGACACCTGTCCACAACCTCAAACAGTCAGACTCCAAACTCCACTACGGCCAAGACCAAAGAGCTGTTAAAGGACACCAGAAACATAATTGTAGACCTGCACCAGGCTGGGAAGACTGAATCTGCAATAGGTAAGCAGCTTGGTGTGAAGAAATCAACTGTGGGAGCAATTATTAGAAAATGGAAGACATACAAGACCACTGTTAATCTCCCTCGATCTGGGGCTCCACGCAAGATCTCACCCCGTGGGGTCAAAATGATCACGAGAACGGTGAGCAAAAATCCCAGAACGACACGGGGGGACCTAGTGAATGACCTGCAGAGAGCTGGGACCAAAGTAACAAAGGCTACCATCAGAAACACACTACGCCGCCAGGGACTCAAATCCTGCAGTGCCAGACGTGTCCCCCTGCTTAAGCCAGTACATGTCCAGGCCCATCTGAAGTTTGCTAGAGAGCATTTGGATGATCCAGAAGAGGATTGGGAGAATGTCATATGGTCAGATGAAACCAAAATAGAACTTTATTGTAGAAACTCAACTTGTCGTGTTTGGAGGAGAAAGAACACCATACCTACTGTGAAGCATGGGGGTGGAAACATCATGCTTTGGGGCTGTTTTTCTGCAAAGGGACCAGGACGACTGATCCGTGTAAAGGAAAGAATGAATGGGGCCATGTATCGTGAGATTTTGAGTGAAAACCTCTTTCCATCAGCAAGGGCATTGAAGATGAAACGTGGCTGGGTCTTTCAGCATGACAATGATCCCAAACACGCTGCCCGGGCAATGAAGGAGTGGCTTCGTAAGAAGCATTTCAAGGTTCTGGAGTGGCCTAGCCAGTCTCCAGATCTCAACCCCATAGAAAATCTTTGGAGGGAGTTGAAAGTCCGTGTTGCCCAGTGACAGCCCCAAAACATCACTGCTCTAGAGGAGATCTGCATGGAGGAATGGGCCAAAATACCAGCAACAGTGTGTGAAAACCTTGTGAAGACTTACAGAAAACGTTTGACCTCTGTAATTGCCAACAAAGCGTATATAACAAAGTATTGAGGTGAACTTTTGTTATTGACCAAATACTTATTTTACCGAGGAATTTACAAATTAATTCATTAAAAATCCTTCAATGTGATTTTCTGGATTTTTTTTTCTCATTTTGTCTCTCATAGTTGAGATATACCTATGATGAAAATTGGAGACCTCTCTCATCTTTTAAGTGGGAGAACTTGCACAATTGGTGGCTGACTAAATACTTTTTTGCCCCACTGTATATATATACAGTATATACAGTATATATATATATATATATATATATATATATATATATATATATGTGTGTGTGTGTGTGTGTGTGTGTATAAATTACTCTATCAATTTGAGCAAAACCTTTCAATGCAAAAGAAAACACTGGATATGCTACAGTGATGGAAATGTGATTTACAAAAATAAACTAATCCTTTGGGTGTCTTTGTCTCTGTTCAAAGAAACAAAACACAATCAAGGCAACAACAAGGGAGATTATTAAGAAGTCAATTAAAAATTACTGTCAAGAAACCCTACCTCAGGAGAACCGTCGGAGTCTCCAAAGACATCAACAAAGTCTGTTGGACTTTTCCTCAGAGTCTGGTCAGCAGGCAGCGTGTTGTCATTGTAAGATGTCACAAACTTAAAGTCACTGGTTCTAGAGCCTGTTGTCAGGTAGGCGTCATAATTGTAAGTGCTGCGTAAAGTTCCTGTGCCGTCAACATCTGCGTAATTAGGAGGCAGATAAGAGCTGGGGATGGCAACTGCTCCATCAAACAACAGTCTGGGTTTTCTCCTGCGACAAAACCTCAGACCCAGGATGATGATGATGAAGGTGAGAAAAAAGGTGGACACAGACACCAGCGCGATGATCAGATAAGAGGTCAGTTGAGAGTTCTTCTCCTCATAGGAAATATCCTTCAGTTCTGGGACCTCCGCCAAGTTATCAGAAATCAGTAAATACATGGCACAGGTGGCAGAGAGAGAGGGTTGTCCGTTATCTTTCACTGCCACAATAAGGTTCTGTTTCATGCTGTCAGATTCTGAAATGTCCCGCTGTGTCCTGATCTCTCCACTGTGGAGACCGATAGTAAAAAGTCCGGGATCAGTGGATTTGACTATATGATAGGACAGCCAGGCGTTCTGTCCGGAGTCCGCATCCACCGCTATGACTTTGGACACCAAAGAGCCTCCATGTGCAGCTTTGGGGACCAGCTCGGTCATGAAAGAGTTTCCCTCCGGGGCGGGGTACAGTATCTGAGGAGAGTTGTCATTCACATCTGATATGAACACACTGACGGTCACGTTGCTGCTGAGAGGAGGAGAACCGTTGTCTCTGACCATCACCTGGACTTTAAAACTCCTGAACTGTTCATAATCAAACGACCTCACAGCGTGGATCACCCCCGTGTCTCCGTTAACTGATAGATAGGAGGATACTGGGGCTCCGTTCACCTCACCGGGTAACAGAGAATAAATCACTGTACCGTTCTGTCTCCAGTCGGGGTCTCGGGCACTAACGGAACATAAAGTGGAGCCAGGTTTGTTATTTTCAGTCACATATGCGCTGTAGGACTGTTCCTCAAACACAGGTGGGTTGTCGTTGATGTCAGCTACAGATAAGTGAACAGTTTTAGAGGACGACAGAGGTGGAGAGCCCTCGTCAGTGGCAGTGATTGTAATGTTGTAATCAGACACTAGTTCACGGTCCAGCTGTCCTGTGGTCACCAGAGAATAATAGTTTTTAATCGAAGGAAGTAACTTAAAAGGGACACCCTGCTGGATGGAGCAGCGGACCTGTCGGTTCTTCTCAGAGTCTCTGTCCTGCACGTTAATGATGCCCACCTCTGTACCAGGAGACACGTTCTCTGCTATGGGGTTAGACAGGGATTTTAGATAGACAACTGGAGCATTGTCATTTACGTCAATGATATCAATTATTACTTTGCAATCTGATGAAAGTCCATAACCATCTTTCGCATCAATCCGTAATTCATATTTAGAATTACTCTCAAAGTCAAGAGCTCCTATGACTTTTATCTCCCCGCTTTTACTGTCAAGTGAGAAAACCTTTTTAGCTCTTTCAGAAATGCGACTAAATTCATATGTTACCTCCCCATTTACTCCCTCGTCTGCATCAGTGGCAGTTACAGTCACAACTACAGTATCTAGAGCAGAATTTTCAGGGATGTTAGCTTTGTAGACGGCCTGATCAAACACAGGCGCGTTGTCATTAGCATCCAGCACAGTAACGTGTATAGTGGCAGTACCTGACCTCTGTGGAGTCCCACCATCAACTGCAATTAGCACAAAATTTAAATCATTCTCTTTTTCACGATCTAGCTCTTTGTCTAGTATCAGCTCGATGTTCTTAGATCCGTCATTGTTGTCCTGAACTGATAAGATAAAATATTCATTCTTCTCTAAGCTGTATTGTTTGACAGTATTGTGTCCGATGTCTGCGTCATGTGCTTCGTTAACACGATATCGAGCTCCTTTATCTGCTGATTCTCTTATTTCTAACCTAAATGTATCCTTTGGAAAAACTGGTGAATTGTCATTTACATCCTGAATAAGCAGAGAAACGCGGTGCAGCTCCAAAGGACTCTCTAGGACTAATTCAAATTTAAGCATACACGAAACCTTCTCCACGCACAGCTCCTCTCGGTCAATCCTTTCCTTGACAACAAAATCCCCCGTTTTCGGATCAATATCAAAGAAGTGCTTGTAGTTTTCCTCGGTGTCAAGACGGGCTTTTCGAGCGAACAATTTTCCTCCTTCCAGTCCGAGATCCTTTGCAAGATTTCCAACAATGGATCCGGGTCTCATCTCCTCCGGAACAGAATAGCTGAGGTCTGCAGTGGTGATGTGCACAAAAACAGAAAAGATTAATCCAAAGTTCAGCAGCAAGAGCAGGTGGAGGGCCATATTTTTTTCTCCAAAAAGAGGCTGGAGCAACGAATAAAATTACAATCCCTTCAAAATAACGAACGTTGCTCCTACAACATGGCTACTCTGGTCTTGGTAGAATTCTTCCCTTGTTTGCTGTGGGTGGAGGAATTCATCTCTTTACATCTGTGAGGGAGCAGCGACGCTGTGAGTCTAGTTACAATATTGCAAACAATAGTACTATAATGTATCTTGATTAACACCACAATGTCACGTTTCTGTGCTAACGTTCAAGGGAAAATATCTTTATTTGGATATGTAGCGGGTTTTTAAAAAATTCTCTTTAGAAGTGCGTGGAAAGTTAAGTTACCATTCAGCACCATAGACAGAGATTGTATAACAAGAAGGAGCCTAACAGGATCAACTGAATTAACATTTCCGTTTTTAAAACCATTTTGTGGGTGAGCTGTTCAGACATAACAAACATCGCCAGTCTGTAATTTCAAATAATGAAAGACGAATCACAAAATGAAGAAAGCAATACCTTAAAACCTGGTCAAAATCTAATATATTGTCGTGAAAATAAATGTAACATATTTTATTTGGATTTCATTGTTCATAACCAGAAAAGATGTATAGTAGAGAAAAAATGAACTCTCGCCAAGACAGCGTTTCCTTATATCAATTAGTTATTTGTAATTTCCATAACACAATTGTATCAATCAATCAATCAACTTTATTTATAAAGCGCTTTAAAAACCAATACTTGCTACACAAAGTGCTGTATAACAGGAAAACATCTGAAAACATAAAAGCAAGGAGCAGGACACTAACAAAAAAAATCTAAAAAACAACAAAACTTGGCTGCACGGTGGCGCAGTGGTTTAGCACTGTGGCAGCACAGCTTTACCCTCGGCCGGGGGATCGCGGGGATCATGAGATCGTGGGTTCGATCCCAGCCCCCGACCAACAGTGAGCTGTGTGGAGTTTGCATGTTCTCCCCGTGTTGCGTGGGATTTCTCCGGTTTCCTCCCGCATACCAAAAACATGTAGGTTTAGGGCGCTCGCGCACGCAGCGACCGGCAGCCAGTGGCTTGTCACCAGACTGCAAACCAAATCTACTTACGGGTACAAATAAGTAACAAAAAAAAAAAAAACTGTAGTTATTCACATAAGCGGAAAAAGTATTGACTCAAAAGTTATGAGGCGTGAGAAATTATTCTGACGTTTCTTTCATGTAATAAATAACAAAAACTTTGAAGTACTGGTCCGAAGAAAGAGAAATAGAATCTATCCACATGAACTTTCTAATATATATAATACATTAGAGATATTATTGTAATACATATACAGTATATATAAGAAAGCAGAGACGGCAAACAATAATAGTAATCATAATAATATGCCAGAACGGCGGGAAAAGAGAATCCAGTTCTGATGGAATTATAAATGTGTCATGGGCAGCGAGAGCGCGCCCCTCCCCTCCTGCCGCACGTTCACCAACTCATCACTGCACCTGAGGCAGAGGACACACCTGCGCCCGCTCATCAGCCAGCGTACTGAAGGAGGCTTCCTCTGCGCAGTCAACGCTGGCTCGTCTGTCCTATTTCAGGCAAGCAGGTCGTTTTTTTGAACGAGTGTAGACTAGTGATGTTAAAACCGACTCCTCATGAAACAATGAGCAACTTTGACACAACTGCTTCATGAGCGACACAGTGTTATGACACATCTAATAAAGACTGCCAGCTGGTGGCTGCCTGTCAGAACTGTATTTGAGTTGCTAAAAATTGAAAAAAGCCAATACTCTGAATCACAGGTTGCACTGCACTTTTTATGGTATTTTCTCAGACAGCCTTGTAAAAATTCTATCATCTCTCCTTTTAATTGACTTTAATTGCATCACCCTCTATGTAATCTGTCAAATGATAGACAGCTTTCAGAATTTGTAGTCATTGCTGGCAAAATTCTGGAAATACAATTTTCAGTGAACAAAACATGATTTTATAGATAGCTAGCTAGTATGCAGGGCTTGATATTAACACCGGCCGATGGCTGGTGAATTTCAGCAGTGGCCGGTAAGACAGCTACATGCTCGACACCGCCCACTCAACACTGATTCACGCAATATAAAGCGGAAGTGTCATAAGAGTTTTAAAAAAAAAATAATAGAATAAAACACAACATACAAACTCTCGATGAGGATAAAGATTATAAAGAGTTACAAAATCAGAACTTTCACAAAAAATATGCAATCAGTCAAACTTCACATTCCAATTAACAAGAAAAAAGGTGCATATTAAAGGAGAGTAAACAGCACAACAATTCTCTGATAGTCTTTTTCCATTATAGTAACAGGAGCTGCCCAATGTCTTGCATTTTTTTTTTTTTTTTTTGCATCATGAACAGTGCATCGAGCGCTGTTGCAGCACGCCCACAGTCACATGACCGTCGCAAGCGAGACCTGTGACTAGAGGGCTCGCGGGAACTTACGCAACGCCCAGCCCTCTCAAATTTCTCGCCAGGTCTCAAATCACGTGATGTGACAGCGAGGCCTCGTTCGCTACGGTCACGTGACTGTGGGCATATTGACACAGTGCATGACACTCTGCTCGCGACACTTCCGTGTTACATTGCTCGAGTCAGTCTCGAGCATAACATCACTAGTGTAGACGCGTCGTCTAACAGTTCTCTGTTTCAGGTTGCTGCCATCATGCGGGCGTGTCTCGGGACCGCGTGCGCTCTCCTGCCACCTCATCACTTCCCCCAGCAACGAAACTTCGCCCGGTCAGGCACTCCAAGCTCATCCCCCTTCCCTACTGGTTCGTCTGTTTCCCGCTGGAGTTCTGCCGGTCCTCTCCCGGAGTCCCGAGTAAGTGGTAATTTGGCTCGCCCGTTTCCCCTTCCCTGCTTCTCCGCTGACAGCTCTCGCTTTTCTCTCCACAGGTGGATTGAACCTTCTGGGGAGTGGCTGTTTCCTGAACAAGGCGCTGTTTTCGCTATTCAATAAATCATTGAACGTTCCCCCCTTGTGTGGTTCCGTCTTGTGCTAGCATCGTGCACTTGAGCTGTCAGCTAATCATGACAAAATGAACTATACCGTTTTCAAAACAAACCTATTTTTCTTTCCAAATCCTTTTTCAAGAAGCTAGATTTGATCATTCTTTCATTTGTATGGAAGTACAAGTGTCACAGTGTAAAGAAAGGACATTAAAAAAAAATATATATATATATATTAAACACATGGAGAATTGGCATTACCTAATTTTCTAAATTATCACTGGGCTACAGCTGTTCACTCCATTGCCTGGACCCTAGATGACAACGCCTTGCTCCCAAGTGGGCTCAAGATTTAACGTGAATATTGCCTACCATATTTGATCAGAGCAATTATTCTTTCTCCTGCACCTCTCAGCAAATCCTGCTACAGTCATAATCCCTTAATAGTTTAAGAATAAGAATACAATTGGTGAAACATAATAAACTTAGAACATTTTCACTTTTATTGCCAGTATCATCAAACCTTTTTCCTCCTCCCAGTCTAGATGGGGCCTTTGATATGTGGAAAGAAATGGGTGTACATGACATGGGGGACCTTTACATTGACGGAACATTTACTTTTCATCAGTTACAGCAGAAGTATGGGTTACCTCATAGTCAGTTCTTAAGATTCTCCAAGTTAGAAATTATGTGACAGTTCATCTTCCTCAGTATGTACCGGTTGTACCAGATAAGCTGGATGATTGTCTGAAAGAGTGTGCTGGGCCAGGACAAACAATATTGCAGATTTTTGAGACCTTTCAAGCTATTAGCTGCCCATCCACAGAGACTATAAGGGCTGGGAGGGAGAAGGAGTTGGGCATTAACTTACAGAATGACATTTGGGCTGAGAGTCTAGATTATATTCATAAGTGTTCTATAAATGCACATCACTATTAAATACAGTTTAAAATATTACACAGACTACATTATTCAAAGTAAAGTTACATAAAATATTTCCTTAAGTCTCCCCTATGTGTGAAAACTGTGAAATAGAAGAAGCCAATTTACTTCATAGTTAGTGTATGATCAATGTCCCAAAACAAAGGGGTTCTGGAAAGACCTTTTTATATTTCTGTCACTGGTATTAAACAGTAAGCTGGAACCTGATCCAACTTTAAGAATGTTGGGGCTGTCTAAAGAAACAAAGAAAACAACACCAGCACAGCGACGCCTCTTGGCATATGGACTTATCACTGCAAAGAAACTTCTATTCATGGTCTGGAAAAAGGAAGGTTGATGAGTGAAAGAATTTGTAAACCTCTTATTTCTCATTTGGCAGATGGAGCACAATCATAATATAGCCCTGGAGGGGACTTGAGTGGTTAAGGGAGGAACCCTGTCCTTTTTTTAATGGCAGACATGTACAGTTAGTGGTTAGCTTGACCAAAATAAGCCAGGCAGTCTCATATGATATAGTAGTCTGTTTTGCTGCCTACTTTGTTGTTCTTTTTCCTCTTTTATTTCTGTTGTATAGTTGATGATTGTGTTATTTACTCTTGACTGGAAAAGAAGCAGCAGATAACGCTTAATTGTCATATTTGAAACTGGAATTATAAATGAACTAAAGTTTATAAAGATGCAGTTATTTTTGTTACAAGACAAACTTTTTATAGTATAAACAAATTTCTATTTTTTAAATCAGTGAAATCACAAGAAATTCAAGATCTATGACCAAATATACGTACTTCAGTGACATTTTATTTTTATCTGTAAATGTGACCAAAGAGAATCAAAAATATGCTATAATAACCATAGTCAATAATGCACAATTTTGTGGAAAATGTCAGACCACATGGACTTGAGTAAAGGTAACTCAGTAGAGCTCACTCCTGACCAGATGGGAGAGAGTTTTTGAAAACTAATAGTAAAATTACTGATACTCTTGTTCACCAGACTCGAACAAGCTGTTGATTTCCAAGTCAGTCTGATAAGTTTAAAATTGTACTGACATCCCAAAGCCAATGTCACCTTTTGTGATTTTTAGACTTATCATTATTATTGTTAGCATTATTCCTGTCTTACTCATCATCCTTTGTTACTCTTATGTTGACAGCACCTTTATTTTCTGGTTGATCGTTTGTTGTATATCACTATTATCATGATCAGTATACTCACCTCACTTCAGCTATATCCACTTTAGTTATTGTTATCCTGTGTATTATTATTATCGCTATTATCCTGTCCTGTTCATCACATTGTGTTTATTTTGTGATAGCTCTTTCAGTTCATTCTGCTCCTTTGTTTATTGGTTTTGTAGTTGTTAATCATTCACAGCTGTTCCTCATTTTGTTAATTAGCTCCTGCCTTATATATTCTGCTCATGCTGTACCCTCAGTACGGCTTTCTCCATCATAACTTGCCACTGTTTCACAGTTGTTTTGTGTTCTCTGGAATAAATCATGGTCAAAGGTCACCCTGAGTCCGTCTATCTGCCCCAGAGGGCTGCTCATGACAATACTTCTAGATGGCTATGAATAAAAAATAAAAAATAGAACGAGTCATAAAATATGAATACAGCAATGGCCAAGATGGGATGATCCAAAGATGTTAAATAAATTGATCCGTTAAGTGTGGATTTATACTTCTGGCAATTATATCGTGCATGTGTTACGGTTTTCTTAAACAGTGAAATATTTTGAAATGTATATTTAAGGGGTTTTGTCTTAAAAAATATTCACAATAAGGAAATATTGCCCATGCAAAATGTAATCAGATAAACACAGATTCCACCACATAAGTAAAAATGCAAACCAATCACACATCAGTCCTGTCATCATCCCATAAAAAAATAAATATAGAGGAGGTTAAACTATCCATTTCAGCAAATGCAGGTCCACTGATAATTTTAATCAAAATGTGAGTATATGTGTACAGCCTACCTCAGGAGAACCATCAGAGTCTCCAAAGACATCAACAAAGTCTGTTGGACTTTTCCTCAGAGTCTGGTCAGCAGGCAGCGTGTTGTCATTGTAAGATGTCACAAACTTAAAGTCACTGGTTCTAGATCCTGTTGTCAGGTAGGCGTCATAATTGTAAGTGCTGCGTAAAGTTCCTGTACCGTCAACATCTGCGTAATTAGGAGGGAGATAAGCGCTGGGGATGGCAACTGCTCCATCAAACAACAGTCTGGGTTTTCTCCTGCGACAAAACCTCAGACCCAGGATGATGATGATGAAGGTGAGAAAAAAGGTGGACACAGACACCAGCGCGATGATCAGATAAGAGGTCAGTTTAGAGTTCTTCTCCTCATAGGAAATATCCTTCAGTTCTGGGACCTCCGCCAAGTTATCAGAAATCAGTAAATACATGGCACAGGTGGCAGAGAGAGAGGGCTGTCCGTTATCTTTCACTGCCACAATAAGGTTCTGTTTCATGCTGTCAGATTCTGAAATGTCCCGCTGTGTCCTGATCTCTCCGCTGTGAAGACCAATACTAAACAGACCCGGATCAGTGGATTTGACTATATGATAGGACAGCCAAGCGTTCTGTCCAGAATCTGTGTCCACTGCTATGACTTTGGACACCAGAGAGCCTCCATGTGCAGCTTTGGGGACCAGCTCGGTCATGAAGGAGTTTCCCTCCGGGGCGGGGTACAGTATCTGAGGAGAATTGTCATTCACATCTGATATGGACACACTGACGGTCACGTTGCTGCTGAGCGGAGGAGAACCGTTGTCTCTGGCCATCACCTGGACTTTAAAACTCCTGAACTGTTCATAATCAAACGACCTCACAGCGTGGATCACCCCCGTGTCTCCGTTAACTGATAGATAGGAGGACACCGGGGCTCCGTTCACCTCACCAGGTAACAGAGAATAAATCACTGTACCGTTTTGTCTCCAGTCGGGGTCTCGGGCACTAACGGAACATAAAGTGGAGCCAGGTTTGTTATTTTCAGTGACATATGCACTGTAGGACTGTTCGTCAAACACAGGTGGGTTGTCGTTGATGTCAGCTACAGATAAGTGAACAGTTTTAGAGGAGGACAGAGGTGGAGAGCCCTGGTCAGTGGCAGTGATTGAAATGTTGTAATCAGACACTAGTTCACGGTCCAGCTGTCCTGTGGTCACCAGAGAATAATAGTTTTTAATCGAAGGAAGTAACTTAAAAGGGACACCCTGCTGGATGGAGCAGCGGACCTGTCGGTTCTTCTCAGAGTCTCTGTCCTGCACGTTAATGATGCCCACCTCTGTACCAGGAGACACGTTCTCTGCTATGGGGTTAGACAGGGACTTTAGATAGATAACTGGAGCATTGTCATTTATGTCAGTGATATCAATTATTGTTTTGCAGTCTGATGAAAGTCCATAACCATCTTTGGCTTCGATGCGCAATTCATACCTAGAATTACTCTCAAAGTCAAGAGCTCCTATGACTTTTATCTCCCCGCTTTTACTGTCAAGTGAGAAAACCTTTTTAGCTCTTTCAGAAATGCGACTAAATTCATATGTTACCTCCCCATTTACTCCCTCGTCTGCATCAGTGGCAGTTACAGTCACAACTACAGTATCTAGAGCAGAATTTTCAGGGATGTTAGCTTTGTAGACGGCCTGATCAAACACAGGCGCGTTGTCATTAGCATCCAGCACAGTAACGTGTATAGTGGCAGTACCTGACCTCTGTGGAGTCCCACCATCAACTGCAATCAGCACAAAATTTAAATCATTCTCTTTTTCACGATCTAGCTCTTTGTCTAGTATCAGCTCGATGTTCTTAGATCCGTCATTGTTGTCCTGAACTGATAAAATAAAATATTCATTCTTTGCCAAGCTGTATTGTTTCACAGTATTCTGTCCAGTGTCTGCGTCATGTGCTTCGTTAATACGATATCGAGCTCCTTTAACTGCTGATTCTCTTATTTCTAACCTAACAGTTTCCTTGGGGAAAACTGGTGAATTGTCGTTTACATCCTGAATAAGCAGAGAAACGCGGTGCAGCTCCAAAGGACTCTCTAGGACTAATTCAAATTTAAGCATACACGAAACCTTCTCCACGCACAGCTCCTCTCGGTCAATCCTTTCCTTGACAACAAAATCCCCCGTTTTCGGATCAATATCAAAGAAGAGCTTGTAGTTTTCCTCGGTGTCAAGACGGGCGTTACGAGCGAACAATTTTCCTCCTTCCAGTCCGAGATCCTTTGCAAGATTTCCAACAATGGATCCGGGTCTCATCTCCTCCGGAACAGAATAGCTGAGGTCTGCAGTGGTGATGTGCACAAAAACAGAAAAGATTAATCCAAAGTTCAGCAGCGAGAGCAGGTGGAGGGCCATATTTTTTCTCCAAAAAGAGGCTGGAGCAACGAATAAAATTACAATTCCTTCAAAATAACGAACGCTGCTCCTACAACATGGCTACTCTGGTCTTGGTAGAATTCTTCCCTTGTTTGCTGTGGGTGGAGGAATTCATCTCTTTACATCTGTGAGGGAGCAGCGACGCTGTGAGTCTAGTTAGAATATTGCAAACAATAGTACTATAATGTATCTTGATTAACACCACAATGTCACGTTTCGGTGCTAAATTTCAAGGGAAAATATCTTTATTTGTATATGTAGAGGTTTTTTTTTTAAATTCTCTTTAGAAGTGCGTGGAAAAGAAGTTGCCATTCAGCACCATAGACAGAGATTGTATAGCAAGAACGAGCCTAACAGGATCAACTGAATTAACATTTCCGTTTTTAAAACCATGTTGTGGGTGAGCTGTTCAGACATAACAAACATCGCCAGTCTGTAATTTCAAATAATGAAAGACGAATCACAAAATGAAGAAAGCAATACTTTAAAACCTGGTCAAATTTTAATATATTTTCGTGAAAATAAATATAACATATTTTATTTGGATTTCATTGTTAATAACCAGAAAAGACATATAGTAGAGAAAAAAAATGAACTCTCGCCAAGTCAGCA
This sequence comes from Pholidichthys leucotaenia, assembly GCA_020510985.1. Classification (NCBI taxonomy): domain Eukaryota; kingdom Metazoa; phylum Chordata; class Actinopteri; order Cichliformes; family Pholidichthyidae; genus Pholidichthys; species Pholidichthys leucotaenia. Next base: position 37,523,848 of record CM035840.1, on the reverse strand, counting down.
TTTCCTTATATCAATTAGTTATTTGTAATTTCCAAAACACAACTGTATCAATCAATAAATTTTATTTATAAAGCACTTTAAAAACTGAAACTTGCTACACAAAGTGCTGTACAACAGGAAAACACATGAAAACATAAAAGCAAGGAGCAGGACACTAACACAAAAACAATATAAAACCAACAAAACTGTAGTTTTTCACATAAGCGGAAAAGGTATTGACTCAAAAGTTATGAGGAGTGAGAAATTATTCTGACGTTTCTTTCATGTAATAAATAACAAAAACTTTGAAGTACTGGTCCGAAGAAAGAGAAATAGAATCTATCCACATGAACTTTCTAATATATATAATACATTAGAGATATTATTGTAATACATATACAGTATATATAAGAAAGCAGAGACGGCAAACAATAATAGTAATCATAATAATATGCCAGAACGGCGGGAAAAGAGAATCCAGTTCTGATGGAATTATAAATGTGTCATGGGCAGCGAGAGCGCGCCCCTCCCCTCCTGCCGCACGTTCACCAACTCATCACTGCACCTGAGGCAGAGGACACACCTGCGCCCGCTCATCAGCCAGCGTACTGAAGGAGGCTTCCTCCGCGCAGTCAACGCTGGCTCGTCTGTCCTATTTCAGGCAAGCAGGTCGTTTTTTTGAACGAGTGTAGACTAGTGATGTTAAAACCGACGCCTCATGAAACAATGAGCAACTTTGACACAACTGCTTCATGAGCGACACAGTGTTATGACACATCTAATAAAGACTGCCATCTTGTAGCCGACTGTAAGAACTGCATTTGAGTTGAAAAATTGAAAAAAGCCAATAGGTCTACTCTGTCACAGGTTGCACTGCACTTTTTATGGTATTTTATGGGGCTGCACGGTGGCGCAGTGGTTAGCACTGCGGCAGCACAGTTTATCCTTGGCCGGGGGATTGTGGGGATCATGGGTTCGATCCCAGCCCCCGACCAACAGTGATCTGTGTGGAGTTTGCATGTTCTCCCCGTGTTGCGTGGGTTTACTCCGGGATTTCTCCGGTTTCCTCCCACATGCCAAAAACATGCATGTTAGGTTAATTGGCTGTTCTAAATTGTCCCTAGATATCTGTTTCCTATAGGCCCTTAGAATAGAGGGTTAGTATTAATGAAAGCGCTTTGAGTGGTCTTTGTGACTAGAAAAGCGCTATATAAGTGCAGGTTAGTTAGTTAGTTATTTTCTCAGACAGCCTTGTAAAAATTCTGTCATCTCTCCTTTTAATTGACTTTAATTGCATCACCCTCCATGTAATCTGTCAAATGATAGACAGGTTTAAGAATATGTAGTCATTGCTGGCAAAATTCTGGAAATACAATTTTCAGTGAACAAAAGCCCATCCAGGGACAAGAGTTGCAAATTAGCTAATAGCTATACACTCTATGTGCAACACATCAGATTGATTGTCTTTGATTAATTGTCTATGTTTATTGCACTGTCCCTGTCAAATAAACTAATCTACTACTACTACTAAAACATGATTTTATAGATAGATAGCTAGTATGCAGAGCTTGATATTAACACCGGCCGATGGCTGGTGAATTTCAGCAGTGGCCGGTAAGACAGCTACATGCTCGACACCGCCCACTCAACACTGATTCACGCAATATAAAGCGGAAGTGTCATAAGCAGTTTTAAAAAAATAATAATAGAATAAAACACAACATACAAACTCTCGATGAGGATAAAGATTATAAAGAGTTACAAAATCAGAACTTTCACAAAAAATATACAATCAGTCAAACTTCACATTCCAATTAACAAGAAAAAAGGTGCATATTAAAAGAGAGTAAACAGCACAACAATTCTCTGATAGTTTTTTTCTATTATAGTAACAGGAGCTGTCCAATGTCTCTTGCATTTTTTTTTTTTTTTTGCATCATGAGCAGTGCATCGAGCGCTGTTTCAGCACGCCCACAGTCACGTGACCATCGCAAGCGAGACCTGTGACTTGAGGGCTCGCGGGAACTTAAGCAACGCCCAGCCCTCTCAAATTTCTCTCCAGGTCTCAAATCACGTGATGTGACAACGAGGCCTCTTTCGCTACCGTCACGTGACTGTGGGCATATTGACACAGTGCACGACACTCTGCTCGCGACACTTCCGTGTTACATTGCTCGAGTCAGTCTCGAGCGTAACATCACTAGTGTAGACGCATCGTCTAACAGTTCTCTATTTCAGGTTGCTGCCATCATACGGGCGTGTCTCGGGACCGCGTGCGCTCTCCTGCCACCTCATCACTTCCCCCAGCAACAAAACTTCGCCCGGTCAGGCACTCCAAGCTCATCCCCCTTCCCTACTGGTTTGTCTGTTCCCTGCTGGAGTTCTGCCGGTCCTCTCCCGGAGTCCCGAGTAAGTGGTAATTTGGCTCGCCCGTTTCCCCTTTCCTGCTTCTCCGCTGACAGCTCTCGCTTTTCTCTCCGCAGGTGGATTGAACCTTCTGGGGAGTGGCTGTTTCCTGAACAAGGCGCTGTTTTCGCTATTCAATAAATCATTGAATGTTCCCCCCTTGTGTGGTTCCGCCTTGTGCTAGCATCGTGCACTTGAGCTGTCAGCTAACCATGACAAAATGAACTATACCGTTTTCAAAACAAACCTATTTTTCTTTCCAAATCCTTTTTCAAGAAGCTAGATTTGATCATTCTTTCATTTGTATGGAACTACAAGTGTCACAGTGTAAAGAAAGGACATTTAAAAAAAAAATATATATATATATATATTAAACACATGGAGAATTGGCATTACTTAATCTTCTAAATTATCACTGGGCTACAGCTGTTCACTCCATTGCCTGGACCCTAGATGACAACGCCCTGCTCCCAAGTGGGCTCAAGATTTAACGTGAATATTGCCTACCATATTTGATCAGCAATTATTCTTTCTCCTGCACCTCTTAGCAAATCCTGCTACAGTCACAATCCCTTAATAGTTTAAGAATAAGAATACAATTGGTGAAACATAATAAACTTAGAACATTTTCACTTTTATTGCCAGTATCATCAAACCCTTCTTTTCCTCCTCCCAGTCTAGATGGGGCCTTTGATATGTGGAAAGAAATGGGTGTACATGACATGGGGGACCTTAACATAGACGGGACATTTACTTCTTGTCAGTTACAGCAGAAGTATGGGTTACCTCATAGTCAGTTCTTCAGATTCTCCAAGTTAGAAATTATGTGAAAGTACATCTTCCTCAGTATGTACCGGTTGTACCAGATAAGCTGGATGATTGTCTGAAAGAGTGTGCTGGGCCAGGACAAACAATATGGCAGATTTGAGACATTTCAAGCTATTAAAGACCGAACACCAGACAGTGGCAAAGCTAGGGGCGGTGGAGTGATAATGTATGTTAACAACTGGTGCAGACCGGGACACATCACTGTTAAACAACGTCACTGCAGCAAAGACATTGAGTTGCTAGCTGTTAGCATGCGGCCTACATATCTCCCGAGAGAACACTCACACGTGATCTGCATTGTTGTTTATGCAAATCCGACGGCGACCGCTGGGACAGCGCGTGACGTCATCCGTTCAGTAACCAGCAGACTGCAGACAGAACACCCAGATGCTCTTCTCCTCATCTCAGGCGATTTCAACCATGTTTCACTGTCTCCCGTTCTACCCACGTTTACCCAGTATGTCACATGCCACACTAGAGACAATAAAACACTGGACTTATTCTACGCAAACACTAAGGAGGCATACACCTCATCACAACTCCCCCAACTCGGGAGATCGGATCACAACTTGGTTCATCTCCGGCCGGTGTACAAACCCCTAGTGCACAGACAACCCCCGGCCATGCGCACAGTGATGTTATGGTCTGAGGAGGCAATGGACACTCTAAAGGGCTGTTTTGAAGCCACCGCCTGGAAGCAGCTCTGCGATCCACATGGTGAGGACATCGATGGCCTCATTCACACCTTCACGGGCTACCTCAGCTTCTGTGCGGACAAATCCGTTCCCACCAAGACCATACGGTGTTGCTCAAACAACAAACCCTGGATCAACCCTGAGATTAAAACACTTCTGAGAGAGAAGAAGAGGATCTTCAGGTCGGGGAATAGGGAGATGCTGAAGTCCGTACAGAGGGAGCTGAGGAGAAAGATCAGAGAAGGCAAGGACAGCTTCAGGAGGAAGATGGAGGACAAGCTGCAACAGAGCGACATCAGTGGGGTCTGGAGAAACCTCAAAACCATCTCTGGGCTCCAGAATACCTCCCCCCAGGCCACGGGGGGCAGGGAGTGGGCGAACAATCTGAATTTGTTAGGTTTGACCAACCGCCCTCCCCCCTGACTGCACAACAGCCACTGCTGCCTGTAAAGACATCAAGTCCTGCTGCCCACTCCCCACTCCACCAACACCCCCCCACTCCCAACACACAGCCCCCCATCCCGACCCTGACCAGGACCCAGGTGAGGACGGAGCTGAGGAAGATCAAGGCGAGGAAGGCGTCGGGACCGGACGGCATCAGCGCAAAGCTCCTCAAGTCCTGTGCAGACCAGCTGTGTGGGATTGTCACATACATCTTCAACCTGAGCCTGAAGCTGGGGAGGGTACCACAGCTGTGGAAAACATCTTGTGTGGTACCTGTACCAAAAACTTCCCACCCCAAAGACCTGAACAGCTACAGACCGGTGGCCTTGACGTCCCACTTGATGAAGACCCTGGAGAGACTGCTCCTTGCTCACCTCCACCCCCTGGGGGAACCAGCGATGGATCCACTCCAGTTCGCCTACCAGCATGGCATTGGGGTGGAGGATGCGGTGATCTTCCTCCTTCACCGTTCTCTGTCCCACCTGGAGAAGCCCGGGAATGTGGTGAGGATCATGTTCTTTGACTTCTCCAGTGCTTTCAACACCATCCAACCGATGATCCTGAAGGACAAGCTGCTGCGCGCAGGGGTGGACCAGCACCTGTCATCATGGATCCTGGACTACCTCACGAACCGGCCTCAGTTTGTGAGAACCCGGGACTGTGTGTCCGACACGTTCATCAGTAGCACGGGGGCCCCCCAGGGAACGGTGTTGGCTCCCTTCCTGTTCACTCTTTATACTGCGGACTTCTCACACAACACAACACACTGCCATCTACAGAAGTTCTCTGATGACTCTGCGATCATTGGCCTCATCTCCAATGGAGATGAAGCTGAGTACAGAGGGCTTATCCAGGACTTCGTGGACTGGTGCCATCGGAACTGCCTCCAGATCAACGCGAGGAAAACTAAGGAGCTGGTGGTGGACTGCCGCAGGCAAGGACAACCCCTCACAGCACCAGTAAATATACAGGGAATAGACATTGAGATGGTGACATCCTAGAAGTACCTGGGTGTTCATCTGAACAATAAACTAGACTGGTCACACAATACTGACGCACTCTACAAGAAGGGACAGCGCAGGCTGTTCCTACTGAGGAGACTCAGGTCTTTTGGTGTACAAGGGGCGCTGCTGAAGACATTCTATGACACGGTGGTGGCATCAGCCATCACTTTTGGAGTGGTCTGCTGGGGCAGTGGCATTACTGCAGCCGATAGGAAGAGACTGAACAAACTGATCAAGAAAGCTAGCTCTGTCCTGGGGCAGCGCCTTGATCCGGTGGAGGAGATAGGAGAAAGAAGGACGGTGGCTAAACTGTCATCTCTGCTGGAGTCCGAGTTCCACCCTATGCAGGACATACTGAATGCACTGAGGAGCTCATTTAGCAGCAGACTACATCATCCCAGGTGCACAACCGAGAGGTTTCGCAGGTCCTTCCTACCAACGGCTGTCAGACTGTACAACCTAAGCAGGGCTGCTCGCAGAGATAGCAAAAAGACGTAACAACCTAATAGTTTTTTGAATGCTAAAGATGCAATAGACTTACACAATGGTCCCCTCTGGCATACAACTAGGAAAATACCGGTAGCTATGGAGGGTGAGAATATGTATGGGCACATAATCGTACCATGTAGGATAACTAAGTAGACGGTTGTGCTGTTTCATCCCATCTAGCAACAATGCTCTGCACTGTGTGTGTTTATACATTTACATATTTATTCCATCTAGCTACAATGCTCCGCACTGGGTGTGTTTATGTTTTATGTTTATGTTTATATTTATATATCTATATATTCATTCCATCTAGCTACAATGCTCCGTACTGTGTGTTTATATATCTACATATTATTCCATCTAGCTACATTGCTCCGCACTGTGTGTTTATATATTTACATATTTATTCCATCTAGCTGCAATGCTCCGTACTGTGTGTTTATGTACTCATATATTTATCCCATCCAGCTACAATGCTCTACACTGTGTGTCTGTGTGTATATATATATTTATAGTAATATGTACATATGTATATTAGCTGCTCTTGCTTGCTTTTTTTTTCTTGCCTTCTGATTGTTGCTCTGAGTGTTGCTATCCGTGTGCTGTTGCAATCCTGGAATTTCCCCGTTGTGGGACTAATAAAGGCTTATCTTATCTTATCTTATCTTATTAGCTGCTCATCCACAGAGACTATAAGGGCTGAGTGGGAGAAGGAGTTGGGCACTGACATACAGAATGACATTTGGGCTGAGAGTCTAGATTATATTCATAAGTGTTCTATAAATGCACATCACTATTAAATACAGTTTAAAATATTACACAGACTACATTATTCAAAGTAAAGTTACATAAAATATTTCCTTAAGTCTCCCCTATGTGTGAAAAATGTGAAATAGAAGAAGCCAGTTTACTTCATAGTTAGTGTATGATCTATGTCCCAAAACAAAGGGGTTCTGGAAAGACCTTTTTATATTTCTGTCACTGGTATTAAACAGTAAGCTGGAACCCAATCCAACTTTAAGAATGTTGGGGCTGTCTAAAGAAACAAAGAAAATAACACCAGCACAGCGACGCCTCTTGGCATATGGACTTATCACTGCAAAGAAACTTCTATTCATGGTCTAGAAAAAGGAAGAAACGCCAACGCTGAAACACTGGCTCACGGAAATGATGGACACCCTTCACCTAAGATACGTTTTGCTATTCAAGGAAAGGTTGATGAGCTTGAAAGAATTTGGAAACCTCTTATTTCTCATTTGGCAGATGGAGCACAATCATAATATAGCCCTGGAGGGAGCTTGAGTGGTTAAGAGTGGAACCCTGTCCTTTTTTTAATGGCAGACATGTACAGTTAGTGGTTAGCTTGACCAAAATAAGCCAGGCAGTCTCATATGATATAACAGTCTGTTTTGCTGTCTACTTTATTGTTCTTTTTCTCTTTTAATTCTGTTGTATAGTTGCTGATTGTGTTATTTACTCTTGACTGGAAAAGAAGCAGCAGATCACGCTTGATTGTCAGTATATGCCAGTGCTTCACAATAAAAATATTTGGAACTGGAATTATAAATGAACTAAAGTTACTAAAGATGCAGTTATTTTTGTTACCAGACAAACTTTTTTATAGTGTTAACAAGCAAATTTCTATTTTTTAAATCAGTGAAATCACAAGAAATTCAAGATCTATGACCAAATATATGTACTAAAATGACATATTTTTTTCTCTATGAATGTGACCAAGGGGAATCAAAAATATGCTATAATAAGCATAGTCAATGATGCACAGTTTTGTGGATAATGTCAGACCACATGGACTTGAGTAAAGGTAACTCAGTAGAGCCCACTCCTGACCAGATGGGATAGAGTTTTTGAAAATTAATAGTAAAATTACTGATACTCTTGTTGACCAGACTCGCTGAACAAGCTGTTGATTTCCAAGTCAATCAGAGAAGTTTAAAATGTACGGACATCAAAAAACAAATGCCACTTTTTGTGGTTTTGGATGAATAAAGGAGACCATTTATTCATTCATTGATTCATTCATCTTCATCCGCTTAATCCTTTTTCGGGTCGGGGGGGGGGCGGGGGGCTGGAGCCTATCCCAGCATCTTTGGGCAGCAGGCAGGGTACACCCTGGACAGATCGCCAGTCCATCGCAGGGCCAACACAGAGAGACAGACAACCATTCACTCTCACAGTCATACCTGAGGACAATTTAGAATCCCCAGTTTGATGCCAATTAACCTAAGCTGCATGTTTTTGGCATGCGGGAGGAAACCAGAGAAATCCCGGAGTAAACCCACGCAGACACGGGGAGAACATGCAAACTCCACACAGATCACTGTTGGTCGGGGGCTGGGATCGAACCCAGGATCCCCTGGCCAAGGGTGAGTTGCTGTGCTGCCGCAGTGCTAACCACTCCGCCACCGCGTCACCCAGGAGACCAATTTAATTTAATATTTTTTGCATCTCTCAATCAAATGTTAGGCTGGTTTTAAGCTGTACTGAATATAAAAACATTATACCCTTCTTCTACCCATACTTGTCATGGTCTGGACAGGGTTAGACACTGTCCATACTTTATGTTCTCTTTTTGGACATCATTATTATTATTATTATTATTGTTAGCATTATTCCTGTCTTGCTCATCATCCTTTGTTACTCTTATGTTGACAGCACCTTTATTTTCTGGTTGATCGTTTGTTGTATATCACTATTATCACGATCAGTATACTCACCTCACTTCAGTTATATCCATTTTAGTTATTGTTATCCTGTGTATTATTATTATCACCATTATCCTGTCCTGTTCATCACAGTGGGTTTTTTTTTTGTGATAGCTCTTTCAGTTCATTCTGCTCCTTTGTTTATTTGTTTTGTTGTTGTTAATCATTCACAGCTGTTCCTCATTTTGTTAATTAGCTCCTGCCTTATATATTCTGCTCATGCCATACCCTCAGTATGGCTTTCTCCATCATAACTTGCCACTCTCCTTGCCACTGTGTCACAGTTGTTTTGTGTTCTCTGGAATAAATCATGGTCAAAGATCGCCTTGAGTCTGTCTATCCGCCCCAGAGGGCTGCTCATGACAATACTTCTAGATGACTATGAAGAAAAAAAAGAAAATAGAACTAGTCACAAAATATGAATACAGCAATGGCCACGATGGGATGTTCCAAATATGTTAAATAAATTGATCTGTTAAGTGTGGAATTACACTCCTGGCAATTGTATCGTGTATGTGTTATGTTTTTCCTAAACAGTGAAAAATTTTGAAATGTATATTTAAGGGATTTTGTCTTAAAAAATATTCACAATAAGGAAATATTGCCCATGCAAAATGTAATCAGAAAAACACAGATTCCACCACATAAGTAAAAATGGAAACCAATCACACATCAGTCCTGTCGTCATCCCATAAAAAATAAATATAGCAAATACAGAGGAGGTTAAACTATCCATTTCAGCAAATGCAGGTCCACTGATAATATTAATCAAAATGTAAGTATATGTATACAGCCTACCTCAGGAGAACCATCAGAGTCTCCAAAGATATCAGCAAAGTCTGTTGGACTTTTCCTCAGAGTCTGGTCAGCAGGCAGCGTGTTGTCATTGTAAGATGTCACAAACTTAAAGTCACTGGTTCTAGAGCCTGTTGTCAGGTAGGCATCATAATTGTAAGTGCTGCGTAAAGTTCCTGTGCCGTCAACATCTGCGTAATTAGGAGGGAGATAAGCGCTGGGGATGGCAACTGCTCCATCAAACAACAGTCTGGGTTTTCTCCTGCGACAAAACCTCAGACCCAGGATAATGATGATGAAGGTGAGGAAAAAGGTGGACACAGACACCAATGCGATGATCAGATAAGAGGTCAGTTGAGAGTTCTTCTCCTCATAGGAAATATCCTTCAGTTCTGGGATCTCCGCCAAGTTATCAGAAATCAGTAAATATATGGCACAGGTGGCAGAGAGAGAGGGCTGTCCGTTATCTTTCACTGCCACAATAAGGTTCTGTTTCATGCTGTCAGATTCTGAAATGTCCCGCTGTATCCTGATCTCTCCACTGTGGAGATCGATACTAAAAAGACCCGGATCAGTGGATTTGACTAAATGATAGGACAGCCAGGCGTTCTGTCCAGAGTCCGCATCCACTGCTATGACTTTGGACACCAGAGACCCTCCATGTGCAGCTTTGGGGACCAGCTCGGTCATGAAGGAGTTTCCCTCCGGGGCGGGGTACAGTATCTGCGGAGAGTTGTCATTCACATCTGATATGAACACACTGACGGTCACGTTGCTGCTGAGTGGAGGAGAACCGTTGTCTCTGGCCATCACCTGGACTTTAAAACTCCTGAACTGTTCATAATCAAATGACCTCACAGCGTGGATCACCCCTGTGTCTCCGTTAACAGATAGATAGGAGGACACCGGGGCTCCGTTCACCTCACCAGGTAACAGAGAATAAATCACTGTACCGTTCTGTCTCCAGTCGGGGTCTCGGGCACTAACGGAACATAAAGTGGAGCCAGGTTTGTTATTTTCAGTCACATATGCGCTGTAGGAGTGTTCCTCAAACACAGGTGGGTTGTCGTTGATGTCAGCTACAGATAAGTGAACAGTTTTAGAGGAGGACAGAGGTGGAGAGCCCTCGTCGGTGGCAGTGATTGTAATGTTGTAATCAGACACTAGTTCACGGTCCAGCTGTCCTGTGGTCACCAGAGAATAATAGTTTTTAATAGAAGGAAGTAACTTAAAAGGGACACCCTGCTGGATGGAGCAGCGGACCTGTCGGTTCTTCTCAGAGTCTCTGTCCTGCACGTTAATGATGCCCACCTCTGTACCAGGAGACACGTTCTCTGCTATGGGGTTAGACAGGGATTTTAGATAGACAACTGGAGCATTGTCATTTACGTCAATGATATCAATTATTACTTTGCAATCTGATGAAAGTCCATAACCATCTTTCGCATCAATCCGTAATTCATATTTAGAATTACTCTCAAAGTCAAGAGCTCCTATGACTTTTATCTCCCCGCTTTTACTGTCAAGTGAGAAAACCTTTTTAGCTTTTTCAGAAATGCGACTAAATTCATATGTTACCTCCCCATTTACTCCCTCGTCTGCATCAGTGGCAGTTACAGTCACAACTACAGTATCTAGAGCAGAATTTTCAGGGATTTTAGCTTTGTAGACGGCCTGATCAAACACAGGCGCGTTGTCATTAGCATCCAGCACAGTAACGTGTATAGTGGCAGTACCTGACCTCTGTGGAGTCCCACCATCAACTGCAATCAGCACAAAATTTAAATCATTCTCTTTTTCACGATCTAGCTCTTTGTCTAGTATCAGCTCGATGTTCTTAGATCCGTCATTGTTGTCCTGAACTGATAAGATAAAATATTCATTCTTCTCTAAGCTGTATTGTTTGACAGTATTGTGTCCGATGTCTGCGTCATGTGCTTCGTTAATACGATATCGAGCTCCTTTAACTGCTGATTCACTAATTTCTAACCTAAATGTATCCTTTGGAAAAACTGGTGAATTGTCGTTTACATCCTGAATAAGCAGAGAAACGCGGTGCAGCTCCAAAGGACTCTCTAGGACTAATTCAAATTTAAGCACACACGAAACCTTCTCCACGCACAGCTCCTCTCGGTCAAGCCTTTCCTTGACAACAAAATCCCCCGTTTTCGGATCAATATCAAAGAAGAGCTTGTAGTTTTCCTCGGTGTCAAGACGGGCTTTACGAGCGAACAATTTTCCTCCTTCCAGTCCGAGATCCTTTGCAAGATTTCCAACAATGGATCCGGGTCTCATCTCCTCCGGAACAGAATAGCTGAGGTCTGCAGTGGTGATGTGCACAAAAACAGAAAAGATTAATCCAAAGTTCAGCAGCGAGAGCAGGTGGAGGGCCATATTTTTTTTTCTCCAAAAAGAGGCTGGAGCAACGAATAAAATTACAATCCCTTCAAAATAACGAACGTTGCTCCTACAACATGGCTACTCTGGTCTTGGTAGAATTCTTCCCTTGTTTGCTGTGGGTGGAGAAATTCACCTCTTTACATCTGTGAGGGAGCAGCGACGCTGTGAGTCTAGTTACAATATTGCAAACAATAGTACTATGATGTATCTTGATTAACACCACAATGTCACGTTTCGGTGCTAAATTTCAAGGGAAAATATCTTTATTTGGATATGTAACTTTTTTTTTTTTTTTAAATTCTCTTTAGAAGTGCGTGGAAAAGAAGTTGCCATTCAGCACCAAGGACAGAGTTTGTATAGCAAGAAGGAGCCTAACAGGATCAACTGAATTAACATTTCCGTTTTTAAAACCATTTTGTGGGTGAGCTGTTCAGACATAACAAACATCACCAGTCTGTAATTTCAAATAATGAAAGACGAATCACAAAATGAAGAAAGCAATACCTTAAAACCCGGTCAAATTCTAATATATTGTCGTGAAAATAAATGTAACATATTTTATTTGGATTTCATTGTTCATAACCAGAAAAGATGTATAGTAGAGAAAAAAATGAACTCTCGCCAAGACAGCGTTTCCTTATATCAATTAGTTATTTATAATTTCCAAAACACAACTGTATCAATCAACTTTATTTATAAAGCGCTTTAAAAACCAATACTTGCTACACAAAGTGCTGTACAACAGGAAAACATCTGAGAACATAAAAGCAAGGAGCAGGACACTAACAAAAAAAATATAAAAAACAACAAAACTGTGGCGCAGTGGTTTAGCACTGTGGCAGCACAGTTTTACCCTCGGCCGGGGGATCGCGGGGATCATGAGATCATGGGTTCGATTCCAGCCCCCGACCAACAGTGAGCTGTGTGGCGTTTGTATGTTTTCCCCGTGTTGCGTGGGTTTACTCCGGGATTTCTCCGGTTTCCTCCCGCATACCAAAAACATGTAGGTTTAGGGCGCTCGCGCACGCAGCGGCCGGTGGCTTGTCACCAGACTGCAAACCAAATCTACCTACGGGTACAAATAAGCAACAGCAACAAAAAAAACCTGTAGTTATTCACTTAAGCGCAAAAAGTATTGACTCAAAAGTTATGAGGAGTGAGAAATTATTCTGACGTTTCTTTCATGCAATAAACAACGAAAACTTTGAAGTACTGGTCCGAAGAAAGAGAAATAGAATCTATCCACATGAACTTTCTAATATATATAATACATTAGATATTTTATTGTAACACATACACACATTATATATATATATATATATATATATATATATATATACACTCACCGGCCACTTTATTAGGTACACCATGCTAGTAACGGGTTGGACCCCCTTTTGCCTTCAGAACTGCGTCAATTCTTCGTGGCATAGATTCAAGAAGGTGCTGGAAGCATTCCTCAGAGAGTTTGGTCCATATTGACATGATGGCATCACACAGTTGGCGTAGATTTGTCGGCTGCACATCCATGATGCGAATCTCCCGTTCCACCACATCCCAAAGATGCTCTATTGGATTGAGATCTGGTGACTGTGGAGGCCATTTGAGTACAGTGAACTCATTGTCATGTTCAAGAAACCAGTCTGAGATGATTCCAGCTTTATGACATGGCGCATTATCCTGCTGAAAGTAGCCATCAGAAGTTGGGTACATTGTGGTCATAAAGGGATGGACATGGTCAGCAACAATACTCAGGTAGGCTGTAGCGTTGCAACGATGCTCAATTGGTACCAAGGGGCCCAAAGAGTGCCAAGAAAATATTCCCCACACCATTACACCACCACCACCAGCCTGAACCATTGATACAAGGCAGGATGGATCCATGCTTTCATGTTGTTGACGCCAAATTCTGACCCTACCATCCGAATGTCGCAGCAGAAATCGAGACTCATCAGACCAGGCAACGTTTTTCCAATCTTCTATTTTCCAATTTCGATGAGCTTGTGCAAATTGTAGCCTCAGTTTCCTGTTCTTAGCTGAAAGGAGTGGCACCCGGCGTGGTCTTCTGCTGCTGTAGCCCATCTGCCTCAAAGTTCGACGTACTGTGCGTTCAGAGATGCTCTTCTGCCTACCTTGGTTGTAACGGGTGGTTATCTGAGTCACTGTTGCCTTTCTATCAGCTCGAACCAGTCTGGCCATTCTCCTCTGACCTCTGGCATCAACAAGGCATTTCCGCCCACAGAACTGCCGCTCACTGGATATTTTTTCTTTTTCGGACCATTCTCTGTAAACCCTAGAGATGGTTGTGCGTGAAAATCCCAGTAGATCAGCAGTTTCTGAAATACTCAGACCAGCCCTTCTGGCACCAACAACCATGCCACGTTCAAAGTCACTCAAATCACCTTTCTTCCCCATACTGATGCTCGGTTTGAACTGCAGGAGATTGTCTTGACCATGTCTACATGCCTAAATGCACTGAGTTGCCGCCATGTGATTGGCTGATTAGAAATTAAGTGTTAACGAGCAGTTGGACAGGTGTACCTAATAAAGTGGCCGGTGATATATATACAGTATATATATATACTGTATATATATATATATATATATATATATATATATGTCAAAGACACCGTCCTGTGTCTTTTTATATATATATATATATAAGAAAGCAGAGATGGCAAATAGGCGGCACGGTGGAGGAGTGGTTAGCACTGCGGAAGCACAGCAACTCACCCTTGGCCAGCGGGATCCTGAGTTCGATCCCAGCCCCCGACCAACAGTGATCTGTGTGGAGTTTGCATGTTCTCCCCGTGTCTGCGTGGGTTTACTCCGGGATTTCTCCGGTTTCCTCCCACATGCCAAAAACATGCAAGTTAGGTTAATTGGCATCAAAACTGGGGATTCTAAATTGTCCTGAGGTATGACTGTGAGAGTGAATGGTTGTCTGTCTCTCTGTGTTGGCCCTGTGATGGACTGGCGATCTGTCCAGGTTGTACCCTGCCTCTCTCCCAAAGACGCTGGGATAGGCTCCAGCCCCCCGCGACCCGAAAAGGATTAAGCCGAAGAAGATGAATGAATGAATGAGATGGCAAATAATAATATGCCAGTTTAGAGAGGAGAGGCTCAGAGTAGAACCGGGAGAGGCTCAGAGTAGAACCGCTGCTCCTCCACATTGAAAGGAGTCAGTTGAGGTGGTATGGGCATCTGATTAGGATGCCTAGGATGTTTCAGGTACGTCCCACTGGGAGGAGACCCCGGGGCAGACCCAGGACTTGGTGGAGAGACTATTCATAGGCCCTTTTCCACTAGCCTCACTTGGCCCTACACCGCACCACTCAGCCCGCTTTAGGCGCTTTTCTACTAGCCCCAGCACCGGTTAGCAGGTACTTTTTTCGTACCTGATCCAGGGCAGGGTTGAGTTGGGCTGAGTAGGGCTGTGATATGACTTTAAGAGACTGGTCGCCGCTGATTGGTCAGGTTGTAACGTCATGAAAGCGACTTTTTCTGCTGAATTTACTCCACGACCGCCATTTGTAATTGTTCAGCAGTGAACACAGTGCGCCCCTTTAATACGGTATATTATATTAATATACTGTATAATATACTTATATAATAATATACTCCTAATATTATATATTAGGAGGTGTGCAATTTTCTTTCTATATTAGGCGACGATCGCATCCAGCGCGAGTTGGACTGATCTACTCGAAATGCAGGTGTCCGAGCAGATGGCTTCCCAAGGGCACATCTGTACTGCCAAACAGGGTCGGGAGAAGCTAAAAAAGCTGAAAAGCGATTACCGAGCAGTGAAGGACCACAATGCTCCAAGTTCAGCGGATGGAAGGAGTGGAAGTGGTTTGCTGAGAGACATTGGGCTCCACACGGTCACAGTCACGGTCACGGCCCTTGGAAACCGTGGATGGTGAGTGTTTATTTGAAATTGCGCATCTGTTCGCCACTTTATCCTTTCTGTGCCAAGCTCACTGTTTTTAAGAAATAGGAAGGTTATTAGATTGTGGGTAATGGTTGTTACTGAGGCTTGCGTATTGTTTTGCAGCCAACTGCAGATTCACGCTTGCTTTGTGTTAAGTATTAGCGCGAACAAAACGCTGAATTACGCTTATTGTATTCCGGTTAAAAACTTGAGAGTGTTGTGTACATGTTGCACTTTGGTGTTAAGTTTTAAATTGAGTGCATTTTCTTTCTAGAATCGCAGTTCACAGACACAGCGGACTCTCCTGGCGCTGCGTCTGCGTCTGCCGGAGCGTCAGCTGGATCAGCTCCACATCACCAGCTCCATCTGGATCACGTTCAAGTGCCGGTAAGGCACAATAACCACGATTTTTTTTTTTTTTGGTTGAAACAGGTCCAGCAGCGGAAACCAGGGTCGAAAATCCATCCATCCATCCATCTTCTACCGCTTAATCCTTTACAGGTCGCGGGGGTGGGGGGGGGGGAGGGCTGGAGCCTAACAAGTTATGTACCAAATTGATTAATGCAATTTCCTGTAGCTGCATATTAATTAATTGAAAATGTCTTTTTAAATGTACAAAAAGGTTATTCTTTGGTCTTCACTTATCGGTGTTCCACAACCATTTTTAGGTGTGGTGATTGGTGCTGTTGTAACTCCTGTTTTAGACAAATAAAGTGCATGAACTGCCGTTGAAATCAACATGCTTCATTGAAATGCTTTGCGTCAGCTGACTGTATTAACCCATTCAGATTTCTGCGGCCACACTACAAGCAACTAGTTTAAACATTACCCATCCATCCATCCATATTCTTAATCTTAATCCTTTTTAGTTTTGCAGGGGGGCTGCAGCCGAAGACAGCACCCTGCGTGTTGCAAAATCTGCTCTACTGAGGGGCAGCTACATGACAGTTCAGCTTATATACAGCAATGAAGCATAATATAATAGTGACATTCCACCACAGACTTTCACCTGTGTAATTCCATAATATATGTAGTGATCCAGCTTTAACGACCATGCCTTTCTGTCTTTCCATCTAGGCAAGACGAAAACAGACAACTCCCATCGCTGACCTTACATTAGCGATGGTCAACATGCATGACGAAGAGATGCGGCTCTTGGAACGGCAACATGACCAGCGGCAAGAATCAGGAGTACATGCAGCATTTGCGACAGGTGGCCGCAGATGTGCGGGCAGATGCACGTGAAGCCCTGGAGCAGGACGCTGCGTTACGAAGGGAAGAGCTTGCAGAGATGTCATCGCCCAGTCTGTTTTTTTGTTTGTAAATTTTGCTTCTGGAATAAAATTGTATTGTTTGCATCAAAAGTCTGGTTTATCTGTTATGACACCGTATGAGAAAAGCCAATAATTACGTACACATTCCATTCTCTGTTCACTCCACATGCTGCTGTTCATCAGGTCAGGTGTATAGCCTTCTAATGGTAATTTAATTTTTAACAACACAACGAAACGTAATGTCTTGGTAGTTTTTTTTTTTTTTATTTTAAACAAATTTGCAATGCTGAATCCATTTCTCTTGAACGGGTACATTTTTTAAGTTATAAGCAGTTGTACAGGTGTGCTTGAACTTGTAGACACTGATAAAGGTAAAGTACGTGTAAGTTGAATGTTGCATCACCAGTCAAAATTTAATAAATTAAGAAGGAATCTAGCAAAAATTTGGCACTAATAACAGTAGACAGATCGGACAAGGATACACAACTGTGTTTTTGTTGCACACAACTGTTGTTACCAACAAGTGCAAAATTTATATTCCCTTTTCCCAAAAATTAAAAATCAATTTGTAAGTAAAAGTGGGAGACCTTCACATGGGAAAATATGACATGTATCAGCACATGATTTATAGTTCAATTTGCATTTCCACCTAAGCAAAAGTGGCTTGTCGAGCTGGATTTTTGTGAAGATGGCCTGTGCGGTGTTTCTGCATGTAATTACATACCTGTCAAGTGATACGGTTTCACCATATTTTTTAATACGGGGAAAATGCAATTTTAGCAAATACGGGCGTATTGCCATTTCTGTACGCCAAAGAGAAAAATATATGGGAAAAAAAATTGAGAGTGTGGGGAGGAACACGTCGTGTGTGACCCCCCACAGCGTACGGGGCTGTCAGAGCGCTCAGCGTGAGCAATTATCACAACAGAAGTGTGGACTCATCATTAGGCTGATGGCTTCGCACCTTCTTAACAGATAAGCGTTATGAACAAGAGGACAGGTAGATGGACCATGCACAACATTTTATTTACAAAAAACATTTTTGAAATATGTATGCACATAAATGTGGATGAAATAGACAAGTATTGCATCACGTATTATATTGTAACGTGCAGCTCAACATGGTGACGTCCCACCAGGAGGTTTGAACTCACACCTCCTGCTTCGGAGTCCCGCACTCTACCTGTGTCGCCAATAGGGTCAACCCACTTGTCAAGCCAAGTAGGGTGCTTATATTGAGTTCACTACAATATCACCACCCTGCTCCTCTGCTCTCTGTGCCGCTGCCACCACTGGTTCATCTACTGCATCATCCAATGTAGTGTCAAACGTCTCTCCATGACTCTCACACAGATTGTGCAGAGCACAACAAGTCAGCATCATAGATTTAACCAGTTTCATGTCACAGTCATTCCTCCTTCCTTCTCTCCTCGTCATCAGCCATGTTTGTTGTGGAGGATTCAGTTGCGTGTGTTTCACGTCACGAGGGTGTGGCGCCGCCTGCTGTTCAACAAATCCCACCCACAGCAGGTGTGCCAGCAGGTGCGCCAGCAGTAGTTGAAAAGCAACTGAGGCTGAACCGAACCGAAGTGAGAAGAGCCGGGTTTTCAAATCAGGGCTGAGCGGGGCTAGTGGAAAAGGGCCAATGTCTCCCAGCTGGTCTTGGAACGCCTTGGTATCCCCTCTGAAGAGCTG
Source organism: Pholidichthys leucotaenia (assembly GCA_020510985.1). NCBI lineage: Eukaryota > Metazoa > Chordata > Actinopteri > Cichliformes > Pholidichthyidae > Pholidichthys > Pholidichthys leucotaenia. Next base: position 37,505,185 of record CM035840.1, on the reverse strand, counting down.
GAGCAGGTGGCTGGGGAGAGGGAAGTCTGGGCTTCTCTGCTTGAACTGCTGCCTTCGCGACCCGGACCTTCAGAAAAGCGGTAGAAGATGGATGGATGGATGGATAATAATATGCCAGAACGGCGGGAAAAGAGAATCCAGTTCTGATGGAATTATAAATGGGTAGCGAGAGCGCGCCCCTCCCCTCCTGCCGCACGTTCACCAACTCATCACTGCACCTGAGGCAGAGGACACACCTGCGCCCGCTCATCAGCCAGCGTACTGAAGGAGGCTTCCTCTGCGCAGTCAACGCTGGCTCGTCTGCCCTATTTCAGGCAAGCAGGTCGTTTTTTTGAACGAGTGTAGACTAGTGATGTTAAAACCGACGCCTCATGAAACAATGAGCAACTTTGACACAACTGCTTCATGAGCGACAGTGTTATGACATCTAATAAAAACTTTCATCTTGTGGCAGACTGTAAGAACTGCATTTGAGTTGAAAAATTGAAAAAAGCCAATAGGCCTACTCTGTCACAGGCTGCACTGCACTTTTTATGGCATTTTCTCAGACAGCCTTGTAAAAATTCTGTCATCTCTCCTTTTAATTGACTTTAATTGCATCACCCTCCATGTAATCTGTCAAATGATAGACAGCTTTCAGAATTTGTAGTCATTGCTGGCAAAATTCTGGAAATACAATTTTCAGTGAACAAAACATGATTTTATAGATAGCTAGCTAGTATGCAGGGCTTGACATTAACACCGGCCGATGGCTGGTGAATTTCAGCAGTGGCCGGTAAGACAGCTACATGCTCGACACCGCCCACTCAACACTGATTCACGGCACGCAATATAAAGCGGAAGTGTCATAAGCAGTTTTAAAAAAAAATAATAAAATAAAACACAACATACAAACTCTCGATGAGGATAAAGATTATAAAGAGTTACAAAATCAGAACTTTAACAAAAAATATACAGTCAAACTTCACATTCCAATTAACAAGAAAAAAGGTGCATATTAAAAGAGAGTAAACAGCACAACAATTCTCTGATAGTCTTTTTCTATTATAGTAACAGGAGCTGCCCAATGTCTCTTGCATTTTTTTTTTTTTTGCATCATGAGCAGTGCATCAAGCGCTGTTTCAGCACGCCCACAGTCACGTGACCATCGCAAGCGCGCCCTGTGACTTGAGGGCTCGCGGGAACTTACGCAACGCCCAGCCCTCTCAAATTTCTCTCCAGGTCTCAAATCACGTGATGTGACGAGGCCTCGTTCGCTACCGTCACGTGACTGTGGGCATATTGATACAGTGCACGACACTCTGCTCGCGACACTTCCGTGTTACATTGCTCGAGTCAGTCTCGAGCGTAACATCACTAGTGTAGACGCGTCGTCTAACAGTTCTCTGTTTCAGGTTGCTGACATCATGCGGGCGTGTCTCGGGACCAAGTGCGCTCTCCTGCCACCTCATCACTTCCCCCAGCAACGAAACTTCGCCCGGTCAGGCACTCCAAGCTCATCCCCCTTCCCTACTGGTTCGTCTGTTCCCTGCTGGAGTTCTGCCGGTCCTCTCCCGGAGTCCCGAGTAAGTGGTAATTTGGCTCGCCCGTTTCCCCTTCCCTGCTTCTCCGCTGACAGCTCTCGCTTTTCTTTCCGCAGGTGGATTGAACCTTCTGGGGAGTGGCTGTTTCCTGAACAAGGCGCTGTTTTCGCTATTCAATAAATCATTGAACGTTCCCCCCTTGTGTGGTTCCGTCTTGTGCTAGCATCGTGCACTTGAGCTGTCAGCTAATCATGACAAAATGATCTGCTGTATACCGTTTTCAAAACAAACCTATTTTTCTTTCCAAATCTTTTTTCAAGAAGCTAGATTTGATCATTCTTTCATTTGTGTGGAACTACAAGTGTCACAGTGTAAAGAAACATACCTGTCAAGGCATACCTCATGCCTCCCTTATTGGGGGGGGGGGCTTTCACACCTGTACTGAGTACTTAAAAACTGTATTTTTCGGCAGATGAAAAAAAAAACTGAAGCAAAAAACCCCAAACTAAAAAACAAACATCAACAATTGCAACATGAACTATTTCAAACATTTATTCAAATGTACACTTATATGGACACAATCTTGAGCCATAACTTTTTGGTAATGTGAAAATAATAAGCCAAGTAGCACAAAAAAAGTAAATGATATTAATAAATAAATAAAAATAAAACTATTTTTCAAATTTACATTAGCACAAGGTAGATTGCTTAATTTGAAAGTACACAATAAGAATAATTCTGAATATAGTTCTTGTCAGCTAGATATATACACTTGGAATTAAAGAGTTTTTAATTGTCAGCTTTGTTACACTAATGCACTTGGATGAACTTGAAACAAGAAAATGTTCACTGATGCTGCTTGTTATAGTTCCAAATAGCAGCCTTTGCTGACCCTAGCATTTCTTTTGAAGGCTTGACCTTGAAGCATGGAGTGTCACAATTCATTTTCACTTGCATGAAAGAAGTCACAGTTTCTGGGAGCATACTTTTTCTGAAGTCGGTGTGAATTTTCCTGACCATGCTGAAAGCCCTCTCACTGTCAGCATTGCTGTGAGGAAGGCAAAGCAGTGCTGAGCACACTTTGAGGAGCTGGGGGAAGCGGGGCCACAATTACCGGGACTTACTACAGTTCACTGCTGCAGAAATTGCAGAAGGTCATCAAAAGCAATCATCATGCTGAACAAAGGTGTCCGCTTTCTGCAAGATAATGCCGGGTTCACAACTTACACGTTGCCTAGAGGGAAGCACAGTCCTGCAGCTATTTAATCCTTCCTCACCCCACTTCCCCTCCCTACCTTACACTACCTTACACCATTGACTTCCACCTTTTTTCAACAATGAAGTCATTATTGAAGGCCAAGCCCTTCCAGGACAATGAAATGCTGATTTCCATGGTCAAGTTGTGGCTTCTGACACAGCCTGCAGACTTCTACAGGTGAGGTTTCCCCAGCTGCATAAAGCGATAGGAGAAATGTGTAACCCTTGGTAACTATGCAGAGAAAGACTAATAAATGTGCCAAGGCTGAGTCTTCTCAGTCCATGGAAGATGACTCAGGGGAAATCTCTTTTGAACAGCCCTCATAAATGTGTAACATTTCTATATTTTAGCTAAATTATATAAAATTGAAAAGCCTGTATTTTAGTGCCATAGCTCTCATGGAGCAGCATATGCCCTGCTGAATCTGAACAGCGCTGTCAGTCAAAGATGGTGTTTCCCTATTCTCACCTACTGTAAATCATCACTTCACTGGGTTTGATCTACTGAAAGCTGAAGTTTGATACTTTATATCCAGTGTGTCTAGGAAGCATGAAGGACTAAAAAGGTGCCGACCTGCAGTGTGGGTCTGGCTGTCAGGTACGATCTGATGCAGATGAGCGTATGCGTATGCTCGTCCGCCGCTACAAAGGCGGGTTTGAGTCTGTCTATGCCAATTTCTCGAAGCTTGGACTCTCCCATTCTTTTCGGTGACGTCCAGTCCCTCGATTTCCCTTTTCTTCAAACTTTGTTTTCTTCGCCGGCGGCGCGCTGCGTGAAGCCATTTTGAAAATCACAAAAAGTCTGCTTAGGTGCACTCAATTTCGCCAGGCATCGAATTACTGTTCAGTTGATTTTAGGTTCTCTCAATTTTTTTTTCACTGTATATTTTTCTTTTTGGCGTACAGAAATGGCAATACGCCCGTATTTGCTAAAATTGCATTTTCCCCGTATTAAAATACGGCGAAACCGTATCACTTGACAGGTATGAAGAAAGGACATTAAAAAAATATATATATATATATTAAACACATGGAGAATTGGCATTACCTAATTTTCTAAATTATCACTGGGCTACAGCTGTTCACTCCATTGCCTGGACCCTAGATGACAACGCCTTGCTCCCAAGTGGGCTCAAGATTTAACGTGCATATTGCCTACCATATTTGATCAGAGCAATTATTCTTTCTTCTGCACCTCTCAGCAAATCCTGCTACAGTCACAATCCCTTAATAGTTTAAGAATAAGAATACAATTGGTGAAACATAATAAACTTAGAACATTTTCACTTTTATTGCCAGTATCATCAAACCCTTCTTTTCCTCCTCCCAGTCTCGATGGGGCCTTTGATATGTGGAAAGAAATGGGTGTACATGACATGGGGGACCTTAACATAGACGGGACATTTACTTCTTTTTGTCAGTTACAGCAGAAGTTTGGGTTACCTCAGTCAGTTCTTCAGATTCTCCAAGTTAGAAATTATGTGAAAGTACATCTTCCTCAGTATGTACCGGTTGTACCAGATAAGCTGGATGATTGTCTGAAAGAGTGTGCTGGGCCAGGACAAACAATATCGCAGATTTATGAGACATTTCAAGCTATTAGCTGCCCATCCACAGAGACTATAAGGGCTGAGTGGGAGAAGGAGTTGGGCACTGACATACAGAATGACATTTGGGCTGAGAGTCTAGATTATATTCATAAGTGTTCTATAAATGCACATCACTATTAAATACAGTTTAAAATATTACACAGACTACATTATTCAAAGTAAAGTTACATAAAATATTTCCTTAAGTCTCCCTTATGTGTGAAAAATGTGAAATAGAAGAAGCCAGTTTACTTCATAGTTAGTGTATGATCTATGTCCCAAAACAAAGGGGTTCTGGAAAGACCTTTTTATATTTCTGTCACTGGTATTAAACAGTAAGCTGGAACCCAATCCAACTTTAAGAATGTTGGGGCTGTCTAAAGAAACAAAGAAAATAACACCAGCACAGCGACGCCTCTTGGCATATGGACTTATCACTGCAAAGAAACTTCTATTAATGGTCTGGAAAAAGGAAGAAACGCCAACGCTGAAACACTGGCTCATGGAAATGATGGACACCCTTCACCTAAGATATGTTTTGCTATTCAAGGAAAGGTTGATGAGCTTGAAAGAATTTGGAAACCTCTTATTTCTCATTTGGCAGATGGAGCACAATCATAATATAGCCCTGGAGGGAGCTTGAGTGGTTAAGAGTGGAACCCTGTCCTTTTTTTAATGGCAGACATGTACAGTTAGTGGTTAGCTTGACCAAAATAAGCCAGGCAGTCTCATATGATATAACAGTCTGTTTTGCTGTCTACTTTATTGTTCTTTTTCTCTTTTAATTCTGTTGTATAGTTGCTGATTGTGTTATTTACTCTTGACTGGAAAAGAAGCAGCAGATCACGCTTGATTGTCAGTATATGCCAGTGCTTCACAATAAAAATATTTGGAACTGGAATTATAAATGAACTAAAGTTACTAAAGATGCAGTTATTTTTGTTACCAGACAAACTTTTTTATAGTGTTAACAAGCAAATTTCTATTTTTTAAATCAGTGAAATCACAAGAAATTCAAGATCTATGACCAAATATATGTACTTCAATGACATATTTTTTTCTCTATGAATGTGACCAAGGGGAATCAAAAATATGCTATAATAAGCATAGTCAATGATGCACAGTTTTGTGGATAATGTCAGACCACATGGACTTGAGTAAAGGTAACTCAGTAGAGCCCACTCCTGACCAGATGGGATAGAGTTTTTGAAAACAGTAAAATTACTGATACTCTTGTTGACCAGACTCGCTGAACAAGCTGTTGATTTCCAAGTCAATCAGAGAAGTTTAAAATGTACGGACATCAAAAAACAAATGCCACTTTTTGTGGTTTTGGATGAATAAAGGAGACCATTTATTCATTCATTGATTCATTCATCTTCATCCGCTTAATCCTTTTTCGGGTCGTGGGGGGGCTGGAGCTTATCCCAGCATCTTTGGGCAACAGGCAGGGTACACCCTGGACAGATCGCCAGTCCATCACAGGGCCAACACAGAAAGACAGACAACCATTCACTCTCACAGTCATACCTGAGGACAATTTAGAATCCCCAGTTTGATGCCAATTAACCTAAGTTGCATGTTTTTGGCATGTGGGAGGAAACCAGAGAAATCCCGGAGTAAACCCACACAGACACGGGGAGAACATGCAAACTCCACACAGATCACTGTTGGTCGGGGGCTGGGATTGAACCCAGGATTCCCTGGCCAAGGGTGAGTTGCTGTGCTGCCGCAGTGCTAACCACTCCGCCACCGCGCCACCCAGGAGACCAATTTAATTTAATATTTTTTACATCTCTCAATCAAATGTTTGGCTGGTTTTAAGCTGTACTGAATATAAAAACATTATACCCTTCTTCTACCCATACTTGTCATGGTCTGGACAGGGTTAGACACTGTCCATACTTTATGTTCTCTTTTTGGACTTATCATTATTATTATTGTTAGCATCATTCATGTCTTGCTCATCATCCTTTGTTACTCTTATGTTGACAGCACCTTTATTTTCTGGTTGATCGTTTGTTGTATATCACTATTATCATGATGAGTATACTCACCTCACTTTAGCTATATCCACTTTAGTTATTGTTATCCTGTGTATTATTATTATTGCTATTATCCTGTCCTGTTCATCACATAGTGTTTATTTTGTGATAGCTCTTTCAGTTCATTCTGCTCCTTTGTTTATTGGTTTTGTTGTTGTTAATCATTCACAGCTGTTCCTCATTTTGTTAATTAGCTCCTGCCTTATATATTCTGCTCATGCCGTACCCTCAGTACGGCTTTCTCCATCATAACTTGCCACTCTCCTTGCCACTGTTTCACAGTTGTTCTGTGTTCTCTGGAATAAATCATGGTCAAAGATCATCTTGAGTCAGTCTATCTGCCCCGGAGGGCTGCTCATGACAATACTTCTAGATGGCTATGAAGAAAAAAATAGAAAATAGAACTAGTCATAAAATATGAATACAGCAATGGCCACGATGGAATGTTCCAAAGATGTTAAATAAATTGATCTGTTAGGTGTGGATTTATACTCCTGGCAATTGTATCGTGCATGTGTTATGGTTTTCCTAAACAGTGAAATGTTTTGAAATGTATATTTAAGGGGTTTTGTCTCAAAAAATATTCACAATAAGGAAATATTGCCCATGCAAAATGTAATTAGAAAAACACAGCTTCCACCACATAATTAAAAATGAAAACCAATCACACATCAGTCCTGTCATCATCCCATAAAAAAATAAATATAGCAAATATAGAGGAGGTTAAACTATCCATTTCAGCAAATGCAGGTCCACTGATAATTTTAATCAAAATGTAAGTATATGTGTACAGCCTACCTCAGGAGAACCATCAGAGTCTCCAAAGACATCAGCAAAGTCTGTTGGACTTTTCCTCAGAGTCTGGTCAGCAGGTAGCGTGTTGTCATTGTAAGATGTCACAAACTTAAAGTCACTGGTTCTAGAGCCTGTTGTCAGGTAGGCGTCATAATTGTAAGTGCTGCGTAAAGTTCCTGTGCCATCAACATCTGCGTAATTAGGAGGGAGATAAGCGCTGGGGATGGCAACTGCTCCATCAAACAACAGTCTGGGTTTTCTCCTGCGACAAAACCTCAGACCCAGGATGATGATGATGAAGGTGAGAAAAAAGGTGGACACAGACACCAGTGCGATGATCAGATAAGAGGTCAGTTTAGAGTTCTTCTCCTCATAGGAAATATCCTTCAGTTCTGGGACCTCCGCCAAGTTATCAGAAATCAGTAAATACATGGCACAGGTGGCAGAGAGAGAGGGCTGTCCGTTATCTTTCACTGCCACAATAAGGTTCTGTTTCATGCTGTCAGATTCTGAAATGTCCCGCTGTGTCCTGATCTCTCCACTGTGGAGACCGATACTAAAAAGACCCAGATCAGTGGATTTGACTATATTATAGGACAGCCAGGCATTCTGTCCGGAGTCCGCATCCACTGCTATAACTTTGGATACCAGAGAGCCTCCTTGTGCAGCTTTGGGGACCAGCTCGGTCATGAAGGAGTTTCCCTCCGGGGCGGGGTACAGTATCTGAGGAGAATTGTCATTCACATCTGATATGAACACACCGACTGTCACGTTGCTGCTGAGCGGAGGAGAACCGTTGTCTCTGGCCATCACGTGGACTTTAAAACTCCTGAACTGCTCATAATCAAATGACCTCACAGCATGGATCACTCCCGTGTCTCCGTTAACAGATAGATAGGAGGACACCGGGGCTCCGTTCACCTCACCAGGTAACAGAGAATAAATCACTGTACCGTTCTGTCTCCAGTCGGGGTCTCGGGCACTAACGGAACATAAAGTGGAGCCAGGTTTGTTATTTTCAGTCACATATGTGCTGTAGGACTGTTCCTTAAACACAGGTGGGTTGTCGTTGATGTCAGCTACAGATAAGTGAACAGTTTTAGAGGAGGACAGAGGTGGAGAGCCCTCGTCAGTGGCAGTGATTGTAATGTTGTAATCAGACACTAGTTCACGGTCCAGCTGTCCTGTGGTCACCAGAGAATAATAGTTTTTAATAGAAGGAGCTAACTTAAAAGGGACACCCTGCTGGATGGAGCAGCGGACCTGTCGGTTCTTCTCAGAGTCTCTGTCCTGCACGTTAATGATGCCCACCTCTGTACCAGGAGACACGTTCTCTGCTACGGGGTTAGACAGGGACTTTAGATAAATAACTGGAGCATTGTCATTTATGTCGGTAATTTCTATTATTAGACTTGCATAGGATGCCAGCCCCAAACCATCTTTTGCGTTTATTTGCATCTCATAAATTTTAGATTTTTCATAATCAATAGCTCCAGCCACTTTTACCTCTCCTGTTTTTGGATGTAACGAGAACACATTGCTACTCTGGCCTGACACATGATTAAAACTATAAGTAACTTCACCATACAGTCCCTCATCTGCATCAGTAGCACTCACCGTGAGAACCAACGTATCCAGAGGAGAATTTTCAGGCAGACTTGCTTTATAAACAGCCTGACTGAACACTGGTTCGTTATCATTAGCATCCAGCACAGTAACGTGTATATTCACAGTACCTGATCTCCGAGGAGAGCCGCCATCAAAGGCAGTGAGCAACAGCACTATGTCTTTTTTGTCTTCTCTGTCTAATTCTTTGTCTAAGACTAGCTCACAGTATTTTCGCCCTGCATCTTTGGTGTTCACTTTTAGTTTAAAATATTCATTCTGTTGAAGTGCGTATGTCTGGACTGAATTTTCTCCAATATCTTCATCATAAGCCTCATCCAGGAGGAACCGGGCACCTTTTACTGCCGACTCATGTATTTCAATCTTAAGCAAATCTTCTCGAAACCGAGGTGAATGGTCATTGATGTCTTGAACACGGATATTTATGCGATGTAGCTCCAGGGGTTTTTCTAGGACCAGTTCTTGTTTCAGGACACAGGACGCTTTTTTCTCACAAAGCCCTTCTCGGTCAATCCTTTCTGTGACAATTAAGTCTCCGGTATTGAGGTTTATGCGACAGTACTGCATGCTGTTATCCTCATCATCAATGCGGGCCTTGCGATTTGTGAGTCTGCTGACATCAAGGCCAACATCTTTAGCAATATTTCCAATGACGGAGCCTTGTTTCATCTCCTCCGGGATCGAGTAGCTCACGTCTCCATTGACGGGGTGGAGAGCAAATGACAAGAGAGCAACAATGCAGAAAGGAAATGCAACTCCACTGAATCGCATGATTACAAAGAAGTATAACTATAGTATTCAGTCTTTCAATAAAATATATTAGAAACTGAATTGCGATATCCTCGTTTTCTCCCGTATCGTCACACTGCAGCCATAGTCAAGGCACCAGGCTTTGTCTGTGTTGACGTGAACGGGTGGGAACAGAGGACTGTACATTCTTATTTCTGAGCAACTACTGACCCCTTGAGTATGTTTTGAGGTATGAGGCAACAAGAAAGACTTTCTTTAAATGAAGAAAATGATTACAGATACACTGCGGCTCAAAATACAGAATATTGAATTTATTTAGGACAGTACTGTGGGAAACATGGTCAACAATGATACCCATAGTATGTTCTTATTTAAGATTGCGTCAGAACATCCTGTATAAAATCCATATTATTTTACATTAGTTATATGCCACCATTGGGGCAGTAAGTCTTATGTAAAAATATATTCAGGACTATGGTTACAGACAGGAGAGGAGTATCAAATATTTTTCATCTTACCTAAAATATTACATAGGAAGACAGTCAGCTGAAGGAAAACAAAAATAATTAAGGATGGTGCCAAGTTTACTTAAAAGTCTAGTACAACGTTTTCTAAATGAAAATAAACAGAAAAAAATGATTTCTATTGGAGGGAAATATGGTTTAGCTCAACACCTTCCAAAACTACAGCTAGGGTTTGATTTTCTTCATTGTTTCCCTAACTACATACAGTATAGTTTATATACAATGGAGATCAAAATTGAAGCACAGTTTATTAATACTTGATTTTTTCTGAAATGTTATTCTCCATTCTTCAGAATTTGACAGAATGTCAGCTGTGGCTATGCCACTGCTGTATTATCATTTTTTAAAATAACCAAGGCACTTCAACACAACCATTTATTTTGAAATAAGCAAACAAAACTGTGAGAAAAATTAGAGAACAGTGACTACTGTGTCAGAAGAGAAGATTTAAACAGTGTTTTCTTTTGGGAAATAGGATTCAAAAATTCATAGGAAGTGTCGAGGCCCTTGCTTTCAATGACTTGAGCACATCTGTGCCCACAGGACATTGCTAGCTTCTCACACTGCTTTGGTTTGGGGACAGGATTATGCAAAGACTCTCAATGGGGAATCAGTTCAACACTGCAGCTGGAATTGCTTGCCATTTCAGTGCTCAACGGGGCAAGGATCCGTCTCGGCACACAGTGTCTCACCGTTTAAGACAATTTGGACTCAAAGCTCACTCTGCAGTGACCGAACCTCTCATAAGCAGAGAGACTAAACTGGCTAGACTTGCCTTAGCTGAAGAGCATGACGTGTGGACAGAGGAGAACTGGTCCAGAGTGCACTTCAGTGATGAGAGCAAGTTCGATTTATTTGGGTCTGATAGGAAACAATATGTTAGGCATTAAATTAGGGAAAGACCGAGCCTAAAGTGTGTAAAGAAATCAGTTAAATTTGGAGGAGGAATCGTTTTAGCTTGGGGGATGTTTTCTGCAGTAGGAGTTGGGCACCCTTTACAGCTACGTGGCAGGGTGAATGCAGATGTTTATGTGAACCTCCTTCGGCAATATGCAGTTCCCTCACTGCAAATGTCTCCCAATCAGCCCTCAATTTTCATGCAAGACAATGCCCCCGTCACACTGCTTAATAGGTTTAACAGTTCCTTCAATCTAACAACATGAAGCAATGAAATGGCCAGCCCAGAATCCAAAATCTAAACCCCATAGAGAATCTCCGGAAATTTTTTGGAGACAAAGTAATGGCTAAGAAACCCACTACAGTTAATGAACTGTGGAAGAGACTGCAAGAAGAATGGACCAATATCAAACTAGTGATGTCCTGTGTGCACACGTATGCTGTAATCATTCAAAGCAAGGCCTCTACACTTCCTATTAATTTTTTAGTCATAGCCCTAAAAATAAAACATTGTTTAAATCTTTGGCCACAGTGGTTACTGTTCTCTAATTTTGCTCACAGTTTTTTTTTTATATATATATATATATATATATAACAAAATAAATGCTTGTGTTTAAGTGGCCTTGGTTATTTGAAAAAAAAAAAACGAAAAAAAAAAAAACATGCTAGTGGCTTTGTACAAAGCTGTGGCTATGCCAATGGCATAGCCGCAGCTGATATTCTGTGCAATTCTGAACAATGAAGAATAACAATGTTTCAGAATAAATCAAGCATTAATACATTTTTCTCTAATTTTGATCTCCACTGTATTTCCAAATGACACCATACACGCATTGAAAAATGTGTACATCTTGTTAATTCACAAAATACATACAAAAGCTATATAGAAATATACTGCTCAAAAAAATTAAAGGAACACTTTTTAATCTGAGTAAGCTGGACTAGCCTGCCACAATTTCTTCACTTTAAGTTTTGGAGTGTTTTCATTTCCATCAAAAGACGTGGCATCTTTTCATTCTTAACGCATTATCCAGTCCATATCAGTGTAGATATCCAGCTTATTTTTTCCCCATTAAAATCTGATGTGTTTTCAAAGTGTCCCTTTAATTTTTTTTTTTGAGCAGTATAAATCCCACAGTCTTTTATGCCAGAATCTGCTGTATCAGTGAACATATGATATTAAAGATCTTGAATGGGTAATCTACTGTAATAGAGAAAGCAATTTTCAAACTCACAAACATTTACATTCTCACATTTTTTCCCAACCTTTCAGTTTCTACTTTTGATCAGGAAAATAGATCTCCACTAAGACAAACTGAAAATAGTTTTCCAGGTGCTTGACATGAAAAGCACATGAAGTATCCATGTTAGGACAAACATCACTATCTGCAAACAAAAACAAAAAAAAATCAGTCTGTTGGACTATACTTACACAGCTAATGAAAAAAGTATCTGACGTAAACCTTTGCAAGGTGAAATGTAAAAAAATAAGATGTCTTCCAAATAAAAAAAAAAATCACTAAATTAGTCACTAGATTCAGAACCATGGACAGAGACAAAAAAGTGAAGCTCAACTAAAATGTGAAGCCATTCATCAGTTAAGTGATGCTTTGGTAACTTACTGTATGAACCAGTAAACACGAAGAAAAAGCTGAAAACACATTTATTATGAGACAAAAACAAAATGGTGGAGAAATCCTTTGGCTTTTGTGTAGTGTCTATTTCAGCAGAAACTAATATGTAGAGTACCTAATCCTAATTGTACTAAGAATTGACAGTAAATAGAGAAACCTTTTCACAGGATATTTTAGAGTGCAACCATTACAGTTTTGGTACCCATCTGTATTTGTTCTAAAGTTTTCTGGAGATCTACAGAATGTCAGAAACACAAATCTCTTATAACAAATATTCTCTCATTTGCTAAATAAACTGGAGTAGGAGAGCACGGATATAAAATATGTGTCTTAAATGATGTGTATAACATTTGATGTAGGATCTAATACTGCAAAGACCATAGCTTTTGAACTGCATGATTATTACACAAGTCACCCTGTCATCTAAAAGCAAAATGATCACTGTCATCCTGGAAGGGGCCATTCACACCAGGACAGAACATTTTATAACAAGATCAGAAGACAGTTATCCGAGTCTAGGGTTCAGAAAACACAACCATTGTACTATTACGTCAAATAGGTTCATTTTGTCTTCTTTTAATTATTTATCTTTTGTTAATATGAAAGACAAAAAATAAAATAGAAAGATGTCTTTACCTTCTTTACATATTTCAACTGCACTGCAGCCTTCATCAGACGAAGGCTGCAGTGCAGTTGAAACATGTAAAGGTAAAGGTATCTATTTTATTTTTTGTCTTTCATATGAACAAAAGATAAATCATTGTACTATTGATATAGTTGAACAGAGAGACCATGAAAGCATTCCTTTTCCATTTCTGACTCCACTGTTGTACTCGTGATGGAGAATTACAGATCCTATTACATTAATAAACAAAGTTCTTTTTCAGAAATCCAGTTATCTAACCACAATCAAAAAGGAAAGACAAAGTGCAGTATTCTAAAATTCCATGTTTTGAGCTCTTTTTTTCCTGAGTAGTGCATAGAGTATGCCACTAAATTACCACTTAGTTGTCAAAAGCCTTACTGTCCTTATACACATATTTTATTTAAAAAATGATCCTATCAGTTTGAGCAAAACAATTCAATGCAAAGACAAACAGTGGATGTGGTGCAGTGGAGGAAATGCGTTGTTGTTGTTTTACTAATCATTTGGATATCCGTGTTTCTGTTCCAAGAAAGAAAAACTCGATCAAAGCAAAGACAAGGGAGATTACTAAGAAGTGAAGTAGAAAGATTTGTCAAGAACATACCTCAGGAGAACCATCAGTCTCTCCAAAGACATCAACAAAGTCTGTTGGACTTTTCCTCAGAGTCTGGTCAGCAGGCAGTGTGTTGTCATTGTAAGATGTCACAAACTTAAAGTCACTGGTTCTAGAGCCTGTTGTCAGGTAGGCGTCATAATTGTAAGTGCTGCGTGAAGTTCCTGTGCCATCAACATCTGCGTAATTAGGAGGGAGATAAGCGCTGGGGATGGCAACTGCTCCATCAAACAACAGTCTGGGTTTTCTCCTGTGACAAAACCTCAGACCCAGGATGATGATGATGAAAGTGAGGAAAAAGGTGGACACAGACACCAGCGCGATGATCAGATAAGAAGTCAGTTTAGAGTTCTTCTCCTCATAGGAAATATCCTTCAGTTCAGGGACCTCCGCCAAGTTATCAGAAATCAGTAAATACATGGCACAGGTGGCAGAGAGAGAGGGCTGTCCGTTATCTTTCACTGCCTTTCACTGCCACAATAAGGTTCTGTTTCATGCTGTCAGATTCTGAAATGTCCTGCTGTGTCCTGATCTCTCCGCTGTGAAGACCGATAGTAAAAAGTCCCGGATCAGTGGACTTGACTATATGGTAGGACAGCCAGGCGTTCTGTCCGGAGTCTGCGTCTACCACTATGACTTTGGACACCAGAGAGCCTCCGTGTGCAGCTTTGGGGACCAGCTCGGTCATGAAGGAGTTTCCGTCCGGGGTGGGGTACAGTATCTGAGGAGAGTTGTCATTCACATCTGATATGAACACACTGATGGTCACGTTGCTGCTGAAAGGAGGAGAACCGTTGTCTCTGGCAATTACCTGGACTTTAAGAATCCTGAACTGTTCATAATCAAACGACCTCACAGCGTGGATCACCCCCGTGTCTCCGTTAACTGATAGATAGGAGGATACTGGGGCTCCGTTCACCTCACCGGGTAACAGAGAATAAATCACTGTACCGTTCTGTCTCCAGTCAGGGTCTCGGGCACTAACGGAACATAAAGTGGAGCCAGGTTTGTTATTTTCAGTCACATATGCGTTGTAGGACTGTTCATCAAACACAGGTGGGTTGTCGTTGACGTCAGCTACAGATAAGTGAACGGTTTTAGAGGAGGACAGAGGTGGAGAGCCCTCGTCAGTGGCAGTGATTGTAATGTTGTAATCAGACACTAGTTCACGGTCCAACTGTCCTGTGGTCACCAGAGAATAATAGTTTTTAATAGAAGGAAGTAACTTAAAAGGGACACCCTGCTGGATGGAGCAGCGGACCTGTCGTTTCTTCTCAGAGTGTCTGTCCTGCACATTAATGATGCCCACCTCTGTACCAGGAGACACGTTCTCTGCTACGGGGTTAGACAGGGACTTTAGATAGATAACTGGAGTGTTGTCATTTACGTCAGTGATATCAATTATTATTTTGCAATCTGATGAAAGTCCGTAACCATCTTTGGCTTTGATGCGCAATTCATACCTAGAATTACTCTCAAAGTCAAGAGCTCCTATGACTTTTATCTCCCCGCTTTTACTGTCAAGTGAGAAAACCTTTTTAGCTCTTTCAGAAATGCGACTAAATTCATATGTTACCTCCCCATTTACTCCCTCGTCTGCATCAGTGGCAGTTACAGTCACAACTACAGTATCTAGAGCAGAATTTTCAGGGATGTTAGCTTTGTAGACGGCCTGATCAAACACAGGCGCGTTGTCATTAGCAACCAGCACAGTAACGTGTATAGTGGCAGTACCTGACCTCTGTGGATTCCCACCATCAACTGCAATTAGAACAAAATTTAAATCATCCTCTTTTTCACGATCTAGCTTTGTGTCTAGCACGAGCTCGATATTTTTAGATCCGTCATTGTTGTCCTGAACTGATAAAATAAAATATTCGCACTTTGCCAAGCTGTATTGTTTCACAGTATTCTGTCCAGTGTCTGCGTCATGTGCTTCGTTGACATGATATCGAGCTCCTTTTTCGGCTGATTCTCTTATTTCTAAACTAACAGTTTCCTTGGGGAAAACTGGTGAATTGTCGTTTACATCCTGAATAAGAAGAGAAACGCGGTGCAGCTCCAAAGGACTCTCTAGGACTAATTCAAATTTAAGCATACACGAAACCTTCTCCACGCACAGCTCCTCTCGGTCAATCCTTTCCTTGACAACAAAATTCCCCGTTTTCGGATCAATATCAAAGAAGTGCTTGTAGTTTTCCTCGGTGTCAAGGCGGGCGTTATGAGTGAACAATTTTCCTCCTTCCAGTCCAAGATCCTTTGTAAGATTTCCAACAATGGATCCGGGTCTCATCTCCTCCGGAACGGAATAGCTGAGGTCTGCAGTGGTGATGTGCACAAAAACAGAAAAGAATAATCCAAAGTTCAGCAGCGATGGCAGGTGGAGGGCCATGTTATTTTATTTATTTATTTATTTTCAAAAACAGGCTGGAGCGACGAATAAAATGAGCTGCTCTAGTCTTGACAGAATTCTTGCTTTTTGCTGTGGGTGGAGAAATGTATCCCTTTACATCTGTGAGTGAGCAGCGACGCTGTGAGCCTATTTGGAAGATTGCAAACAAGAATACTACCCCATTAGACTGATGCTACAGTGTCCCTTTTCAGTGCTGAATTTCAAGGGAAAACGTTTTTATTTGGACATGCTGTGTTTTTATTCTCTTAAAAAGTAAGTGCACGGGAAATAAGCTTCCATTCAGCACCATGGACAGTGCTTGTATGGCAAGAATGCGCCCAATACAATCAACCCAAATAACATTTCCATTAAAAAAATGCGAATACATTGAGATAACAAATTCCCTCAGTCTTAAGTTTGAAAATGAAAGAAAAATCATCATATTAAGAAAGTAGCGCGTCCAAATGTGATCACTTTTAAATTTACGCAATTAAGAAAGTGTAACATATTTTAATTTTGATTTTATTGTTTGCTAAACTAGATATGTTGATATAGGAAGCAGAAATTGTACGCAAGTCAAAGCAGCATTTTCTTTTACTATTCAGTACTGCTGGATGTAATTAAGAAGAATTACCAAAATATATTTGTCATAAACGGCCCTTTCAAGACAGAAATAAGACACCATTCGCCAGCTGTGAGTTTGCACATTTAATAATAATGAACACAAATAATTGCCACGAAGGGTAACTTACAGAAGACACAAAAATAACCACCAAGGGTAACTTACAAATAGAAAGGCGAGGCTGAGAACTAAGCAGAAAAAAAAAAAAACAGGAATCAGATGGGGATTCCTGTCTGAGCACAGAGAAGTTCGCTGCGAGGAATGAATCAAGCAAGCGACCTTAAATAATGAGAGAGAGAAACCAAGAGAGAAACCAAATGTGGATCAGGTGCGAATGTGTGCATGAGAAAGTAATCAGGACAACAAACAGCTGTGACAACCTTGAAAAGATTTGACAGAAGGGAGTAACATAACGGCAGATGTTGGCAGATGACAGCACATATGAAATTATTAATACAAACCCCACAGAAGAAAAGAAAAAAATGCTAAAAACCCTTCTCAAACCCCTATTAGAAAGTAAAAAAATCACAAAGGACGCATATGATCACCTGATTCCCACAGCCAGCATCACCCCCCGGATCTATGGAACCCCAAAAATACATAAAAAGGATATCCCACTGCGGCCAATAATAGACAGTATTGGATCAGTCACGTACAACTTATTAAAAGCCCTGGTTGAAATCATCAAACCCCTCTTTGGACTATCAGATTTCCACTGCAAAAACTCAAAACAGCTGGCATAAGAACTAAAAAATATGAAAATAGAATCAGACGAGATCGTCATTTCACATGATGTCATTTCACATGATATTTCATTATTCACAAAGACACCTGTTGATGTCCCATTACATATAGTGCAAGAATGCCTCAGTAATGACAGTACCCTTAAAAGATGCACCAATCTCACAGTTCACGACATATACGAACTATTACAACTTGTTGCAAAATCCACCCATTTTCAATACAGATGAAAAATCTACATACAAAAAGAAGGATTTGCAATGGGAGACCCACTATCAGCCATTATGAGCAGATTTTTCATGGAGGATCTGGAAAACAAAGCCATCAACACAGCATCTACACAATGCAAACCCACCTTTTGGAAGAGATACGTGGAGGACATTCTGGAGAAAATAAGGAAAGGACACACACAAGAACTTACTAACCACCTGAATAGCACGGACAGCACTAGGAAGATAAAATTCACCCACGAAGAGGAGGAAAATGGCACCATAGCCTTTCTGGACATGAAAATCCACCACAACGATGATGGCAGCATAAAAATCACAGTCTACAGGAAACCAACCCACACAGATCAATACCTACTATGGACATCAGAACACCCCACAGCACACAAACTCTCAGTTGTCAGGACGTTATATGAATGGGCCACCATCATCACAGACCAAGAAGACAGACAGGAAGTGGAAAACCACATAAAACATGCACTTATACGCTGCCAATATCCAGTATGGGCTATAAACAAAGGGAAACAGCAAGTCAAAAACAAAGAAAACAAACAGGAAATAAGACATAGAACAAAAGCCAAAATCAAAAACAAGGACACCATAACTATACCATACATCTGAGGGATCACGGAACCAATTCAAAGGATCATGAAAAAATACAAAATAAACACAGCAGTAAAGCTACACAAAAAATTAAGACACTTATTAGTACACCCCAAGGACAGAATAGAACAAGACAAAAAAAATCAATGTAATATATGAAATATCATGCAACAAAACCTACATTGGAGAAACTGGAAGATCATTCACCACAAGAAAAAACGAACACCAGAAGGAATGTGAGAAGGAAACACAAGGACGACTCACAAGATCACAAAAAGAAAAGGCAGAACAAGAAACATTAAAATCAGCAATATCAGATCACTGCAAAAGAAATAATCACATCATGGACTGGGACAAGTCCTATCATTTGCGTAATATTGCCAAGATTAGGAGCATCTTGTCTCAGAGTGATGCTGAGAAACTGATCCACGCTTTTGTTAGCTTGAGATTCGATTATTGTAATTCTTTATTATCAGGCTGTCCTAAAACATCTTTAAAAAGTCTTCAGCTGATCCAAAATGCTGCAGCAAGAGTTTTAACAGGTACTAGAAAGAGAGATCATATCTCTTCGGTTCTGGCCTCCCTTCATTGGCTTCCCATAGAGTTTAGAATTAAGTTTAAAATCCTTCTTCTTACTTCCAAAGCTCTAAACAATCAGGCTCCTTTTTATTTAAAAGATCTGATACTACCGTATTATCCTAACAGAGCACTATGCTCTCAAAATGCAGGATTACTTGTAATACCTAGAATCTCCAAAAGTACAATGGGAGGCAGAGCCTTCAGTTATCAAGCTCCTCTCCTGTGGAACCAGCTGCCAATCTGGATTCGGGAGTCAGACTCAATCTCTGTTTATAAGAATAGGGCTAAAACCTACCTTTTTGATATAGCCTACAATTAGGGAGGGATCATGTGTTTCTGAACCCTTAGTTATGCTGCTAATAGGTTTAGTCAGCCGGGGGACCTCCAATAATGCACTGGGCCTCACTCCTTTCTTCACTCTCAATGAAATATTTTTTTTTTGCTGGTCATTAACATCTGTTTGTTCTCTCCCATAGACTGAGTCCCCTTCGTGCTGTTTGCTCTCTACATGTCTGTTCTTTTCATCTTCTCTGTCCCCTCACCCCCCAGCCAGTCGCAGCAGATGACTGCCCCTCCCCGAGCCTGGTTCTGCTGGAGGTTTCTTCCTGTTAAAAGGGAGTTTTTCCTCTCCACTGTCGCGAAGTGCTTGCTCACAGGGGATCGCCTGATTGCTGGGGTCTTTCTGCAACTGTGGGGGTTCCCCCTACAGTTGATAGTGCTATGAGATGACTGTTGTTGTGATATGGCGCTATATAAATAAAGCTGAATTGAATTGACAATGCAAAAATTATTGGATCGGAGAGCAACAGACACAAACGCTGGATCTAGGAGGCCATAGAAATCAGGAAGCGGGGAAAAGATACCATGAACCGAGATGAGGGGGCCTTTATGCTTTCCCACACCTGGGACCACATTCTCCAGAGACCATCTGATGGCAGAAAGCGGGGCTGGCTCGGTGGATCTGACAGGTCTGCTGGGCTGGCCCTGCCTACGAAAGTCAGCTGATAAAATGTCACCTGGCAGCAATCAGCTGACTCTTCTGACGAAGGCTGCAGTGCACAGTCAAAACATGTTAAGAAGGTAGATATCTCCTTTCTATTTTTGTCTTTAATAAGAACAAAAGGCAAATAATTAAAAGAAAACAAAATGAACCTACTTGAACGAACATAACGGCACTGTCAAAATAAAAGTATAGAAAAGTAAACAATGGTGACAGGCAACAACAAAAGCACAAACCATAATGAATGAACAGCAGGAACAAATACATATACAGAAAATCATCAGCAAAACCTTGAGACCCGAGCATGGCTCTGACTCGCACTCGGAATCATGATAGTGTCCCTTCCTTAAGGGGTGGATCCAAGACACTCTAACGTAACATCAAAAAGGAACAAAAAGTACACCCACACGCACTCCCAACAGGAATAAACCAGAAAAGCAGGCCCCAGTAGGATGGGGGGGGGGGGGGATCGAGGCCTGGAGGGAGAGACAAAAAAACAAACAAAACAAACAAACACACACGACCCCAACACTGACCAAATAAAGTGCTATGAAACTGAGGTTAAACTGGATGAATGAGGGAACGCTTCCGGTTGTCTGCCAAAGTCCCAGCTCCACCCGACCATCAGGTGGAAAAGGTCGGGCGGCCTACCAGGTCTCCAGAACCATCAAAATGGAGGAGAGAGTTCATTGGGTGGCCTTCCTGAATTCTGAAGCCACCCAAGCAAACCAGAGAGTTCGTCGGGCCGCATCTCTGGGCCAACGGGCCACGAAGCACCATGCAGCTCCTCCTGGAGGCGACAGCTGGAACCCGTGCTTACCACAGACCACAGAAGCCAGGAGATGGGAACCCGACAAACAGGATGGCAGACCAACGAAGAACCCAGATAAGGAAGACTGATGGTCACCGGTGAAATCAGGCGGAGAACAACTCACGACGGGACCAGATGTAGACTGAGGACTTGCAGCAACCTTGGGCATAGGCGCAGCACCCTCAGTGTCCCCAGACTGGGGTGTAACAGCACCCTCGTTGTCCCCAGACTGAGGAGTAACAGCACTCATGGTGGACCCGGGCTGGGATGTAGCAGCACCCTTGGTGGCTCTGGACTGAGGCGTAGCAGCACCCTCGGTGGCCCCAGACTGAGGCGTAGCAGCACCCTCGGTGGCCCCAGACTGAGGTGTAGCAGCACCCTCGGTGGCCCCGGGCTGGGGCATAACCATACCCTCGGTGGACCCGGGCTGGGACGTAGCTGCACCCACGGTGGACCAGGACTGGGATACAGCAGCACCCGCGAAGACCACAGCCGAAAGGGCAGCACCCACGGAGACCTTGGGCAATGAGGCTGGATCCACAGAGACCTCTGCCGATGTTGGATGACCCTCGGCGACCCCGAGGAAAGGCCCTGACAAGATGGACAAAGAAACAGAATCAGGGTCACCGGCGGCAGTAGAGCCCAGCAAGGTGAGCTCAGGCATAGCTAACGGCTGCACTTGGCCCACCCCACCAAGAGCCAGGCAAGATCTCTCTAAAACAAAAATAGAGAAAACAAACAAGAGCACTTGCCTGAGCTCAAGCTCCACCGCCGTCCAGGACTCTGTCTATCCAGGCAGGGACGTCTCGTGCCAGGTCCTCTTGAGGTCCAACTTCGACTCTGCTGCTACTGCCTCAACAGCAGGCATGGTGGTTAGTGCAGTCCCAGAACCTCCAGGCGAAGCAACCGACGCAAGTGACTTGTCCAGCGTGGCAGCTGGAGGTCGTCTCATCGCTGGCACAGCATCACACATAGCTGAAGCCAGGGGATGCTCAGTCATTTGCGCAGGCTTCAGGTCACAGGCAACGCTCTCCCCCCATCCAGGCCGTGGCTGCGGGGCTGGGGCCAGGTCCTCCAGGACCACAGGCTCCTCCATCGTCTGGCTGCTCGATCCTGGGACCAGCAGACACTCAGGGGGCATAGGAGGAGACACAGAGAGAGCAGGTGAAGTTTTTATGGCTGCAGCAGGTGATGAGGACTTAGAGGACTGCAATGACTGAGCCTCATCACCAGGAATCAGGCAAGGAAATTCATGTGGTAATGATGGAGAAAGAAAAAAAATCCAAAACACTTGCCTGTGTTTCCAGGGCCCAATATTTTCTGCTGCAACTGGTCTGGAATCAGCCCTCTCCATGATTACAGTTGTTGTGGGCCCCTCAGAGGAACATTGAGGAGCCGCCCCTGCAGACACGGTGGCAAGCAGAGCCGGGGAGGAGACGACCAGACTCTCCACAGTGGGAGGAGATGCCGTGGAGGAGAGGGGAACACCAGCAACAGCCCAGGAAGAGAAAGCTGACGAGACAGCTAGTGAGGAAAACCTAGAGGCAGAAGCTGCTGTAGTGCCTTTTTGACACAGCGAAGAAGAAACTGCAGACTGAGAGGTGGAGGAGTTCTTCCGGCGGCCTGTAGCTGGATAACAGTGGGAGGTTTGCGGCATCTGCACCCAGTGACTCTCCTCCATTTGATTCAGTATGGCCGTGTCTCGGGGAGGAGTGGAGGTTGGTGCAGGAAGGTAGCGTCTACAGGCTGGTGACGAGCCTATCGCCAACCCAGGGAATGACAGCTGGAGAGTGAAGACGGATGACAACAGTTCCACGAACTTAGGATACTTCCTTAAACCGGGATGCGCCTGCACAATCCCAACCGCTGCCACCACATTCTCCAGGACCTTCTTCGGGCCACAGGAGGCGAGAGCCTCAGCCACATAGCTCTGGATGAAGTAAGCTGCCCACTGTTCATCCACGCTGGGGCCCCCGGCTACCAATCTCCTTCTGGAAGCCGAGTCCCGGCGCGCCGGGGACATACTGTCAGCCCTCCCCCCAGCAACAAAAAAGGTGAGTGGAAAAAAGAAAAAAAGCAAAACCCACAGCCACTGGCATCTACTGGCAGCAACCTTCTGTCATAAACAGTCCTTTCAGGGAAGAACTAAAGCACCAATCGCCAGCTGTGAGTTTGCACATTTAATAATAATGAACACAAATAATAGCCATGAAGGGTAACTTACAGAAGACACAAAAATAACCACCAAGGGTAACTTACAAATAGGCAGGCGAGGCTGAGAACTGAGCAGAAATAAACAGGAATCAAATGGGAATTCCTATCTGAGCACAGAGAAGGTCGCTGCAAGGAATGAATCAAGCAAGCAACCTTAAATAATGAGAGGGAGAAACCAAATGTGGATCAGGTGTGGATGCGTGCGTGAGAAAGTAATCAGGACAACAAACAGCTGTGACAACCGTGAAAAGATTTGACAGAAGGATGTAACATAACGGTGCTGTCAAAATAAAAGTACAGAAAAGTGAACAATGGTGACAGGCAACAACAAAAGCTTCACTCCAGTGAAGGTAATTCTCTATTGACCACATTAGCTACAATAAAAAGAAAAATCTTCAGTGCTAAATTAACATCGTCATTGATCACCATTTTCACTTAAACTGATTATTTCCAAATCAATCAGGTATGTTTTACATGCATAAAATCTGGAAATTTGCACTTTAAAAAAATAACTATTTCCACTTCAAAAAGTTGGTGTCCAGGCTGCCTTAAAATTTTAAGTTGACTGAACTTGGGAAAACGTGGTAAAGTTTAAAACAAATAAACTCAAGTTCAGTACACTTAAAATGTTAAGGCAACCTGGACACTAACGTTTCAAAGTTGAGGATTTTTTTTTTTTATTTTTTTATTTTTTTTTTTTTACAGTGGGTGTGATGTTCAGCGGCTTTGGATGAGCTGAAAAGACCAAATTATTCTTTTCGGTCATCACTTAATGGTTATTTTTAATTGCAGTCAACAACACGTAAAACCATATAGGCTGTCTACACATACTTCTAAATTGCTATGCCAGGGGGAAAACCCCTTTATAAGACCAGAATGAAGTAATTCGTAATGGAATATGTCACAGTCCCAAATGTTTTTAAAACCTGATTTGCAAATGGTGAAATTATATATGACTGTCAAAAGGAGCCAGTTGAGGTGGTTTGGGCATCTGCTCAGGATGCTTCCTGGACGCCTCCCACTTGAGGCATTTTGGGCATGTCCCACGAAGATGAGACCCCGGGGCAGACCCAGGACACGGTGGAGAGACTACATCTCCCAGCTGTCCTGGAAACGCCTTGATATCCTTTCAGAATTGCTGGAGAAGGTGGCTGGGGAGAGGGAAGTCTGGGCTTCTCTACTTGAACTGCTGCTTCCACGACCCGGACCTCCAGAAAAATGGTAGAATGGATGAATGGATGCAAATTATGCATTATGTCTTATAGACAGACATGTTTTCCTAACAGGTTACTGTATTTCGCCCGAAACTGACAGTCACCAATCAAAAAGATAAATATCACACCTTCTACATAAATAAAAAAAAAAACACTCATATTTCTGTCCTCCCCATCCCATAAATACACAGAACTTCAACATATCCATTGCATCAAATCCAGATACATCTATCATTAAAATAAAAATGTAAATAGAAATATGGTGTAGCAAGCCTACCTCAGGAGAACCATCAGAATCTCCAAAGACATCAACAAAGTCTGTTGGACTTTTCCTCAGAGTCTGGTCAGCAGGCAGCGTGTTGTCATTGTAAGATGTCACAAACTTAAAGTCACTGGTTCTAGAGCCTGTTGTCAGGTAGGCGTCATAATTGTAAGTGCTGCATAAAGTTCCTGTGCCATCAACATCTGCATAATTAGGAGGGAGATAAGCGCTGGGGATGGCAACTGCTCCATCAAACAGCAGTCTGGGTTTTCTCCTGCGACAAAACCTCAGATTCAGGATGATGATGATGAAAGTGAGAAAAAAGGTGGACACAGACACCAGAGCAATGATCAGATAAGAGGTCAGTTTTGAATTCTTCTCATCATAGGAAATATCCTTCAGTTCTGGGACCTCTGCCAAGTTATCAGAAATCAGTAAATACATGGCACAGGTGGCAGAGAGAGAGGGCTGTCCCTTATCTTTCACTGCCACAATAAGGTTCTGTTTCATGCTGTCAGATTCTGAAATGTCCCGCTGTGTCCTTATCTCTCCGCTGTGGAGACCGATAGTAAAAAGTCCTGCATCAGCGGATTTGACTATATGATAGGACAGCCAGGCATTCTGTCCAGAGTCTGCGTCCACCGCTATGACTTTGGACACCAGAGAGCCTCCTTGTGCAGCTTTGGGGACCAACTCAGTCATGAAGGAGTTTCCTTCCGGGGCGGGGTACAGTATCTGAGGAGAGTTGTCATTCACATCTGATATGAACACACTGATGGTCACGTTGCTGCTGAGCGGAGGAGAACCATTGTCTCTGGCCATCACCTGGACTTTAAAACTCCTGAACTGTTCATAATCAAATGACCTCACAGCATGGATCACCCCTGTGTCTCCATTCACAGATAGATAGGAGGACACCGGGGCTCCGTTCACCTCACCGGGTAACAAAGAATAAATCACTGTACCGTTCTGTCTCCAGTCGGGGTCTCGGGCACTTACGGAACATAAAGTGGAGCCAGGTTTGTTATTTTCAGTCACATATGCGCTGTAGGACTGTTCCTCAAACACAGGTGGGTTGTCGTTGATGTCAGCTACAGATAAGTGAACAGTTTTAGAGGAGGACAGAGGTGGAGAGCCCTCGTCAGTGGCAATGATTGTAATGTTGTAATCAGACACTAGTTCACAGTCCAGCTGTCCTGTGGTCACCAGAAAATAATAGTTTTTAATAGAAGGAACTAACTTAAAAGGGACACCCTGCTGGATGGAGCAGCGGACCTGTCGGTTCTTCTCAGCGTCTCTGTCCTGCACGTTAATGATGCCCACCTCTGTACCAGGAGGAGAATTTTCGGGCACGGGGCTTTTCAGGGACTTGATTGATATTACTGGAGCATTATCATTAACATCTGTAATATCAATTATCAAAGTACACGACGATACCAATCCAGGACCATCTTTGGCTGTAATTTGAATTTCATGAGAGGACAACGCCTCATAATCTATTGGTCCACTAACTCTCACTTCACCACTGGTTTTATCAAGAGAAAAGACGCTATTACTTTCATCTGACACATGATCAAATTCATAAGTCACATCTCCATTGATTCCCTCATCTGCATCTGTTGCACTTACTGTTATCACCACCGTATCTAGAGGAGAGTTTTCGGGAAGGCTGGCTTTGTAAATTGTCTGACTGAATACCGGCGCGTTGTCATTTGCATCCAGTACACTGACATGAATGACTGCAGTACCGGATCGTTGAGGTGTGCCTCCGTCTGTTGCAACGAGCACAACTGTTAGCTCCTGCTTCTCTTCTCTGTCCAGCTCCTTCTCCAAAACCAACTCACTGTATTTTCCTCCTCCTCTTTTTTCAATTACATTCAATCTAAAGTTTTCGTTTGCTTCAATACTATATCCCTGAACCGTATTTTGCCCAATGTCTGCATCATGGGCCTCATCTAAACGATAGCGACTGCCTTTCCCTGCTGATTCCCTGATTTCAAATTTGATTGTGTTCTTTTTAAACTGTGGAGAATTATCATTAATATCCTGAATGTGCAAACTAATGCGATGCAGCTCCAAAGGGTCTTCTAAAACAAGCTCTTGTTTTAAAATACAAGACGATTTTTTGCCACAGAGCCCTTCTCTGTCGATCCTTTCCGAAACAAAGACGTCTCCAGTACTCACGTTAATGTCACAGTATCGTTTGCTGTTCCCATCTACATCAATACGAGCCTTTCGAACAGACAGTCTTCCCATCTCAAGACCCAGATCATTAGCTATATTTCCAACAACTGTGCCTCGTTTCATTTCCTCGGGAAAAGAATAAGACGCATCTCCGGTGACCGTCTGCAGTGCCAGAAGAGATAATCCCGTGGAGGCGAGAAGGCCAAGGAAGGAAAGCGCTTTTAAAGTCATTTTTCCTGCAGAACCAAGGACAAATCCACGAAAGAACGGAGTTTATTTAACACTGTTGATCCAATAGTGTCTTCCTTTGATTAAAAAAAATGGCACTTCGGATTGTAATTTTGTATCTTCGATGCCTTCACCAGCCAACCCAGTCACACCAGCACAATCACTGCGCCGACTGGAAAGAGGGGAACAATGGCGTGCGCCTTTAAAGAAAGTTAGTGGACAGCGACGCTGTGAGCAAAATGCTGACATTACACAACATGAGAGCGTCTAAAATGAATACAAAACTTACTGAAGAATACTCAAAGCAAAAAAACTATGAAGTAAAGGAAATATAAAGTACATAAGAAACTTTTTTCTGCTCTAATTTAAATTGTGTCCTATGTGAAAAGTGTAAAATTCAGAAACGCTACACTTGCTGAAATTTTAAAGTGATTCAGCTGCGTGAGAACCATGGACAGACACCGACCAAAGCTTTCAACAGACCAGAGCTGAAGCATATTCAGAGTCCCAGGCTGGATAACTGCAACGCCAGCGTTATCATTAATTGGTATAGTCCAAATGTGAAACGTAATACAGTATTACAGTACAGCTGTTTTAAATTAAATTGGAGAATTCAGTGGCTCAGTGTGTCTCTTGACCAACAAGGAGCAAACAATTATACTTTAGTTTAAATAGAAATGAGAAAAAAGCTGCACATAAATAGTATAGCCTACTAATGATGAGGTTTGATCAGTTTTTCTACCTCGGTATTACATAATAAAACCTGCTGTCCAAACAACAGCCACTAGTCACTCATTAAATGTAAAAGTTCAACCATTTTTTATGTTTTTAAATCAATATCAATCAATTCTGAATAATAATCCCATTTAAAGGCAACTAAAGAAGAAATGTAATAAGTTGTTAAACACATGTGAAACATTTAATCAATTAAACTTTATTCCAGACTCATGGTCCATCAAAATAAAAATAAAAATAAATAAAACAAGACAATTAAAACAGTCATTAAAAACAAGACAATTAAAAAAAGTTAAAAAACAATAAGAAACAATTAATAAAAGAAGTACAAAAACAGTACAGACTTTAAAAAGACTTAAAAAGACAACTGTACCAGTGCCTTCTAAACTGACTGACAGCGAATAGAACTGAGCTTAATGCTAGACATAACCTGAATGATTTCACTTCCAGATACATCAAGCCGACAGATGAATTTATACATAAGATTCCTTATTACTGCATGCAGTGTATTTACACGTGATGATACAAATAACTCAGAAGCACTGCACCATTGAGGCTTTTTAAGTAAAATTCTTAAAGCATCATTGTAAGCAACCTGAAATCTCTGCATGCTTTGTTTCCTATAATTTATCCATAAATGGGCAGTGTATAAAGGTGTACAATAGGTTTTAAAAAGAACCAGCTTCACCTCATCTGAACAAAAGCCAAACCTACGTGCAAGAATGCTTGTTTGCATGTAGATTTTGCAGCACTGTCTGAAACTATCATCATCATCAGTCATTCTATCATTAATAAAATGTCCCAGATATTTAACTTTATCCCTGACAATTAATTCCCTCCCTGCCAAATCAAAGACAGGGAATTTCATTATCAAATCTTCTCTAGTGCGGCAAATCAGCACACAACTCTTATTTGTATTATATTTTATGTCATTTTCATCTCCATAAGCAGTACAGACTTAACTCCTGAAGACCAGCACTACTTGGACTAAGAAGAACTAGATCGTCAGCATACATAAAATGATTCACTAACTTATTCCCTATTAAATACCCAGTTTTACAGGCATTCAGTTGCTTTGACAAATCATCCATATAAAGATTAAACAGGATAGGGGATAATATACTGCCCTGTCTAACACCACTGCTCACGCCAAATGGGAATGAATGACTCTTCCCCCATTTCACCAGCATCTTCTGATGTGCATACCAGTAAATTAGGATACATACTAAGTACTTGTGAACCCCCCAGCAATCATTTTACTGAACAATTTTCTGTGATTAACACGATCAAATGCCTTAGAGGCATCAATAAAACACACACACACACACACACAAAAAAACTGATGAATTTTGATTTCTATACTTACTTATAATTTCTTTCAAAGCATATATGCACAGATCTGTTCCATGATGGGGTTTAAATCCAAATTGATGATCAGTAGATTTAATGAATACATTTAATTTTTCAAACAGTATTCTTTTTTTCAAACAGTATTCTTTCCATTTAAATTGTCACTGGCAGATATTTTGACTGGAAATAAAAAAGTAACACCAGAGAAACAATAAAAACTATGCACATACAGCCGTGGACAAAATTGTTGGTACCCCTCTGTTAATGAAAGAAAAACCCACAATGGTCACAGAAATAACTTGAATCTGACAAAAGTGGTAATAAATAAAAATTCTATGAAAATTAACCAATGAAAATCAGACAACGCTTTTGAATTGTGGTTCAACAGAATTATTTTAAAAAACAAACTCATGAAACAGGCCTGGACAAAAATGATGGTACCCTTAACTTAATATTTTGTTGCACAGCCTTTTGAGGCAATCACCGCAATCAAACCATTTCTGTAACTGTCCTTGAGACTTCTGCACCTCAGCAGGTATTTTGGCCCACTCCTCATGAGCAAACTGCTCCAGTTGTCTCAGGTTTGAAGGGTGCCTTCTCCGGACGGCATGTTTCAGCTCCTTCCACAGATGTTCAATAGAATTTAGATCAGGGCTCATAGAAGGCCACTTTACAATAGTCCAATGTTTGGCTCTTAGCCATTCTTGGGTGTTTTTAGCTGTGTGTTTTGGATCATTATCCTGTTGCAAGACCCATGACCTGCAACTGAGACCAAGCTGTCTGACACTGGGCAGCACGTTTCTCTCTAGAATACCTTGATAGTCTTGAGATTTCATTGTACCCTGTACAGATTCAAGACACCCTGTGCCAGATGCAGCAAAGCAGCCCCAGAACATAACAGAACCTCCTCCATGTTTCACAGTAGGGACAGTGTTCTTTTTTTGCTATGCTTCATTTTTGCGTCTGTGAACATAGAGCTGATGTGCCTTGCCAAAAAGTCCAGTTTTTTCTCGTCTGTCCATAGGACATTCTCCCAGAAGCTTTGTGGCTTGTCAACATGCAGTTTGGAAAATTCCAGTCTGGCTTTTTTATGATTTGTTGTCAGCAGTGGTGTCCTCCTTGGTCGTCTCCCATGAAGTCCACTTTGGCTCAAATAACGACGGATGGTGCGATCTGACACTGATGTACCTTGACCTTGGAGTTCACCATGAATGTGTTTAGAGGTTGTTCTGGGCTCTTTTGTTACCATTCTTCATCAAATTTCCTCCTGCGGCCACGTCCAGGGAGGCTGGCTACAGTCCCGTGGATCTTAAATTTCTGACTATTATGTGCAACTGTAGTCACAGGAAAATCAAGCTGCTTGGAGATGGTCTTATAGCCTTTACCTTTAACATGCTTGTCTATAATTTTCTTTCTAATCTCCTGAGACAACTCTCTCCTTTGCTTCCTCTGGTCCATGTTTAGTGTGGTACACACCATGTCACCAAACAGCACAGTGACTACTCGTCACCTTTTAAATAGGCTGACTGACTGATTACAAGCTTGTAGACACCTGTGATGTTAATTAGAGGACACATCTTGGTTGAACATGTCCTTATGGCCACATTATTTTCAATCTTTTCTAGGGGTGCCATTATTTTTGTCCAGGACAGTTTCATGAGTTTGTTTGTTTTTTTGTTTTTTTAAATAATTCTGTTGAACCACAATTCAAAAGCACTGTCTGATTTTCATTGGTTAATTTTCATAGAATTTTTATTTATTACCACTTTTGTCAGATTCAAGTTATTTCTGTGACCATTGTGGGTTAGTCTTTCATTAACAGAGGGTTACCAACAATTTTGTCCACGTGTGTATACCCTCTCATAATGCTAATAATATCTGTAAAAACAGACCAATGTAATAAATTAAATAATTGCACGGCTAGCATGAAAGAAGTAATGATATCAACACTGAGAAGCAAAAAATGATGAGAAAAAAATGGATGCCCACTCCAGTGGACTCAAAACTAAGTCGAACTATGTCCAAATGCACTTAAGCTGCAGCAAGAATGAGCCCCAAACAGTTTCACGACCACAGACAATGTGACTGAATGCTTCTAAAGGTAAGTGAGCTTTTTAGGCTGCGTGTCCACCAAAGGCGTTTTTTTCCCCCCCCGACCGCCCTGAGCATTTTTTTTTTTTTTCAGCGTTTGTGCACGGTGCTCTGGGGGGGAAAAAAAAAAAAAAAAAGTCTGTGCCTTGTATCCCAGCAACAGCTTGGCACTCTCACCTCAGTACTTTTGCTTTTCCTATTGTCAGACTTTCTACTGATTTTTAATAGCAGTCTCCAAATAACAATGGACAAGAAACGTTTTCTAGCAGCTCTGGATGTGAAATATGATGATGACACGGAAAGCAGGAGTCCGAGTACAGACAAGTACCGGCGTCCTATGTCACGCCCACGCAGCAGTTGTGATTGGCTGCTTAAGGTCTGACATTAACGAGCTCGGCTGCAGTCTCTGAAAAGTTGAACTTTTTTCAGCTCTGAGCGCTGCGACTAAAAACGACCACCGCCGAGAGCGTTTCAATGCCGAGGGCGCCCAGCGCTGTAAAAGGTGGACTACATAGAGAATGAATGGAAAATAGTCGCCCAGAGCGGAAAAAAACGCGTTTGGTGGACACTCAGAAAACAATAGTGGTTCTGGATTTCATATTCAAATTAGAGGGAATCACTGTATTAATAAATGAAATTAATAATTCTTTGGCTTGCTTTGGGAGCCATCATATATCAGACGTATTATGTCATATGTGATCTATTCTAAGATTTAAAAAATAGGTAATTAAAGTCATATATGACTTGAAAATGCATACAAATAAAACTTTGTAAGAGCTTTGAAAAATATACATCAATAAGCCACTTTCTATATGTTCAAGGTGTTTGGAAGTCATTATGTGGAGGAATATTATCCATAAAATTGCTGGTCATTGTCTGAAAAGCGCACTTGAACAAAAGTCATGAATTTCAAATACAGGTGAACTGGCTATATCGCCCCGTTCTTAATATTGGAAAACCACAGAAAAATAGAAAATGAGTTCCTACCGCTTCAGAAGCTTCCAGATCGTCAAATGGATCAGCAAAGTCTGTTGGACTTTTCCTCAGAGTCTGGTCAGCAGGCAGCGTGTTGTCATTGTAAGATGTCACAAACTTAAAGTCACTGGTTCTAGAGCCTGTTGTCAGGTAGGCGTCATAATTGTAAGTGCTGCGTAAAGTTCCTGTGCCGTCAACATCTGCATAATTCGGAGGGAGATAAGCGCTGGGGATGGCAACTGCTCCATCAAACAACAGTCTGGGTTTTCTCCTGCGACAAAATCTCAGACCCAGGATGATGATGATGAAGGTGAGAAAAAAGGTGGACACAGACACCAGTGCGATGATCAGATAAGAGGTCAGTTTAGAGTTCTTCTCCTCATAGGACATATCCTTCAGTTCTGGGACCTCCGCCAAGTTATCAGAAATCAGTAAATACATGGCACAGGTGGCAGAGAGAGAGGGCTGTCCGTTATCTTTCACTGCCACAATAAGGTTCTGTTTCATGCTGTCAGATTCTGAAATGTCCCGCTGTGTCCTTATCTCTCCACTATGGATACCTATAGTAAAAAGTCCGGGATCAGTGGACTTGACTATATGATAGGACAGCCAGGCGTTCTGTCCAGAGTCCGCGTCCACTGCTATGACTTTGGACACCAGAGAGCCTCCGTGTGCAGCTTTGGGGACCAGCTCGGTCATGAAGGAATTTCCCTCCGGGGCAGGGTACAGTATCTGAGGAGAGTTGTCATTCACATCTGATATGAACACACTGACGGTCACGTTGCTGCTGAGCGGAGGAGAACCGTTGTCTCTGGCCATCATGTGGACTTTAAAACTCCTGAACTGTTCATAATCAAATGACCTCACAGCGTGGATCACCCCCGTGTCTCCGTTAACAGATAGATAGGAGGACACCGGGGCTCCGTTCACCTCACCGGGTAACAAAGAATAAATCACTGTACCGTTCTGTCTCCAGTCGGGGTCTCGGGCACTTACGGAACATAAAGTGGAGCCAGGTTTGTTATTTTCAGTCACATATGCGCTGTAGGACTGTTCCTCAAACACAGGTGGGTTGTCGTTGATGTCAGCTACAGATAAGTGAACAGTTTTAGAGGAGGACAGAGGTGGAGAACCCTCGTCAGTGGCAGTGATTGTAATGTTGTAATCAGACACTAGTTCACGGTCCAGCTGTCCTGTGGTCACCAGAGAATAATAATTTTTAATAGAAGGAAGTAACTTAAAAGGGACACCCTGCTGGATGGAGCAGCGGACCTGTCGGTTCTTCTCAGAGTCTCTGTCCTGCACATTAATGATGCCCACCTCTGTACCAGGAGACACGTTCTCTGGTGTGGGGTTGGACAGAGACTTTAGATGGATAACTGGAGTGTTATCATTGACATCAATGATATCTATTAATACTTTGGCATAAGAAGTTAATCCTAAACCATCCTTAGCTTGCACTCTCATTTCATAAGAGCTAAGTTCTTCAAAGTCAATGACTCCTTTCACTCTAATTTCTCCTGTTTTGGTATCAACAGAAAATATGTCAATACCCTCGTCAGAGGCATGTCCAAACTGATACGTCACATCTCCATTCACTCCTTCATCTGCATCAGTAGCACTAACATTAATCACCATTGTATCTGGAGGAGAGTTTTCAGGCAGACTGGCTTTATAAACAGCCTGACTAAACACTGGGGCGTTATCATTAGCATCCAGTACAGTAACGTGTATCACTACAGTACCTGATCTCTGAGGAGATCCACCATCCAAAGCTGTGAGAAGCAAATTCATCTCTTTTTCTTTTTCTCGGTCTAGAACATTCTCCAACACAAGCTCAGCCTTGTTACTGCCAGCAGCCAGAATAAAATGATCATTTTTCTGAAGGATGTATTGTTGAACATCATTTTGACCGATATCTGCGTCATGAGCCTCCTCTATGGAGAAACGGTTTCCTTTGTCCGCAGACTCCCTTATTTCCATTTGAATTAAATTTTCTCTAAATTTTGGTGAGTTGTCGTTTACATCTTGAACATGAAGACTGACTCGGTGCAGCTCTAAAGGACTTTCTAACACCAGATCCACTTTAACAACACAAGAAGGTTTCTTTCCACAAAGGTTTTCTCTGTCAATCTTCTCCGATGTGACCAAATCTCCAGTCCTCAGATTAACGTCACAGTAGCGCTTACGAGTCTCTTCAAAATCAAGACGAGCATTGCGGGAAGAAAACGTCTTCAAATCAAGGCCAAGATCCTTGGCTATATTCCCAATCACAGAATCTCGTTTCATTTCTTCTGGAAAAGAATAACTCAGGTCTCCATAAACGAGATGTAACAGAGTAAAAGAAGCAAAGCAGAAGGTCCGGCCTTGCGCTGAAAATCCTTTGTTTCCCATTGCGGCTCAAATATTTATAGACTGCAATTTTGGATCTCTGCTCTACAAGAAAGCAAACGTTTTAAAAATGTACAATCGTGGAGGTGCTGATGTCTGCACGCGGCGATCTTAAATGCTCAGAAAATCGTCTGTTTCTAATTTAAAAAAAAAAAAGGGGCTTATGCTGGTATATGTGCAGTCCTGGGAGTGGCGAGGACCTATTTTCTGACAGCCAACAGCGCCACCAAGAGTCACTGTTCAGACATCACTAAATTATGAAAATGGAATAGGAAACAAACTGTTTCCTTTTAAATTTACGATAACGCCAATAAATACTGTAAATGCCTTCAACAGATGAACTGAATATGTTGTGCTTCAAATTCGGCACCACAGTTATGCTTTTATTTCACTATTTAAAATACTTTCATGTTAAAAAAAAAACAAAAAAAAAACATAATACGTACACCATGAGCCTCAAAATAACGTGCTGGGCTTTAAATCATTGTGTGCTTTTCTTAAATGCAACAGTTGTCGGGGTAAAATGTAAGATATTAAAAGGAGAAAATCAAATCACTGGCACATAAATACCCAGTTTGAACTGTGAGTACAAAGTCTATATGCAATTATGGTTTCGCCTGTTTTAGAGTTTCAGCTCCACGGACAGCTACCTGGACTTTGCGTGAATCATAGATTACAGAGTTGGTCTGTACCTCAGGAACGAGAACCTGTTGCCACTGCGCACACATTTTTATACAATTTGATGGGAAGCTATTTGGAAAATCTTTAAAAATGATGTGAATATAAATATATCCCTGTAATGTCTAGGAAGCAGGGGATATGCTAAAAAAAAAACAAAACAACAACATGATTTAAGGAATCACTAAACGAGACGAGCATAATGCGAAAATATAAAACCACACAGTGGAAATCAAAAGACCAAAGATTTATAACAAGACTCCTCTTGCAAAAAGCAGTAGCTTAATTTAAAGCCGTACCTCCCGCTAAAATGTTTTGTAACTGTAGGAGTCAAGAATTGAGGAGACTGGGTGATTTTTCCAGTAACTGCTTTAATTCCCCATTCATCCTACGTCCTCTCTCGATCGGAGTGAAAAGAGACAGGACGCAGTCACACACATACATTTATACATTCATCTTCTAACAATACATCACACACCAAAGTCACAATACTCAGCTACATCCTTTCATCTCTAATAGAACACCCAGAGTCCTTCTGTTCTCCTTTCCGACCCCCAAAGGTCAGGCCGGGCAATCTTCTCCTCTCTCCTGAGTCCCCAGGGGGTGCAGACATGTCTTCCTCTTGAGGTGTGAAGCCAATACACATGGCTAGCTCAAAGTCTCTCTTGGCTGAATTCAGCCAGCCACATGTGAGTTACATAGGTTATAACTATGGGCTCCACATCACTCCCCCCTTCCACGCGAAAGTCTGGGCACCCACATACAGTCATACAACAGTCATACAGCACGTCACCCCCCCCAACAGAATCTCACAGCAACCCAAACAACCTGACCAAAAAAACAAAAACAAAAAAAAAAAACATCATTCTGCATGCAGCTTAGGTTTCAATCTTCTCCCGAATCTGCTGTATGCAGGTCTCCTGCTCTGTGTTGGGAGGTCCTGCTGTGCATCTGTGGAGTGAGGGGGAGAAGTGTTATTTGCCCCCCGTGGGGGGTCCCGGGGCCGCCCCTTTGGAGGCCTGCCGTGTCGAGGCACGCCCGCCGGCCGTACAGACTCGTTATGCAACACAAAAGCAGGCTTTAATCTATCGATACTGATCGTCTCCCTCCTGCCCCCCAAATCTAGCACAATATATTTCTCCCCGGTTTCCAGCACTCGGAATGGACCGTCGTAAGGTGGGTGGAGACTATGCCGCTGAGCATCGTGCCTGACAAAAACAAACTCTGCGTCTCGTAAAGCCTGGGGCACGAACACACGCGGGAAAGAGTGATGAGTGGGGCCCGGGAGCATTTCTGCTCCCATGTTACTCAGAGACCCCCGGATCGGGGAGGGCCCTGGTGCCGTGTGGTCGGGTAAAAACTCGCCTGGCAGCCTGAGCGGTTGTGCGAAGACCAATTCTGCTGGGGAGGCATCTAGATCCTCTTTGGGTGCCGAACGCAACCCCAATAAAACCCATGGCAGTTTGTTTACCCAATCTGTGTCCGTCAGTGACGCTCTGAGGGCTGCCTTCAAAGACCTGTGAAAACGCTCGCATAAGCCGTTGGCCTGGGGATGGTAAGCGGTCGTGTGATGTACCGCCGCTCCTAAGCCGCTGGCCACTGCTGACCACAGTTCTGACGCAAATTGAGGTCCCCTATCAGACGTAATATCTGACGGGACCCCGAACCGCGCTACCCAGGCTGTTAAAAAAGTGCGTGCCACCTCTGCCGCTGTGGTCGATGTTAACGGGACCACTTCCGGCCAACGAGTGGTTCTGTCTACCACTGTCAAGAGATGCGTGAACCCTTGTGAAGTGGGCAGGGGGCCCACGAGGTCCACGTGCACATGATCGAACCTTTTAGCCGGAATGTGGAACGGTTCTAAGGGCGCCTTAGTGTGCCTGTGAATCTTAGCGCGCTGGCAAGCCATGCAGGTTTTAGCCCACTCCTTCACGTGCTTGCGCAGGCTCGGCCAAACAAACTTCTTCGCCACCATTTTCACCGAAGCGCGCACCCCTGGGTGCTCTAGGGAGTGCACAGCGTCAAAAACGCGACGGCGCCACGCGGCTGGCACCACTGGGCGCGGTCGCCCCGTGGATACATCGCAAATAAGTGGGGGGAAACTGGTTTGTAGATTTCTGCGTTCCAGCCTTAACCCTGTTGGTCCAGACAGGAGCGCGCGCACGTCCGCGTCCTCGCTCTGCTCCGCCGCCATGGCTGCATAATCTATTTCCACGTGGACCGGAGCCGCGCGTGTGCCCGCGCTGTTACCACGCTCTGGGTAAGCGGCCGCGCAATCCGTTTCCGCGCGGACGGGTGCTGTTACTGCGCATGACAAACAGTCTGCCACCACATTGATTTTACCGGCTACGTGCT
This sequence comes from Pholidichthys leucotaenia, assembly GCA_020510985.1. NCBI lineage: Eukaryota > Metazoa > Chordata > Actinopteri > Cichliformes > Pholidichthyidae > Pholidichthys > Pholidichthys leucotaenia. Next base: position 37,467,634 of record CM035840.1, on the reverse strand, counting down.
GAATATCGGTGGTAAATTCAGAAATTGCGGCCAGCTGTCTCTGTTGCCGCCCTGACCACGGTTCTGAAGTTTTGGGCATCGCAAAAGTGAGCGGTTTGTGGTCGACAAACGCGGTGAAACGCCGCCCTTCCAACCAGAACTGGAAATGGCGAATAGCCAAGTGGAGCGCCAGCAGCTCCCTGTCAAACGCGTTGTATTTTCGCTCAGCCTCGCATAGGGACCTGCTGAAGAATGCGAGTGGTTGCCAAACCCCGGCAACCTGCTGTTCCACTACGGCCCCTATGGCCACATCTGACGCGTCCGTGATTAGCGCTATGCGGGCTGCTGGGTCTGGGTGGGCTAACAGTGCCGCGTTTGCCAGTGCCCGTTTAACCTCTGTGAATGCGCGCTCCCGCTCCGGGGACCATTCAATTACATGGGAGGGCTTCTGCTTTTTGAGTGCGGTGTACAAGGGCTGCATAAGCTGCGCTGCGTGGGGTATGAAACGGTTATAAAAATTCACCATCCCCAAAAATTCTTGCAACGCTTTTAGCGTTTGAGGCTGGGGAAAATCTGCCACCGCGCGTACTTTGGCCGGCAGAGGAACTGCTCCCTCCGAGGAAACGCGGTGCCCTAAAAAGTCGATTTGTGCCACGCCAAAATGGCACTTGGCCGGGTTGATTATCAACCCATGCTCTCCTAACCTCTGAAAAACTGTCGTGAGGTGTTTTGCGTGCTCCTCCTCGGAGGTGCTGGCTACCAAAATGTCGTCTAAATAGACAAAAACGAAAGAAAGGTCACGCAACACTGCATCCATCATCCGTTGGAAGGTTTGTGCGGCACCTTTAAGGCCAAAAGGCATTCGTAAAAACTCAAAAAGCCCGAACGGGGTTATTACGGCTGTTTTGGGGATGTCCTCTGGTCGGACCGGGACTTGGTGATAACCGCGGACCAGGTCTATTCTAGAAAAAATTTGAGCCTTCACCAAATGCACTGAAAAGACCTGGATATGCGGAATCGGGTACTGGTCCTGCGCCGTGGCATTGTTCAACCTGCGGTAATCGCCACAAGGTCTCCATGAGCCGTCAGCTTTCGGTACCATGTGGAGGGGGGAAGCCCAAGCGGACTTCGAGCGGCGAATTATGCCCAACCTTTCCAGGTTGGCGAACTCCTCGCGCGCAATGGAGAGTTTAGCTGCATCCAAGCGCCGAGCCTTCGCAAAAATGGGTGGGCCACTCGTGGTAATAAAGTGCTCCACCCCGTGCTTCGCCACCTTAGCTGAAAAAGTACGAACTGTGAGTGCTGGGAACTGGTGTAGAAAGCTGTGAAACTTACCACCTGCTGTGGCGACGTTGGTCTGAACTGGCGGCGGGCACACCCGAGCTGCACAAGGGATAGAACAGAAAGAGAGTGCATTTACTAGTCGTTTGTTGGCCAGATCAACTAACAAACCATGTGAACACAGAAAATCAGCACCTAACATATTGAAGCTCACTGCTGCCACGATGAAATTCCACTCATAGGCGCGGCCGTGGAAGGACAGAGACAAGGTTCTCTCCCCGTACGTCTTGATGCTGGAGCCGTTGGCCACTGTCGCTCCGTCTCCGCGGGGTCCCGCGACCCGATCAGCATAGGTGGCAGTGATGAAGCTCCTCTGGGCTCCGGTGTCCACTAGGAATTGCCGCCCGGAGCCCGCGTCCGTAAGGTAAAGCAGCTTGTTCCGTTCGCCGAGAGTGGAAGCTGCTAACGACTCACGGCCCGATCGTTTCCCTGCTTTTTTGAACTTGCAGGGCGGGATGCATTTGTGCGCCTTCCCAGCGAAACGTCAATGGTAAAAACAGAGGCCGTCATCTCCCCTGCCACGGAATCTCGCCGCTGCTGTCACCGCTGGGGTGGTCACTGCCGTCTCTGGCTCCACACTGCCCCCGGCCGCCGCGCCGAGGTCTGCCGCTGCCACGGAAGCCTCTGGTTCCTCGCAGGCGTTGAGGAGCCGCTCCGCCTCTTGGGCCAGGTCGCAGAAGTCCTGCTGGGTCAAACATCTCCTGCTGGACAGGGAACCTCTCGTGTGCGCTGGGAGGGTTCTCAGGAAAATATGTTTGAAAAGGAACGCGTCATTGTCCGTCTCGATCATTTGCAGCATGTCCTCCATGAGGACAGTCGGCCTGCGTCCACCTCTGTCGCGCAGGTCCAGCAGCAGCCTGGCTCTTGCTTCAGATGATGGCATGAAGCTCCTGATGAGGATGGCTTTCAGCGCGTCGTATTTGCCGGCAGCGGGTGGGTGCTGCACCAGGCTCCGCACACACCGAGCCGTGCGGCTGTCGAGCGTCGCAATGACATTATGGAATTTAATGTCATCCGCTGAAACTCCCCCGAGCAGGAACCGCGACTCCACGTGCTGGAACCACGAGTGCGGGTCGCTTTGCCAGAACTCGGGGAGCTTAATCAGTCTTGTGCCCCTGCTGGCATTCCCCGGTGAATCTGGGTCTGAGCGGCTGTCTCCCAGCTCTTCCATATCGATCACGAGGCTGTCCTCCAGCCTCGGTGTGCTCAGATTCATGCGTAGGTCACCAATTGTAGGAGTCAAGAATTGAGGAGACTGGATGATTTTTCCAGTAACTGCTTTAATTCCCCATTCATCCTACGTCCTCTCTCGATCGGAGTGAAAAGAGACAGGACGCAGTCACACACATACATTTATACATTCATCTTCTAACAATACATCACACACCAAAGTCACAATACTCAGCTACATCCTTTCATCTCTAATAGAACACCCAGAGTCCTTCTGTTCTCCTTTCCGACCTCCAAAGGTCAGGCCGGGCAATCTTCTCCTCTCTCCTGAGTCCCCAGGGGGTGCAGACATGTCTTCCTCTTGAGGTGTGAAGCCAATACACATGGCTAGCTCAAAGTCTCTCTTGGCTGAATTCAGCCAGCCACATGTGAGTTACATAGGTTATAACTATGGGCTCCACAGTAACTAAATTTTTTTTTTTTTTATTTTTTTTTTTTATTTTTTTTTTTAAGTTTTTGTAAAGGGTATACAGGTCGTTACAGCAATGCAGTGTTTACATTTTCATCACATGTTCCCTTATTTTCTGATATCTGACAACATTGAAAGATTAAAAAAAAAAAAAAAAAAAGGGGTGTTGTAAGAATTAAAGTGAAAGAAAAAGTGAAATTAAAGAGAAAAAAAAAAAAAACAAACAAATAAAACAAACAAACAAACCAGTAAAAAACAAACAAAAAGAAAAAGTAAGTAAATAAAGATAAAAGAGCATCTGAGTAGCGTTGGAACAAAGAGCGGAACCATTATTGAAATGGTATTTGTCAAAGATTAGATCTAATGGAAGACACATATGCGGTCCAGGGTTGCCAAAAGTTCATGAACCCATCCATGTCCTGTCTCAGTGCGAATGTCAACTTTTCCATCGAGTAAATGTCTTGGATCACGTTAGTCCAATCTTCAGGTGTAGGACAGTCCTTCAACATCCATTTTTTAGTTAGAGCTTTTTTGCTTGCCAATATTAAAACATTGAATAAGTATTTTTCTCCTCGTCTTTCCAGTGAGTCCGGTAGTAAACCCAAATACAAAGTTACAAAAGAAAAGGGAACTGTAATTTTGAATATTTTCCCCAATATTGTCTGTACATTGGTCCAATATTGGTGGATAACTGGGCATGACCAAAACACATGAAAATGATTTGCAGTCTTTTCACCACACAAGCGCCAACAGTTCAATCCCTTATGGGTAAATTTGATTTGTGCAGGTGTTCTGAAAAATCTTGCCAAGTTTTTCCATCCAAATTCTCTCCACTGCAGGGATGAGGTACTTTTCCATTGCTGTTTATTTAGCTTTTCCCATATTTCCAGATGTAAAGTGAAATTCCCCTCTTTTTCCCATCTCTCTTTTATATAAGATGTGTTGTCTCCTTTTAAGTCTTGAAGACCTTGGTATATTTTAGAAATGTATCTGATCCCTGGGATCCCTTTATATGCCATTAAGAAGACCTTCAGAACACCTGACTGGGCCCTTTCCAAAACCTCCTTTTTAAGTATATTGTTTATGTGGTGTCTAAGCTGGAAGAACCTGTAAAGGTCTTGATTTATTAGGCCTTGTTTTTTCAAATCTTCAAAACTTCTTAAGATTTGCCCTTTAAAAAAATCGTAATATTTTATCAGCCCCTTCTCCTTCCACTTTTTAAATCTGGTGTCTGTTTTATTAGGAGTAAAGTCCTGATCATAGGCGATCCATTGCAGAAGTCGATAGGGCTCTTTAGTTTGATTCTCTCTGACTATCTTAAACCAAATTTTTAGCGGGGTCTCTATCCACGGGTTAGTGTTATTCAAAAGCTTAGGTAAGACATTGTTCCCTATTATCGCCTGTAGGGGGATGTCACTTGTTATTTGGCATTCGATCTCCTTCCATTGTGCAGAGTAGACTGGGTTACATATCTCTACTAAAGTTTTAATTTGTGCGGCTTTAAAGTAGTCCCTGATATTTGGCAGCGCGAGCCCACCTTTGTCTTTGTTTAGCTGTAGGGTTCTATATCTGATTCTAGGTCTCTTGCCCTGCCATATGAATCTTGAGATCCTTCTGTCCAGCTCCTGCCATGTTTTTTTGGGAGGTTCTACCGGTATTGTTTGGAAAAGGTATAGAAGACGTGGAAGTATATTCATTTTGACTGCTTCAATTCTTTGTGCAATACCCAAGAATGGTATCATATTCCATCTTGCTAGGTCAGATTTTATTTTTGTCACCAGTGGATCATAGTTTAGTGATATAATTTTGTTGAGTTGTTTCGGGATATTGACCCCCAGATATTTCATAGATTCCGACTCCCAGTTAGTTTTGAGTTTGCTTAGTGAATAATGATTTGGGTCATAGTTGAATGTTAAAACTTGGGTTTTATGCATATTTAATTTGTACCCCGATAAATCTCCATACTCTGAAAAAACTGAGGTTAGTTCTGGTAAAGAAGTGTCCGGCTGCCCTAGGTATATTAAAATGTCATCAGCAAAGAGTGCTATTTTATGTTCCTTCTGACCAAGTGTAATACCTTGAATTTTTTGGTTTTGTCTTATCCATTGGCTCAGAGGTTCTATGAAGATTGCAAAGAGCAGTGGAGACAGGGGGCAGCCCTGACGACATCCTCTTTCCAGTTCAAAAGATGATGATAAATTACCGTTAATCCTTATTTTAGCTGTTGGTTTTTTATATAATGCCTGTATAGTTCTAATGAAGTTGTTATGAAAATTGAAACTGGATAAGATTCTGTATAGAAAAGACCAGTCAACCGAATCGAATGCTTTTTCAGCATCTAATCCTAATATGACTGCATTTAAGTTATATTTTTTTATATGATGAATTATGTGTAAAGTGCGTCGAATGTTGTCTTGTGTCTGTCTTTGTCTTATAAAACCTGTTTGGTCTAAATGAATTAGGTCTGTCAGTATATTCTCTAACCTTTTGGCAAGGATAATGGTAAAAAGCTTATAGTCCTGATTTAGTACACTGATTGGTCTGTAGTTGGAGCACTCTAGTTTATCCTTTTCAGGTTTAGGTATAACTGCAATGACCCCTTCTCTCCAGGAGGGGGGGATTTCCCCTGTGTGGAGGACATAATTAAATGTTTTCAGGAGGAGAGGAGATAGTTGCTGTTTAAAGGTTTTGTACCACTCTGCTGTATAGCCATCAGCTCCTGGGGATTTGTTAGCTTTAAGTTTCATAATTGCTTTTTCCAATTCTTTAGGATGTATTTCTGACAGTAGTGTTTTATTTTGTGACTCCGTAAGTTGGGGAAGGTTTAATGTGTTTAGGAATGCCTCGGATGCGTTTTTATGTTTTTTGTGGGAGTATAAGTTCTTATAGTAATTCTCGAAGTTTTTAAGAATATCCTGAATTCTGAATTTTATTTCCTTTGATACTGGGTCTCTGATTTTGTAGATTGCTCTTTCTGTTTGATGTTTCCTCAATTTATAGGCTAGCAATTTTGCCGATTTACTGCCTGCTTCATAGTATTTTTGTTTCAGAAATGTAAGTTTCTTCTGGATTTCTATTGTGTAGATCTCATTTATTTGGTTTTTAATTTCCTTAATCTTGAGCGAGTCAGTAGAATGAGTGTTGCCTTTGTGTTCTTTTTCTAGGTTCCTAAGTTCTGACTCTAATGTGGATAGTTTTTCTTGTCTTAGTTTCTTTTGGGTTGCCAGTTTTGCAATAATCTTTCCTCTTATTACAGCTTTACATGCATCCCACAGTATTAAAGGGGATACTTCTCCATTATCGTTATCTTCCAAATATCTGAGAATATCTGACTCCAATTCATCTTTCAATGGTCCTTTCAGGACATTTGAATTTAACCTCCAAGAAAATGTATTATTTGTGTATTTTTGGATATTTAAGTCCATGTAGATCGGACTGTGGTCGGAGAGATCCATCAGTCCTATTTTACATGTTTTTACTCTACCAATGTCTCTATTAAACATAAAAAAATAGTCAATCCTTGAGTAAGATGAATGTGGAGTTGAGTAAAATGTATAGTCTTTTACACTGGGGTTGAGTTCCCTCCACACATCACAGATTCCCATTTCTTTTAGTAGCATCCGAGTCTTCCTGTTTTGGGTGTTATTTTGATGTGGGGAATTACCAGAAGCATCCCAGTATGGATTCAGTCTAAGATTGAAGTCCCCACCACATATCACTAAACCTTGAGCTTTAGTTATCATTAGGTCGAATACATTTTTATAAAATTTCCAGTTAGCCCCTGGGGGAGCATACACATTCAGCAGGGTGATATCTTCTCCCTCTAGCCGCCCAGTTACCAAACTGTATCTCCCTTCTTTATCTTTGTGTTCTGATTTTTTTTCAAATGTAATTTTGGTTGATATCAATGTCGCTACTCCCCTCCTCCTCCCTGATTTATATGAAGATGAAGAGATCATTTTAAACCCTTGTCTACTGAGTTTATTGTGTTCCACGTCTGTTAGGTGGGTTTCTTGTAAAAGTATTATTCCTGCTTTGTCTTTTTTCATTTTGCCTAGAATCTTGGATCTTTTAACTGGATTCAGGATCCCTTTTACATTATATGAAATTATTTTGGTTACACCCTGTTTCTCCATTGTGTTGTTTTGTTTAGTATAACTGTGTGGTGGCCCTCTTTTGTGCTACTCAGAAACTGAAAGAACATTAAAAACAAGAAAAACATTAAGAACATAGTGTAAAAAACTTTAAAACAAAAAACTGTCAAAAGAACTTCCTGAGCTGAGGTCTTTTTAAAGACCCTGTAAGAGCCTTGATGGAGTGAAGGCTCTGAGGGAAATTCCTCAAACTCTGTTACGTGTTGAGGGCCCTCTCTTACCACTGAAAGTAGACCCCTGCTTTTAACGTGAGTTTCAGAACCCAATCCAAACTTGTAATGATTTTTTTTTTTTTCCTTTTATGCCTAAACCCTGTGAAATTGTGTGCACCCTCCCACCCCCATCGCATCAAACATTCACGCAAAAACAGTATTTGTTAGTATGAGGAGAACATGTGGATTATTGTCACATTTCTATTTTAACAAGTTTTTTATTTTTTTTATTACAAAGACTTATTTGTTTCAAATAATATAATTGTTCCATGAAATGTTTTACCACATGCTGAATATGCATCTCCTTTAATGTTTGTTACCTTGTATGAGGGGGGTTGGATGTGCGGATTGATTCAAGAGAAAGGAAAAAAAAAAAAAAAAAAAGGTCGCTATTCCAACCTGAAAACGGATAGTTTATCCGCGACGCTCTGGTGCTGGGTTTCCCGCTGCTGGTCCGTGGATTTTGAGGGTCTTTGTGTTGTCCATGTTTGCGCTTTGATCTTCTCACTCGGGTCTGCTGCGGGTTTAAACACCGTTACCGGGAGCCCTCTTCTCGCCATGTCAGCTGTTGCTTCTTCCGCCGAATTATAGAGACACGTTTCATCGCCGTAGAAGACCCTTAACTTCGCAGGAAATGGTGTCTGAAAGCGCAATTTCTTCTCTCTTAACACCTTTTTCGCGTCATTGTATTCCCTGCGCTTTTTAAGGACCTCCGGGGCGTAATCGTGTTCCACGTAGACTTTTCTCTCCTGGTGCATAAATCCTTTTTTCTGCCAGGCCAGTCTTACAACCTCTTGTTTTATTTTGAAATTGGAAAATCTTACCAACACCGAACGTGGGGGCGCTTCCGCCGCCGGCCTAGCGGCTAATGAACGATGTGCCTTTTCTATCTTCAAGTCGGTGGTTTGTGGAATATCCAATTTCTCTCTTAGTAAGGATTCCACGCATTCTGCCATTGAGTTAAAACCATTTTCGGTTCCTTCTATCAGACCATGAATTCTTATGTTGTCTCTTCTTTGTTTTCCTTCTTGGTCGGTTAGCTTAGCCTCTATAGCTGCTTGTCTTTTGCGTAGGTCCAGCACAGAATCTTCGAGCACTTTTATTCGATCCTCTGTTTCCAAGATTCGGTTCTCGGCCTGGTCCACTCTGCTGTTTGTCCTTTTCAATTCTTCTCTGAATTCCCGAAATTCGGCCGTAACATCTCGGCGAAATCGTCGTAGTTCCTCAAATAGTGATTTCAGGCTAACCCTTTTGTTAGCTATCACCAGCTCCTCGTCTTCTGAGCGGGGATCTTCCAGTTCAGATTCTCCGGCCGATACGTGTCCTAGCCTGGAGAATTTCAGTTTCTTCTGTTTTCCTTTAGACATGATGATTTTGTCTTTTGATTTTCACTCCTCCAAAAATCCGTTAAGTTTGATTTTCAAGGTGTTATCCTGGATTGAGTCTGAGAGCTTCAGTGTTAAGCTGCAGTCGCCATGGCGTCCAGACCGGAAGTCCACAGTAACTAAATTTTAATCAAGATGTAATGACCTACTGGTGGAAAAAGACATGTTGAAACAAAGCATGTATAATGAGTTGTTGCTTTTAAAAAAAATACTCTCATTCCAAACAACGAATAAATCTACTTATAACCACACTAAACGTTTGCCCATTTGACCAAACGGTTGGCAGCAACACCTCCAACACCATCACACTGAGCACAGGGGCCCCACAAGGATGCGTGCTCAGCCTGCTGCTCTTCACCCTGCTGACCCATGACTGTGTACCAGCCTACAACACCAAACACATCATTACATTTGCGGACGACACAACGGTGGTGGGCTTCATCACCAACAATGAGGAGACCAGCTACAGAAATGAGGTGAGCCAAGTGGTCCAGTGGTGTAAAGAAAACAATCTCTTTCTGAACGTGGGAAAAACGAAGGAGCAGCAGCGGAGAGGGTGAGCAGCACCAAGCTCCTGGGGGTGCACATCTCTGGGGACCTCTCCCCGTCCAGCACCATATCACTAGCCAAGAAGACTCAAACTCACCTCCATTTCCTCTGCAAACTAAGGAGAGAACGAGTCCCCCCCCCCCCCCCATCATGTGCTCATTCTACCGGCGCACCATTGAGAGTATCCTCACCAGCTGTATCATGTTGTGGTATGGAAGCTGTATCACCTCCTGCCAGAAGACATTACAACGCACAGTGAAAGCTGCCAGCGAGATCATTGGTGCCTCTCTGCCCCCCACCCCCGGACATCTACCTCACCCGCCTCACCCACAGAGCCATCAACATGTCAGGGTTTTCACCCCAGAGGGGTAGAGAGCTTGACTCGTATGTGGTGCGAAAGTTTGACATAATTTAATTCAACACAAAAATAAAACAGTATGTGAACTGCAACACAAAAATAGACTAGGGTACAGGCAAAAGTACAGGTCAGGATAAAGAACAGATCAGGTCAGGCAGACAGAACAGGTGTGTGCAGAAACAGGTCAGAGTGACTAATGACACAGCACCCAGGTGAGGGGCTGTGTCCCTTAAATAACAGGGGAACTAATAACAAAAACACAAAACAGCTGTGACTCAAGAACTCAAACCTGGCAAAACTACGCTGAAAATGAACACACATAAATACAGACAAGATAGAAACATGAAAATAGAAATCAAAATGACAGACAGGACCAAGATAATAACTATACAAATACAAAGACCCAGAAAATAAACTTAAGGTGAGGATGTGGATTGGAGACACGTCTTGATAACAAAGAATATAAACTATAATACAAGAAAAGAACATGGCTCCAACCCACGTCCTGACACAACATTGCAGGTGACACCTCCCACCCCTCACACTCCCCCTACAGCCCCCTGCCCTCGGGGAAAAGGTGCCGGAGCCCCCGGGCCCACTACACAAGACTGCTAAACAGCTTTGTTCACGAGGATATCAGGACCCTGAACTCTGTCCACCCCCCCACCCCACCCCCGGACTGTAACACACTCAGCTGCACAATAACCACCTCAGTTGTTTGCACAGAAAGACTGGCACACCAACAGTAATACAACTGCTACTGTATGTCTTTACACCTTATGGCAACTATTCGCACAAATGCCGTACCTGCTGCTGTCTGTTATTGCAATACTGATCATGTGCTGTCCAATCTGTCACTGTCTGCACCTACACTACCACATCAAACTTGCAACTGCAACTAATGCTGCTCTACGTTTCTGTATATCGGCTTGCTGGGTTTTATCTTTTATCATTATTTGCACTACGGGTAGCATTACTGTACATAGACTGCTGTTGTTGTTTTCCAGCCTTATTCCTTTTTTTTAATATTGCACACACCACTGAAGAGAGAGAAACAACATTTCAATTCTCCTGTATGTCCTGTACGTATAGTAGTATTGATAAATAAAGTCTTTGAAACTTTTGAATCTTTATGCAATTTGGAATTATACTTAGCCTACTTTGAGCAACCTAAGATGGAAAAGAATTGGAAAACCTATATTTGACCTGTGAATATTGTTCAGTTTGTCCTTCCTTTTGAGATGAAATCACGTTTTGTTTTTTTTGTTTATTTTTGAAGAATCATTTAAATTGATAAATTATGGCTAAGGACCAAAATGAGTCCTGGGAGGTCTAACATCTAATAAAAAAAGATTGTTTCAATACCTTGAAGAACTACGTGCAAATTCATAGTGATGTGTTGGTGCACTTAAATGGATAGGCTATAAACATTGCAGGAGTTTCTTGTTCCTGATCATTTAAATTATATTACGAAAATTCAGACACTGGAATTAAATAGTTGTAAAATGGCAAGAGCAAGCCATCATAAAAGGGACTGATTATACCGATCAACACCAAATTTATTGTCTAAGTTTTTTTTTAGTTGATTTAGGACAATTTTGATGCGCTGAATCAAAAAAATCACATTGGTTTTGCTCAATCAGATCAACGTTTTGAACTATGGCCACATGTTTTCTTACGTTTTTGTTTACATGTACGGGTATTTTCACTTTAAGTGATGCAAAATTATTTTTTATTTCTTGAAATTCTCTGAATTTTGAACAATGATGATGCAACATTCAATTTACATTTAGTTATCTTTATCAATGTCTACTATTCAATTAACAGTACAAGTGTACAACTGCTTTTACTTAACATAAAAACCTGAACTTATCAAGAGAAACGACTGTCATTTTCAGATTCAGCGGTGCAAAATTGTCTTGAATCAGTTGAAAAAACACAGACAACTTACAAAAAAATTATTTTTATGTTGTGTTATTAAACAAAAGATGAATTTGTAATACTTTTGTACAGGTAAAAGACTAAATGTGTAGAAAGAAGAAACTGGTGACTGAACAAATTAAAAGGGAAGAGTCAAACACTTTATTAAAGAGCACATGTGGAGATTAAGTTTTCAGTTGACAAAAATATTGAAGAAATTAAAATGTTAATCCATAGGTTCAAATGATGGTCATAGATTTTCAATGTAGAAATTTTGCATGTATACTGTGCACTTAAAGACTTGGCAAAAGACTCAGGAAAGTCAAATTAATATCAAAATAAACACCTTCCTACCTCTTCTGAAGCTTCAAGATCATCAAATGGATCAGCAAAGTCTGTTGGACTTTTCGTCAGAGTCTGGTCAGCAGGCAGCGTGTTGTCATTGTAAGATGTCACAAACTTAAAGTCACTGGTTCTAGATCCTGTTGTCAGGTAGGCGTCATAATTGTAAGTGCTGCGTAAAGTTCCTGTGCCGTCAACATCTGCGTAATTAGGAGGGAGATAAGCGCTGGGGATGGCAACTGCTCCATCAAACAACAGTCTGGGTTTTCTCCTGCGACAAAACCTCAGACCCAGGATGATGATGATGAAGGTGAGGAAAAAGGTGGACACAGACACCAGCGCGATGATCAGATAAGAGGTCAGTTTAGAGTTCTTCTCCTCATAGGAAATATCCTTCAGTTCTGGGACCTCCGCCAAGTTATCAGAAATCAGTAAATACATGGCACAGGTGGCAGAAAGAGAGGGCTGTCCGTTATCTTTCACTGCCACAATAAGGTTCTGTTTCATACTGTCAGATTCTGAAATGTCCCGCTGTGTCCTGATCTCTCCACTATGGAGACCGATAGTGAAAAGTCCCACATCAGTGGATTTGACTATATGATAGGACAGCCAGGCATTCTGTCCGGAGTCTGCGTCCACCGCTATGACTTTGGACACCAGAGAGTCTCCGTGTGCAGCTTTGGGGACCAGCTCGGTCATGAAGGAGTTTCCCTCCGGGGCGGGGTATAGTATCTGAGGAGAGTTGTCATTCACATCCGATATGAACACACTGACGGTCACGTTGCTGCTGAGCGGAGGAGAACCGTTGTCTCTGGCCATCACCTGGACTTTAAAACTCCTAAACTGTTCATAATCAAACGACCTCACAGCGTGGATCACCCCCGTGTCTCCGTTAACAGATAGATAGGAGGACACTGGGGCTCCATTCACCTCACCAGGTAACAGAGAATAAATCAATGTACCGTTCTGTCTCCAGTCGGGGTCTCGGGCACTAACAGAACATAAAGTGGAGCCAGGTTTGTTATTTTCAGTCACATATGTGCTGTAGGACTGTTTGTCAAACACAGGTGGGTTGTCGTTGATGTCAGCTACAGATAAGTGAACAGTTTTAGAGGAGGACAGAGGTGGAGAGCCCTCGTCAGTGGCAGTGATTGTAATGTTGTAATCAGACACTAGTTCACGGTCCAGCTGTCCTGTGGTCACCAGAGAATAATAGTTTTTAATCGAAGGAATTAACTTAAAAGGGACACCCTGCTGGATGGAGCAGCGGACTTGTCGGTTCTTCTCAGAGTCTCTGTCCTGCACGTTAATGATGCCCACCTCTGTACCAGGAGGCACGTTCTCTGCTATGGGGTTAGACAGGGATGTCAAATCTATAACTGGCGCATTATCATTGACATCAGTAATATCTATTAATACTTTGGCATAAGAGGTTAATCCTAAACCATCCTTAGCTTGCACTCTCATTTCATAAGAGCTAAGTTCTTCAAAGTCAATGACTCCTTTCACTCTAATTTCTCCTGTTTTGGTATCAACAGAAAATATGTCAATACCCTCGTCAGAGACATGCCCAAACTGATATGTCACATCTCCATTCACTCCTTCATCTGCATCAGTAGCACTAACATTAATCACCATTGTATCTGGAGGAGAGTTTTCAGGCAGACTGGCTTTATAAACAGCCTGACTAAACACTGGGGCGTTATCATTAGCATCAAGTACAGTCACATGTATCACTACAGTACCTGATCTCTGAGGAGATCCACCATCCAAAGCTGTGAGAAGCAAATTCATCTCGTTTTCTTTCTCTCGATCTAGAACATTCTCCAACACAAGCTCAGCCTTGTTACTGTCAACAGCCAGAATAAAATGATCATTTTTCTGAAGAATGTATCTTTGAACATCATTTTGACCGATATCTGCGTCATGAGCCTCCTCTATAGAGAAACGGTTGCCTTTGTCCGCAGACTCCCTTATTTCCATTTCAATTAAATTTTCTCTAAATTTGGGCGAGTTGTCATTTACATCTTGAACATGAAGACTGATACGATGCAGCTCCAAAGGACTTTCTAACACCAGATCCACTTTAACAACACAAGAAGGTTTCTTTCCACATAGGTTTTCTCTGTCAATCCTCTGGTCGGATGTGATCAAATCTCCGGTCCTCAGATTAATCTCACAGAAACGCCTACGGGTCCCTTCAAAATTCAAACGGGCCTTTCTAGAAGATAGTGTGCTCAAATCAAGTCCAAGATCCTTGGCTATATTTCCAATAACAGAATCCCGTTTCATCTCTTCTGGAAAAGAATAACTCAGGTCTCCGTAAACGGCATGTAGCGATGCAGTAAACAAAGCAAAAAAGAGGATCGGGCCTAACAATGAAAATCCATTCTCTCCCATCCTGCCAAAGAAATGTTTTCAGCTTCGAGAAGTTGCTCTTTCCAGCAATTCAAAGGGGGAAAAAAAATGCTAAATGCCCACAATTATAGGCTTCACAGCAGTGAAAACGTGAATACTCGGTATAACTACGGTTTATCTGTAAACGTCCCACTGCTGATATGTAATCGCTTGTGGGTGGAGTGGTGAGAGCTAATTTTCTGTCAGCCAATAGTGCCACCAAGAGTCACATTTTAATCTTTGCACTTCTTTTTAATTCAAAACGCATTTTATTCAAGTCAAGGATTAAAAACGTCAATTATACTCTATATACAAGTGACAGAAAACAGAGTAATAATTCAAAGAAGACAAACACAATGCAGAAGAGCTGCGGCACTGTTAACTAAAATCACCTGCGACATATAGCTTAGCATGAGCTATAGATGTTAGTGAGAATTCACTAGCAGCCTTGGGGCACCATCAAATGCCATATTTATGTTTTGGGGGGTTGAATTCTCCTACATAGAAATAAAACATACAGAATAAATATGATCCGCTAAGTAGGTTTCAGCACACCAAAGAGCCCTTTTACTTTGAATATAACACTAATACATAAAATTTTAATATACGCTTGCATTTAGGGAGCCATCTTAACATAAAGCATAAAGAGCAGAGGCACCTTGGAGAGGAACCAAGAGTTTGTTTAATTACGTATGAAGAACAAAACACAACGTTTAGACCGATTTTTTTTTTTCTTAAGAAACCATTAACTGTTGGTTAGAGTGAACGGCCTTGTACCACGTCCCAAAAACACTTTCAGCACAACGGATAGCTACATTAAACAGAATTTCGTAGGACTGTAGGCGTTGTTTCCTTTGATGATTTATTGTATATTAAGTTAATATAAGCAACTATTTTACCTTAATTAAATTAATATTTGTTTAACAAGAACAGCAAGCCATCGTGCTTTGGCTGGGGGCTTAATCAGGGCTCTATTTTTAATGATAAGGTACTTGTAAGATATGAGCTGTTGAGGAGTAAAGCATCTGTTAATTTTGAAAAAATCACAAGTGAAGAGTAGTAAGTGTTGTTTTTTTTTAACGCTTTAAAAAGATTTAGCTGTACCTTTCACACATTAGAGATGAGTCAATATTTTGATGGGAAAAGACAGAAACACAAGCATACACACTCTCAGAACACATACAGTAGGTTAAAAATTACACATACTGAGTTGCAGTTTAACAAGTTCCACATCTTAAGGAAACACCTGTCGTGTCATGTTGTACCGTTTATAAACTTTTAGTGCATTTGTTTAGTATTTGCAAAACATTTTGTAATCTACTTTAAACGTGTTAAACTGTAGCATATCTACATAACTTTGTAATTTTAACACATCTGTAATGCAGCACTTATTGACCCCAAATCATATTTGTAGAATTAAATTTAAAAGTTGATTTCAGCTGCAAACAGCACAGTTACGTCAGTAGATCAAGTCACGTGATCTTCGTTTTATATTGTGGTCACATGATTTATGATTCTTTAAAATACTGTTTGTATGATCTGCATACCGGTTTGGTTGTCCTGAATTTCATATATTTAACCAAAAGATTTTTTGCATTTATTGAAAATACTGTATTTCAAAACTTTTTTATTTAATTTTTTTTTTGTGGTGGAGGAGTAATAGCAAACCACGTTCTGGTCCAGTATTTGAAAACATGAAAAATTGCAGGGCTAGGTTCAAATATGCTCTACGAGCATGCAGGCGCAATGAAGAAAGTATCAAATGTGACCAACTAGCTAATCACATGAGTGAACTGAACATGGTAGAATTCTGGAAACAAATGAAGGCTATGAGCTCCCACCGGTCTGTCAGATCAAACACTATTGATGGTGTGACTGGTGACGTTAATATTGCTGAAAAGTGGAAATGTCAATATGAAGCTATTTTCAACTCAGTCAAGAATGTTTCAATGAAGGATTCTGTTATGCATGATATTCGTCTGTATAACGACATGTTTGATGCCTCTGATATTTCTGCTGTTACTCCTGTTGAAGTTGATTCACTGATCAAAGTTCTCAAGAAAGGCAAATCAGCTGGCCCTGACTGTCTCACCAGTGAATGCCTCATCAACGCTGATTTCAATTTGTGTATTCTGTTGTCATTGTGTTTTAACTGTATGTTTGTTCATGGTTACATGCCAGATATGTTGATGGACTCTGTTATTATTCCTTTGGTGAAAAACAAGTGTGCCAGTCTTTCTGATATGAACAACTACAGACCTATAGCTATTGCAAATGTTATATCTAAACTGTTAGAGGGTTTGTTCCTGAACAGAATTGAGGATTATCTGTGGACAAACGACAATCAGTTTGGTTTCAAATCAGCTCTTTTAACTGACAAGGCTGTTTACCTACTCCATGAATTTGTTGACTACTTCAGAAGCCATTCCACTAGTGTCTATGCTACGTTCCTAGATGCTAGCAAAGCTTTTGACAGGATTAACCACTGGTGTTTGTTCAGAAAATTGATCGATCGAGGTATTCCTATTTACATTGTTAGCATCCTGCTATACTGGTACAGAAGGCAGTCTATGGTTGTTAGATGGGGCAATGTCACCTCATCCAAATTTCATGTGACCAACGGTGTTAAACAAGGTGGTATACTGTCACCCTTGCTGTTTAATGTCTATGTTGATGATCTCAGTGTACTGTTGAACAATACTAATGTGGGCGGCTCCTTTAACGGTGCACTGTTAAATCACATTTTCTACGCTGATGACCTCTGTTTGTTAAGTTTGTCTACTACAGCGATGCAACATCTCCTTTCGGTATGTGAAAAATTTGGTGAAAAAAATGACATCCTGTTCAACTGTACTAAATCTATGTGTATGACTTTCAAACCAAAGGGTGTCAATACGTCGAATCCTGTTATGCCACTTTGTGGTAATAGCTTGAACTTTGTTGAAAAAGTCAAATACCTAGGTGTGTGGATTGAATCTGATAAGACCAATGTTGATTGTAACAGGCATCTCAGGAAACTGTACGCTCAAACAAATTTACTGTTGCGAAATTTCCATAGATGTTCTCCTGATGTCAAATGTATGTTGTTCAAGACCTTCTGTACCTCAATGTACTGCTCGCCTTTATGGTTTAATAGCAATGTTGCTGTTAGGAACAAAATCCACATTGCATATAATAACTCCCTAAGAAGGTTGTTAGATGTACCATGAAGGTCGAGTGCAAGCAAGCTGTTTGTGTCTGTGAACATTCCGTCTTTTGGCGAATTGATACGTAAGAATGTTTACAGTTTTTTGAGAAGGTTGCTGGCATGTAACAATCATCTTATATCAGCAATTGTCAACTCGTCACTCACACTTCATTCCAGCATTTGGAAGTGGTGGCGTTCCATTTTATACTGAGCCCATTATTGTATGTTATTGTTGTTACAAGAGCGCTGAGTGTCTGCTGATCTGTATATACTTTTATTTATTTATCTATTTTCTACTTGTTTTAGTTTTGCTCTTAATATGAACCCTGAGTTTGAAATAAACGTTTGAATTTGAAAAATTTGAATTTAATTTTGATGAATATGCTATGGTTTTAAAACTGGATTATAAATCATGACATTGTGATTCACTGAGATGCTAGTGAACATTATTCCGTAAATATATGTAAAAGCGCATATAGGACAAAACTGAACCATAAATACAGTAACTTGTTCCTACCTCTTCTGAAGCCCCCAGATCATCAAATGGCTCAACAAAGTCTGTTGGACTTTTTCTCAGAGTCTGGTCAGCAGGCAGCGTGTTGTCATTGTAAGATGTCACAAATTTAAAGTCACTGGTTCTAGACCCTGTTGTCAGGTAGGCGTCATAATTGTAAGTGCTGCGTAAAGTTCCTGTGCCGTCAACATCTGAGTAATTAGGAGGGAGATAAGCGCTGGGGATGGCAACTGCTCCATCAAACAACAGTCTGGGTTTTCTCCTGCGACAAAACCTCAGACCCAGGATGATGATGATGAAGGTGAGAAAAAAGGTGGACACAGACACCAGAGCAATGATCAGATAAGAGGTCAGTTTAGAGTTCTTCTCATCATAGGACATATCCTTCAGTTCTGGGACCTCCGCCAAGTTATCAGAAATCAGTAAATACATGGCACAGGTGGCAGAGAGAGAGGGCTGTCCGTTATCTTTCACTGCCACAATAAGGTTCTGTTTCATGCTGTCAGATTCTGAAATGTCCCGCTGTGTCCTGATCTCCCCGCTATGGAGGCCGATAGTAAAAAGTCCTGGATCAGTAGATTTGACTATATGATAGGACAACCAGGCATTCTGTCCGGAGTCTGCATCCACCGCTATAACTTTGGACACCAGAGAGCCTCCATGTGCAGCTTTGGGGACCAGCTCGGTCATGAAGGAGTTTCCCTCCGGGGCGGGGTACAGTATCTGAGGAGAGTTGTCATTCACATCTGATATGAACACACTGACGGTCACATTGCTGCTGAGAGGAGGAGAACCGTTGTCTCTGGCCATCACGTGAACTTTAAAACTCCTAAACTGTTCATAATCAAATGACCTCACAGCATGGATCACCCCCGTGTCTCCGTTAACAGACAGAAAGGAGGACACCGGGGCTCCGTTCGCCTCACCGGGTAACAGAGAATAAATCACTGTACCATTTTGTCTCCAGTCGGGGTCTTGTGCACTAACGGAACATAAAGTGGAGCCAGGTTTGTTATTTTCAGTGACATATGCGCTGTAGGAGTGTTCCTCAAACACAGGTGGGTTGTCGTTGATGTCAGCTACAGATAAGTGAACAGTTTTAGAGGAGGACAGAGGTGGAGAGCCCTCGTCTGTGGCAGTGATTGTAATGTTGTAATCAGACACTAATTCACGGTCCAGCTGTCCTGTGGTCACCAGAGAATAATAGTTTTTAATAGAAGGAAGTAACTTAAAAGGGACACCGTGCTGGATGGAACAGCGGACCTGTCGGTTCTTCTCAGAGTCTCTGTCCTGCACGTTAATGATGCCTACCTCTGTACCAGGAGACATGTTCTCTGCTATGGGGTTAGACAGTGATGTTAAATCTATGACTGGTGCATTGTCGTTTAAATCAGTAACATCTATTACCACTTTGGCATATGAGTTTAGCCCTAAACCATCTTTGGCTTCTACACTCATTTCAAAGGAACTTGTTTCTTCAAAGTCAGTAACACCAGTTACTCTGATCACTCCTGTTTTAGGATTAATAGAAAATACATCAATATCATCGTCAGAAACGTGACTTAGGTTATATGTCACATCTCCATTCATTCCTTCATCTTCATCTGTAGCACTAACAATAATAACTATGGTATCCGGAGGAGAGTTTTCAGGCAGACTGGCTTTATAAACAGCCTGACTGAACACTGGGGCGTTATCATTAGCATCTAGTACAGTAACGTGTATCACTACAGTACCTGATCTCTGAGGAGATTCACCATCCAAAGCTGTGAGAAGCAAATTTATCTGTCTTATTTTCTCTCGATCAAGAATATTTTCCAGCAATAGCTCGACCTTGTTGCTGTCAGAAGCAAGAATAAAGTTATCATTTTTCTGAAGGATGTATCTTTGAACAGCATTTTGACCGATATCTGCATCGCGGGCCTCATCTACAGAGAATCGGTAACCCTTGTGTGCAGATTCGCTTATCTCCATTTCAATCAGATTTTCCCTAAATTTTGGAGAGTTATCGTTTACATCTTGAATATGAAGACTGATGCGGTGCAGCTCTAAAGGATTTTCTAACACCAGATCCACTTTAACAACACAAGAAGATTTTTTTCCACAGAGACTTTCTCTGTCAATCCTCTCCGATGTGATCAAATCTCCGGTCCTCAGATTAATGTCACAGTAGCGCTTCCGGGTCCCTTCAAAATCAAGACGAGCATTTCGAGCAGACAGTGTCCTCAAATCAATTCCAATATCCTTTGCTATATTTCCAATAATAGAATCACGTTTCATCTCTTCTGGAAAGGAATAACTCAGGTCTCCATAAACGGAATGCAGCGTTAAAATAAAAGAAGCAAAGCAGAGGATCGGTCCTAGCCCTGAAAATCCTTTGTCTCCCATCTTGCCATAAAAATGTCTTTACAGCACAGAAATTGTTCGTTCCGGTATTGCAAAGAAAAAGAAACCAATAAACCCCCCCAAATTACACGCTTAACACCAACGATTGCGTTTGCACACGCTCAGAAATCTAACAATGGCTGTAGATGTTCCGCAGCGGATCTGTTTTAAGTAGTGGGTGGAATGGTGAGAGCTAAATTTCTGTCAGCCAACAGCGACACCAAGAGTCACGTTTTCATTTTTTTTTCCTCCATTGATTTCAAAATAAAATATAGCCATACAATTTCTAAAACTCTTTGCTTATATTGATACTGACATGTTTTTGATTCAACTCAAGTATAAGATTAACCTTCATTATAGTTTCTTTATATATACTCAGAAAAATGGTCCCAAAGAAGACAACACAATAATACGACTGTGTGAGAGCACTCTTAAGGCCTGTACATACTCTGCAAGAACAGAGATTTTTTTTTTTCTTTTAATTGAGGTGGCAAGAAAAAGAACAGCGTTCTTTCTAGCCAGGACATTTCTTCTTCACAAGAAAGTCAAGTGCAGAACTTCTGGGAAATTCAGATTTCTGACCACACAGTAGTTGTCAGACACCAAAAGTTCTGCCCAGATGACAACCTGCAAAACCCCCCAAACCAGGGCTGCAAGAACAAAATGATGTAATTTTGTTCTTGCAGCCCTGAGAGAGAGAACAAATTTCTCTGTTCTTTAGGAGTATGTATAGGCTTTCACTGCTATGTATGGTGGTATTTTTGAAAAAAAAAACAAAAAAAAAAACTTGCGTGCCATTTGTGGATTATGCATTAGATACAGATTTGTGGATCAGCATTAGATACAGATTTTAGAGATATTTTGATTAAAACACATTGTGCCCATTTATGGTGATTTGATACTTTTGTCTTCTGTAATGTTTAAAGCTGATATATGAAAATGATGCAAATTAAATAAATACAACTTAACATTCATAGTTTCTGTTTATCAAAGAAACGTGTAGGTCAACATTGCTTTAGCAGGCTGGTGATTATGCTTCTGATAGACAAAATGAATCATGAATCATTGGTGCCCCTCTGCCCACCCACCCCCCCGGATCTCTACCTCACTCGCCTCACCCAAAGAGCCATCAACATCTCAGGCGACACCTCCCACCCCTCACACTTCAGGCCCTTGCCCCTGGGGAAAAGGTACCCGTGCCTCCGG
This sequence comes from Pholidichthys leucotaenia, assembly GCA_020510985.1. NCBI lineage: Eukaryota > Metazoa > Chordata > Actinopteri > Cichliformes > Pholidichthyidae > Pholidichthys > Pholidichthys leucotaenia. The sequence goes on along the minus strand of CM035840.1, from coordinate 37,446,066 downwards.
GCCCACTCCACAAGACTGCTAAGCAGCTTTGTTCATCAGACCATCAGGACCTTGAACTCTGTCCACCCACCCACCCACCCACCCCCCGGACCATAACACATTCACCCGCACAATAACTACCTCAGCTATTGGCACAGAAAGACTGGCACACCAACAGTAATACATTTGCTGCTGGATGTCTTTGCACTTTATTGCAACCATTTGCACAAATGCCATATCTGCTGCTGTCTGTCATTGCAATATTGATCATATGCAGTCCTATTTGTCACTGTCTGCACCTACACTACCGCATTGAACTTGCTACTACCAGTATTACTGCTCTGCTTTTCTGTATATAGGATTGCTGGGTCTCATCGTTTATCAGTTATCTTTATTTGCACTATGGAAGGTCTGGGTCTATCTTTTGTCACCATTTGCACTACGGGTAGCATTACTGTACAAAGCCTGCTGTTGTTTTTCCAGCCTTATTCCTTTTCTTTTGTTATATTGTGCACACCACTGAAGAGAGAGAGAAACGCCATTTCAATTCTCCTGTATGTCCTGTATGTACAGTATAGTAGTATTGACAAATAAAATCATTGAATCCTTGAAATTCCAAAGAATAGCAACCTGTAGCTTTTGTCACATTTGAAAAAAAATTAATTAAACATGGCTAAATGCCAAAAATCTGTCCAGGTGTAGCAGGACAAATTAACCCCTGCCCAGATTAAACCCGGGTATGGTTTGGCCCAGGTCAGAGTATACCCTGGGAGATAAACTGTCCTATAGGCCAAACAGTGTAAAATAGACTGGCTGACTACCCCTCCAGGCCAGAATATACCCATCTTGTGTAAAGAGGTTTTGATTGTATTTACACAGTATATTTACCCAATATTTACAGACAGATAAAACATTTGGCATAGGACAACAATGTACTTTCTTAGACACATAGGTTACTACATGGCTTTTTGCACGCGGACATCCTTTTTATTTTCATCCGATGGTGATCAATAAGGCTAGACAAACTGAAATATTTTGACACGACAGTAGAGCACCATTCATGAAGCATCACATGATACTACTTGTTGAAGTAACTGCTCCATATTTAGTAATGTCGCACTATATCCGGTGTTTGTTTTTGGGTTATTGTTGTTGTTTTTTAAAACAACTTCTGTGCATGAATTCCTGCATGCCTCCCTGTCCGTTAGTTTGTATAAATAAAATTTAATTAATAAATAGATAAAAAGAAAGTAGGTCTGTAGTAAAAACTTACAGATTTCTTTTAACAACTTCCGCACATTGAATTCCTTCATGCCTCCCTGTTTGTTAGTTGTTGGAACTACTAAAGGCAAAGGATAAATAAGTATCTACATATGTCAGTTTGCACTGGCATGCCAACCTAATTGGTATTCTGAAGTTTCACGTCATAACTTTGTCTTACTCAGCAAAAGTAGATTGATATAGCAACACGACATGTTAGGTTAGCTTTGCATGTCAGTTTACTGAACACGCGGGGCCAAGGGGATATAGTCTGGGCAAGGGGACATCTAGGCTAGCCCACAATAACCCTCAAAGTATAAACTAGCCTATAAGCCCATAATATACATGCAGTATAAAACAGCCTAGCCCAAACTAACCCCAGGTATATAGTCTACACTGGGGGTATACTCTGGCCTATTACACCACGGGCAGCATTGCATTCAATATCAAAACTGTTTGAGCACCACGCACAGCTACATTAATTCACTCTCACGTATCTGAGCCTGACCCCATAAAACTATAAACACTGTTTGGATTTAGTTTCAGTTCATTAAGTTAATGTTAGAAAGACAACATTCACAAACTGGAAATACTCATTGTTAAACCTGAAGCATACACCATCATACCCTCCGCTGAAAATTAAACACATGAAGCAGTTTTTAACACTAACTCTTAGTCTGAAAAAAAAAGTTCTTTGAAGTTACTTGATTTTAATATGTACATCAGTCCCACATGATCCACATGTGTCCAACTGACATACTTTTCCTCTTCCTCTCAGTTAATTATTGCTTGTTAAACCAAAGTATCTCATTCATGTCACGCTGTTCGAAATAATCACGTTGTCTGAACATAACATTTTCCAGTTACTGTAATACTAGTTGATTGTGTAAGACCGTTAATCCCTTCCACAGCATGTGAGACACCATGTGGTGCATGGGGCGGCGCCTCCGTTTCACTGACCCTAGGCCACACAGCTACTGTGAATCGTGAAAGCTTCGGGGGGGGGGGGGGTCAATCCTCTGGTAGCTCTGTGCGTTAACTTTCCCTTCCCCGTTCTGAGATTTGAACGATAGTCTATCAACTAGGCCACCACTCAAGTATTTTTAAAATACCATAACAAAAAAAGTATTGTATAGACTGCTTAAATCAGGGGTGTCCAATCACATGCCACGGAGGACCAGGACCCTGCAGGCTTTACCTCCAACCAGTGTCTTCAAGAGCAGTTTTCAGTGAATTTCTTCCCAAGGATTGCTGATAAGTGAAAACACCTGCTGAAGAGACTGGGTAGAAAAGAAAACCCACAGGGTCGTGGCCCTCCATGGAACATGATTGGACACCCCTCATTTAAGCAGTCTGTGCAAAACATTTTTGTTATGGTATTTTAAAAGTACTGGAGTGGTGGCCTAGTTGATCGAGCATCCACCCCACAACTGGAAGGTCATGGGTTCAAATCCCAGAATGGGGAAAGGGAAGTTAATGCACAGAGCTACCAGAGGACTGACACCCCCCCCCCCCACTGTAGCTTTCACTACTCACAGAAGCTGTGCGGCCTGTTGTCTGTGAAACAGAGACAGGCACCTCCACATGCTGTGGAAGGGGGATTAAGGGTTTTACACAATCAATTAGTAGTACGGTAGCTGGAAAATATGTTCAGACAACATGATTATTTCGAACACCGTGATGTGAATGAGATACTTTGGTTTAACAAAGCAAATAATTAACTGAGAGGAAGAGGAAATGTCGGCTGGACACATATGGATCATGTGGGATCCAATGTACACATTACAATCAGGTAAATTCAAATAATTTTTTTTTCAGTGTAGGCACACGATTAAATATGTGGCAAAGTAATTAGACTGTCAGCAAAGATTAAACATAAAGACTTTCAAGTTGTCATTCACAGCTCTACTTTTCACACCTTCAAGATGCCATGATATTGCGTTGGGGGGGAAATTATGTTAAGAAAACTCAAAATTGGAGGCTCAGTCAGACAGATGAATGTTGGATGACTGCGAAAATCCAAGTTCATGGAGGAGCAGCAAACTTGAATTCTTGACTCTGCCTGTGCTTTACTTGCATATGTCATTTGATGCCGTCTCCCAGAAAAACAACACTGCCCCAGGTCAACATCTCAGACAATTTTGGGGGGGAAAGTCACAGTTGTGCTACTTGAGTTACAGTATGCATCTGTGCCAAAGTCAATGCAGTATTTTTAATACAGTTATTTATGTTAAAGCTTTTAAATGCAAAAAAGCTAAATGTATCCGGTCATGTGTAGCATTCTGTTAAAGCTACCTGGTCACAATCACTGGTATTATTGGATACGTTTCTGAATTTTCCATTTGTGCTGTGAAAATGGACCTATCCCCTATCCCAAATGAGCTACAGAGCTCCAAAATACTCGGGAGGAAACAAAACGGTTGGTAATAATTCAGCAACTTTGCAGTCCTATGGAGGTCACAGTTGAAAGGTTAAAATCTAACGTATGGTATTGCCAAATGCATTTTAATAATAGGATGTTGTTAAAAGAATTTTATTGAAAATGCTTGACCTTCAGAATTCCACCACAAAAGCAATATTTTTTTGTTGTTTAGGAAAAATGGTTATTTAAACTGCCAGGACCACATGATGACAATTAATGAGACCTAAATGAAAAAAAAAATAATTGAGATGGTGATCACAGGATGCCTGGGTGATTTTTCATGGAATGACCAATATACAGTAGTTTCATGTAGTCTGCATGTACACTAATTAAATACTGACATTAAAGCATTCATAACCAAGCAGTTAACAATACACTCGAATAATTGTTCCTACCTCTTCAGAAGCTTCCAGATCATCAAATGGATCAGCAAAGTCTGTTGGACTTTTCCTCAGAGTCTGGTCAGCAGGCAGCGTGTTGTCATTGTAAGATGTCACAAACTTAAAGTCACTGGTTCTAGAGCCTGTTGTCAGGTAGGCATCATAATTGTAAGTGCTGCATAAAGTTCCTGTGCCGTCAACATCTGCGTAATTAGGAGGGAGATAAGCGCTGGGGATGGCAACTGCTCCATCAAACAACAGTCTGGGTTTTCTCCTGCGACAAAACCTCAGACCCAGGATGATGATGATGAAGGTGAGAAAAAAGGTGGACACAGACACCAGTGCGATGATTAGATAAGAGGTCAGTTTAGAGTTCTTCTCCTCATAGGAAATATCCTTCAGTTCTGGGACCTCCGCCAAGTTATCAGAAATCAGTAAATACATGGCACAGGTGGCAGAGAGAGAGGGCTGTCCGTTATCTTTCACTGCCACAATAAGGTTCTGTTTCATGCTGTCAGATTCTGAAATGTCCCGCTGTGTCCTGATCTCTCCGCTGTGGAGACCAATAGTGAAAAGTCCCGGATCAGTAGATCTGACTATATGATAGGACAGCCAGGCGTTCTGTCCGGAGTCTGCGTCCACCGCTATGACTTTGGACACCAGAGAGCCTCCGTGTGCAGCTTTGGGGACCAGCTCGGTCATGAAGGAGTTTCCCTCCGGGGCAGGATATAGTATCTGAGGAGAGTTGTCATTCACATCCGATATGAACACACTGACGGTCACGTTGCTGCTGAGAGGAGGAGAACCGTTGTCTCTGGCCATCACGTGGACTTTAAAACTCCTGAACTGTTCATAATCAAATGACCTCACAGCATGGATCACCCCTGTGTCTCCGTTAACAGACAGATAGGAGGACACCGGTGCTCCATTGAACTCACCAGGTAACAGAGAATAAATCACTGTACCGTTTTGTTTCCAGTCGGGGTCTCGGGCACTTACCAAACATAAAGTGGAGCCAGGTTTGTTATTTTCAGTCACATATGCACTGTAGGAGTGTTCCTCAAACACAGGTGGGTTGTCGTTGATGTCAGCTACAGATAAGTGAACAGTTTTAGAGGAGGACAGAGGTGGAGAGCCCTCGTCTGTGGCAGTGATTGTAATGTTGTAATCAGACACTAGTTCACGGTCCAGCTGTCCTGTGGTCACCAGAGAATAATAGTTTTTAATCGAAGGAAGTAACTTAAAAGGGGCACCCTGCTGGATGGAGCAGCGGACCTGTCGGTTCTTCTCAGAGTCTCTGTCCTGCACATTAATGATGCCCACCTCTGTACCGGGAGACACGTTCTCTGCTATGGGGTTAGACAGTGATGTTAAATCTATGACTGGTGCATTGTCGTTTACATCAGTAACATCAATTAAAACTTTGGCATATGAGCTAAGACCTAGGCCATCTTTAGCTTTCACCCTTATTTCAAAGGAATTTGTTTCTTCATAGTCAATTGCACCATTTACTTTTATTTCTCCTGATTTAGAATCAATGGAAAATATATTTATGTCATCCTCAGAAGCATGACTCAAATCATACGTTACATCTCCATTCACTCCTTCATCTGCATCAGTAGCACTAACAATAATCACCATTGTATCTGGAGGAGAATTTTCAGGCAGACTGGCTTTATAAACAGCCTGGCTAAACACTGGGGCGTTATCATTAGCATCCAGTACAGTAACGTGTATCACTACAGTACCTGATCTCTGAGGAGATCCACCATCCAAAGCTGTGAGAAGCAAATTCATCTCTTTTTGTTTCTCTCGATCAAGAACATTCTCTAGCACAAGTTCAACCTTGTTGCTGCCAACAGCCAGAATAAAATTATCATTTTTCTGAAGGATGTATCTTTGAACAGCATTTTGACCGATATCTACGTCATCTGCCTCCTCTATAGAGAAACGGTAGCCCTTGTGTGCAGATTCGCTTATCTCCATTTCAACCAAATTTTCTCTAAATTTTGGTGAATTGTCATTTACATCTTGAATATGGAGACTGATGTGGTGCAGCTCTAAAGGATTTTCTAACACCAGATCCACTTTAACAACACAAGAAGGTTTCTTTCCACAAATGCTTTCTCTATCAATCCTCTCCGATGTGATCAGATCTCCGGTCCTCAGATTAACGTCACAGTAGCGTTTAAGGGTCCCTTCAAAATTCAGTCGAGAATTTCGGGAAGACAGTTTCCTCATATCCAGTCCTAGATCCTTTGCTATATTCCCGATTATAGAATCTCGTTTCATCTCTTCTGGAAAAGAGTAACTCAGGTCTCCATAAACGAGGTGCAGCGTAACAATAAAAGCAACAAAGCAGCCAAGCAGACGATCCGGCCTTGCGCCGTTGTCTCCCATTCTGGCGCAAACAATCGCAGTTTGCAAAAATAATTATTCCTGGTATGAGATCGTAAAAGCTTTAAAAATGCACAATAATGAAGGAGATGATAGCTGTGATCTTAAATGGTCAGAAATGTCTCTGGTTCGCTTTTTGAGCTGAAGCTGCTTTGTATGCTGTCGTGGCGAGAGACGAAGACCTACTTTCTGACGGCCGACAGCGGCACCAAGAGGCATTGTTCAGACGCCACAACAGTAGGTAGGCTCCGTCATCAACAGACTTACACAGTCTTATAACGCCAACAAGCAGCTCCTCTTTTCGTTAGGAGCGCCGAAAAGACTACAGCTGACACGTTTTATGGCCTAAATCGCAAAAACGTGTCAGTTTTAGTCTCTCCTAGAAGCGGCATAGTCCTGTCCCAGGTGGTGCTGCCTCACTCGGTCTATGGGGGAAATGAGAGTCACCCAGGCAACATCAAAATCATTCTGGAAACATTGTTTTCAAGTAAAAGTCTTACATAGTGCTGCCTTAAACCACAGTTGTCCTATACATATCCAATACAGTAACGCTAAAAATACACTGTAAATGGCTCAGGATTAGATGTACTTAAGCGCCATCAGCCTTCAACAGATGACCTGAACGCATTTTGCTTTAAAATCTAAGAGTACCTTAAGTATTGTATGATTCTTTTGGTTTTACAAGCGCTTATCAGTTTAATGTTTGTTAGAGCCTCGTGCTGCAACCAAACAAGCTGAAATTTTAAGTGCAGACACGAGTGTTCTTTCTGTTCAATGCAGCAGTTTTTGAGCATTTTTTCACAAGATTACAAAGAGCAAATCAAATCATTTACGCTCCGTATTAATTGCAAACTGCAATTATCCGGAATGAAACTTGGAGGCCAGGTACAGATGCACGAAAGCCTAATACTATTTCAGCACCACAGACAGCTACCTCGACTCTGCAGAGCAGATACTGCAGTCAAGTGGCCCGTTGATCACAAAGAGACGGTCAAGCCAGCTGCGGCTTTAAAGTATCATGCGCGTCTATTCTTAACATTACGATAGAGGCCAAAATGAACGCTTGTAACTTTTTTTTTTTAAATTTATTCATTCATTCATCTCCTTCTGCTTAATCCTTTTCGGGTCGCGGGGTGGGGGGGGGGGGGGGCTGGAGCCTATCCCAGCGTCTTTGGGGGACAGGCAGGGTACACCTTGGACAGATCGCCAGTCCATCACAGGACCAACACAGAGAGACAGACAACCATTCACTCTCACAGTCATACCTAAGGACAATTTAGAATCCCCAGTTTGATGCCAATTAACCTAACTTGCATGTTTTTGGCACGTGGGAGGAAACCAGAGAAATCCCGGAGTAAACCCACGCGAACACGGGGAGAACATGCAAACTCCACACATATCACTGTTGGTCAGGGGCTGGGATCGAACCCAGGATCCCCCGGCCAAGGGTGAGTTGCTGTGCTGCCGCAGTGCTAACCACTCCGCCACCGTGCCGCCTTTTTTTTTTAATTCAAAGTGCTTTATTAACAAATTTCAAAGTACAAATAAGTTTGGTCATAAACAAAAATTACAAACCAACTCTGCACAGTACAAAAAATGAACAAAAGAGCAAACAACATTCAACAAGAGAAAAGGGGAAAAAGAGAAAAAAAATCAGATAAAAATAACAAAGGAAGACAATGGTATCTCTATAAATGAATAATATAAGGCTTTATTAAACTAAACCAACAATTTCAAACGTTGCACATAACTTAAAAGTGTGTATATTTTTAACAAGTTTTAGTGATGTACAAAATAAAAAGAAATCATTTTGCTAGTGGTTTATCTGGGGTTTAGTTTTAAAAAAATCAACATTTATGAATAAAATGTTTACAAATTAAAATCAAATTGTTTATGATTAATTCTAATCTCTTGTTTTCACAGTTTAATCCAAACAATATAGTGGTGTCTGCTAAGGGAGAAATAATATTCTTGGAATGAAGCCAACCTTGCACATCACTCTAAAAACCACTGACAACCTCACAGAAAAAAGTAAATGTTCCAAACTCTCAGTGTGGAGATTGAATGCTTGTAACTGTATGTAAGCAGTTCGTCTATCAGGTTTTTTTTTTAATTTATTTATTTATTTCCTCTTGTTTAAACCTTAATAAAATCATTTTGTTAGTGGGTCACTACATAATCTCAGTGGTTGTTGTTCAGAGTGATGAGTACTATGAGTATGGTGCATTTTGAAATAACTTCACTGTTAAAATTATTAGTAAATTACAGACAAAGTCCATAAAATATGAACTGAGGGGTTAGTTTCCTCACATTTGGATCCTCACAAAATCATTTCCTTTAGAGGACACAGAATAATTTCAATGTATTAGTGCTCAGACTGACCTACACTGTGAGTGTGATGCATTTTCAAAAAAATTTACTGACAAAATTATTAATAAATTAAACCCCAAATCCATTAAATGATCGATAACGATTGGCACATTTCTTAAACTTTGAACTCTCATAAAATCATTTCCTTCAGAGGTCACAGAATAATTCCAATGGATTAGTGTTCAGACTTACCTACACTATGAGTCTGAGGCATTTTCAAAAAAATTTACTGTCAAAATTATGAAAAAATGAAATCCAAAATCCATTAAATTATCTATACCAACTGGCTCATTTGTGAAACGTTGAACCCTCATAAAATCATTTCCTTCAGAGGTCACAGAATGATTCCAGTGGGTTAGTGTTCAGAGTGATGTGTACTATTATTCTGATGCATTGTCAAAAAATACTGTCAGAATTATGAAAAAATGAAATCCAAAATCCATGAAATGAGCTATACAGATTGGCTCATTTCTGAAACTTTAAACCCTCATAAAATCATTTCCTTCAGAGGTCACAGAATAATTCCAGTGGATTAGTGTTCAGACTGATCTACACTATGAGTCTGAAGCATTTTCAAAAAAAAATTACTGTCAAAATTATGAAAAAAGGAAATCCAAAATCAATGAAATGACCTATAGAGATTGAAGCATTTCAGGCAGTCTCGCCTGATTTGTGTTCTTGATTGTCCACAGCTGTTTTGTATTTCGGTTAATTATTCACCTGTTATTTCTAGGATGCAGCCCGTCAGTTGGGCGCTGCATCATTCTGTTTGTCATTCTGGCATTTTACACATGCTTCTGCCTGTATTGCCTGTTCTGCCACGTTAGTGAGCTTTGGCTGCCAAGCCTGTGTTTAGCTTTTGTGTTTCAGCTCCCGAGCTGGTTTTTGAGTTTTGTTTATTAAAATGTTCATTGCTCGCTACTCATTGGAGTCCTGTTCTCTGCCCCGAAGGGCAAAACATGACACTTGGTGTATATAAAACCACAAGTCCGGTCAGTGTTGGCGTCATGAAGCGGCTGCTCGGTGACGTCATCACGCCGAACAAATAAAGGTGAGGGACGCCCATTTTACAGTCTTTTTTTTGGCGCTCGTCCTCTCATAACAACAGTACTCTGTACCACTATTAAGGTTTGTGTTATACATTTCGTGATCCCAGCAAATACCGCTCTCTGTTGGTCATTCCACATTTTCCAGACATAACAGGTTTGTCTGCTTGACTGTTAGCAACATTACTCAAAAAGCTATGAACAAATTGTGATGACATTTGCAGGAAAGATGTGTAATGGCACAAGGAACAGATGATTAGATTTTGGTTATGATCTGAGAGTGCATACCTACACCAAGGACCTTGTTTGTATTTGTGCAGCAGGATTACACAAAAGCTAATGGTTGGATTTGGATGAAATTTACACCAGATATGGTTCTTGATCTAGAGACAAACCCATTAAATTTTGTTGATGATTTGAGAATGCATACCTCGGCCAAGGCTCTTATCATCTCACATTGTGTCAGCAACAATACTCCAAACTTAACAGACAGACTTTGATGCAATTTTCACCAGAAGTTGCTCTAGACCTACACACAAACCCATTACATTTTGGAGGTGATCCAGGAGGGATGGAATGTTGCACAGGTTGGCAAAGGTGTGCGGGCTCGGAGTGCTTTTCTAGTTTGGAATATAGTTACAATTGCTTTAAAATTTTGAGTTAAGAAACTCACGGTGTTAATGAAGTGGAAAAGATAGCACTATAATCAGATTAGAATTTATTATGATTTAAATTTTGAGTGTAAAATTATTTGTAAATAAATCATATTCATATTGTAGTTCAGTCAAAACTACAATAGACTGAAATTATTCTAAGACCTCTAAAGAAAATGATTTTATGAGGGTTCAAAGTTTCAGAAATGAGCCAGTCAGTAGAAATCATTTCATGGGTTTTGGCTTTCATTTTTTCGTAATTTTGACAGTATTTTTTTTTTTTAATGCCTCAGACTCATAGTGTAGGTCAGTCTGAACACTAATACATTGGAATTGTTCTGTGACCTCGCAAGGAAATGATTTTATGAGGATCCAAATAGGAGGAAATTAACCACTCAATACAAATTTTATGGGCTTTGTCTGTAATTTACTGATAATTTTGACAGTAAAGTTATTTCATAATGCGCCATACTCATATTACTCATCACTCTGAACAAGAGCCCATTGAGATTATGTGGTGACCAACAAAGGAAAGGATTTTATTAAGGTTAAAACAAGAAGAAATTTTAAAAAAAAGAACAAAAACTGATAGACGAACTGCTTACATACAGTTGCAAGCGTTTAATATCCACACTGAGAGTTTGGAACATTTATTCTTTTCTGTAAGGTTGTAACTGGTTTTTGGAGAGATGTGCAAGGCTGGCTTCATTCCAAGAATATTATTATTTCTCCCTTAGCAGACACCACTATATTGTTTGGATTAAACTGTGAAAACAAGAAATTAGAATTAATGATAATTTGATTTTTATTTGTAAACATTTTATTCATAAATGTTGATTTAAAAAAAAAAAAAAAAAAAACTAAACCCCAGATAAACCACTGGCAAAATGACTTTTTATTTTGTACATCAGTAAAACTAAAATATGCATGTTTTTAAGTTATATGCACCGTAATGTGTGGAATAGACGCGCATGATACTTTAAGCCGCGGCTGGCTTGACTGTCTCTTTTTTGTGATCGACGGGCCACTTGACTACAGTGAGCAGATGGCAGAGTTTGTCCGTCTCTGGAATGAGAACTTCTCGTTACTGCAAAACCACAATTCAACTGGAAACAATTCAACAACGACTACAGAAAATTAAACTGGAGTGTAAGCCTTTCCCGAGGAAAACTCGGAAAGTGTTTTTCAAATTATGATGACATATGTGACCGACTAAAGGTGGGGAAAGAACTGAGAAAATATAAGCGAGCTAAAGAGTAATGAAAGTTATTTATTACACTCCTGTTAAAATAGCAGTCGCTACATTCGAAGAGAAAACCTTAACTAAAATGTTTTTATAAATATACTGCGAATGCACAAAGATTTGCAGATTTTCTAATGAAAATCATACCAAAGCAAATTATGTTCCGTGAGTTGCTACTTTTTTAAAACAAACCCCCAATTTAAAACAATAAAAAATACATATAAAGTCACATAACCAGTTGCCTTCAGGAAAAAGTTCGCCTAATACATATCCATATACGTAATGTACACTAATGTTTGAACATGCCATCTGAATAGGGTCGAAGCAAAGTTGTAATCAAAAGTTCAAAGGTTTATGAACTTAGTATGTAAATGACATTAAAAATGATCAGTTTGAAAAAGTTTAAAGACCAAAGTGAACATCTCATGTCTAATACCACGACTGTTTCAGAACCATGGGCAGCTACGTTAAAATCTATTTTGTCCCTGCTGACATACCGTATCAGTTGCATAAAACTATAAACTTTGTCACTATTTCATTTTACTGTTTTCTGTTCATTAACAAATTGACTTGACAAAACAAATAATTGCTAAACCTGAACAGCAAGACGTAATGCTTTGTTCTGGCTATTAAATACAGGGTCATGTTTAATAATTCCTGTCAACGAAAATTAGATACGTAGAGGAATGAAGAATCTGTTAACTTGTAACTAATTATAAGTGTATCATTACACCTTTGAAAAGAACAGCTGAAAAAAATTTGTATAGCACTTGTCATCAGTTGGATATACACGGTACATATTTTAGTCAGAAAAGTAGACATCTGAGCATCGAACAGTATAAATTAAAATGGTATTTGCAAAGCTAATTTGAAATATGAATTTAAGGTGCAAACAGGAAAGGTTTATATTTTAATTTGGTGATCAGCACAGAAAATGTCTGAAGTTATAAAAAAAAAAATTCTTCATCTTTTTTATTGATTATTTTTTCCATATTTGCCCGATTTTCACCGAAATCTTTTGAAGTAGCAATTTGAGGAAATGCATTTATTTTGAATGCAGACAGTGATGAAATGTATCAACATTTTCAGTTTAGTAGTTTAGAAGATATGCTTCCATAACGACATGGAAAAGTGCAGATCGGACAACAATGAACAAGATGAATTGATTCCTACCGTTTCTGAAGCTCCAAGATCATCAAATGGATCAGCAAAGTCTGTTGGACTTTTCCTCAGAGTCTGGTCAGCAGGCAGCGTGTTGTCATTGTAAGATGTCACAAACTTAAAGTCACTGGTTCGAGAGCCTGTTGTCAGGTAGGCGTCATAATTGTAAGTGCTGCGTAAAGTTCCTGTGCCGTCAACATCTGCGTAATTCGGAGGGAGATAAGCGCTGGGGATGGCAACTGCTCCATCAAACAACAGTCTTGGTTTTCTTCTGCGACAAAACCTCAGACCCAGGATGATGATGATGAAGGTGAGAAAAAAGGTGGACACAGACACCAGTGCGATGATCAGATAAGAGGTCAGTTTAGAGTTTTTCTCCTCATGGGAAATATCCTTCAGTTCTGGGACCTCCGCCAAGTTATCAGAAATCAGTAAATACATGGCACAGGTGGCAGAGAGAGAGGGCTGTCCGTTATCTTTCACTGCCACAATAAGGTTCTGTTTCATGCTGTCAGATTCTGAAATGTCCCGCTGTGTCCTGATCTCTCCACTATGGAGACCGATAGTAAAAAGTCCCGGATCAGTAGATTTGACTATATGATAGGACAGCCAGGCATTCTGTCCAGAGTCCGCGTCCACTGCTATGACTTTGGACACCAGAGAGCCTCCGTGTGCAGCTTTGGGGACCAGCTCGGTCATGAAGGAGTTTCCCTCCGGGGCGGGGTACAGTATCTGAGGAGAGTTGTCATTCACATCCGATATGAACACACTGACGGTCACGTTGCTGCTGAGCGGAGGAGAACCGTTGTCTCTGGCCATCACGTGAACTTTAAAACTCCTGAATTGTTCATAATCAAATGACCTCACAGCGTGGATCACCCCTGTGTCTCCGTTAACGGATAGATAGGAGGACACTGGGGCTCCGTTCACCTCACCAGGTAACAGAGAATAAATCACTGTACCGTTTTGTCTCCAGTCGGGGTCTCGAGCACTAACGGAACATAAAGTGGAGCCAGGTTTGTTATTTTCAGTCATATATGCGCTGTAGGACTGTTCGTCAAAGACAGGTGGGTTGTCGTTAATGTCAGCTACAGATAAGTGAACAGTTTTAGAGGAGGACAGAGGTGGAGAGCCCTCGTCTGTGGCAGTGATTGTAATGTTGTAATCAGACACTAGTTCACGGTCCAGCTGTCCTGTGGTCACCAGAGAATAATAATTTTTAATAGAAGGAAGTAACTTAAAAGGGACACCCTGCTGGATGGAGCAGCGGACCTGTCGGTTCTTCTCAGAGTCTCTGTCCTGCACGTTAATGATGCCCACCTCTGTACCAGGAGACACGTTCTCTGCTATGGGGTTAGACAGGGACTTTAAATAAATAACTGGAGCGTTGTCATTTATGTCAGTGATATCAATTATCACTTTAGCATAAGAGGTAAGACCTAAACCATCCTTAGCTTCTACTCTCATTTCAAAAGAGCTCGTTTCTTCAAAGTCAATAACTCCTGTTACTCTAATTTCTCCGGTTTTAGGATCAATGGTAAATACATTAATATCATTGTCAGAAACGTGACTCAAATCATACGTCACATCTCCATTCACTCCTTCATCTGCATCAGTAGCACTAACAATAATCACCATTGTATCTGGAGGAGAGTTTTCAGGCAGACTGGCTTTATAAACAGCCTGACTGAACACTGGGGCGTTATCATTAGCATCCAGTACAGTAACGTGTATCACTACAGTACCTGATCTCTGAGGAGATCCACCATCCAAAGCTGTCAGAAGTAAATTCATCTCTTTTTCCTTCTCTCGGTCGAGAACATTTTCCAGCACAAGTTCAACTTTATTGCTGTCAACAGCCAGAATAAAATTATCATTTTTCTTAAGGACGTATCTTTGAACAGCATTTTGACCGATATCTGCGTCATGAGCCTCCTCTATAGAGAAACGGTTGCCTTTGTCCGCAGACTCCCTTATTTCCATTTCAGTTAAATTCTTCTTAAATTTAGGCGAGTTGTCATTTACATCTTGAATGTGAAGACTAACACGGTGCAGCTCTAAAGGACTTTCTAAAACCAGATCCACTTTAACAACACAAGAAGGTTTCTTTCCACAAAGGTTTTCTCTGTCAGTCCTCTCCGCTGTGATCAAATCCCCGGTCCTCAGATTAATGTCACAGTAGCGATGCGGAGACCCTTCAAAATCGAGACGAGCATTCCGGGAAGACAGTGTCCTCAAATCAATTCCAAGATCCTTGGCTATGTTTCCAATAACAGAACCCCGTTTCATCTCCTCGGGAAAAGAATAACTCAGGTCTCCACGTACGAGGTGCAGCGTTAGACTAAACGAAGCAAAGCAGAGGGCCAGGCCTAACAATGGAAAACCTTTGTTTCCCATCCTGGCACAAAAATGTCTTCAGGTTACAAAAAACGTTTTGTTTGATACAAAAAATAAAATTCTAATTAACAAAGCGTTATATCACAACATTTACTGTATCTTAGAGGATGTTAAAGGTTCGCAAATCCAACAACGTCTGTAGACCTAATGCAGCTCAGCTGTATTCATTTGCGGGTGGAGATAATTTTCTGTCAGCCAGCAGCGACACCAAGAGTCACATTTTAGTTTTCACGCTGCAGTGATAAAATCTTCAAAAAGATTTAAACTATTCGCCCATATATTCTGTGCTTCTGATTGACATCAATGAAAAAATAAATCTCTAATCTCTAATCTACCCCCTCATGGATCGTCACCTTATCGTGGTGGGGGGGTTTGCGTGCCCCAGTGATCCCAGGAGCTATGTTGTCCGGGGCAATTTGCCTCTGATAGGGTCTCCCAAGACAAACTGGTCCTGGGTGAAGGGCCAGACGAAGAACGATCCAACAGACTCTCATGATAAATTGTATATCAAGGATTCAGTGTACCCCGCCCGGTATGGGGTTACCGGGGCCCCACCCTGGAGCCAGGCCTGGGGGAGGGGCTCGAAGGCTAGCGTCTGGTGGCCGGGTTTCCACCCATGGGACCCGGCCGGGCTCAGCCCGAAGGAGTTACATGGGTCCGCCCTCCAGTAGGTTCACCACCTGCAGGAGGGATCATGGAAGTCCGGTGCTATGTGGATTAGGTGGCAGTCAAAGGCGGAGACCTTGGCGGACTGATCCCAAGCTTTCTAAACTGGCTTTTGGTACGTGGAATGTCACCTCTCTGGTGGGGAAGGAGCCTGAGCTGGTGTACGAGATTGAGCGATACCGGCTAGATATAGTCGGCCTCACCTCAACACACAGCTCCGGTTCCGGAACCAGTCTCCTGGAGAGGGGCTGGAGCTTGGCCTTTTCTGGAGTTGCCCCGGGCGAGAGGCGACGAGCAGGGGTAGGTATTCTTGTATCGCCCCACCTTGCTGCCTCTATATTGGAGTTTTCCCCGGTGGACGAAAGGGTTGCTTCCCTGCGCCTTCGGGTTGGGAAACGGGTCCTGACCATCATTTGTGCCTATGCACCAAATGATGTTTCAGAGTACCCACCCTTTTTGGAGTCTGTGACTGGGGTGCTGGAGGGTGCTCCTCCTGGAGACTCCATTGTCCTACTGGGGGACTTCAATGCGCACGTGGGCAACGACAGTGAAACCTGGAGGGGGGTGATTGGGAGGAACGGCCTGCCCGATCTGAACCCGAGTGGTGTTCAGTTATTGGACTTCTGTGCTAACCACAGTCTGTCTATAACGAACACCATGTTCAAGCATAAGGGTGTCCATATGTGCACCTGGCACCAGGACACCCTAGGCCGCAGGTCGATGATCGATTTTGTTATCGTATCATCAGACCTGCGACCGTATGTCTTGGACACCCGAGTAAAGAGAGGTGCAGAGCTGTCAACTGATCACCACCTGGTGGTGAGTTGGATCCGATGGCAGGGGAGGAAGCCATTCAGACCTGGTAGACCCAAACGTATAGTGAGGGTGTGCTGGGAGCGTCTGGCTGAGGCCCCTGTCCGGGAGGTCTTCAACTCCCACCTCCGGAAGAACTTCAACCACATTCCGAGGGAGTCTGGAGACATGGAGTCTGAATGGGCCATGTTCTCCACCTCTGTTGTTGAAGCGGCAGCCCAGAGCTGCGGCCGCAAGGTGGTCGGTGCATCTCGTGGTGGCAACCCCCGAACCAAGTGGTGGACACCAGTGGTGAGGGGGGCCATTAAGCTGAAGAAGGAGTCCTATCAAGCTTGGTTGGCTTGTGGGACTCCCGAAGCAGCTGAGGTGTACCGGCAGGCCAAGCGGAGTGCAGCTCGGGTGGTTGCTGAAGCAAAAACCCGGGTATGGGAGGAGTTCGGTGAGGCCATGGAACAAGACTTTCGGTCGGCTTCAAAGAGATTCTGGCAAACTGTTCGGCGGCTCAGGAGGGGAAAGCAGCTCCCCGTCCACACTGTGTATGGTGCGGATGGGACACTGTTGACTTCAACTGGGGATATCGTCGGGCGGTGGAAGGAATACTTCGAGGATCTCCTCAATCCCACTGATACGCCTTCCACAGAGGAAGCAGGGTTTGGGGACGAGGGGGATGACTCGCCTATCACAGGGGCTGAGGTCGCCAAGGTGGTTAAAAATCTCCTTGGTGGCCGGGCCCCGGGGGTGGACGAGATTCGCCCCGAGTACCTCAAGGCCCTGGATGTTGTTGGGTTGTCATGGTTGACACGCCTCTGCAACATTGCGTGGAGGTCGGGGGCAGTGCCTTTGGCATGGCAAACCGGGGTGGTGGTTCCTCTCTTCAAAAAAGGGGACCGGAGGGTGTGCTCCAACTTTAGAGGGATCACACTCCTCAGCCTCCCTGGGAAGGTCTATGCCAAGGTACTGGAGAGGAGAGTCCGGCCGTTGGTCGAACCTCGGATTCAGGAGGAGCAATGTGGTTTTCGTCCTGGCCGTGGCACATCGGACCAGCTCTTTACCCTCTCGAGAATTCTTGAGGGTTCGTGGGAGTTTGCCCAACCAGTTTACATGTGTTTTGTGGACTTGGAGAAGGCATTTGACCGCGTCCCTCGTGGATTTTTGTGGGGGGTGCTTCGGGAGTATGGGGTATCGGGCTTGTTGTTACGAGCTATTCGGTCTCTGTACGACCGTTGTGAGAGTTTAGTTCGCATTGCCAACACTCGGTCGGAGTCATTCCCAGTGAGAGTTGGACTCCGCCAGGGCTGCCCTTTGTCACCGGTCCTGTTCATAATTTTTATGGACAGGATTTCTAGGCGCAGCCAGGGAATGGAGGGTGTCATGCTTGGTGACCACAGGATCTCATCTCTGTTGTTTGCAGATGATGTTGTCCTGTTGGCTTCATCCAGCAATGACCTACAGCTCTTGCTGGGACGGTTTGCCGCTGAGTGTGAAGCGGCTGGGATGAGAATCAGCACCTCCAAGTCCGAGTCCATGGTCCTCAGCCGGAAAAAGGTGGATTGTCCTCTCCGGGTTGGGGACAGGCTCCTGCCCCAAGTGGAGGAGTTTAAGTATCTTGGGGTCTTGTTCACGAGTGAGGGGAAAATGGAGCGAGAGATCGACAGACGGATTGGAGCAGCATCTGCAGTGATGCGGACGTTGTACCGGTCTGTTGTGGTGAAGAGGGAGCTTAGTTCTAAGGCAAAGCTGTCGATTTACCAGTCAATCTACGTTCCTACTCTCACCTATGGTCACGAGCTTTGGGTAATGACCGAAAGAACGAGATCGCGGATACAAGCGGCTGAAATGAGCTTTCTCCGTAGGATTGCTGGACTCACCCTCAGAGATAGGGTGAGGAGCTCAGTCATCCGGGAGAGGCTCAGAGTAGAACCGCTGCTCCTCCACATTGAAAGGAGTCAGTTGAGGTGGTATGGGCATCTGATTAGGATGCCTCCTGGACGCCTCCCACTTGAGGTGTTTCAGGCACGTCCCACTGGGAGGAGACCCCGGGGCAGACCCAGGACTCGGTGGAGAGACTATGTCTCCCAGCTAGTCTGGGAACGCCTTGGTATCCCCTCTGAAGAGCTGGAGCAGGTGGCTGGGGAGAGGGAAGTCTGGGCTTCTCTGCTTGAACTGCTGCCTCCGCGACCCGGACCTCCGGAAAAGCGGTAGAAGATGGATGGATGGATGGATAATCTCTAATCTACAGAACACACAAAACGAATACAAGCATAAATAAAAAAAAGACAGCAATATGCACCACTGCTATGTGCATTTAGTAGCTCTACCAAAAGCAAAAGTCGACTGTAAATCCTTAACAAGAGATATAGATGTTGTCAATGAGCTGCACGGTGGGGCAGTGGTTAGCACTGCGGCAGCACAGTTTACACAGATCCCCTTCGGCCGGGGGATCGCGGGGTTCGTGGGTTCGATCCCTGCCCCCGGCAAACAGTGATCTGTGTGGAGTTTTCATGTTTTCCCCGTGTTGCGTGGGTTTTCTCCGGTTTTCTCCCACATGCAGGTTAGGGATACGGGGCGCTTGCGCACGCAGCGACTGGTGGCTTGTCACCAGACTGCAAAACAAATCTACCTACGGGTACAAAAAAAAATGAGAATATGGATCACTTGTTTCAACCTTATAAATGGTATTTGGATACTTTTTAGCCACCGAAAGGTGTCATATTGGAATTATACAAATTATGCTTCTGAGCACCGTTTTGGCTTACCAAACAAAAACAGCAACCACCTCATTTTAATAATGTACACAGGTGTTCGAGCGCATCACAATAACACAGTGAGACACTGCAAACTGGATGACTGCCAGCAATCCCGGGTTTCATTAAATCTCGAACAAATACAGGTACATCTCAAAAAATTAGAATATCATGAAAAAGTTCAATATTTTTTGTCACTCATTTCAGAAAGTCAAACCCATGTATTATATATAGATCCGTTACACAGAGAGTGATATATTTCAAGTGTTTGTTTATTTTAATTTTGATGATTATGAGTTACAGACCATGAAAACCCCAAACTCAGTTTCTCAAAAAATTAGAATATTAGATAAAATTAATTAAAAAAAAAATAGTTTTTTAATAGAAATGTTGGCCAACTGAAAAGTATGTCCATGTACACACTCAATACTTGGTCGGGGCTCCTTTTGGATTAATTACTGTATCAATGTGGCGTGGCATGGAGGTGATCAGCCTGTGGAACTGCTGAGGTGTTATGAAGGTCCAGGTTGCTTTGATAGAGACCTTCAGCTCATCTGCATTGTTGGGTCTGGTGTCTCATCTTCCTCTTGACAATACTCCATAGATTCTCTATGGGGTTTAGGTCAGGAGAGTTTGCTGACCACTCAAACACAGTGATGCCATGGTCATTAAACCAGGTTTAAGCTGGAGAAGGTTGTACTGACAAAGCAAGGTTTGTTTTTAGAATGTATCCTCTTAAATATGTGGTTGTTTAAAGAGCTTTTATTTACTTCACATAGTTTTATTTGCAGCTTTTCTGTTACTGGACAGATGATCAGAATTAATGGACAGAATGCTGCATCCTGTTACAAATCAACAGTTGAAATCCAAACTTCCGTTATTTTGCATGTGGTCCAAAAGGCATGCAGGGTAACAGACTGTAATGTGTTACTGTTTTATTTTTTCCCTTCTTTTTTATATAGTATTTCTGAATACTTTTGCTTTTACTTTTTTACTTTCATTGCTGAAGTATTAATATATTTGAAGATGTTTCTTGCCTGTGATCTGTATGTTAAGATTGGACAGATGCATTAAAAGCAGAGACAAAACACTAACACTTGAATCAGAAGTCATCTGTGGCTAAATGATATACAGTATGATCTATAATGAATGATGAATAAAGCTAGAACTTTGTGGGTGGTTTAGATAACACTTTAAACTAGAAAAGCACTCGGAGAGCGCAGACCTCCGCCAAGCGCCACAGTTCCCCCCATACAGTGTTTGAGTGCACGTTTTCAGATTCCTTGACCATGAAAACATATGACTAGCAATTGGATTCACAATGATAGGATTAGTGGTTCAGTAGTTATTGACGAAAATGGCATTTTCCGTAATGGCGGTTTAGCGCCACAGTTCCCTCCATACAGTGTTTGTGTGTACGTTTTCAGATTCCTTGACCATGAAAACATATGACTAGCAATTGGATTCACAATGATAGGATTAGTGGTTCAGTAGTTATTGACGAAAATGGCATTTTGCGTAATGGCAGTTTTCTTGTGGACGGTGATCTGGATGACCACCAAAATGTAATCAAGTGTAGGATACCCCATTTCTGACAATCTGTGAAAATTTCATGAAAATCCGTCCATAACTTTTTGAGTTATCTTGCTAACAAACAAACAAACAGACAGACAGACAAACCAACGCCGATGATCACATAACCTCCTTGGCGGAGGTAAAAATTATTCGTTGGCCTTTTTCACATGTTTAGGACATCACTCAAAAAAATATTTGGAGGAACCTCAAACACTAACTTTTTCTGCATAGTACAGAGTATTGGATGGATACAATACAAATGTAGGGCATAAATATGCCACATTGTACTAATTTTTGCATGAAAAATGCACCTAATGTGGTGGTGCTAATAAGAAAAAAAAATGAATGGAATTGTTCCTATAACTTCCAGATTGTCAAATGGATCAACAAAATCTGTTGGACTTTTCCGCAGAGTCTGGTCAGCAGGCAATGTGTTGACTCCCAATTTAAAACAATAAAAAATACATATAAAACCACATAACCATTTGCCTTCAGGAAAATGTTTGCCTTATGGCGGTGCATGGGGAGACCATACTTGTGTAGCATCTTAGACAAGAACAAAGAGCAGAGTTTCCCTGGTGAGATAACAGGGAGGTGTGAAGGATGAATGAAGTGAATGCAGTGTGACCTTTTGTGTGTTAGAAACTTCTAGAGGAATGGTAAAGGATTAAGGAAGTGAATGCAATGTGACTTTTTGTGCGTTAGAAGCTTCTAGAGGAATACCATGTGATTTAAGAAAAGAGTTGCTGCTGGGATGTCATTCTGTCTATGCTTCTTGTGGGAGATGTGTAATAAATCGTCTAAGCCAAATCCGCCTCATTATTTACATGCTCCACACTGGTGACCCAAGACGAATCATGGAACACGATGAAGGATCCCCGGAGCCAACCTCAATGGGAACCCCCCAGCCACACATGTGTTGTTGCGATCAAGCTACCGGATTTTTGGCAGCACAACCTGCGCTCCTGGTTCCACCTAGTCGAGGTGCAGTTCGCCCTCCGGGGGATATCGGCGGATGACACAAAGTTCCACTATGTGGTCGCAACGCTCGATGCCCGCACGGCTCAGCATGTAGAGAGCCTGCTCGATCAGCCACCAACCGACGGCAAGTACGGCACGCTGAAGGCTGCGCTCATCCAGCACTACACACTCTCGGATGGTGAGAGAGCAGAGAGACTCCTGACGCAGACCGGGTTGGGAGACGTGTCGGCCATAGACCTTATGGAGAAGATGCTGAGGTTAAAGGGCACAGACGACGACCATTTTATTTTTACCCACCTTTTCCTCCGGAACCTTCCATCAGCGGCGAGAGCGACCCTGGCCAATTCGCCATTGCTGGCCAGGCAGGACTATCGTGCGCTAGCCCGGGAAGCTAACCAGATCATCGTCGCCACCAGGGAGTTCACGACCATTGCGGCAGTGACGGAGCTCGCCACGACAACCGGAGGAGGCGAGGAGCCATCGACGGCAGCAGCAGAGCCACCGACGGCAGCAGCAGCGGGGGCCAAGGAACGAGGGGGAGACACGCTTTGTTTCTACCACCGTGCCAATTCAAGCGACACAGGAAACGCCAAGACCGGGGGTCGGTAGCAGCCGCGACCCTTGGGGAGGAGAACAAGCTGCTCTACTTGACGGACGCACGCTCGGGGAGGCATTTCCTTGTGGACACCGGCGCCCAGAAGAGTTTCATCCGGCCGACCTACGCTGACCGGTTGGCAGGATCTAGCGGCCCCAAGATGGCAGCAGCAAACGGCTCGGGGATTAAGACCTTTGGTGAGAGGACTCTACTCTTGTCTCTACACGGCCGTACATTTGAGTGGACTTTTGTTATAGCAGCATTGAATTTCCATATACTGGGGGCTGATTTTCTGTGTGCACATAATTTACTGGTTGATCTTGCTAACAGGCACCTAGTTAATGCACTGTCTTTCGACTCTCTCCCCTGTATAGCTAGAGTGACCCGGCCAACAGCACAAGCCAACGTCACAGCTACATGCGGTAAGTTCCACACACTGCTCACTCAGTTCCCAGCACTCACGGTCCCGACTTTTTCGGCAGCAATCGCTAAACACGGGGTGGAGCATTTTATCATCACCACCGGGCCGCCAGTTTTTGCAAGACCTCGGTGCTTGGACGCAGCTAAACTGGCCATAGTGCGCGAGGAGTTCGCCAACCTGGAGAGGTTGGGCATCATCAGGCGCTCAAACAGCCCATGGGCTTCCCCGCTACACATGGTCCCTAAAGCTGAGGGTTTGTGGTGACCTTGCGGGGATTTCCGCAGGTTGAACAACGCCACAGCGCACGACCGCTACCCAATTCCCCACATTCAGGATTTTTCCATTCACCTTGCAGGAGAGCGCGTTTTTTCTAAAATAGACCTGGTCCGCGGTTACCACCAAGTCCCAGTGTGTGCTGAGGACATACCCGAAACAGCGGTAATAACTCCGTTCGGTTTATTCAAGTTTTTGCGCATGCCATTTGGGCTTAAAGGGACTGCACAGACATTTCAACACATGATGGATGCAGTGCTGCGCGATCTCCCTTTCGTGTTCGTCTACCTGGACGATATCTTAGTAGCCAGTGCGTCCGAAGACGAACACGAAACCCACCTCACGACAATTTTCCGGAGGTTGGAAGAGCACGGGTTAATAATCAACCCAGCGAAATGTCAGTTCGGGGTGATGGGGATTGATTTTTTGGGGCACCGCGTCTCTCCCGAAGGAGCGGTCCCGCTGCCTGACAAAATACGCGCAGTAGCAGATTTTCCCCGGCCGCAGACGGTCAGGGCGCTACAAGAATTTTTGGGAATGGTGAACTTTTATAACCGTTTCCTTCCCCGCGCAGCGCAGCTCATGCAACCACTGTACGCTGCGCTCAAAAAACAGAAACCCGCGGATAGGGTCGAATGGACCCCGGAGCGAGAGCGGGCATTCTGGGAAGTCAAAGCAGCCCTGGCAAACACCGCATTGCTGGCACATCCAGACCCAACGGCCTGTTTAGCGCTCACCACTGACGCGTCAGATGTGGCCATAGGGGCTGTCGTGGAGCAGCGCATTGCTGGGGCTTGGCAGCCTCTCGCCTTTTTCAGCAGGACTTTGCGCGACAGTGAACGTAAATACAGCGCATTCGACAGAGAGTTGCTGGCTCTCCACCTAGCCATTCGCCACTTCCAGTTCTGGCTGGAAGGGCACAGTTTTACCGTGTTCGTTGACCATAAGCCGCTAACGTTCGCGATGGCCAAGGTTTCAGAGCCGTGGTCGGGCCGGCAGCAGAGACAGCTGGCCGCGATCTCAGAGTTTACTACCGATATTCAGCATGTGTCGGGCAAACTGAATGTATTGGCAGACTGCCTCTCGCGTGTCGCGGTGGCCCCGGTCTGCGTGGGGATAGATTACACAGCCATGGCTGCGGAGCAGGTTAGTGATGCGGACGTGCACGCGCTCCAGTCTGGACCAACAGGGTTAAGGCTGGAGAGCAGGGTGCTGCAGGATGGCATGCCCCCCCTAATCTGCAATGTCTCCACGGGTCGCCCACGTCCCGTGGTCCCGGCCGCGTGGCGCCGTCACGTGTTTGAGTCGGTTCACTCTTTGGCGCACCCAGGAGTGCACGCGTCGGTCAAAATGGTAGGAGAGAAATTCGTGTGGCCGAGCCTTCGCAAACAAGTGAAAGAGTGGGCGGCAGCCTGTGTGGCGTGCCAACGAGCCAAAGTACACAGACACACAAATGCTCCCTTGGAGCCGTTTCGCATTCCGGCTAAGAGGTTTGCTCATGTCCACGTGGACCTCGTGGGCCCCCTCCCGCCATCACAGGGGTACACGCACCTCCTGACAATGGTGGACCGCACCACGCGCTGGCCAGAAGCGGTTCCGCTGGCGGCAACCACGGCTGAGGAGGTGGCGCCGGCGTTTTTAACAGCATGGGTGGCGCGTTTTGGAGTCCTGTCAGACATTACGTCCGACAGAGGCCCTCAATTTGTTTCCAAACTCTGGTGAACAATGGCCCGCAGCCTGGGTGTCACAATTCACCGCACAACCGCGTACAATCCACAGGCTAATGGGTTATGCAAACGTTTTCATAGATCATTGAAAGCGGCTCTCAGGGCTTCACTGACGGATGCAAATTGGGTAGACAAGCTACCGTGGGTTTTATTGGGGTTATGTTCTGTGCCTAAAGAGGATCTGGAAGCTTCCCCGGCAGAACTCGTTTTTGCGCAACCACTTCGGCTGCCCGAGGAGTTTCTGCCAGATAATCCCGCGCCGGGCAGCTCCCCGTCTCAGCTGTTACAGCGTAGCATAGACACAAGCACGCTGCCGGGCCCTGCCCACTACAGTTTTCCGCACGTTTTTGTGCCTAAAACTTTAAAAAACGCGGAGTTCGTGTTTGTCAGACACCACGCCCATCGCCCTCCACTGCGACCACCCTACGATGGACCGTTCAGAGTGCTGGAAACAGGGGACAAGCATTTTTTGCTAGATTTGGGGGGTAGGAGGGAAAAGATTGGCATAGACAGACTCAAACCCGCTTTCATTGTGGTGGACGAGCAAGTGCTGTTGGCGAGGGCCCCTCGGCGTGGAAGACCCCCACGGGGAGCTCCCCAGAGCACCCACACGGACAGACAAAAAGTTTTAACCCCCAAACATCAACCCCCCAGCATGACAGCGCCGTGGAGGCTGTGAACCCTGGTTACAGCAGATACGGGAGAAGACTGAAGCCCAAGCAGCATGTGGATTGATGTTTAATGGTTCTATCACAGCATACGGACTGTTATTCTATTGTTCTATCCAATATGCTCGGGGGGGGGGGTGGTATGGTGGTGCATGGGGAGACCATAATTGTGTAGCATCTTAGACAAGAACAAAGAGCAGAGTTTCCCTGGTGAGATAACAGGGAGGTGTGAAGGATGAATGAAGTGAATGCAGTGTGACCTTTTGTGTGTTAGAAACTTCTAGAGGAATGCCATGTGATTTAAGAGAAGAATCTCTGCTGGGATGTCATTTTGTCTATGCTTCTTGTGGGAGATGTGTAATAAATCGTCTAAGCCAAATCCGCCTCGTTATTTACACGATCCACAGCCTAATTCATATCCATATAAAATAAACTAATGTTTGAGCATGCCATTTGAATAGGGTCGAAGCAAAGTTACAATCAAAAGTTTACAGGTTTAACTTAGTATGTAAATGATATTAAAAATGATCCGATTGATAAAGTTTAAAGACCAAAGTGAGTGCCTCATGTCTAATACTTCGACTGTTTCGGAACCATGGACAGGTACGTTAAAATTTATTGTGTCCCTGCTGACATACCCAGTTGCATAAAACTATAAACATTGTCACAGTTTCCTTTTACTGTTTATTGTTCACTAAAATATTAATTTAATAATAATAATAATGGATTGCAATTATATAGAGCCATTCACAATGCCCAAAGCGCTTTATTATGAGTCCATTATTCATTCACTCCACAGACAGACAATGGTCGTGGTAAGCTACTGCTGTAGCCACAGACTCATGGAATGTCAATCTGCACCAATGGCCTCTCCGACTACTACCGAACATTCATACCCAGTGAATGTGTACATTTATACACTTGTGTATAAATGTGTATGAATGTTGATTTGATGAATTTATTTTAACAAGTCAACTTGACTTGATGAAATAAATAATTGCTAAACCTGAACAGCAAGACGTAATGCTTTGTTCTGGCTATTAAATACAGGGTCATGTTTAATAATTCCTTTCAAGGAAAATTAGACACGTAGAGGAATGAAGAATCTGTTTTCATGTAACCAATTATTAGTGTAGAGTCACACCTTTGAAAAGAACAGCTGAAAAAAACTGCATAGCACTTGTCATCAGT
The DNA here is from genome assembly GCA_020510985.1 of Pholidichthys leucotaenia. NCBI lineage: Eukaryota > Metazoa > Chordata > Actinopteri > Cichliformes > Pholidichthyidae > Pholidichthys > Pholidichthys leucotaenia. The sequence continues at coordinate 37,419,104 of CM035840.1, read as the reverse complement.
TGGATAGTATTATGTTCAGAAAAATAGACATCTGAGCAGCAAACTCTATAAATTAAAATGGCATTTGTAAAGCTAATATGAAATATGAATTTAAGGTGCAAACAGGAAAGCTTTACATTTTAATTTGGTGATCAGCACAGAAAATGTCTGAAGTTTTCAAAAAAGAAAATTCTTCGTGTTTTTTTATTTACTATTTTTTCCATGTTTGCCTGACTTTCATCTAAATCTTTTGAAGTAACAATTTAAAAAAACGCATCATTTATTTTGAATGCAGACAGTGATGAAATGGATCAACATTTTCAGTTTAGTAGTTAAGAAGATATAATGTTTGCATAACGACATGGAAAAAGTGCAGATAGGACAAAAATGAACAATGAACAAGATGAATTGATTCCTACCGTTTCTGAAGCCCCCAGATCATCAAATGGATCAGCAAAGTCTGTTGGACTTTTCCTCAGAGTCTGGTCAGCAGGCAGCGTGTTGTCATTGTAAGATGTCACAAACTTAAAGTCACTGGTTCTAGAGCCTGTTGTCAGGTAGGCGTCATAATTGTAAGTGCTGCGTAAAGTTCCTGTGCCGTCCACATCTGCATAATTAGGAGGGAGATAAGCGCTGGGGATGGCAACTGCTCCATCAAACAACAGTCTGGGTTTTCTCCTGCGACAAAACCTCAGACCCAGGATGATGATGATGAAGGTGAGAAAAAAGGTGGACACAGACACCAGTGCGATGATCAGATAAGAGGTCAGTTTAGAATTCTTCTCCTCATAGGAAATATCCTTCAGTTCTGGGACCTCCGCCAAGTTATCAGAAATCAGTAAATACATGGCACAGGTGGCAGAGAGAGAGGGCTGTCCGTTATCTTTCACTGCCACAATAAGGTTCTGTTTCATTCTGTCAGATTCTGAAATGTCCCGCTGTGTCCTGATCTCTCCACTATGGAGACCGATAGTAAAAAGTCCCGGATCAGTAGATTTGACTATATGATAGGAAAGCCAGGCGTTCTGTCCGGAGTCTGCGTCCACTGCTATGACTTTGGACACCAGAGAGCCTCCGTGTGCAGCTTTGGGGACCAGCTCGGTCATGAAGGAGTTTCCCTCCGGGGCGGGGTACAGTATCTGAGGAGAGTTGTCATTCACATCTGATATGAACACACTGACGGTCACGTTGCTGCTGAGAGGAGGAGAACCGTTGTCTCTGGCCATCACGTGAACTTTAAAACTCCTGAATTGTTCATAATCAAATGACCTCACAGCGTGGATCACCCCCGTGTCTCCGTTAACGGATAGATAGGAGGACACCGGGGCTCCGTTCACCTCACCAGGTAACAGAGAATAAATCACTGTACCGTTTTGTCTCCAGTCGGGGTCTCGAGCACTAACGGAACATAAAGTGGAGCCAGGTTTGTTATTTTCAGTCACATATGCGCTGTAGGACTGTTCCTCAAACACAGGTGGGTTGTCGTTAATGTCAGCTACAGATAAGTGAACAGTTTTAGAGGAGGACAGAGGTGGAGAGCCCTCGTCAGTGGCAGTGATTGTAATGTTGTAATCAGACACTAGTTCACGGTCCAGCTGTCCTGTGGTCACCAGAGAATAATAATTTTTAATAGAAGGAAGTAACTTAAAAGGGACACCCTGCTGGATGGAGCAGCGGACCTGTCGGTTCTTCTCAGAGTCTCTGTCCTGCACGTTAATGATGCCCACCTCTGTACCAGGAGACACGTTCTCTGCTATGGGGTTAGACAGGGACTTTAAATAAATAACTGGAGCGTTGTCATTTATGTCAGTGATATCAATTATCACTTTAGCATAAGAGGTAAGACCTAAACCATCCTTAGCTTCTACTCTCATTTCAAAAGAGCTCGTTTCTTCAAAGTCAATAACTCCTGTTACTCTAATTTCTCCGGTTTTAGGATCAATGGTAAATACATTAATATCGTTGTCAGAAACGTGACTCAAATCATACGTCACATCTCCATTCACTCCTTCATCTGCATCAGTAGCACTAACAATAATCACCATTGTATCTGGAGGAGAGTTTTCAGGCAGACTGGCTTTATAAACAGCCTGACTGAACACTGGGGCGTTATCATTAGCATCCAGTACAGTAACGTGTATCACTACAGTACCTGATCTCTGAGGAGATCCACCATCCAAAGCTGTCAGAAGTAAATTCATCTCTTTTTCCTTCTCTCGGTCGAGAACATTTTCCAGCACAAGTTCAACTTTATTGCTGTCAACAGCCAGAATAAAATTATCATTTTTCTTAAGGACGTATCTTTGAACAGCATTTTGACCGATATCTGCGTCATGAGCCTCCTCTATAGAGAAACGGTTGCCTTTGCCCGCAGACTCCCCTATTTCCATTTCATTTAAATTCTTCTTAAATTTAGGCGAGTTGTCATTTACATCTTGAATGTGAAGACTAACACGGTGCAGCTCTAAAGGACTTTCTAAAACCAGATCCACTTTAACAACACAAGAAGGTTTCTTTCCACAAAGGTTTTCTCTGTCAGTCCTCTCCGCTGTGATCAAATCCCCGGTCCTCAGATTAATGTCACAGTAGCGATGCGGAGACCCTTCAAAATCGAGACGAGCATTCCGGGAAGACAGTGTCCTCAAATCAATTCCAAGATCCTTGGCTATGTTTCCAATAACAGAACCCCGTTTCATCTCCTCGGGAAAAGAATAACTCAGGTCTCCACGTACGAGGTGCAGCGTTAGACTAAACGAAGCAAAGCAGAGGGCCAGGCCTAACAATGGAAAACCTTTGTTTCCCATCCTGGCACAAAAATGTCTTCAGGTTACAAAAAACGTTTTGTTTGATACAAAAAATAAAATTCTAATTAATAAAGCATTATATCACAACATTTACTGTATCTTAGAGGACGTTAAAGGTTCGCAAATCCAACAACGTCTGTAGACCTAATGCAGCTCAGCTGTATTCATTTGCGGGTGGAGATAATTTTCTGTCAGCCAGCAGCGACACCAAGAGTCACATTTTAGTTTTCACGCTGCAGTTATAAAATCTTCAAAAAGATTTAAACTATTCGCCCATATATTCTGTGCTTCTGATTGACATCAATGAAAAAATAAATCTCTAATCTCTAATCTACAGAACACACAAAACGAATACAAGCATAAATAAAAAAAGACAGCAATATGCACCACTGCTATGTGCATTTAGTAGCTCTACCAAAAGCAAAAGTCGACTGTAAATCTTTAACAAGAGATATAGATGTCGTCAATGAGCTGCACTGCAGCAGCACCGTTTACACAGATCCCCCTCGGCCGGGGGATCGCGTTCGATCCCTGCCCCCGGCCAACAGTGACCTGTGTGGAGTTTGCATGTTTTCCCCGTGTTGCGTGGGATTTCTCTGGTTTCCTCCCACATGCCAAAAACATGCAGGTTAGGGATGGGGGCGCTTGCGCACGCAGCGGCTGGTGGCTTGTCACCGGACTGCAAAACAAATCTACCTACGGGTACAAAATAAGTACAAAAAAAATGAAAATATGGATCACTTGTTTCACCCTTATAAATGGTATTTAGATACTTTTTAGCCACCGAAAGGTGTCATATTGGAATTATACAAATTATGCTTCTGAGCACCGTTTTGGCTTACCAAACAAAAACAGCAACCACCTCATTTTAATAATGTACACAGGTGTTCGAGCGCATCACAGTAACACAGTGAGACACTGCAAACTGGATGACTGCCAGCAATCCCGGGTTTCATTAAATCTCGAACAAATACAGGTACATCTCAAAAAAATAGAATATCATGAAAAAGTTCAATATTTTTTGTCACTCATTTCAGAAAATCAAACCCATATATTATATAGATTCATTACACAGAGAGTGATATATTTCAAGTGTTTGTTTATTTTAATTTTGATGATTATGAGTTACAGACCATGAAAACCCCAAACTCAGTTTCTCAAAAAATTAGAATATTAGATCAAATTAATTTAAAAAAAAATAGTTTAATAGAAATGTTGGCCAACTGAAAAGTATATCCACGTACACACTCAATACTTGGTTGGGGCTCCTTTTGGATTAATTACTGTATCAATGTGGCGTGGCATGGAGGTGATCAGCCTGTGGAACTGCTGAGGTGTTATGAAGGTCCAGGTTGCTTTAATAGAGACCTTCAGCTCATCTGCATTGTTGGGTCTGGTGTCTCATCTTCCTCTTGACAATACTCCATAGATTCTCTATGGGGTTTAGGTCAGGAGAGTTTGCTGACCAATCAAACACAGTGATGCCATATTAAACCAGGTTTAAGCTGGAGAAGGTTGTACTGACAAAGCAAGGTTTGTTTTTAGAATGTATCCTCTTAAATATGTGGTTGGTTAAAGAGCTTTTATTTACTTCACATAGTTTTATTTGCAACTTTTTCTGTTACTGGACAGATTATTTATTTATTTAGCGAATGCAAAGTCCTTAAGCCAAGCAGTTGCCTCCTGGTTTGCTGTATGGAGGGTGTGTAATCCTCCTTCCAGTTTTTGGAGCGGGCAAGCCTCTATGATGTGTTCCATAGTTTGCTCCTCTCCACATGCGCACAGTGGGCTAGGGCTACTGCCCCATCTGTGAAGGCTGGCCAAGCAGGGGCCATGTCCAGTCCTGAAGCGATTGAGTGTAGACCACTGTCTCCTTGGGAGGTTGGTGCCCGGGACCTGTTGGTTGGGGTTTATCACCAGCTGTTTGTTTGGGACCTCCTTGGTTTCCCATTCCTCTTGCCAAGCTGTCTGGATGGTAAAGTCAGCTGGGGGAGGGTTTTTCCAAATCGGCCGTCTGGATGAAAGTCGGGCAGTGGGTGGGGTGTAGATATCTGCATGGATTGGTAAGTGAGGAAAATCTTTAACTTTTTGGAGCATCCTTTGAGTTAATGCTGCTCGCCGGATGTGTGGAGGGGCTATGTTTGACAGTACAGAGAGCCAGGGGAGTGGTGTTGAGCGGATTGTTCCAGTTATAGTTCTCATGGTTGAGTTGAGCTGGGTGTCTACATGGTGTGTGTAAGATGACCTGGACCAGACAGGGGCACAATATTCTGCTACAGAGTATGAAAGGGCCAGTGCTGAGGTGCGCAGGGTGGAGACTGCCGCCCCCCATTTTGCACCAGCGAGCTTGCAGAGCAGGTTGTTTCGTACTTTCACCTTAGCAGCCGTCCCCTTTAGATGTTCCTTGAAGGATAAGGTCCTATCAAGGGTCACTCCAAGATAAGTTGGATTTGGGGCATGCTTAAGCTTGAGTCCGCTCAGGTGGATGTTTAGTTCTCTGGCAGCTTTTGCATTGTGGAGATGAAATACACTGGAGACGGTTTTTGCTGGGCTTGGTTTTAGGCGCCAGATTTTGCAGAACTGGTCCAGTTTAGCAAGATCTTCCGTGAGCACCCGTTCCAGTGGTTCAAAGTCTGGTGCTTGGAATGCCAAACAGATGTCGTCTGCATAGATGAATTTATTCATCCGTTATTTTGCGGATATCAGAGCAGGTTGTTTCGTACTTTCACCTTAGCAGCCGTCCCCTTTAGATGTTCCTTGAAGGATAAGGTCCCATCAAGGGTCACTCCAAGATAAGTTGGATTTGGGGCATGCTTAAGCTTGAGTCCGCTCAGGTGGATGTTTAGTTCTCTGGCAGCTTTTGCATTGTGGAGATGAAATACACTGGAGACGGTTTTTGCTGGGCTTGGTTTTAGGCGCCAGATTTTGCAGAACTGGTCCAGTTTAGCAAGATCTTCCGTGAGCACCCGTTCCAGTGGTTCAAAGTCTGGTGCTTGGAATGCCAAACAGATGTCGTCTGCATAGATGAATTTGCGGGATTTTGTAGTAGGCAGGTCGTTTATGTAGAGGTTGAACAGAGTTGGAGCTAGAACTGAGCCTTGTGGGAGTCCGTTTTTCTGCATTCTCCATGCACTTGTGTTCTGACTGAGGTGGACTCTGAACCTTCGGTTGGTCAGCAGGGTTTTTATAATTGCTGTTGCCCAAGCAGAGATCGCCTTTATAAGTTTCAGGAGGAGGCCTTTGTGCCAGACCGTATCATAGGCGGCTGTAAGATCGAGAAACACAGCCCCTGTCTTCAGTCTGCTCTCGAAGCCATTTTCAATGAAGGTGGTTAGGGCCAGTACTTGTTCTCCTGTACTGCGGTCCTTGCGGAAACCTGCTTGATCCACACTTAGAATATCCTCTATTTCTGGGGAAATGCGTTGCAGTATTAGGCGCTCCATGATTTTGTAAGGAACGCTGAGTAGGGAGATTGGGCGGTAGCTTGCTGGTAGTTTGTGGTCTTTGCCAGGTTTTGGGATGGCAATGACCTTTGCTGTCCGCCATTTCTTTGGGATCGAGTTCGTTTGTGTGATCCTTGTGTAGAATTGTGTCAACCAGGTTAGGGCTCGGGGGCCAAGATTCTTCATGAATTCTGGGAAGATGTTATCGTATCCTGCTGCCTTTCCACATTTCAGGCCCTGTAGGACTTTCTCCAGTTCAGCAGCCTCGAAGGGTTCAGGGTTCGTTTCCTCTACAGGCATTTTTTGGTGTTTTTTTAGCTCAGTTGTAACTGCTCTTCTGGTGTCTTTGTCTTGGGGTGCTTTGGCGATAGTCAGTAGGTGGGATGCAACTTGGTTGGGTGTGACGGATGCTCGGCTTTGGCTAGGGGGCTTCTGTGCAGCTCCTAGGCGACGGATGAGGCTCCAACATTTCCTGCTAGAGTGGGTAAAGCTCCGGTCAGCAACTGTCTCCTCCCATTTCTTTCGCCGGGCTGTATTTAGCGATTCAATGAGATGGTCTGCTATCTCTGGGTCCCCTGATGTTTGATAGGATTGTAGGAGGGCAGCACTTTCTCCGTCCAAACATGGGACATAGAGGGGTTGGTAGCCTCGTGGGATTGCAGTATGGGCAGCCTTGAAGATTGCGCTGCAGAAGCGGTTGTATGCTTCATCTACAGTGATGGTGTGGAGTGGGATGGTAACAATGCTCCGGTCCAGAGTTTCACTGAATTTCTTCCAGTTGGCTTTGCGGAAGTTCCAGCGCATCTTCCTTGGGCTGTATATGACTGGAAGTTGTAGGCCAATGTGTACAAGCAGGGGCCGGTGTTGGCTGTGTGGAAAATCATCAAGAATGAGGATCTGTGTAGGATATGGCTCCCCATTCAAAGAGCTGACCCAACACAGGTCAGGAGAATAGTCCTTCTTCCACCTAGCAGAGTGGAAGGTTCCTCTTTGTTTGGGGTCGTATATCAAAGCGAGGTCATTTCTGGATGCCCAGTCTGAAAGTGCCTCCCCATCACTGTCCACTGCTGGGTACCCCCAGTCAGGGTGATGGCTGTTAAAGTCCCCCACATAGATGGCAGGGTGGGGTAGGGTGGGTAAGACCTGCAGATCCCAGTTGGCATTAGGGGGCTTGTACACATTGACAATATGGAAGCCACCAATGATTATGGTGTCTGAGAAATGTGTTGTTATCAGGTGATTTGCTTCAACTATGTCAGAACGCACATAGGTGGCACGTCCATGTTTAGCATGTAGAACATAGCACAGGAGGTCAAAGCCTTTGATGGTGAAGCGGCCTGCTTCCTCTGTGCCAATATGAGTCTCTTGGAGGCAGATTACATCAATCGAATGTTGGAAGGCGAGGACTTCGATAAGGCTTCGCTTGGCTGCAGATAGGCCTTCAACGTTTAGTTGTAATATGCGAAGGGCAGATCCTACCACAAAGTGCTCTTGGGGCTGTTTGCTTTCGGCTTTAGGACTGTGACTAGGATTCTTCTTTGACTTGGCACAGAGGCGTCGTCTCTTTGAATTTAGTCTGCTGGTAGGATCATTAGCTTCCCCAGGCAAGCCCGGGTACTGGCGGAGGGTGCGACGAGAACGCTGATCCATTGCCCCACTGGACAGATGATCAGAATTAATGGACAGAATGCTGCATCCTGTTACAAATCAGCAGTTGAAATCCAAACTTCCGTTATTTTGCATGTGGTCCAAAAGGCATGCAGGGTAACAGACTGTAATGTGTTACTGTTTTTTTCCCCCCTTCTTTTTTATTTAGTATTTCTGAATACTTTTGCTTTTACTTCTACTTTTTTACTTTCATTGCTGAAGTATTAATATATTTGAAGATGTTTCTTGCCTGTGATCTGTATGTTAAGATTGGACAGATGCATTAAAAGCAGAGACAAAACACTAACACTTGAATCAGAAGTCATCTGTGGCTAAATAATATACAGTATGATCTATAATGAATGATGAATAAAGCTAGAACTTTGTGGGTGGTTTAGATAACACTTTAAACTAGAAAAGCACTCGGAGAGCGCAGACCTCCACCAAGCACCACAGTTCCCCCCATACAGTGTTTGTGTGTACGTTTTCAGATTCCTTGACCATGAAAACATATGACTAGCAATTGGATTCACAATGATAGGATTAGTGGTTCAGTAGTTATTGACGAAAATGGCATTTTCCGTAATGGCGGTTTAGCACCACAGTTCCCTCCATACAGTGTTTGTGTGTACGTTTTCAGATTCCTTGACCATGAAAACATATGACTAGCATTTGGATTCACAATGATAGGATTAGTGGTTCAGTAGTTATTGATGAAAATGGCATTTTGCGTAATGGCGGTTTTCTTGTGGACGGTGATCCGGATGACCACCAAAATGTAATCAAGTGTAGGATACCCCATTTCTGACAATCTGTGAAAATTTCATGAAAATCTGTCCATAACTTTTTGAGTTATCTTGCTAACAATCAAACAAACAGACAAACAGACAAACCAACGTCGATGATCACATAACCTCCTTGGCGGAGGTAAAAATTATTCGTTGGCCTTTTTCACATGTTTAGGACATCACTCAAAAAAATATTTGGAGGAACCTCAAACACTAACTTTTTCTGCATAGTACAGAGTATTGGATGGATGCAATACAAATGTAGGGCATAAATATGCCACATTGTACTAATTTTTGCATGAAAAATGCACCTGATGTGGTGCTGATAAGAAAAAAAAATGAATGGAATTGTTCCTATAACTTCCAGATTGTCAAATGGATCAACAAAATCTGTTGGACTTTTCCGCAGAGTCTGGTCAGCAGGCAACATGTTGACTCCTAATTTAAAACAATAAAAAATACATATAAAAACCACATAACCATTTGCCTTCAGGAAAATGTTTGCCTAATACATATCCATATAAAATAAACTAATGTTTGAGCATGCCATTTGAATAGGGTCGAAGCAAAGTTACAATCAAAAGTTTACAGGTTTAACTTAGTATGTAAATGATATTAAAAATGATCCGATCGATAAAGTTTAAAGACCAAAGTGAGCGCCTCATGTCTAATACTTCGACTGTTTCAGAACCATGGACAGGTACGTTAAAATTTATTGTGTCCCTGCTGACATACTCAGTTGCATAAAACTATAAACATCGTCACCGTTTCCTTTTACTGTTTATTGTTCACTAAAATATTAATTTAATAATAATAATAATGGATTGGTTCCAAGGTTGTCATAGCCAGAAGGGGCACTGGGGTTAAGCTCCCAGTGCTCATAAAATGCTCCTTACGGCGTGCGTCTCGAAAAGTCTCTGACAACTAAGTCCAACTCCTAGCCTGCCCATGTGGTTTAGTCTCCAAGCCCGGCGGAACTGCTTTTACTAATAGGAGAAGGGGCAAGGGCGGATCTCTGGCGCCTTAAAACCAGATGCTTTGGGTAGATGGTGGCTCGTCAACCTGGGAAGGTAGCCCATCTAGGGGAAGGTAAACCCTGATTTCAAACCTTCGCTGCCTTGCGGCACACCCGGTCACGGGAAAGGCTTCGGGAGTCAACCCTGAGGAAAAATCCGGAGTCGGAGCCCCTAAGGCAGTTCTCTGTTGTGCTCAACATCGTTCTGGCAGCTCCTGCGACGGCGCTGGTGCCAAACTGTAGCAGCCCTGCTGTTCCTTTGGATTCATCAGTGACGTGGAGAGGGGGGACATGCTGCATGGGCAACATCTTGTCCTCCATATCTTCCTGCCCAGGCTTGAATCCTACCAACGCCCAACGCTGGAAGGTAGAACACCGGGTCACTGGAGAGGACACTCCAGCTTCGCCTTTGGCGTAGACAAAACACGGGGAATGACAGTTACCGGTTCTAAGCCACCGCTCAATTGGCATAGAGCGTGGCACCAGGGGTTGTTCCCGACGGTGGGAGGGATCATCGGATCTCACTGGACAGCTACCGCCCGCCTCAAGCTGGGCAGCCCCCAGCCAATAAGGTGTTGTCCCGCCACAGCTTGCTTTCCTCATTGGGTGCATGGGGATGAGGAGAAGTCCGAACAGCAGGCTGAGAACCTTCGCACCAGGCAAGACAAAAAAACAAAAGAGACCAACTCTAAAACTGGGAACTTGGAACGTCTGCACTATGATGACAGGACTCGCTGCTAACCTCAAGGACATCAACGACACCAGGAAGACTGCCATCATCAATAATGAGCTGAAGAGACTGGGAGTGGATATCGCCACTCTCCAGGAAACACGGTTGGCTGACGCAGGCACACAGAGAGAAGGACTACAAGTTCTACTGGCAGGGAAAGGGCAGTGACGAACACAGGGAACACGGAGTGGGCTTCGCAGTGAAGAACACCTTGCTGAGGATGGTGGAACCGGGCAGCAATGGCTCTGCATGACTCCTCACCCTCCGCCTCAACACCACTCAAGGCCCAGTCACCCTTGTCAGTGTGTATGCCCCAACACTGACAGCCACACCAGAGGCAAAAGATGAGTTCTACAAGAATCTCGCAACAACTGTCAGGATCATCCCCAACTCTGAACAACTCATTTCTCCTTGGAGACTTCAATGCCAGAGTGGGTGCTGACCACGACTCCTGGCCCTCCTGTCTTGGACCATTTGGCGTGGGCAGAATGAATGACAACGGACAGCGGCTGCTCAAGTTCTGCACATATCATGATCTGCGCATCACAAACTCGTTCTTCAAGACCAAGCCCCAACACAAGGTTTCCTGGCGACATCCGCGCTCAAAGCACTGGCACCAGCTGGACTTGATCCTGACCAGGCGCACCTCACTGAAGAACGTGCTAATCACCCATTCGTTCCAGAGTGCAGATTGCGACACAGACCATTCATTGGTGTGTTGCAAGGTCAAGCTGCAGCTGAAGAAATTCCATCGTGCTAGACAGCCTGGAAAGGCACGGATTGACACCAGCAAGATGGCCCAACCAGAACTTGTTGAGCAGTTTGCCTCCACCTTTGAGAAGGAACTTGGTGTACCACAAGAAGGAGAATCTGCAAAGCAGAAGTGGGAATAGCTGCGAAACACCATCCACCGCACAGCCTTGGCTACCTTTGGGAGGAAGACCTCGAAGTCACAGGACGGGTTTGATGAAGCCAAGCGCTCAGCACTTGCTGAGTACAAGAAGTACCCAAACGAGAAAAATCTCCAGATTCTCAGGGCTGCGAGAAGCAAAGTTCAGCAGACTACTCGGCGCTGTGCCAACGAGTACTGGATTCAGCTCAGCCAAGACATTCAAACCGCTGCCATAACAAGGAACATCCGTATGTACGTACGATGGCATCAAGAAAGCACTTGGTCCGGCTCAGAGCAAGACAGCCCCCCTCAAATCCTCCACTGGGGAGATGATCACAGAAAAGAACTAGAAAAGCACTCGGAGAGCGCAGACCTCCACCAAGCGCCACAGTTCCCCCCCATACAGTGTTTGTGTGTACGTTTTCAGATTCCTTGACCATGAAAACATATGACTAGCAATTGGATTCACAATGATAGGATTAGTGGTTCAGTAGTAAAAGCATTACCTCCTTGGCGGAGGTAATAAACTGAAGTGTTGGTGTTGTATCCATCTCCTCCATCTGCAAAGTCCCAGGCTGCGGGCGTTGCAATTCATCGCACAACCGCGTACAACCCACAGGCCAATGGGTTATGCGAGCATTTTCATAGATCACTGAAAGCAGCACTCAGGGCTTCACTGACGGATGCAAATTGGGTAGACAGGTTGCCGTGGGTTTTATATTGGGGTTGCACTCCGCGGCAAAAGAGGATTTGGAAGCTTCCCCGGCAGAGAGCTCGTTTGAATTTGAATTGAATTGGAATTTCTGCCAAATAATCCCGCTCCGGACAGCTGCCCGTCTCAGCTTTTGCAGCGTAGCGCAAACACAGGCACGCTGCCGGGCCCTGGCCACCACTGTTTTTCACGTGCTTTTGTGCCTAAAACTTTGAAGAACGCGGAGTTTGTGTTCGTCAGACACGACGACCAGCGCCCTCCATTGCGCCTGCACACATGTTGAAAATGGCCGTATCTCACAATGTTAAAGAATCCTTTAAAAAATTCCTGTATCCAGATGGTGATCCGGATCATCCCCCAAATTTAATCAGTTCTTCCTTGTACCATTTCCAACAACGCCTGAAAGTTTCATCAAAATCCGTCCAAAACTTTTTGAGTTATCTTGCTAACCAACAGACAAACGCTGACAAAAACATAACCTCCTGCGGCCTACGGCCTGGCGGAGGTAACAAGCAGATGGAGAGATGGGTGGATCACTACTCCGACCTCTACTCCAGACAGAACACTGTGACACCGTCAGCCCTTGATGCCATCGACTGCCTGCCATCCATGGACGAACTTGACGCCGAGCCAACCATCGACGAACTCAGCAAGGCCATTGATAGCTTGGCCGCTGGCAAGGCACCCGGCAACGACGGCATACCCCCCGACCTGATCAAGCACTGCAAGACCGCCCTACTGCTGCCATTGCATGACGTCCTCTGCCAGTGCTGGAAGGAAGGTGCCGTACCACAGGACATGAGGGATGCCAAGATCGTCACCCTCTACAAAATCAAAGGGGAGAGAAGTGACTGCAACAACTACAGGGGCATCTCCCTCCTCAGCATTGTTGGCAAAGTCTACGCACGAGTTGTTCTCGTTCGTCTACAGAAGCTTGCCGAACGTGTCTACCCCGAGTCTCAGTGTGGCTTCCGTGCTGAGCGATCAACGGTAGACATGATATTCTCCATCCGCCAACTCCAGGAGAAATGCAGAGAACAGAACATGCCCCTGTACGTTGCCTTCATCAACCTCACCAAAGCTTTCGATCTGGTCAGCAGAGAGGGCCTTTTCAAAATCCTGCCAAAGATAGGATGCCCACCAAAGTTGCAAAGCCTCATTGAATCATTTCACACCAACATGCAGGGGATAGTGCAGCACGACGGCAACGTCTCAGAGCCATTCAGCATATGCAGCGGAGTGAAACAGGGCTATGTACTTGCGCCAGCCCTCTTTGGGATTTTCTTTGCTATGCTCCTGAGGCATGCCTTCAGCACAGCAACAGAGGGAATCTACCTGCACACAAGATCTGATGGCAGGCTTTTCAACCTCGCCCACCTGAAAGCCAGAACCAAAGTACGCGAGGCTCTAATCAGAGTCATGCTGTTCGCAGACGACGCTGCAATCGCAACCCACACGCAGCAGGAGCTTCAGACCCTGATGGACTGCTTCTCCCAGGCATGCAAGGACTTCGGGCTTACCATCAGCCTGAAGAAGACTAACGTCTTGGCGCAAGGCACGGAAGCACCACCAACCATCACCATCGACGACTACGAGCTGGAGGTCGTGAATCAGTTTATGTACCTGGGGTCCACGATCAGCAACAACCTCTACCTTGATACAGAGATCGACAAGAGGATTGGAAAATCAGCCTTCACACTCGCTCGCCTCACCACACGAGTGTGGGAGAATCCCAAACTCTGTCGAGACGAAGATGGCAGTGTACAACGCCTGCGTCATCAACACACTGCTCTATGGGAGTGAGACGTGGACAACATACGCCCGGCAGGAAAGAGACTGAACTCCTTCTACTTGCGCTGCATTCGCCACATCCTGGACATATTCTGGCAGGACAAAGTGCCCAACACAGAAGTTCTGTCCCGCGCCGGCCTTCCCTCCATGTTCACTCTACTCAGGCAGCGCAGGCTCCGCTGGCTAGGCCACGTTCACCGTATGGAGGATGGCAGAATCACCAAAGACGTCCTCTACGGAGAACTGGTGACTGGCAGGAGAGATGTTGGCCGCCCACAGTTGCGCTTTAGAGACGTCTGCAAGAGAGACATGAAGGCCCTGGAGATCAACACAGAGTGCTGGGAGGACCTTGCAACGGACCGCTCCAAATGGAGAGGCACCCTGACCAGACAACTCAAGGCGGGTGAATAGAGACTGACTGCTGCAGCAGATGAAAAAAGGACCCGCAGGAAGAACCGCCACAGACCAGCAGCACGGAGACCACCCACAAGTGCGACCTGTGTGACAGGGACTGCCCATTCGCGCATCGGCCTGCTCAGCCACAGGCGGCACTGTTCCAGCAGAGTAGACGTTAGGATTCTCTTCCATGGTCATCATAGACCGACGGAGGGCCGACGACGAATAATGGATTGCAATTATATAGATCCATTCACAATACCCAAAGCGCTTTATTATGAGTCCATTATTCATTCACTCCACAGACAGACAATGGTCGTGGTAAGTAACTGCTGTAGCCACAGACTCATGGAATGTTAATCTGCACCAATGGCCTCTCCGACTACTACGAACATTCATACCCAGTGAATGTGTACATTTATACACATTTATACACTTGTGTATAAATGTGTATGAATGTTGATTTGATGAATTTATTTTAACAAGTCATCTTGACTTGATGAAATAAATAATTGCTAAACCTGAACAGCAAGACGTAATGCTTTGTTCTGGCTATTAAATACAGGGTCATGTTTAATATTCCTTTCAAGGAAAATTAGACACGTAGAGGAATGAAGAATCTGTTTACTTGTAACCAATTATTAGTGTAGAGTCACACCTTTGAAAAGAACAGCTGAAAAAAACTGCATAGCACTTGTCATCAGCTGGATAGTATTATGTTCAGAAAAATAGACATCTGAGCAGTAAACTCTATAAATTAAAATGGCATTTGTAAAGCTAATATGAAATATGAATTTATGGTGCAAACAGGAAAGCTTTACATTTTAATTTGGTGATCAGCACAGAAAATGTCTGAAGTTTTCAAAAAAGAAAATTCTTCGTTTTTTTATTTACTATTTTTTCAGTGTTTGTCTGACTTTCATCTAATCTTTTGAAATAACAATTTAAAAAACCGCATCATTTATTTTGAATGCAGACAGTGATGAAATGGATCAACATTTTCAGTTTAGTAGTTAAGAAGATATAATGTTTCTATAATGACATGGAAAAAGTGCAGATAGGACAAAAATGAACAATGAACAAGATTAATTGATTCCTACCGTTTCTGAAGCCCCCAGATCATCAAATGGATCAGCAAAGGTCTGTTGGACTTTTCCTCAGAGTCTGGTCAGCAGGCAGCGTGTTGTCATTGTAAGATGTCACAAACTTAAAGTCACTGGTTCTAGAGCCTGTTGTCAAGTAGGCGTCATAATTGTAAGTGCTGCGTAAAGTTCCTGTGCCGTCAACATCTGCGTAATTAGGAGGGACATAAGCGCTGGGGATGGCAACTGCTCCATCAAACAACAGTCTGGGTTTTCTCCTGTGACAAAACCTCAGACCCAGGATGATGATGATGAAGGTGAGAAAAAAGGTGGACACAGACACCAGTGCGATGATCAGATAAGAGTCAGTTTAGAGTTCTTCCCCTCATTAGGAAATATCCTTCAGTTCTGGGACCTCCGCCAAGTTATCAGAAATCAGTAAATACATGGCACAGGTGGCAGAGAGAGAGGGCTGTCCGTTATCTTTCACTGCCACAATAAGGTTCTCTTTCATTCTGTCAGATTCTGAAATGTCCCGCTGTGTCCTGATCTCTCCACTATGGAGACCAATAGTAAAAAGTCCCGGATCAGTAGATTTGACTATATGATAGGAAAAGCCAGGCGTTCTGTCCGGAGTCTGCGTCCACTGCTATGACTTTGGACACCAGAGAGCCTCCGTGTGCAGCTTTGGGGACCAGCTCGGTCATGAAAGAGTTTCCCTCCGGGGGGCGGGGTACAGTATCTGAGGAGAGTTGTCATTCACATCTGATATGAACACACTGACGGTCGCGTTGCTGCTGAGAGGAGGAGAACCGTTGTCTCTGGCCATCACGTGAACTTTAAAAACTCCTGAATTGTTCATAATCAAATGACCTCACAGCGTGGATCACCCCCCATGTCTCCGTTAACGGATAGATAGGAGGACACCGGGGCTCCGGTCACCTCACCAGGTAACAGAGAATAAATCACTGTACCGTTTTGTCTCCAGTCGGGGTCTCGAGCACTAACGGAACATAAAGTGGAGCCAGGTTTGTTATTTTCAGTCACCTATGCGCTGTAGGACTGTTCCTCAAACACAGGTGGGTTGTCGTTGATGTCAGCTACAGATAAGTGAACAGTTTTACAGGAGGACAGAGGTGGAGAGCCCTCGTCAGTGGCAGTGATTGTAATGTTGTAATCAGACACTAGTTCACGGTCCAGCTGTCCTGTGGTCCACCAGAGAATAATAATTTTTAATAGAAGGAAGTAACCTTAAAAGGGACACCCTGCTGGATGGAGCAGCGGACCTGTCGGTTTTTCTCAGAGTCTCTGTCCTGCACGTTAATGATGTCCACCTCTGTACCAGGAGACACGTTCTCTGATATGGGGTTAGACAGGGACTTTAAATAAATAACTGGAGCGTTGTCATTTATGTCAGTGACATTAATTATCACTTTAGCATAAGAGGTAAGACCCTAAACCATCCTTAGCTTCTACTCTCATTTCAAAAGAGCTCGTTTCTTCGAAGTCAATAACTCCTGTTACTCTAATTTCTCCGGCTTTTAGGATTAATAGTAAATACATTAATATCGTTGTCAGAAACGTGACTCAAATCATACAGTCACATCTCCATTCACTCCTTCTATCTGCATCAGTAGCCACTAACAATAATCACATTGTAATCTGGAGGAGAGTTTTCTGGCAGACTGGCTTTATAAACAGCCTGACTAAACACTGGGGGCGTTATCATTAGCATACAGTACAGTAACGTGTATCACTACAGTACCTGATCTCTGAGGAGATCCCACCATCCAAAGCTGTCAGAAGTAAATTCATCTCTTTTTTCCTTCTCTCGGTCGAGAACATTTTCCAGCACAAGTTCAACTTTATTGCTGTCAACAGCCAGAATAAAATTATCATTTTTCTTAAGGACGTATCTTTGAACAGCATTTTGACCGATATCTGCGTCATGAGCCTCCTCTATAGAGAAACGGTTGCCTTTGCCCGCAGACTCCCTATTTCCATTTCAATTAAATTCTTCTTAAATTTCAGGCGAGTTGTCATTTACATCTTGAATGTGAAGACTAACCACGGTGCAGCTCTAAAGGACTTTCTAAAACCAGATCCACTTTAACAACACAAGAAGGTTTCTTTCCACAAAGGTTTTCTCTGTCAGTCCTCTCCGCTGTGATCAAATCCCCGGTCCTCAGATTAATGTCACAGTAGCGATGCGGAGACCCTTCAAAATCGAGACGAGCATTCCGGGAAGACAGTGTCCTAAATCAATTCCAAGATCCTTGGCTATGTTTCCAATAACAGAACCCCGTTTCATCTCCTCGGGAAAAGAATAACTCAGGTCTCCACGTACGAGGTGCAGCGTTAGACTAAACGAAGCAAAGCAGAGGGCCAGGCCTAACAATGGAAAACCTTTGTTTCCCATCCTGGCACAAAAATGTCTTCAGGTTACAAAAAACGTTTTGTTTGATACAAAAAATAAAATTCTAATTAATAAAGCATTATATCACAACATTTACTGTATCTTAGAGGACGTTAAAGGTTCGCAAATCCAACAACGTCTGTAGACCTAATGCAGCTCAGCTGTATTCATTTGCGGGTGGAGATAATTTTCTGTCAGCCAGCAGCGACACCAAGAGTCACATTTTAGTTTTCACGCTGCAGTTATAAAATCTTCAAAAAGATTTAAACTATTCGCCCATATATTCTGTGCTTCTGATTGACATCAATGAAAAAATAAATCTCTAATCTCTAATCTACAGAACACACAAAACGAATACAAGCATAAATAAAAAAAGACAGCAATATGCACCACTGCTATGTGCATTTAGTAGCTCTACCAAAAGCAAAAGTCGACTGTAAATCTTTAACAAGAGATATAGATGTCGTCAATGAGCTGCACTGCAGCAGCACCGTTTACACAGATCCCCCTCGGCCGGGGGATCGCGTTCGATCCCTGCCCCCGGCCAACAGTGACCTGTGTGGAGTTTGCATGTTTTCCCCGTGTTGCGTGGGATTTCTCTGGTTTCCTCCCACATGCCAAAAACATGCAGGTTAGGGATGGGGGCGCTTGCGCACGCAGCGGCTGGTGGCTTGTCACCGGACTGCAAAACAAATCTACCTACGGGTACAAAATAAGTACAAAAAAAATGAAAATATGGATCACTTGTTTCACCCTTATAAATGGTATTTAGATACTTTTTAGCCACCGAAAGGTGTCATATTGGAATTATACAAATTATGCTTTTGGCTTACCAAACAAAAACAGCAACCACCTCATTTTAATAATGTACACAGGTGTTCGAGCGCATCACAGTAACACAGTGAGACACTGCAAACTGGATGACTGCCAGCAATCCCGGGTTTCATTAAATCTCGAACAAATACAGGTACATCTCAAAAAAATAGAATATCATGAAAAAGTTCAATATTTTTTGTCACTCATTTCAGAAAATCAAACCCATATATTATATAGATTCATTACACAGAGAGTGATATATTTCAAGTGTTTGTTTATTTTAATTTTGATGATTATGAGTTACAGACCATGAAAACCCCAAACTCAGTTTCTCAAAAAATTAGAATATTAGATCAAATTAATTTAAAAAAAATAGTTTAATAGAAATGTTGGCCAACTGAAAAGTATATCCACGTACACACTCAATACTTGGTTGGGGCTCCTTTTGGATTAATTACTGTATCAATGTGGCGTGGCATGGAGGTGATCAGCCTGTGGAACTGCTGAGGTGTTATGAAGGTCCAGGTTGCTTTAATAGAGACCTTCAGCTCATCTGCATTGTTGGGTCTGGTGTCTCATCTTCCTCTTGACAATACTCCATAGATTCTCTATGGGGTTTAGGTCAGGAGAGTTTGCTGACCAATCAAACACAGTGATGCCATATTAAACCAGGTTTAAGCTGGAGAAGGTTGTACTGACAAAGCAAGGTTTGTTTTTAGAATGTATCCTCTTAAATATGTGGTTGGTTAAAGAGCTTTTATTTACTTCACATAGTTTTATTTGCAACTTTTTCTGTTACTGGACAGATTATTTATTTATTTAGCGAATGCAAAGTCCTTAGCCAAGCAGTTTGCCTCCTGGTTTGCTGTATGGAGGGTGTGTAATCCTCCGTTCCAGTCTTTGGAGGCGGGCAAGCCTCTTTGATGTGTTCCATAGTTTGCTCCTCTCCACATGCGCACAGTGGGCTAGGGCTACTGCCCCATCTGTGAAGGCTGGCAAGCAGGGGCCATGTCCAGTCCTGAAGCGATTGAGTGTAGACCACTGTCTCCTTGGGAGGTTGGTGCCCGGGACCTGGTGGTTGGGGTTTATCACCAGCTGTTTGTTTGGGACCTCCTTGGTTTCCCATTCCTCTTGCCAAGCTGTCTGATGGTAAAGTCAGCTGGGGGAGGGTTTTTCCAAATCGGCCGTCTGGATGAAAGTCGGGCAGTGGGTGGGGTGTAGATATCTGCATGGATTGGTAAGTGAGGAAAATCTTTAACTTTTTGGGCATCCTTTGAGTTAATGCTGCTCGCCGGATGTGTGGAGGGGCTATGTTTGACAGTACAGAGAGCCAGGGGAGTGGTGTTGAGCGGATTGTTCCAGTTATAGTTCTCATGGTTGAGTTGAGCTGGGTGTCTACATGGTGTGTGTAAGATGACCTGGACCGACAGGGGCACAATATTCTGCTACAGAGTATGAAAGGGGCCAGTGCTGAGGTGCGCAGGGTGGAGACTGCCGCCCCCCATTTTGCACCAGCGAGCTTGCAGAGCAGGTTGTTTCGTACTTTCACCTTAGCAGCCGTCCCCTTTAGATGTTCCTTGAAGGATAAGGTCCTATCAAGGGTCACTCCAAGATAAGTTGGATTTGGGGCATGCTTAAGCTTGAGTCCGCTCAGGTGGAGTTTAGTTCTCTGGCAGCTTTTGCATTGTGGAGATGAAATACACTGGAGACGGTTTTTGCTGGGCTTGGTTTTAGGCGCCAGATTTTGCAGAACTGGTGGCCAGTTTAGCAAGATCTTCCGTGAGCACTGCCGTTCCAGTGGTTCAAAGTCTGGTGCTTGGAATCCAAACAGATGTCGTCTGCATAGATGAATTTGCGGGATTTTGTAGTAGGCAGGTCGTTTATGTAGAGGTTGAACAGAGTTGGAGCTAGAACTGAGCCTTGTGGGAGTCCGTTTTTCTGCATTCTCCATGCACTTGTGTTCTGACTGAGGTTGGAACTCTGAACCTTCGGATGGTCAGCAGGGTTTTTATAATTGCTGTTGCCCAAGGCAGGGGATCGCCTTTATAAGTTTCAGGAGGAGGCCTTTGTGCCAGACCGTATCATAGGCGCTGTAAGATCGAGAAACACAGCCCCTGTGCTTCAGTCTGCTCTCGAATGCCATTTTCAATGAAGGTAGGTTAGGGCCAGTACTTGTTCTCCTGTACTGCGGTCCTTGCGGAAACCTGCTTGATCCACACTTAGAATATCCTCTATTTCTGGGGAAATGCGTTGCAGTATTAGGCGCTCCATGATTTTGTAAGGAACGCTGAGTAGGGGAGATTGGGCGGTAGCTTGCTGGTAGTTTGTGGTCTTTGCCAGGTTTTGGGATGGCAATGACCTTTGCTGTCCGCCATTTCTTTGGATCGAGTTCGTGTGTGTGATCCTTGTGTAGAATTGTGTCAACCAGGTTAGGGCTCGGGGGCCAAGATTCTTCATGAATTCTGGGAAGATGTTATC
Source organism: Pholidichthys leucotaenia (assembly GCA_020510985.1). NCBI lineage: Eukaryota > Metazoa > Chordata > Actinopteri > Cichliformes > Pholidichthyidae > Pholidichthys > Pholidichthys leucotaenia. The sequence goes on along the minus strand of CM035840.1, from coordinate 37,398,115 downwards.
GTATCCTGCTGCCTTTCCACATTTCAGGCCCTGTAGGACTTTCTCCAGTTCAGCAGCCTCGAAGGGTTCAGGGTTCGTTTCCTCTACAGGCATTTTTTGGTGTTTTTTTAGCTCAGTTGTAACTGCTCTTCTGGTGTCTTTGTCTTGGGGTGCTTTGGCGATAGTCAGTAGGTGGGATGCAACTTGGTTGGGTGTGACGGATGCTCGGCTTTGGCTAGGGGCTTCTGTGCAGCTCCTAGGCGACGGATGAGGCTCCAACATTCCTGCTAGAGTGGTAAAGCGACCGGTCAGCAACTGTCTCCTCCCATTTCTTTCGCCGGGCTGTATTTTAGCGATTTCAATGAGATGGTCTGCTATCTCTGGGTCCCCTGATGTTTGATAGGATTGTAGGAGGGGCAGCACTTTCTCCGTCCAAACATGGGACATAGAGGGTTGGTAGCCTCGTGGGATTGCAGTATGGGCAGCCTTGAAGATTGCGCTGCAGAAGCGGTTGTATGCTTCATCTACAGTGATGGTGTGGAGTGGATGGTAACAATGCTCCGGTCCAGAGTTTCACTGAATTTCTTCCAGTTGGCTTTGCGGAAGTTCCAGCGCATCTTCCTTGGGCTGTATATGACTGGAAGTTGTAGGCAAATGTGTACAAGCAGGGGCCGGTGTTGGCTGTGTGGAAAATCATCAAGAATGAGGATCTGTGTAGGATATGGCTCCCCAGTTCAAAGAGCTGACCCCAACACAGGTCAGGAGAATAGTCCTTCTTCCACCTAGCAGAGTGGAAGGTTCCTCTTTGTTTGGGGTCGTATATCAAAGCGAGGTCATTCTGGATGCCCAGTCTGAAAGTGCCTCCCCCATCACTGTCCACTGCTGGGTACCCCCAGTCAGGGTGATGGCTGTTAAGTCCCCCACATAGATGGCAGGGTGGGGTAGGGTGGGTAAGACCTGCAGATCCCAGTTGGCATTAGGGGGCTTGTACACATTGACAATATGGAAGCCACCAATGATTATGGTGTCTGAGAAATGTGTTTGTTATCAGGTGATTTGCTTCAACTATGTCAGAAACGCACATAGGTGGCACGTCCATGTTTAGCATGTAGAACATAGCACAGGAGGTCAAAGCCTTTGATGTGAAGCGGCCAGCTTCCTCTGTGCCAATATGAGTCTCTTGGAGGCAGATTACATCAATCGAATGTTGGAAGGCGAGGACTTCGATAAGGCTTCGCTTGGCTGCAGATAGGCCTTCAACGGTTAGTTGTAATATGCGAAGGGCAGATCCTACCACAAAGTGCTCTTGGGGCTGTTTGCTTTCGGCTTTAGGACTGTGACTAGGATTCTTCTTTGACTTGGCACAGAGGCGTCGTCTCTTTGAATTTAGTCTGCTGGTAGGATCATTAGCTTCCCCAGGCAAGCCCGGGTACTGGCGGAGGGTGCGACGAGAACGCTGATCCATTGCCCCCACTGGACAGATGATCAGAATTAATGGACAGAATGCTGCATCCTGTTACAAATCAGCAGTTGAAATCAAACTTCCGTATTTTTTTGCATGTGGTCCAAAAGGCATGCAGGGTAACAGACTGTATGTGTTACTGTTTTTTTTCCCCCCTTCTTTTTTATTTAGTAATTTCTGAATGACTTTTGCTTTTACTTCTACTTTTTTACTTCATTGCTGAAGTATTAATATATTTGAAGATGTTTCTTGCCTGTGATCTGTATGTTAAGATGGACAGATGCATTAAAAGCAGAGACAAAACACTAACACTTGAATCAGAAGTCATCTGTGGCTAAATAATATACAGTATGATCTATAATGAATGATGGAATAAAGCTAGAACTTTGTGGGTGGTTTAGATAACACTTAAACTAGAAAAGCACTCGGAGAGCGCAGACCTCCACCAAGCACACAGTTTCCCCCCATACAGTGTTTGTGTGTACGTTTTCAGATTCCTTGACCATGAAAACATATGACTAGCAATTGGATTCACAATGATAGGATTAGTGGTTCAGTAGTTATTGACGAAAATGGCATTTTCCGTAATGGCGGTTTAGCACCACAGTTCCTCCATACAGTGTTTGTGTGTACGTTTTCAGATTCCTTGACCATGAAAACATATGACTAGCATTTGGATTCACAATGATAGGATTAGTGGTTCAGTAGTTATTGATGAAAATGGCATTTTGCGTAATGGCGGTTTTCTTGTGGACGGTGATCCGGATGACCACCAAAATGTAATCAAGTGTAGGATACCCCATTTCTGACAATCTGTGAAATTTCATGAAAATCTGTCCATAACTTTTTGAGTTATCTTGCTAACAATCAAACAAACAGACAAACAGACAAACCAACGTCGATGATCACATAACCTCCTTGGCGGAGGTAAAAATTATTCGTTGGCCTTTTTTCACATGTTTAGGACATCACTCAAAAAATATTTGGAGGAACCTCAAACACTAACTTTTTCTGCATAGTACAGAGTATTGGATGGATGCAATACAAATGTAGGGCATAAATATGCCACATTGTACTAATTTTGCATGAAAAATGCACCTGATGTGGTGCTGATAAGAAAAAAAAATGAATGGAATTGTTCCTATAACTTCCAGATTGTCAAATGGATCAACAAAATCTGTTGGACTTTTCCGCAGAGTCTGGTCAGCAGGCAACATGTTGACTCCCTAATTTAAAACAATAAAAAATACATATAAAAACCACATAACCATTTGCCTTCAGGAAAATGTTTGCCTAATACATATCCATATAAAATAAACTAATGTTTGAGCATGCCATTTGAATAGGGTCGAAGCAAAGTTACAATCAAAAGTTTACAGTGTTTAACTTAGTATGTAAATGATATTAAAAATGATCCGATCGATAAAGTTTAAAGACCAAAGTGAGCGCCTCATGTCCTAATACTTCGACTGTTTCAGAACCATGGACAGGTACGTTAAAATTTATTGTGTCCCCTGCTGACATACTCAGTTGCATAAAACTATAAACATCGTCACCGTTTCCTTTACTGTTTATTGTTCACTAAAATATTAATTTAATAATAATAATAATGGATTGGTTCCAAGGTTGTCATAGCCAGAAGGGGGCACTGGGGTTAAGCTCCCAGTGCTCATAAAATGCTCCTTACGGCGTGCGTCTCGAAAAGTCTCTGACAACTAAGTCCAACTCCTAGCCTGCCCATGTGGTTTAGTCTCCAAGCCCGGCGGAACTGCTTTTACTAATAGGAGAAGGGGCAAGGGCGGATCTCTGGCGCCTTAAAACCAGATGCTTTGGGTAGATGGTGGCTCGTCAACCTGGGAAGGTAGCCCATCTAGGGGAAGGTAAACCCTGATTTCAAACCTTCGCTGCCTTGCGGCACACCCGGTCACGGGAAAGGCTTCGGGAGTCAACCCCTGAGGAAAAATCCGGAGTCGGAGCCCCTAAGGCAGTTCTCTGTTGTGCTCAACATCGTTCTGGCAGCTCCTGCGACGGCGCTGGTGCCAAACTGTAGCAGCCCTGCTGTTCCTTTGGATTCATCAGTGACGTGGAGAGGGGGACATGCTGCATGGGCAACATCTTGTCCTCCATATCTTCCTGCCCAGGCTTGAATCCTACCAACGCCCAACGCTGGAAGGTAGAACACCGGGTCACTGGAGAGGACACTCCAGCTTCGCCTTTGGCGTAGACAAAACACGGGGAATGACAGTTACCGGTTCTAAGCCAACCGCTCAATTGGCAGTAGAGCGTGGCACCAGGGGTTGTTCCCGACGGTGGGAGGGATCATCGGATCTCACTGGACAGCTACCGCCCGCCTCAAGCTGGGCAGCCCCCAGCCAATAAGGTGTTGTCCCGCCACAGCTTGCTTTCCTCATTGGGTGCATGGGGATGAGGAGAGTCCGAACAGCAGGCTGAGAACCTTCGCACCAGGCAAGACAAAAAAAACAAAAGAGACCAACTCTAAAACTGGGAACTTGGAACGTCTGCACTATGATGACAGGACTCGCTGCTAACCTCAAGGACATCAACGACACCAGGAAGACTGCCATCATCAATAATGAGCTGAAGAGACTGGGAGTGGATATCGCCACTCTCCAGGAAACACGGTTGGCTGACGCAGGCACACAGAGAGAAGGACTACAAGTTCTACTGGCAGGGAAAGGGCAGTGACGAACACAGGGAACACGGAGTGGGCTTCGCAGTGAAGAACACCTTGCTGAGGATGGTGGAACCGGGCAGCAATGGCTCTGCATGACTCCTCACCCTCCGCCTCAACACCACTCAAGGCCCAGTCACCCTTGTCAGTGTGTATGCCCCAACACTGACAGCCACACCAGAGGCAAAAGATGAGTTCTACAAGAATCTCGCAACAACTGTCAGGATCATCCCCAACTCTGAACAACTCATTTCTCCTTGGAGACTTCAATGCCAGAGTGGGTGCTGACCACGACTCCTGGCCCTCCTGTCTTGGACCATTTGGCGTGGGCAGAATGAATGACAACGGACAGCGGCTGCTCAAGTTCTGCACATATCATGATCTGCGCATCACAAACTCGTTCTTCAAGACCAAGCCCCAACACAAGGTTTCCTGGCGACATCCGCGCTCAAAGCACTGGCACCAGCTGGACTTGATCCTGACCAGGCGCACCTCACTGAAGAACGTGCTAATCACCCATTCGTTCCAGAGTGCAGATTGCGACACAGACCATTCATTGGTGTGTTGCAAGGTCAAGCTGCAGCTGAAGAAATTCCATCGTGCTAGACAGCCTGGAAAGGCACGGATTGACACCAGCAAGATGGCCCAACCAGAACTTGTTGAGCAGTTTGCCTCCACCTTTGAGAAGGAACTTGGTGTACCACAAGAAGGAGAATCTGCAAAGCAGAAGTGGGAATAGCTGCGAAACACCATCCACCGCACAGCCTTGGCTACCTTTGGGAGGAAGACCTCGAAGTCACAGGACGGGTTTGATGAAGCCAAGCGCTCAGCACTTGCTGAGTACAAGAAGTACCCAAACGAGAAGAATCTCCAGATTCTCAGGGCTGCGAGAAGCAAAGTTCAGCAGACTACTCGGCGCTGTGCCAACGAGTACTGGATTCAGCTCAGCCAAGACATTCAAACCGCTGCCATAACAAGGAACATCCGTATGTACGTACGATGGCATCAAGAAAGCACTTGGTCCGGCTCAGAGCAAGACAGCCCCCCTCAAATCCTCCACTGGGGAGATGATCACAGAAAAGAACTAGAAAAGCACTCGGAGAGCGCAGACCTCCACCAAGCGCCACAGTTCCCCCCCATACAGTGTTTGTGTGTACGTTTTCAGATTCCTTGACCATGAAAACATATGACTAGCAATTGGATTCACAATGATAGGATTAGTGGTTCAGTAGTAAAAGCATTACCTCCTTGGCGGAGGTAATAAACTGAAGTGTTGGTGTTGTATCCATCTCCTCCATCTGCAAAGTCCCAGGCTGCGGGCGTTGCAATTCATCGCACAACCGCGTACAACCCACAGGCCAATGGGTTATGCGAGCGTTTTCATAGATCACTGAAAGCAGCACTCAGGGCTTCACTGACGGATGCAAATTGGGTAGACAGGTTGCCGTGGGTTTTATATTGGGGTTGCACTCCGCGGCAAAAGAGGATTTGGAAGCTTCCCCGGCAGAGAGCTCGTTTGAATTTGAATTGAATTGGAATTTCTGCCAAATAATCCCGCTCCGGACAGCTGCCCGTCTCAGCTTTTGCAGCGTAGCGCAAACACAGGCACGCTGCCGGGCCCTGGCCACCACTGTTTTTTCACGTGCTTTTGTGCCTAAAACTTTGAAGAACGCGGAGTTTGTGTTCGTCAGACACGACGACCAGCGCCCTCCATTGCGCCTGCACACATGTTGAAAATGGCCGTATCTCACAATGTTAAAGAATCCTTTAAAAAATTCCTGTATCCAGATGGTGATCCGGATCATCCCCCAAATTTAATCAGTTCTTCCTTGTACCATTTCCAACAACGCCTGAAAGTTTCATCAAAATCCGTCCAAAACTTTTTGAGTTATCTTGCTAACCAACAGACAAACGCTGACAAAAACATAACCTCCTGCGGCCTACGGCCTGGCGGAGGTAACAAGCAGATGGAGAGATGGGTGGATCACTACTCCGACCTCTACTCCAGACAGAACACTGTGACACCGTCAGCCCTTGATGCCATCGACTGCCTGCCATCCATGGACGAACTTGACGCCGAGCCAACCATCGACGAACTCAGCAAGGCCATTGATAGCTTGGCCGCTGGCAAGGCACCCGGCAACGACGGCATACCCCCCGACCTGATCAAGCACTGCAAGACCGCCCTACTGCTGCCATTGCATGACGTCCTCTGCCAGTGCTGGAAGGAAGGTGCCGTACCACAGGACATGAGGGATGCCAAGATCGTCACCCTCTACAAAATCAAAGGGGAGAGAAGTGACTGCAACAACTACAGGGGCATCTCCCTCCTCAGCATTGTTGGCAAAGTCTACGCACGAGTTGTTCTCGTTCGTCTACAGAAGCTTGCCGAACGTGTCTACCCCGAGTCTCAGTGTGGCTTCCGTGCTGAGCGATCAACGGTAGACATGATATTCTCCATCCGCCAACTCCAGGAGAAATGCAGAGAACAGAACATGCCCCTGTACGTTGCCTTCATCAACCTCACCAAAGCTTTCGATCTGGTCAGCAGAGAGGGCCTTTTCAAAATCCTGCCAAAGATAGGATGCCCACCAAAGTTGCAAAGCCTCATTGAATCATTTCACACCAACATGCAGGGGATAGTGCAGCACGACGGCAACGTCTCAGAGCCATTCAGCATATGCAGCGGAGTGAAACAGGGCTATGTACTTGCGCCAGCCCTCTTTGGGATTTTCTTTGCTATGCTCCTGAGGCATGCCTTCAGCACAGCAACAGAGGGAATCTACCTGCACACAAGATCTGATGGCAGGCTTTTCAACCTCGCCCACCTGAAAGCCAGAACCAAAGTACGCGAGGCTCTAATCAGAGTCATGCTGTTCGCAGACGACGCTGCAATCGCAACCCACACGCAGCAGGAGCTTCAGACCCTGATGGACTGCTTCTCCCAGGCATGCAAGGACTTCGGGCTTACCATCAGCCTGAAGAAGACTAACGTCTTGGCGCAAGGCACGGAAGCACCACCAACCATCACCATCGACGACTACGAGCTGGAGGTCGTGAATCAGTTTATGTACCTGGGGTCCACGATCAGCAACAACCTCTACCTTGATACAGAGATCGACAAGAGGATTGGAAAATCAGCCTTCACACTCGCTCGCCTCACCACACGAGTGTGGGAGAATCCCAAACTCTGTCGAGACGAAGATGGCAGTGTACAACGCCTGCGTCATCAACACACTGCTCTATGGGAGTGAGACGTGGACAACATACGCCCGGCAGGAAAAGAGACTGAACTCCTTCTACTTGCGCTGCATTCGCCACATCCTGGACATATTCTGGCAGGACAAAGTGCCCAACACAGAAGTTCTGTCCCGCGCCGGCCTTCCCTCCATGTTCACTCTACTCAGGCAGCGCAGGCTCCGCTGGCTAGGCCACGTTCACCGTATGGAGGATGGCAGAATCACCAAAGACGTCCTCTACGGAGAACTGGTGACTGGCAGGAGAGATGTTGGCCGCCCACAGTTGCGCTTTAGAGACGTCTGCAAGAGAGACATGAAGGCCCTGGAGATCAACACAGAGTGCTGGGAGGACCTTGCAACGGACCGCTCCAAATGGAGAGGCACCCTGACCAGACAACTCAAGGCGGGTGAATAGAGACTGACTGCTGCAGCAGATGAAAAAAGGACCCGCAGGAAGAACCGCCACAGACCCAGCAGCACGGAGACCACCCACAAGTGCGACCTGTGTGACAGGGACTGCCATTCGCGCATCGGCCTGCTCAGCCACAGGCGGCACTGTTCCAGCAGAGTAGACGTTTAGGATTCTCTTCCATGGTCATCATAGACCGACGGAGGCCGACGACGAATAATGGATTGCAATTATATAGATCCATTCACAATACCCAAAGCGCTTTATTATGAGTCCATTATTCATTCACTCCACAGACAGACAATGGTCGTGGTAAGCTACTGCTGTAGCCACAGACTCATGGAATGTTAATCTGCACCAATGGCCTCTCCGACTACTACCGAACATTCATACCCAGTGAATGTGTACATTTATACACATTTATACACTTGTGTATAAATGTGTATGAATGTTGATTTGATGAATTTATTTTAACAAGTCATCTTGACTTGATGAAATAAATAATTGCTAAACCTGAACAGCAAGACGTAATGCTTTGTTCTGGCTATTAAATACAGGGTCATGTTTAATAATTCCTTTCAAGGAAAATTAGACACGTAGAGGAATGAAGAATCTGTTTACTTGTAACCAATTATTAGTGTAGAGTCACACCTTTGAAAAGAACAGCTGAAAAAAACTGCATAGCACTTGTCATCAGCTGGATAGTATTATGTTCAGAAAAATAGACATCTGAGCAGTAAACTCTATAAATTAAAATGGCATTTGTAAAGCTAATATGAAATATGAATTTATGGTGCAAACAGGAAAGCTTTACATTTTAATTTGGTGATCAGCACAGAAAATGTCTGAAGTTTTCAAAAAAGAAAATTCTTCGTTTTTTTATTTACTATTTTTTCAGTGTTTGTCTGACTTTCATCTAAATCTTTTGAAATAACAATTTAAAAAACCGCATCATTTATTTTGAATGCAGACAGTGATGAAATGGATCAACATTTTCAGTTTAGTAGTTAAGAAGATATAATGTTTCTATAATGACATGGAAAAAGTGCAGATAGGACAAAAATGAACAATGAACAAGATTAATTGATTCCTACCGTTTCTGAAGCCCCCAGATCATCAAATGGATCAGCAAAGTCTGTTGGACTTTTCCTCAGAGTCTGGTCAGCAGGCAGCGTGTTGTCATTGTAAGATGTCACAAACTTAAAGTCACTGGTTCTAGAGCCTGTTGTCAAGTAGGCGTCATAATTGTAAGTGCTGCGTAAAGTTCCTGTGCCGTCAACATCTGCGTAATTAGGAGGGACATAAGCGCTGGGGATGGCAACTGCTCCATCAAACAACAGTCTGGGTTTTCTCCTGTGACAAAACCTCAGACCCAGGATGATGATGATGAAGGTGAGAAAAAAGGTGGACACAGACACCAGTGCGATGATCAGATAAGAGGTCAGTTTAGAGTTCTTCCCCTCATAGGAAATATCCTTCAGTTCTGGGACCTCCGCCAAGTTATCAGAAATCAGTAAATACATGGCACAGGTGGCAGAGAGAGAGGGCTGTCCGTTATCTTTCACTGCCACAATAAGGTTCTGTTTCATTCTGTCAGATTCTGAAATGTCCCGCTGTGTCCTGATCTCTCCACTATGGAGACCAATAGTAAAAAGTCCCGGATCAGTAGATTTGACTATATGATAGGAAAGCCAGGCGTTCTGTCCGGAGTCTGCGTCCACTGCTATGACTTTGGACACCAGAGAGCCTCCGTGTGCAGCTTTGGGGACCAGCTCGGTCATGAAAGAGTTTCCCTCCGGGGCGGGGTACAGTATCTGAGGAGAGTTGTCATTCACATCTGATATGAACACACTGACGGTCGCGTTGCTGCTGAGAGGAGGAGAACCGTTGTCTCTGGCCATCACGTGAACTTTAAAAACTCCTGAATTGTTCATAATCAAATGACCTCACAGCGTGGATCACCCCCATGTCTCCGTTAACGGATAGATAGGAGGACACCGGGGCTCCGGTCACCTCACCAGGTAACAGAGAATAAATCACTGTACCGTTTTGTCTCCAGTCGGGGTCTCGAGCACTAACGGAACATAAAGTGGAGCCAGGTTTGTTATTTTCAGTCACATATGCGCTGTAGGACTGTTCCTCAAACACAGGTGGGTTGTCGTTGATGTCAGCTACAGATAAGTGAACAGTTTTACAGGAGGACAGAGGTGGAGAGCCCTCGTCAGTGGCAGTGATTGTAATGTTGTAATCAGACACTAGTTCACGGTCCAGCTGTCCTGTGGTCACCAGAGAATAATAATTTTTAATAGAAGGAAGTAACTTAAAAGGGACACCCTGCTGGATGGAGCAGCGGACCTGTCGGTTTTTCTCAGAGTCTCTGTCCTGCACGTTAATGATGTCCACCTCTGTACCAGGAGACACGTTCTCTGATATGGGGTTAGACAGGGACTTTAAATAAATAACTGGAGCGTTGTCATTTATGTCAGTGACATTAATTATCACTTTAGCATAAGAGGTAAGACCTAAACCATCCTTAGCTTCTACTCTCATTTCAAAAGAGCTCGTTTCTTCGAAGTCAATAACTCCTGTTACTCTAATTTCTCCGGTTTTAGGATTAATAGTAAATACATTAATATCGTTGTCAGAAACGTGACTCAAATCATACGTCACATCTCCATTCACTCCTTCATCTGCATCAGTAGCACTAACAATAATCACCATTGTATCTGGAGGAGAGTTTTCTGGCAGACTGGCTTTATAAACAGCCTGACTAAACACTGGGGCGTTATCATTAGCATCCAGTACAGTAACGTGTATCACTACAGTACCTGATCTCTGAGGAGATCCACCATCCAAAGCTGTCAGAAGTAAATTCATCTCTTTTTCCTTCTCTTGGTCGAGAACATTTTCCAGCACAAGTTCAACTTTGTTGCTGTCAACAGCCAGAATAAAATTATTTTTCTTAAGGACGTATCTTTGAACAGCATTTTGACCGATATCTGCGTCATGAGCCCCCTCTATAGAGAAACGGTTGCCTTTGACCGCAGACTCCCTTATTTCCATTTCAATTAAATTCTTCTTAAATTTAGGCGAGTTGTCATTTACATCTTGAATGTGAAGACTAACACGGTGCAGCTCTAAAGGACTTTCTAAAACCAGATCCACTTTAACAACACAAGAAGGTTTCTTTCCACAAAGGTTTTCTCTGTCAGTCCTCTCCGCTGTGATCAAATCCCTGGTCCTCAGATTAATGTCACAGTGTGGGTGACCCCCACAGCAGACTGGGACAAGCAGAGCGCTCAGCTGGAGCAATTAGCAGAACAATGAGATGTATGCATTGAGATCAGTAGGCAGCTTCTCTTTGTCTAGCTCTTTCCTGCCAGTATCCTGCTGTTACGTTGACTCAAATGCAGGTGTTCATGACTTCCTGCTCTGTACTGTGATGCAAATGTCCCATGCCTTCCGGCCGTTTACTGTGATGTTAATGTGCCATTCATGCATTGTCTGTAGTGGGGTATTTAAACTGCAGATCGCTCTGTAACTCTCTCTCTCTGACTGCTCAACTGACCGCACGATTGCCTGAGAGCCTGAGGGCTCGCTCTAGCCCGCACCCACAGGGTGCGGGCTAGAGTGAGTTCTGTGATGAGTGAACTCACTCTAGTGAGTTCTAGAGTGAGTTCTGTGATGGCGGGATGAATGATCAATAAACACCCTTTTAAACTCTCAGTTTGCTGCCTATTATTACTTGCCGCCACAACAGTAGCGATGCGGAGACCCTTCAAAATCGAGACGAGCATTCCGTGAAGACAGTGTCCTTAAATCAATTCCAAGATCCTTGGCTATGTTTCCAATAACAGAACCCCGTTTCATCTCCTCGGGAAAAGAATAACTCAGGTCTCCACATACGAGGTGCAGCGTTAGACTAAACGAAGCAAAGCAGAGGGCCAGGCCTAACAATCGAAAACCTTTGTTTCCCATCCTGGCACAAAAATATCTTCAGGTTACAAAAACCGTTTTGTTTGACACAAAAAATAAAATTCTAATTAATAAAGCGTTATATCACAACATTTACTGTATCTTAGAGGACGTTAAAGGTTCGGAAATCCAACAGCGTCTGTAGACCTAATGCAGCTAATCTGTATTCATTTGCGGGTGGAGATAATTTTCTGTCAGCCAGCAGCGACACCAAGAGTCACATTTTAGTTTTCACGCTGATTTATAATAAAACAGCTATAAAATCTTCAAAAAGATTTAAACTATTCGCCCATATATTCTGTGCTTCTGATTGACATCAATGAAAAAATAAATCTTTAATCTCTAATCTACAGAACACACAAAACGAATACAAGCATAAATAAAAAAAGACAGCAATATGCACCACTGCTGTGTGCATTTAGTAGTTCTACCAAAAGCAAAAGTCGACTGTAAATCTTTAACAAGAGATACAGATGTCGTCAATGAGAATATGGATCACTTGTTTCACCCTTATAAATGGTATTTCAATACTTTTTAGCCACCGAAAGGTGTCATATTGGAATTATACAAATTATGCTTCTGAGCACCGTTTTGGCTTACCCAACAAAAACAGCAACCACTGTGGAGAATGTGCTCAAGGATGAGGCTGAGTTTATTCCTCAGATTCAGCTTTATTAACAGAGCACATACTCCAACCATCTCAAAGCAAGAAAGAGGAAGTTTTCATCTCACATCAGGGGTTTTATACCCCGGGCACGAAACAGCAGTCACATGGTGTTTAATCAAACATACAGTCACATGGTACTTAATCTCAATCACAAAGTAACCCCTTTGATCTCACACCATTGTCCTCTAGTCTCTGTGGTCCGGAAATCTCCCCCGGTCGTCTCCTTGAAACAAAGGCCGAATCTCACACTCTTCCTGTTGTCTCTCAGAGGCTCAGTCCCTTTTGTTCCATGAGACGTGTATCACACAATAAACATACAGCAATACATTTGTGGAGAATATGTACCCAACATATGTGCCACAAACACCTCATTTCAATAATGTACACAGGTGTTCGAGCGCATCACAATAACACAGTGAGACACTGCAAACTGGATGACTGCCAGCAATCCCGGGTTTCATTAAATCTCGAACAAATACAGGTACATCTCAAAAAATTAGAATATCATGAAAAAGTTCAATATTTTTTGACACTCATTTCAGAAAGTCAAACCCATATATTATATAGATTCATTACACAGAGAGTGATATATTTCAAGTGTTTGTTTATTTTAATTTTGATGATTATGAGTTACAGACCATGAAAACCCCAAACTCAGTTTCTCAAAAAATTAGAATATTGGATAAAATTAATTTAAAAAAAAATAGTTTTTTAATAGAAATGTTGGCCAACTGAAAAGTATGTCCATGTACACACTCAATACTTGGTCGGGGCTCCTTTTGGATTAATTACTGTATCAGTGTGGCGTGGAGGTGATCAGCCTGTGTTACTGCTGAGGTGTTATGAAGGTCCAGGTTGCTTTAATAGAGACCTTCAGCTCATCTGCATTGTTGGGTCTGGTGTCTCATCTTCCTCTTGACAATACTCCATAGATTCTCTATGGGGTTTAGGTCAGGAGAGTTTGCTGACCAATCAAACACAGTGATGCCATATTAAACCAGGTTTAAGCTGGAGAAGGTTGTACTGACAAATCAAGGTTGGTTTTTAGAATGTATCCTCTTAAATATGTGGTTGTTTAAAGAGCTTTTATTTCCTTCACGTAGTTTTATTTGCAACTTTTCTGTTACTGGACAGATGATCAGAATTAATGGACAGAATGCTGCATCCTGTTACAAATCAACAGTTGAAATCCAAACTTCCATTATTTTGCATGTGGTCCAAAAGGCATGCAGGGTAACAGACTGTAATGTGTTACTGTTTATTTTTCCCTTCTTTTTTAATATAGTATTTCTGAATACTTTTGCCTTTACTTTTTTACTTTCATTGCTGAAGCATTAATATATTTGAAGAGGTTTCTTGCCTGTGATCTTTATGTTAAGATTGGACAGATGCATTAAAAGCAGAAGACAAAACACTCTAACACTTGAATCAGAAGTCATCTGTGGCTAAATAATATACAGTATGATCTATAATGAATGATGAATAAAGCTAGAACTTTGTGGGTGGTTTAGATAACACTTTAAAAAAATTATTCGTTGGCCTTTTTTGTCACGGTGGCCCTCACAAGCCACCGTAAGACGCCAGCAGTCACCAGTGAGTTGCAGTGATGCTTATTAAGAGGTGCAGGAACAGAGAATGATACACACAATAGTGCGGGTAAGACAATCACAGGACGTACCTTAACAAGGAAGTGTAACGGGAACTTCAACAGAGCGTATCAGAACAGGCAGCTTAACGGGAAAGTTAACAAAGACTGCTGCATCGGGGAGCACTCAGCGCCTGCTTTTAACCCCGGTCACTAATGACCCCGAATGCAGCACAGCTGTTGATTCTGACAGCAGGGAGCTCCACTGGGCGCTGTCATAATAAGAGCCCGGGGAGCTAGAAGGAACCCACTGCTGTCAAAGCCTGGAAATGATACAAGATCCGAGTGCGGACGGAACCAGCACTCGGGCTGTAACATTTTTCACATGTTTAGGACACCACTCAAAAAAAATATTTGGAGGAATAAATAAATTGATACAAAAAACAAAATTCTAATTAATAAAGTGTTATATCACAACATTTACTGTATCTTAGAGGACGTTAAAGGTTCGGAAATCCAACAACGTCTGCAGACCTAATGCAGCTCATCTGTATTCATTTATGGGTGGAGATAATTTTCTGTCAGCCAGCAGCGACACCAAGAGTCACATTTTAGTTTTCACGCTGATTTATAATAAAACAGCTATAAAATCTTCACAAAGATTTAAACTATTCACCCATATATTCTGTGCTTCTGATTGACATCAATGAAAAAAATAAATCTCTAATCTACAGAACACACAAAACGAATACAAGCATAAATAAAAAAGACAGCAATATGCACCACTGCTGTGTGCATTTAGTAGTTCTACCAAAAGCAAACGTCGACTGTAAATCTTTAACAAGAGATATAAATGTCGTCAATGAGAATATGAATCACTTGTTTCACCCTTATAAATGGTATTTCAATACTTTTTAGCCACCGAAAGGTGTCATATTGGAATTATACAAATTATGTTTCTGAGCACTGTTTTGGCTTACCAAACAAAAACAGCAACCACCTCATTTTAATAATGTACACAGGTGTTCAAGTGCATCACGATAACACAGTGAGGCACTGGTTTCATTAAATCTCGAACAAATACAGGTACATCTCAAAACATTACAATATCATGAAAAAGTTCAATATTTTTTGTCACTCATTTCAGAAAGTGAAACCCATATATTATATAGATTCATTACACATAGAGTGATATATTTCAAGTGTTTATTTATTTTAATTTTGATGATTATGGCTTACAGACCATGAAAACTCCAAATTCCGTTTCTCAAAAAATTAGAATATTAGATAAAATAAATTTTAAAAAATAGTTTTTCAATAGAAATGTTGGCCAACTGAAAAGTATGTCCATGTACACACTCAATACTTGGTCGGGGCTCCTTTTGGATTAATTACTGTATCAATGTGGCGTGGCATGGAGGTGATCAGCCTGTGGAACTGCTGAGGTGTTATGAAGGTCCAGGTTGCTTTGATAGAGACCTTCAGCTCGTCTGCATTGTTGGGTCTGGTGTCTCTCATCTTCTTCTTGACAATACTCCATAGATTCTCTATGGGGTTTAGGTCAGGAGAGTTTGCTGACCAATCAAACATAGTAATGCCATGGTCATTAAACCAGGTTTTGATACTTTTGGCAGTGTGTGTGGGGCAGTGTGTGTGCCAAGTCCTGCTGGAAAATGAAATCAGGTTCTCCATAAAGCTTGTCAGCAGACGGAAGCAGGAAGCGCTCTAAAATTTCCTGGTAGACGACTGCGCTGACTTTGGTCTTGATAAAACACAGTGGACAAACGCCAGCAGATGACCTCTGTTCAGATAAAAGTAAATTTTGCATTTCATTTGGAAATCAAAGTCCCAGAGTCTGGAGAAAGAGTGGAGAGGCACAGAATCTAAGTTGCATGAGGTTTAGTGTGAAGTTTCTACAGTCAGTGATGATTTCAGGAACCATGTCATCTGCAGCTGTTGGGCCACTGTGCTTTATCAAGACTAAAGTCAGCACAGTCATCAACCAGGAAATTTTAGAGCACTTCATGCTTCCCTCTGCTGACAAGCTTTATGGAGAACCTGATTTCATTTTCCAGCAGGACTTGGCACCCCCTCCCACACACACACACAGTGCAAAAAGTATCAAAACCTGGTTTAGTGACCATGGCATCACTGTGTTTGATTGGCCAGAAAACTCTCCTGACCTAAACCCCATAGAGAATCTATGGAGTATTGTCAAGAGGAAGATGAGAGACACCAGACCCAACAATGCAGACGAGCTGAAGGTCTCTATCAAAGCAACCTGGACCTTCATAACACCTCAGCAGTAACACAGGCTGATCATCTCCATGCCACGCCACATTGATACAGTAATTAATCCAAAAGGAGCCCTGACCAAGTATTGAGTGTGTACATGGACATACTTTTCAGTCGGCCAACATTTCTATTAAAACAACTATTTTTTAAAATTTAATTTATGTAATATTCTAATTTTTTTTGAGAAACTGAATTTGGGGTTTTCATGGTCTGTAAGCCATAATCATCAAAATCAAAATAAATAAACACATGAACTATATCACTCTCTGTGTAATGAATCTATATAATATATGGGTTTCACTTTCTGAAATGAGTGACAAAAAATATTGAACTTTTTCATGATATTGTGGAGCGTGTAAAGAAAGAGGCGGATTTGGCTTCAGACGATTTATTACACAACTCACACAAGAAGCACAGACAGAATGACATCTCAGCAGAGACTCTTCTCTTAAATAATATGGCATTCCTCTAGAAGCTTCTAACACACAAAAGGTCACATTGCATTCACTTCCTTAATCCTTTACCATTCCTCTAGAAGGTTCTAACACACAAAAGGTCACACTGCATTCATCCTTCACACCTCCCTGTTATCTCATCAGGGAACCTCTGCTCTTTGTTCTTGTCTAAGATGTTACACAATTATGCTCTCCCCATGTACCGCCATAATATTCTAATTTTTTTGAGATGTACCTGTATACAGTGGTGTGAAAATGTGTTTGCCCCTTCCTGATTTCTCTCTTCCTTTTTTTGTATGTTTGTCACACTTAAATGTTTCAGATCACCAAAAAAATTTAAATATTAAACAAAGATAACAAGTAAACACAAAATGCAGGTTTTTGGTTTTTTTTTTAAATCTAAACCTACACGGCCCTGTGTGAAAAAGTGATTGCCCCCTAAACCTAAAAACTGGTCGGGCCACCCTTAAAAGCAACAACTGCAACCAAGCATTCGCGATAACTGGCAATGAGTCTTTTACAGCGCTGTGGAGGAATTTTGGACCACTCATCTTTGCAGGATTGTTGTAATTCAGTCACATTGGAGGGTTTTCAAGCAGGAACCACCTTTTAAAAGGTCATGTCACAGCATGTCAGTTGGATTCAGGTCAGGACTTTGACTAGGCCACTCAAAGTCTCCATTTTGTTTTTCTTAAGCCATTCAGAGGTGGACTTGCTGGTGTGTTTTGGATCATTGTCCTGCTGCAGAACCCAAGTGCGCTTCAGCTTGAGGTCACAAAAAGATGGCCGAACATTATCCTTCAGGATTTTTTGGTAGACAGCAGAATTCATGATTCCATTTACCACAGCAGGTCTTCCAGGTCCTGAAGCAGCAAAACATCCCCAGACCATCACACTACCACCACCACATTTTACTGTTGGAATGATGTTCCTTTTCCGAAATGCTGTGTTACTTTTACACTGGATGTAATGGGACACACACCTTCTAAAAAGTTCAACTTTTGTCTCGTCAGTCCACAGAGTATTTTCCCCAAAGTCTTGGGGAGCATCAAGATGTTTCCTGGCAAAACTGAGATGAGCCTTTATGTTTTTTTACTCAGCAGTGGTTTTCATCTTGGAACTCTGCCATGCAGGCTATTTTTGCCCAGTCTCTTTCTTATGGTGGAGTCATGAACACTGACCTTAACTGTGGTAAGTGAGGCCTGCAGTTCTTTGGATGTTGTTGTGGGGTCTTCTGTGACCTATTGGATGAGTCGTTGCTGTGCTCTTGGGGTAATTTTGGTTGGCCGGCCGCTCCTGGGAAGGTTCACCACTGTTCCATGTTTTTGCCATTTGTGGATAATGGCTCTCACTGTGGTTTACTGGACTCCCAAAGCTTTAGAAATGGCTTTATAACCCTTTCCAGACTGATAGATCTCAATTACTTTGTTTTTTATTTGTTCCTGAATATATTTGGCTTGAAGCATGATGTCCATCTTTTGAGGATCTTTTGGTCTACTTCACTTTGTCAGGCAGGTCGTATTTAAGTGATTTCTTGATTGAGAACAGGCGTGGAAGTAATCAGGCCTGGGTGTGGCTGGAGAAATTGAACTCAGCTTTCCAAAGATGTGATAAACCACAGTTCATTTATGTTCTAACTGGGGGGGGGGGGGGGGTCACCTTTTCATACAGGGCCATGTAGGTTTGGATTTGTTAACCCTTAATAACAAACACCTTAATTTAAAAAACTGCATTTTGTGTTTACTTGTGTTATCTTTGTCTAATATTTAAATCTGTTTGATGATCTGAAACATTTAAGCGTGACAAACATACAAAAAGAGAGAAATCAGGAAGGGGCAAACACTTTTTCACACCACTGTATATCATGTGATTTTTTTATTTATTCATACTCTTAAAGCATAGCTAAGGGTCAGGCGTGGGTAGGCCAGTAACTTCTCCCCATTTAAAACTTGCATATTATTTTGATATGATTACTCAGGGCAGTTAGGTTAAGTAAGCATCTATTAAAAATTACCTTGGTCAGTAACTTTGATTGGGGCTATTCTTTTTCCTCATGAATAAACTACAAAATGTTTGAAGAAAAAGTAAAACAGAAACTATCTACATAGGTACAACACATCATATAATACCCATATACTGTATCATACTTTACATAGAAAGAACAGATTGTAATAAATAAATATTTTCTGAGCCAGAAGAGAAGAACAATGATTTTATCATTAATGGGAAGACAAAATGATGAGAGAAACATCGGCCATAAAAGGTGAAATAAAACCTTATGACTACAACCAAATGCACTCGAGGAAAAGCACGGGTTTTACTGATAACTGTCATGACTCGCCGCTCATCAGCGGCGCCAGCTGCGCGCACACCTGCATCTCGTCAGCGGCAAGGTATTTAACCCACTCTGCCCTGGGCTTCGGCCTGAAGCCGTCTCTCTACTTCGGCATCTCTTGCTACAACGGAACTCTCGCCTACGAGCAAGATAATCTGGGTAAGCTCCCCTTACCTCCTTTTCTCCAGCCTTCTCCCCTGTGCACAGGTGGATTCCCCGGCGGCGGACTTCCCCATCTCGCCGCTGCCTCCTCGCTGCTGCTACAGGCACTCCAGGTCGCTGTCTCCCGGGCTCCGCCCTTGTCGACGCCAGCCACCTGTCCTAACCAAGTAAGCCAGCAAAACCGTTATTATCCTCTGTATTGGTGTGGTGCCCGTTACCCTTCTCCCTCTGCTTCCTCCCATAGGGTTGTCCGGCTGAACGGCTTCCTGCCCCTTTGCCTGACGCAGACGCCACCACCAATACATCCTTATTCTACAGACACGCAGTCACACATCCCTGTTGTTAATAAAGCTATTAAATCTACCCTGAGCCTGCATGTGTGTCTCCTGAGCCGTGCGTTATGTCAGTACGGCTTCAGCAGAGCGGCTCGGCAGACAGCGGGCTTGCACGCTGTCTTTCCACCCTCGAGGCTCGGGTGGATCTAATAGCCCACCAACAACAGGTGATACTGAACCAATTAACAGTGATAACTAACCGATTAGACTGCCTGGACCCCCAGCAGCCGTTCCCCTCCGTCCGTCTGGGTGGCGCAGCCTCCGCTGCTCCAGCGGCTGTCCAGCCTGCTCCGGGTGCGCCGGCACGGCTCACACCAATCCCCACTCCCGCTCGCTTTAGCGGCAAGCTTGGTGGAGCTCGGGGTTTTATCATGCAGTGTGAGTCCGTGTTCCATCGCATTCCCGGAGACTTCCCCTCAGACCACAGTCGGATTGGCTATGTAGGTAACCTCTTGGAGGGTCGAGCGCTTACCTGGGCTTATGCCATTATGGCGAAGCCCAGCTATGCCACCCTCACCTATGGCCAGTTCGTGCGACAATTCCTGGAAGTGTTCGATCACTCGCGTTTGGACAGTGTCCAGGTCGACCGCCTTCTCGGCCTCCAACAGGGGAGCTGATCGGCGGCCGAATACGCGATCGACTTCCGGGTTACCGCGGAGGAAGTTGGCTGGGAAGAGCGTGCGCTCTGCGGCATCTTCCTCCGCAGCCTCAACTCAGGTCTGAGGGATGAGCTGGCCAGCCGGGATATCCCGGAGACTCTAGCGGAGCTGATCTCCCTCGCTATTAGCTTGGATAACAGGCTGCGCGAGCGCGCCTCGGAGCGGAAGTCCTCTTCTCGCTCGCGGGGTGCCTCAGCGCGCCTGCCCCAAGCTCGCCACCTGGCGTTACCGCCGCCGGAGGTCTCCGAGGAGTCGGAGCCAATGGTGACAGGCCGGACAAAGCTCCCCCTGGCAGAGAAACAACGCCGCCGTGAGCTGGGCCTTTGCATGTATTGTGGGGGCAGCCAGCACACGGTGGAGCATTGTCCGGAGAAGCCAAACGGGGAGGTCCGCGAGTCACTGTAGGGGGCCTCGCGGACGCTAATTGGTTAAATCCCCTCACACATTTGACGCTGCCCATCCGCTTCTGTCACAATCTCACAGGGCACCTCACTCATGCACTGGTGGATTCAGGCGCGGAGGGTAGCTTCATTTCACAGAGCCTGGCAACCCAATTGGGCATCCGTTGTCACCCCCTCGATCCTCCTCTCGCCCTAGTTAATCTCTCCCGTGTCTCCCTGGGAAAAGTGACCCACCGGACATCCCCTGTCCCGGTAATCATCTCAGGAAACCACCAGGAGGATATCTCCTTCTATGTTCTGCCCACCTCGGTTTCACCTGTCATTCTCGGATACCCTTGGCTCCGCCTCCACAACCCCGTCTTGGACTGGAAGACCGGTAAAGTGTCTGCTTGGACCACCTTTTGTATGGGCACCTGTCTCCAATCCGCTGCCTGCGCCCCGTCCTCGTCCCCCACAGCTAAGGACGCCGCGCCTCCGGATCTCACCCTGGTGCCCTCAGAGTTCCACGACCTGGGTGCGGTCTTCAGCAAGTCCAAGGCGATGTCTCTTCCTCCTCACCGGCCCTACGACTGTGCCATCAACATCCGCCAGGGGGCGCCCCTACACTCGGGATGCCTCTACAGTCTGTCAGCGCCAGAGAAGGAGGCAATGAACACCTACTTGAAGGAGTTGCTCAGCGCTGGGATTATCCGACCATCTTCCTCACCATTAGGCGCAGGGTTCTTCTTCGTGGGTAAAAAGGACAGGTCCCTTCGTCCTTGCATAGAGTACCGAGCTCTCAATGACATCACGGAGAAGGACCGTTACACCCTGCCCCTGATGGACACCGCCTTCCACTCCCTCCAGGGGGCGACCTGGTTTACCAAGCTGGATCTCCGCAGCGCATACCACCTCGTCCGGATCCGGGAGGGAGATGAATGGAAGACTGCCTTCCGTACCCCTAACGGTCATTTTGAATATCTTGTTATGCCGTTTGGGTTGACCAACGCTCCAGCCGTCTTTCAGCTCCTCATTAATGATGTCCTCCAGGATTTCATCGGCCTGTTCGTGTTCGTTTACCTGGACGATATCCTCATCTTCTCCAGGTCCAGAGATGAGCACCGGGTCCACGTGAGGTGGGTCTTGCAGAGGCTGCTGGAGAATCGACTATATGTCAAGGCGGAGAAGTGTGAATTCTACGCCAAGACCACTTCCTTCCTGGGGTTCGTCATCTCCCATGACCAGGTGCTCCCGGACCCAGCGAAGGTCAAAGCGGTGGTGGATTGGCCCACACCAACCTCTAGGAAACAGGTTCAGCAGTTCGTCGGGTTTGCCAATTTCTACCGCCGCTTCGTCCCTAACTTTGGAGCCATCGTCGGTCCTCTGACCCGCCTCACCTCCCCTAAGACCCTGTTCCGGTGGACTGAAGAGGCCGCAACGGCCTTCCAGGCGCTGAAGACGGAGTTTTCCTCCTCCCGGGTCCTCAGCCAGGTCGATCCCGCGCTGCAGTGCATTGTGGAGGTGGACGCTTCGGACACGGGGGTGGGGGTGGTGCTGTCCCAGCAGTCTCCTGCCAACGGAGCCAAGCGACCCTGCGCTTTCTTCTCTCACCGCTTGTCCCCGGCGGAGCGTAATTATGACGTGGGGGACAGAGAGCTTCTGGCCATCAAGCTTGCGCTTCAGGAGTGGCGCCACTGGCTGGAGGGGGCCGCCTTGCCATTCGTGGTCCTTACTGACCACAAGAACTTGGAGTATCTAAGATCTGCCAAGCTTCTGAACGCCCGCCAGGCACGCTGGTCCCTGTTCTTTGCAAGGTTTAAATTCAACATCACCTACAGGCCTGGCTCCAAGAACGGCCTGCCCGACGCCCTCTCCAGGCAATTCGCCCCGGTGGCCTCGGAAGATGCTGTTCACACCATCCTGCCCAGGTCGTGCGTTGTGGGGGCTGTTTCCTGGGACACTGAGGACAAGATCCGGAGGGCGCAGGAGTTGGAACCGGACCCTGGCGGCGGACTGGAGGGGAGGCTCTTCGTGCCATCTGCTGTCCGGGGGGACGTTATCCACTGGCTCCATACCTCTAAGCTCACCTGCCATCCTGGAGCTTCCCGGATGATCGACCTCCTCCAGCGGTCCTTTTGGTGGCCAGGTCTGCGGAAGGATGCCGCCCGCTACGCCCGGGCCTGCCCCGTCTGCGCCACCAGTAAGTCAGGTAACGCTCCCCCTGCGGGTCTGCTCCAGCCCCTGCCCGTCCCTGGCAGGCCCTGGTCGCACATCGCCCTAGACTTTGTCACCGGCCTCCCTGTCTCCAACAACTTCAACACAGTTCTGACCATCGTTGACCGTTTCTCCAAGGCCGCCCACTTTGTGCCCCTACGTGGACTCCCCTCAGCCTTGGAGACGGCGGACCTCCTCATCCAGCACGTGGTCAGACTGCACGGAATACCGGTCGACGTGGTCTCCGATCGTGGTCCCCAGTTCTCTTCGGACGTCTGGAGATCCTTTTGCAACGCCCTGGGAGCCAAAGTAAGACTCACCTCCGGCCATCACCCTCAATCCAACGGGCAGTGTGAGCGGACCAATCAGGAGCTGGAGGCTGCGCTCCGCTGCGTCACCACATCTAAGCCCGCGTCCTGGAGCTCACACCTCGCCTGGGTGGAGTACGCCCACAACACCTCCCGCTCTTCTGCCTCCGGGATGTCTCCCTTCAAGGCATCCCTGGGTTACAATCTACTTCTATTCCCCGCGCAGGAGGGCGAGTTGGCTGTCCCCTCAGCCCAGGCGCACCTCAGGCGGTGCCGCTCCTTTTGGACTACGGCGCGCAATGCGCTTTTACGCACGGCAGAGCGCAACAAATCCACGGCGGACCGGCACAGGAGACCTGCCCCTGCCTACCAGGTGGGACAACAAGTCTGGATGTCCACACAGGACGTAAACTTAAAGGGTGAGAGGAGGGAGCTGGCCCAACGGTTCATCGGCCCATTTCCCATTACCAAGATCATCAACCCGGTGGCTGTGCGTGTGGCTATTCCCTCCTCCCTCCACATCCATCCCACCTTCCACGTCTCCAAGGTTAAACCGGTGGTCTCTGACCCCCTCTGCCCTCCACCTGCAGCACATCCCGCTCCCCGGATGATTGGTGGCCACCCGGCCTGGACTGTCTCCGACATCTTGGACTCCCGGCACCGGGGTCGAGGGTTGCAGTATTTGGTGGACTGGGAGGGCTATGGACCCGAATGGAGGCAATGGGTGCGTTCCTCGTTTGTGTTGGACCGGTCTCTTATCGCTGAGTTCCATCGAGCGCACCCAGAGAAACCATCGCCAGGAGGCGCTGCTAGAGGGGGGAGTACTGTCATGACTCGCCGCTCATCAGCGGCGCCAGCTGTGCGCACACTTGCATCTCATCAGCGGTGAGGTATTTAACCCACTCTGCCCTGGGCTTCGGCCTGAAGCCGTCTCTCTACTTCGGCATCTCTTGCTACAACGGAACTCTCGCCTACGAGCAAGATAATCTGGGTAAGCTCCCCTTACCTCCTTTTCTCCAGCCTTCTCCCCTGTGCACAGGTGGATTCCCCGGCGGCGGACTTCCCCATCTCGCCGCTGCCTCCTCGCTGCTGCTACAGGCACTCCAGGTCGCTGTCTCCCGGGCTCCGCCCTTGTCGACGCCAGCCACCTGTCCTAACCAAGTAAGCCAGCAAAACCGTTATTATCCTCTGTATTGGTGTGGTGCCCGTTACCCTTCTCCCTCTGCTTCCTCCCATAGGGTTGTCCGGCTGAACGGCTTCCTGCCCCCGTGCCTGACGCAGACGCCACCACCAATACATCCTTATTCTACAGACACGCAGTCACACATCCCTGTTGTTAATAAAGCTATTAAATCTACCCTGAGCCTGCGTGTGTGTCTCCTGAGCCGTGCGTTATGTCAATAACTGTGTTCAAGGATGAGTTTCAAAACTATCCTACAATAAAATACTTGGTACAGTTTTGTGGAAAACACCCCTAAGGGTTGAACAAGCCTAACTGGTTATTACCAACCTTTGCTGATCACCAACCTGAGAGGACGCCTCCCTCAAGCCTGATTCCAAAACAGCTTCAGCACCACTAACAGCTACAGCAAACTTGAGCACACATTGTAAGTGTAGCAGAGAAAGTCATACTAAAATATTCCAGCACTGTAACATAAGTTCAGATTCCTGAGTTCATAAATCTATAAAAACGTATTTAAATGTAATGAATATGTTTATTTATAAGCTAGAGAAGGTTGTACTGACAAAGCAAGGTTGCTTTTTAGAATGTATCCTCTTAAATATGTGGTTGTTTAAAGAGCTTTTATTTCCTTCACGTAGTTTTATTTGCAACTTTTCTGTTACTGGACAGATGATCAGAATTAATGGACAGAATGCTGCATCCTGTTACAAATCAACAGTTGAAATCCAAACTTCCACTATTTTGCATGTGGTCCAAAAGGCATGCAGGGTAACAGACTGTAATGTGTTATTGTTTTTTGTTTCCTTCTTTTTTATATATTATTTCTGAATACTTTTACCTTTTTACTTTCATTGCTGAAGCATTAATATGTTTGAAGATGTTTCTTGCCTGTGATCTTTATGTTAAGATTGGACAGATGCATTAAAAGCAGAGACAAAACACTCTAACACTTGAATCAGAAGTCATCTGTGGCTAAATAATATATAGTATGATCTATAATGAATGATGAATAAAGCTAGAACTTTGTGGGTGGTTTAGATAACACTTTAAAAGATTATTTGTTGGCCTTTTTCACATGTTTTGGACATCACTCAAAAAATATTTGGAGGAACCTCAAACACTACCTTTTTCTGCATAGTACAGAGTATTGGATGGATGCAATACAAATGTAGGGCATAAATATGCCACATTGTTCTAATTTTTGCATGAAAAATGCAGAATTGTTCCTATAACTTCCAGATAGTCAAATGGATCAACAAAATCTGTTGGACTTTTCCTCAGAGTCTGGTCAGCAGGCAATGTGTTGACTCCCAATTTAAAACAATAAAAAATACATATAAAACCACATAAACATTTGCCTTCAGGAAAATGTTTGCCTAATACATATCCATATAAAATAAACTAATGTTTGAGCATGCCATCTGAATAGGGTCGAAGCAAAGTTACAATCAACAGTTCACAAGTTTAACTTAGTATGTAAATGATATTAAAAATGATCAGATCGATAAAGTTTAAAGACCAAAGTGAACGCCTCATGTCTAATACTTCGACTGTTTCAGAACCATGGACAGGTACGTTAAACTTTATTGTGTCCCTGCTGACATACCCAGTTGCATAAAACTATAAACATTGTCACCGTTTCCTTTCACTGTTTATTGTTCACTAAAATATTAATTTAATAATAATAACAATAATGGATTGCAATTATATAGAGCCATTCACGATACCCAAAGCTTTTTATTATGAGTCCATTAATCATTCACCCCACAGACAGACAATGGTCGTGGTAAGCTACTGCTGTAGCCACAGACTCATGAAATGTCAATCTGCACCAATGGCCTCTCCGACTACTACCGAACATTCATACCCAGTGAATGTGTACATTTATACACATTTAATGTGTATGAATGTTGATTTGATGAATTTATTTTAATAAGTCAACTTGACTTGATGAAATAAATAATTGCTAAACCTGAACAGCAACACATAATGCTTTGTTCTGGCTATTAAATACAGGGTCATGTTTAATAATTTCTTTCAAGGAAAATTAGATATGTAGAGGAATGAAGAATCTGTTTTCATGTAACCAATTATTAGTGTAGAGTCACACCTTTGAAAAGAACAGCTGAAAAAACTGCATAGCACTTGCCATCAGTTGGATAGTATTATGTTCAGAAAAATAGACATCTGAGCAGCAAACTCTATAAATTAAAATGGCATTTGTAAAGCTAATATGAAATATGAATTTAAGGTGCAAACAGGAAAGCTTTACATTTTAATTTGGTGATCAGCACAGAAAATGTCTGAAGTTTTAAAAAAAAAAATCTTCGTGTTTTTTTTATTTACTATTTTTTCCATGTTTGCCTGACTTTCATCTAAATCTTTTGAAGTAACAATTTAAAGACACACATCATTTATTTTGAATGCAGACAGTGATGAAATGGATCAACATTTTCAGTTTAGTAGTTAAGAAGATATAATGTTTCCATAACGACATGGAAAAAGGGCAGATAGGATAAAAATGAACAATGAATAAGATGAATTGATTCCTACCGTTTCTGAAGCCCCCAGATCATCAAATGGATCAGCAAAGTCTGTTGGACTTTTCCTCAGAGTCTGGTCAGCAGGCAGCGTGTTGTCATTGTAAGATGTCACAAACTTAAAGTCACTGGTTCTAGAGCCTGTTGTCAGGTAGGCGTCATAATTGTAAGTGCTGCACAAAGTTCCTGTGCCGTCAACATCTGCATAATTAGGAGGGAGATAAGCGCTGGGGATGGCAACTGCTCCATCAAACAACAGTCTGGGTTTTCTCCTGCGACAAAACCTCAGACCCAGGATGATGATGATGAAGGTGAGAAAAAAGGTGGACACAGACACCAGTGCGATGATCAGATAAGAGGTCAGTTTAGAGTTCTTCTCCTCATAGGAAATATCCTTCAGTTCTGGGACCTCCGCCAAGTTATCAGAAATCAGTAAATACATGGCACAGGTGGCAGAGAGAGAGGGCTGTCCGTTATCTTTCACTGCCACAATAAGGTTCTGTTTCATGCTGTCAGATTCTGAAATGTCCCGCTGTGTCCTGATCTCTCCGCTGTGGAGATCTATAGCAAAAAGTCCCGGATCAGTGGATTTGACTATATGATAGGACAACCAGGCGTTCTGTCCGGAGTCTGTGTCCACCGCTATGACTTTGGATACCAGAGAGCCTCCGTGTGCAGCTTTGGGGACCAGCTCAGTCATGAAGGAGTTTCCCTCCGGGGTGGGATACAGTATCTGAGGAGAGTTGTCATTCACATCCGATATGAACACACTGACGGTCATGTTGCTGCTGAGAGGAGGAGAACCGTTGTCTCTGGCCATCACCTGGACTTTAAAACTCCTGAACTGTTCATAATCAAACGACCTCACAGCGAGGATCACCCCCGTGTCTCCGTTAACGGATAGATAGGAGGACACCGGGGCTCCGTTCACCTCACCAGGTAACAGAGAATAAATCACTGTACCGTTTTGTCTCCAGTCGGGGTCTCGAGCACTAACGGAACATAAAGTGGAGCCAGATTTGTTATTTTCAGTCACATATGCGCTGTAGGACTGTTCCTCAAACACAGGTGGGTTGTCGTTGATGTCAGCTACAGATAAGTGAACAGTTTTAGAGGAGGACAGAGGTGGAGAGCCCTCGTCAGTGGCAGTGATTGTGATGTTGTAATCAGACACTAGTTCACGGTCCAGCTGTCCTGTGGTCACCAGAGAATAATAGTTTTTAATAGAAGGAACTAACTTAAAAGGGACACCTTGCTGGATGGAGCAGCGGACCTGTCGGTTCTTCTCAGAGTCTCTGTCCTGCACATTAATGATGCCCGCCTCAGTACCAGGAGACACGTTCTCTGATATGAGGCTAGACAGGGATGTTAAATCTATCACTGGTGCGTTGTCATTTACATCAGTAACATCTATTAACACCTTGGAATAAGAAGTTAGTCCTAAACCATCTTTGGCCTCTACTCTAATTTCATAAGAACTCATTTCTTCAAAGTCAATTGTACCTGTTACTCTAATTTCTCCTGATTTAGGATCAATAGAAAATATATTTATGTCGTCCTCAGAAACGTGACTCAAATCATACGTCACATCTCCATTCACTCCTTCATCTGCATCAGTAGCACTAACAATAATCACCATTGTATCTGGAGGAGAATTTTCAGGCAGACTGGCTTTATAAACAGCCTGACTGAACACTGGGGCGTTATCATTAGCATCCAGTACAGTAACGTGTATCACTACAGTACCTGATCTCTGAGGAGATCCACCATCTAGAGCTGTCAGAAGTAAATTCATCTCTTTTTGTTTCTCTCGATCAAGTTTATTTTCCAAAACAAGCTCAACCTTGTTGCCAACACCAAGAATAAAATTATCATTCTTCTGAAGAATATATCTTTGAACAGCATTTTGACCGATATCTGCGTCATGGGCCTCCTCTATTGAGAAGCGGTTCCCTTTTTCTGCAGACTCGCTAATCTCCATTTCACTTACACTCTTTTTAAATTTAGGCGAGTTATCATTCACATCTTGAATATGAAGACTAACACGGTGCAGCTCTAAAGGACTTTCTAACACCAGATCCACTTTAACAACGCAAGAAGGTTTCTTGCCACAAAGGTTTTCTCTTTCAATCCTCTCCGCTGTGATCAAATCTCCGGTCCTCAGATTAATGTCACAGTAGCGTTTACGGGTCCCTTCAAAATTCAAACGGACGTTTCGGGAAGACAGTGTCCTCAAATCGAGTCCGAGATCCTTGGCTATATTTCCAATAACAGAATCCCGTTTCATCTCCTCTGGAAAAGAATAACTCAGGTCTCCAAAAACAAAATGCAGCCAGACAAAAAACGACGCAAAGCAGAGGATCGGGCCTAACGATGAAAATCCTTTGTTTCTCATTGTGACGCAAATTTTGAAGATACTAGATCTTTCCGGGGTAAGAAACAACGATTTAAAAAAAAAAAAAAAAAAGCACAGTCACAGAGTCGTTGATGGTTGTGCAATGTTTTCGTAAATGTTCGGAAATTATGTTTTCCTCAGTAAAATGAAGCTGGTTTGTCTGCAGTTGTTGGGAGAGGCAAATATGTATTTTCTGACAGCCAACAGCGACACCAAGAGTTGCTCTTCAGACATTATGCAGTATATGGAATAGACTTTCCACTATTTCCAAGCACAATACTTTCATTTACTACCGTAATCTCTGTAAATACCCCCAGTAAATAGCTTGGCATTAAATGTGTAGTAAATGTTGTCGACCTACAACAGATGGACTCTTTGTCATTTGTTTCAAAATCTACAGACACAACAATTATGTTCCATTTGGTTTCATATTTTAAAATGTTTATAAAGACTACCTCTAGCAATAGCACGAGCCGGTAAATTTCTTGGAAATGCATCAGTATTTAAACATTTAATTTCATGCAATAAACAGACAAAATCACTTGACCATCAACAGTTTGCACATAACCAGTATTCCCTAGTGAACCTTGGTTAAAAAAAAAAAAAGTCTTTGTCCAGCTATATTTGCGCCTGATCTAAAGACTCTCCGTGGATGACGGCAGGGTTGGTCTGAGCTTTTGGAATAAAATGCCTTCTTACTGTTCTCAAATTCTACAAAATCCAGTGGAAAACGTATAACATAATCCTTAAAAGAGCAAACTTGAGCACAAACCTATCCTCAGGAAGGTTCAGAAACAAGAGATCTGTTTTTTCTAATTACTAAGATATAAATGATTACTTTGTGGGAATGTGCAATTGATGAGGCAGGTTTGTCTCAGAACAGCTTTATACACATTCTCCTACATCTCAAAGTAGAAAGAGAACATCACAGGAAACTCTCGTCCCTTAAATACCCGGGACTCTCACAGCTCACAAGTCACTTTGCATCACAAGTCACATTGCATTATAATCGCCAGTCACAATGCATCTCCTCTATAATCCCTTAATATCACCCCCACAGTCTCAGGCTCTGCATACCAAAGCTAACACCTTCACAGCTTCCTGTTATCTCCAAGGAAACTCTGTCTTTGTTCTTATCTAAAATGTGAGGTCTTAAATAAGTCACAAAGTAGGTCACATGTGTGGCCACACTACCCCCCACCCCCACCCCAAACATTTAGATCGAACAACAGAATAACAGTTGCATGCTGTGATAACATCATTGCACATCAATCCACATGCTGCTTGGGCCTCAGTCTTCTCCCGTATCTGCTGTAACTAGGTTTCACCGCTTCCACGGCGCTGTCATGCTGGGGAGCTGCTGTCTGAGGGTGCGAACTTCCTGTCAGTCTCTGCGGGTGATCTGGGGAATTATTACTCTGGGAAACATCCCGTGGTAGTCTACCGCGTCGAGGGGCCCTTGCCAACAGCACTTGTTCGTCCGCCACCACAAAAGCGGGTTTGAGTCTGTTTATGCCAACCTTTTCCCTCCTACCCCCCAAATCTAGCAAAAAATGCTTGTCCCCCATTTCAAACACTCTGAACGGCCCATCATAAGGTGGTCGCAGTGGTGTGCGATGTACGTCATGTCTGATAAAAACAAACTCCACGTTTTTCAAAGCTTTAGGCACAAAAACGCACGGAAAACTGTGATGGACGGGGCCCGGCAGCGTGCCTGCATCAACGCTACGCTGCAACAGCTGAGACGGGGAGCTGCTTGGCGCAGGATTATCCGGGAGAAACTCCCCGGGTAGCCGAAGTGGCTGCGTGAAAACGAGCTCCGCTGGGGAAGCCTCTAAGTCTTCTTTAGGTGCAGAACGCAACCCTAATAAAACCCACGGAAGCTTGTCCACCCAATTTGCATCCGTCAGTGACGCTCTAAGCTTTCAATGACCTGTGAAAACGTTCGCACAACCCATTAGCCTGCGGATTGTATGCGGTTGTACGGTGAATTTTGACACCTAGGCTGCGGGCCATTGTTGACCAAAGTTCAGAAACAAATTGCGGGCCTCTGTCAGATGTAATGTCCGACGGGACTCCAAAACGCGCCACCAATGCCGTTACAAATGCACGCGCCACCTCCTCGGCTGTGGTTGATGCCAAAGAGACCGCCTCCGGCCAGCGCGTGGTGCGGTCCACCATGGTCAGAAGGTGCGTGTACCCCTGTGATGGCGAGAAGGGGCCCAAGAGGTCCACGTGAACGTGGTCGAACCTCTTGGAAGGAATGAGAAATGGCTCCAATGGAGCTTTCGTGTGCCTGTGTATCTTGGCCCGTTGGCATGCCATGCAGGCTGCCGCCCACTCCTTAACTTGTTTGCGAAGGCCGGGCCACACAAATTTTTCCACTACCATTTTGACCGACGCACGAACCCCCGGGTGCGCCAGAGAATGAATCGAGTCGAAAACGCGGCGGCGCCATGCTGCCGGTACCACGGGACGCAGTCGTCCCGTGGAGACATTGCAGATTAAGGGGGGCCTGCCGTCTTGCAGCTCCCTGCTCTCCAGCCTTAACCCTGTTGGTCCAGACTGGAGTGCGCGCACATCCACGTCACTACCTTGCTCCGCGGCCATGGCTGTGTAATCTATCCCCACGCAGACGGGGGAAGCCACGGCGCGCGAGAGGCAGTCTGCCACTACGTTCAGTTTACCCGACACATGCTGAATATCGGTAGTAAACTCTGAAATCGCGGCTAACTGCCTCTGTTGCCGGCCTGACCACGGCTCTGAAACTTTGGCCATCGCAAATGTTAGTGGCTTGTGGTCAACGAACGCAGTGAAACAGCGCCCTTCTAGCCAGAACTGGAAGTGGCGAATGGCCAAATGGAGAGCCAGCAACTATCTGTCGAACACGCTGTATTTACGCTCACTATCGCGCAAAGTCCTGCTGAAAAAGGCGAGCAGTTGCCAGGCTCCGGCTACATGCTGCTCCACGATCGCCCCTATGGCCACATCTGACACGTCAGTAGTGAGCGCTATGCGGGCCGTTGGGTGTGGGTGTGCCAACAACGCAGCATTTGCCAAGGCTGCTTTTACTTCCGAGAACACTCGCTCCCGCTTCGGGGACCACTCGACCTTATTCGCGGGTTTCTGTTTTTTGAGCGCGGCATAAAGCAGTTGCATAAGTTGCGCTGCGCGAGGGAGGAAACGGTTATAAAAATTCACCATTCCCAAAAACTCCTGTAACGCCCTGACAGTCTGCGGCTGGGGGAAATTTGCTACCATGCGCACTTTGTCAGGAAGCGGAACCGCTCCTTCGGGGGAGACGCAGTGTCCTAAAAAATCGATCTGTGCCACCCCGAACTGACACTTCGCTGGGTTGATTATTAACCCATGATCTCCCAACCTCCGGAAAACTGTCGCTAGGTGGTTTTCGTGTTCGTCTTCGGACGCACTGGCTACCAAAATATCGTCCAAGTAGACGAACACGAAAGGGAGATCGCACAGCACTGCGTCCATCATGCGTTGGAAGGTCTGTGCAGCCCCTTTCAGCCCGAATGGCATGCGCAAAAACTCGAATAGGCCAAATGGAGTTATTACCGCTGTTTTGGGTATGTCCTCAGTGCGCACTTGGACTTTGTGGTAACCGCGGACCAAATCTATCTTAGAAAAAACACGCGCCCCTGCCAAATGAACGGAAAAATCTTGGATATGCGGGATTGGGTAGCGGTCATGCGCTGTAGCATTGTTTAACCTGTGGAAATCCCCGCAAGGTTGCCATGAGCCGTCCGCCTTCGGGACCATGTGTAGCGGGGAAGCCCATGGGCTGTTCGAACGCCTGATTATGCCCAACCTCTCCAGGTTGGCAAACTCCTCGCGCGCTATGGCCAGTTTAGCTGCGTCCAAGCGCCAAGCTTTTGCAAAAACGGGCGGTCCGGTAGTGGTAATGAAATGTTCCACCCCGTGTTTAGCGACGGTTGCCGAAAATGTGGGGACCGTTAGTGCTGGGAACTGAGTGAGCAGTGTGTGGAACTTACCGCTTGCAGCTGTGACGTTGGCTTGTGCTGTTGGCAGGGCCACTTGCGCTGTACAGGGAATAGAATCAAAAGAAAGTGCATTAACCAGGCGCCTGTTAGTGAGATCAACCAACAAACCATGTGAGCACAAAAAATCAGCCCCCAACATATTGAAATTCACTGCTGCTATAACAAAAGTCCACTCAAATGTACGGCCGTGCAGAGACAGAAGTAGAGTCCTCTCACCAAAGGTCTTAATCTCCGAGCCGTTCGCTGCTGCCACCCCGGGACCTCTGGAACCTGCCAGCCTGTCCGCGTAGGAAGGTGTGATGAAACTCAACTGGGAGCCTGTGCCCACGAGGAAATGCCTCCCTGAGTGTGCGTCCAACAAGTAGAGCAGCTTGTTCTCTTCCCCGAGGGCCGCGGCTGCTACCGACCCCCGGTCTTGGCGTTTCCCGAACGCTTGAACTGGCACGGTGGTACACATTTGCGTGCCCTCTCTGCGAAGTGGCGATGGTAGAAACAAAGGGTGTCTCCTCCGCATTCCTTGGCCCCCACCCCCGCCGTCGTCGGTGGTTCTGCTACCGCTGCCCCTGGCCCCCTGCCATCTCCGGTCGTCGCGCCGAGTTCCGCTGCTGCAGCCATGGCCGCACGCTGTCTGCTGGCGTTGACAATTCGCTGCGCCTCCCGGGCCAGCGTGCGGTAGTCCCGCTGGGCCAACAACGGCGAAATGGCCAGAGTCGCTCTCGTCGCTGACGGTAGGGTCCTGAGGAAGAGGTGGGTTAAGATGAAGTGGTCGTTGTCCAAGCCTTTCAACCTCAACATCTTCTCCATAAGGTCAACGGGCGTGTCATCTCCCAACTCAGTCAGTGCCAGGAGTCCCTCTGCTCTCTCCTCAACCGAGAGGGTGAAGTGCTGGATGAGTGCAGCCTTCAACGCGTCGTATTTGTTGCTGGCCAGCGGCTGCTCCAGAAGGCTCTCCACATGCTGGGACGTGTGGTTATCCAGTTTTGCGACCACATGGTAGAATTTTGTGTCATCTACCGATATGCCCCGGGGGTTGAACTGTGCCTCAACCGAGTGGAACCAGGAGCGCGGATTGTTCTGCCAAAAGTCCGGTAGCTGGACCGTAGCGGCGTTCGCTTGGCCGGGGGCTCTGGATGAGGCTGGCCCCGGGGAATTCTCCTCTTGCTGCATGCTACGTCTTGGGTCACCAGTGTGGGAATGTGCAATTGATGAGGCAGGTTTGTCTCAGAACAGCTTTATTACACATTCTCCTACATCTCAAAGTAGAAAGAGAACATCACAGGAAACTCTCGTCCCTTAAATACCCGGGACTCTCACAGCTCACAAGTCACTTTGCATCACAAGTCACATTGCATTATAATCGCCAGTCACAGTGCATCTCCTCTATAATCCCTTAATATCACCCCCACAGTCTCAGGCTCTGCATACCAAAGCTAACACCTTCACAGCTTCCTGTTATCTCCAAGGAAACTCTGTCTTTATTCTTATCTAAAATGTGAGGTCTTAAATAAGTCACAAAGTAGGTCACATGTGTGGCCACAACTTCATTGTGATGGGCACACTCAGAAATAATACAACAACAACAACAACAACAACAAAAAAAAATGTAAATTTAACGGCCAATAAGTTATTGGACTTGTTAGAAATAAATTGCATGATTCAAAAACCGTCTCTCTCCCTAATTGCAACTATATTTTTATTAGAATGCACTGTTTCCAAAATACCCACTGAAACAAATTATATTAAGTGAGTTGTTACTTAAGAAAGTATTCTCTCATAAAACAATGATCTAGAAAGTCCATAATGTACTCAGTATGCCTTTTTAGCCACGTTTGATTGATGAGTGTGCATTCTGGGATCAATTAGTACAAGATGGCTGACACCGGAGTGAGGAGTGATTTGATGGGCTCCACTTCTAGCCACTTTTTGCTTTTCTACTTCTTATTGTCTCTGTGTGTCTGGACTTGCAACAAGAAGGGTTTTCCGGCCAACTCAATTAAAGGTGAATCTACAAAGTTTTATTTATATGGATATGGACATGGTTATTTCACCCTGTACTCTATCTGGTCTTCAAAAGGCCTGAGAAAAAGTATCCAAAATAAGGCAAACATGGCTGTTAAGCAAATAACACAATATGGCAGAGGCTATACAGTTAAAGTACTGTTAGTACTGTTACTTCTGGCAGGGGATATTCACCTTAACCCTGGACCTGCCACTATCAAACAGCAGGCCACTGGGTTAGCACAAACATCTGAACCGGCTGATCGCCCGCTGCTGTCAACGGCCCTGCTAACATCTGAACCGGCTGATCGCCCGCTGCTGTCAACGGCCCTGCTAACATCTGAACCGGCCGGTCGCCTGCTGCTGTCAACAGTCCTGCTAACATCTGAACCAGCTGATCGCTCGCTGCTGTCAACGGCCCTGCTAACATCTGAACCGGCTGATCGCCCGCTGCTGTCAATGGCCCTGCTAACATCTGAACCGGCCAGTCGCCCGCTGCTGTCGGCAGCCCTGCTGGCATCTGGGCCGGCTGATTGCCCGCTGCTGTCAACGGCCCCACTAACGCCTGAACTGGTGGAGCAGCATAATGCTGGTCTTTGCCCCAGTACAGCTGGACATAGCGAGTCAGGTGAGTCGAATTGCACTGGACAGACTCACATATCTGATCCTGCTGTAAACAGCTGTGCTACGTCCAAACTTTTGGAAGCAGGAGCAGTTAAACAAAATGCAAATGAGGCGAGATCCGAAAACCGAGCTGTACAAAAGCAAAAACAACATTTATTTTTCCAAACTGTTAATCATGCACGAGTTCTTTGGGACGCAAAGGCTAAACCAAAGGGGATCCTCGGCGGACATTTAAACATACGGAGCATAATCCCCAAAAGAGATGAGATTTCGGTGTTGTTGTTGGACTCAAATCTGGACTATCTTTGTCTTTCAGAAAGCTGGCTACACAGGAACATAGACACTAATATGATCGATATTGTGGGTTATCAATGTTTTAGAAAAGACAGGCAGGTAGGGAGGGGAGGAGGTGTCTTAATTTACATCAAAGAGAAATTTAAATGTCAATTGGCTGATTTGAATACTTCACTTGAATGTTTAGCTGTTAATGTATGTCTCTCACCAGTAATGAATTTCAACATTGCAGTATTGTACAACCCACCGTCATACAATTCTTCTTTCTATAATGAATTAAGTGATCTGGTTAAACAATTTGAGAGGAGCAGAGAAAAAATATTTTATGGTGATTTTAATATTAACTGGTCTGATAAAAAGGACAAACCGAAATTGAAAAGCCTCATGACTAAATTTAATTACCAACAAATGATCAAAGGACCCACCAGGATAACCAAAGAATCTAAAACACTTATTGACATGGCATTTGCTAATAAACCAGAACGAATAACCAGAACCTATAATCTTGTAAATGGTCTCTCAGATCATAACATGGTTCTTGCTGTCAGAAAACTTACTAAAAAGCGACTACAGTATTTTGGGGGAGTTGATATTGACAAGGTAAATTTTATTATTCCCAAATCAAAAACTGCTGAGTTTGAACATTACTTAGAGAATCAAAATTGGGAGCAGCTCATGTCAATATATGAATTAGATGATTGTTGTAATTTTATAACTGCAACAATTACAAAGTCTATAAAAAAAATTCACAAAGCAAATTAAAAGTAGACAACAGAAGATTAACCTACCATGGTTAAATAATGAAATAAGAAAACTTATGAAGAGGCGAGATTCTGCATTGAAAACATCATTAACCTCTAAATTACAAAATGATCACCTTGTGTACAAAAGTTTAAGAAATAAAGTGGCACAAGAGCTGCGAAAATCAAAAGTATCTTATTACAATAAACTGATAGATCATGCAAAGGGTAACAACAGTTCCCTATGGAGGCATTTAAATAACTAATAAAAAAATGTTCAGAAGGGGGTAAAGGAACTTAGAATCAATGGCAAGACCATCAGTGACAAGGCTATATTGACAAATGAATTTAATTCATATTTTGTGGACTCAGTGGAAGAATTAACAAAAAACTTTGTGCTGCCAAATGTGCTCAACAACACAAAATCAATACTTTCAACAGTTTCTTTCCACACTGATGAGGTAAATGAGGAGTTAATTGCTGGTATTGTTAAAACACTGTCAAACTCAAAAACTAATGATATCTACACTATGAGCACTTCCTTTCTCAAAACGCACAGCAAAATATTAATCAAACCACTGACTCATCTCATTAATCTCTCCATTAGGTCTAGTACATTTCCATCTGGTTGGAAAAAAGCTGTCGTCATACCAGTTTATAAACCAGGCAGTAAAGACGATATATGCAATTACCGCCCAATCTCTATTTTACCAGTCCTGTCTAAGGTTCTTGAAAAAGTTGTAGCTACACAGCTGATAGACTATCTACAAGACAGTCAACTTCTTCATCCACACCAGTTTGGTTTTAGACCAGGATACTCAACAGAAACAGCAAATTGTTGCCTTATTGAAAATGTCAAACAGTCCTTGGACAGGGGTAATGTGGTAGGGGCTGTTTTTCTGGATCTCAAAAAGGCTTTCAATACTGTAAACCACAGTTTGCTTTTATCCAAAATGGTATCTTTTAGCTTCTCTCCAGATACATTAGAATGGTTTGCATCTTATCTCCAGAATAGAGAACAGTGTGTAAAAGTTCACCAGGATAAATCCTTATTTTTAAATAACCGTATGGGTTTCCCACAAGGGTCCATTCTTGGTCCTTTACTTTTCAGCATTTTTATTAATGACTTGCCACTACACTGCTCAGCTGCAACATGTCAACTTTATGCAGATGATGCAGTTATTTACACAGCTGCCAAGACTCCAGCACAGGCTGCAGATGTACTGTCTACAAGTATGGTTGATGTCCAAGAGTGGCTCTTCCAGAACCATCTATTGCTGAACCTTCAGAAAACAGTTTCAATGTGCTTTTCAATCAAAAAAATGTAACCTGCAACATTTTAAAGTTAGTTACAGAATTCAAATACCTTGGCATTGTACTAGATCCTCAATTCAAATTTAATCTTCATATAAAGAAAATTTCTAAAACAGTAAAAAAAAAAATCTGAACTGCTTTAAATTAATTAGATATTACATACCATACCAAGCAGCTGTACTGTATATGCATTCTATGGTTTTTTCTCATATATCATACTGTTTGACAGTCTGGGCTCAAGCAGCTCCTTCTACAAAAAAAACATATAGGTTCATTATATAATCAAACTCTAAAAATCTTGGATAAAAAGCCCATTAGGTGGCATCACTGTTATATTTAAAAAAAAAAAAAATACAATCTATTGCGTTTTGAGAGTTTCATTGACCTCTGTTTTCTGAAATTAATTTTCAAATGTTTCCATAAATCAGCGCCAGAGCCACTTGCTGGTTTCATCCAAAGACAGGACAGCAGCAGAGCCACCAGGAGTTCTGTTAACAACGACTGTAAAATATCCCACCGCAGAACCACATTTGGACAAACAGCTTTCTCTATAAAGAGCAGTCATATCTGGAACACAATGCCAAATGAAATTAAAATAATAACAGACTTTAAAACATTTACTACAAAGGTTAAAAACTGGCTGAAAAATAAACAAGAATGTACCCATGTATGAAATGATTGTCTGCAGGGTGAGAGTGAATGAAGGGAAGGAATGAATGTGTTTGTTTATAGTGAGTGACGAAGGGAGGGAGACCTGAAATAGACAAATGTGAACCAGGTTTTTATATTGTGTATTTATAATCTTGTTTGCATTGATGTATGTGGTTATTGTTTATTCTGTTTTCATTTTTTCTTTTCCTTATCTTTCTTTCTTTTTACCTGTTTCTTCTTTTTAAAGCCCATCCAGGGACAAGAGTTGCAAATTAGCTAATAGCTATACACTCTTTGTGCAACACATTAGATTGATTGTCATTTGGTTAATAGTCTATGTTTATTGCACTGTCCCTGTCAAATAAACAAATAAAATAAAAATAAATAAACACATAGAAACCTCAAACATGGACAGAATTATGACCAAAATTTGAACTGTGAATATTGTTCAAGATATTCTACCTTTGCAGACCCACTGACATCTATGAAAGGATCATTTTAAAGGACAAAGAATGGCCAAGTAAGAAAATCAGTTGGTCCTAAGGGAAGACTCATGTCTAATACCAAAACGATTTCAGGACAACGGACAGCTACAGAATAATTCATCAATCCGTATTTCTGTACCACACTGCATAAAACTATATACGCTAACAGGATTTCTTGTCTCTTTTCCCACTATTTCATCAGAGAGAAAAAATTTAAAATCTGAAACTTATCATTTTAAAACCTTTGTCTAAAGCATCCCCCTCATGGATCGTCACCTTATCGTGGTGGGGGGGTTTGCGTGCCCCAGTGATCCCAGGAGCTATGTTGTCCGGGGCAATTTGCCTCTGATAGGGTCTCCCAAGACAAACTGGTCCTGGGTGAAGGGCCAGACTAAGAACGATCCAACAGACTCTCATGAATTGTATATCAAGGATTCAGTGTACCCCGCCCGGTATGGGGTTACCGGGGCCCCACCCTGGAGCCAGGCCTGGGGGAGGGGCTCGAAGGCTAGCGTCTGGTGGCCGGGTTTCCACCCATGGGACCCGGCCGGGCTCAGCCCGAAGGAGTTACATGGGTCCGCCCTCCAGTGGGCTCACCACCTGCAGGAGGGATCATGGGGGTCCGGTGCTATGTGGATCAGGTGGCGGTCAAAGGCGGAGACCTTGGCGGACTGATCCCAAGCTTTCTAAACTGGCTTTTGGTACGTGGAATGTCACCTCTCTGGTGGGGAAGGAGCCTGAGCTGGTGTACGAGGTTGAGAGATACCGGCTAGATATAGTCGGCCTCACCTCAACACACAGCTCTGGTTCCGGAACCAGTCTCCTGGAGAGGGGCTGGAGCTTGGCCTTTTCTGGAGTTGCCCCGGGCGAGAGGCGACGAGCAGGGGTGGGTATTCTTGTATCGCCCCACCTTGCTGCCTCTATATTGGAGTTTTCCCCGGTGGATGAAAGGGTTGCTTCCCTGCGCCTTCGGGTTGGGAAACGGGTCCTGACCATCATTTGTGCCTATGCACCAAATGATGTTTCAGAGTACCCACCCTTTTTGGAGTCTGTGACTGGGGTGCTGGAGGGTGCTCCTCTTGGAGACTCCATTGTCCTACTGGGGGACTTCAATGCGCACGTGGGCAACGACAGTGAAACCTGGAGGGGGGTGATTGGGAGGAACGGCCTGCCCGATCTGAACCCGAGTGGTGTTCAGTTATTGGACTTCTGTGCTAACCACAGTCTGTCCATAACGAACACCATGTTCAAGCATAAGGGTGTCCATATGTGCACCTGGCACCAGGACACCCTAGGTCGCAGGTCGATGATCGATTTTGTTATCGTGTCATCAGACCTGCGACCGTATGTCTTGGACACCCGAGTAAAGAGAGGTGCAGAGCTGTCAACTGATCACCACCTGGTGGTGAGTTGGATCCGATGGCAGGGGAGGAAGCCATTCAGACCTGGTAGACCCAAACGTATAGTGAGGGTGTGCTGGGAGCGTCTGGCTGAGGCCCCTGTCCGGGAGGTCTTCAACTCCCACCTCCGGAAGAACTTCAACCACATTCCGAGGGAGTCTGGAGACATGGAGTCTGAATGGGCCATGTTCTCCACCTCTGTTGTTGAAGCGGCGGCCCAGAGCTGCGGCCGCAAGGTGGTCGGTGCATCTCGTGGTGGCAACCCCCGAACCAAGTGGTGGACACCAGTGGTGAGGGGGGCCATTAAGCTGAAGAAGGAGTCCTATCAAGCTTGGTTGGCTTGTGGGACTCCCGAAGCAGCTGAGGTGTACCGGCAGGCCAAGCGGAGTGCAGTTCGGGTGGTTGCTGAAGCAAAAACCCGGGTATGGGAGGAGTTTGGTGAGGCCATGGAACAAGACTTTCGGTCGGCCTCAAAGAGATTCTGGCAAACTGTCCGGCGGCTCAGGAGGGGAAAGCAGCTCCCCGTCCACACTGTGTATGGTGCGGATGGGATACTGTTGACTTCGACTGGGGACATCATCGGGCGGTGGAAGGAATACTTCGAGGATCTCCTCAATCCCACTGATATGCCTTCCACAGAGGAAGCAGGGTTTGGGGACGAGGGGGATGACTCGCCTATCACAGGGGCTGAGGTCGCCAAGGTGGTTAAAAATCTCCTTGGTGGCCGGGCCCCAGGGGTGGACGAGATTCGCCCCGAGTACCTCAAGGCCCTGGATGTTGTTGGGTTGTCATGGTTGACACGCCTCTGCAACATTGCGTGGAGGTCGGGGGCAGTGCCTTTGGCATGGCAAACCGGGGTGGTGGTTCCTCTCTTTAAAAAAGGGGACCGGAGGGTGTGCTCCAACTTTAGAGGGATCACACTCCTCAGCCTCCCTGGGAAGGTCTATGCCAAGGTACTGGAGAGGAGAGTCCGGCCGTTGGTCGAACCTCGGATTCAGGAGGAGCAATGTGGTTTTCGTCCTGGCCGTGGCACATCGGACCAGCTCTTTACCCTCTCGAGAATTCTCCAGGGTTCGTGGGAGTTTGCCCAACCAGTTTACATGTGTTTTGTGGACTTGGAGAAGGCATTTGACCGCGTCCCTCGTGGATTTTTGTGGGGGGTGCTTCGGGAGTATGGGGTATCGGGCTTGTTGTTACGAGCTATTCGGTCTCTGTATGACCGTTGTGAGAGTTTGGTTCGTATTGCCAACACTCGGTCGGAGTCATTCCCAGTGAGAGTTGGACTCCGCCAGGGCTGCCCTTTGTCACCGATCCTGTTCATAATTTTTATGGATAGGATTTCTAGGCGCAGCCAGGGAATGGAGGGTGTCATGCTTGGTGACCACAGGATCTCATCTCTGTTGTTTGCAGATGATGTTGTCCTGTTGGCTTCATCCAGCAATGACCTACAGCTCTTGCTGGGACGGTTTGCCGCTGAGTGTGAAGCGGCTGGGATGAGAATCAGCACCTCCAAGTCCGAGTCCATGGTCCTCAGCCGGAAAAAGGTGGATTGTCCTCTCTGGGTTGGGGACAGGCTCCTGCCCCAAGTGGAGGAGTTTAAGTATCTTGGGGTCTTATTCACGAGTGAGGGGAGAATGGAGCGAGAGATCGACAGACGGATTGGAGCAGCATCTGCAGTGATGCGGACGTTGTACCGGTCTGTTGTGGTGAAGAGGGAGCTTAGTTCTAAGACAAAGCTGTCGATTTATCAGTCAATCTACGTTCCTACTCTCACCTATGGTCACGAGCTTTGGGTAATGACCGAAAGAACGAGATCGCGGATACAAGCGGCTGAAATGAGCTTTCTCCGTAGGATTGCTGGACTCACCCTCAGAGATAGGGTGAGGAGCTCAGTCATCCGGGAGAGGCTCAGAGTAGAACCGCTGCTCCTCCACATTGAAAGGAGTCAGTTGAGGTGGTATGGGCATCTGATTAGGATGCCTCCTGGACGCCTCCCACTTGAGGTGTTTCAGGCACGTCCCACTGGGAGGAGACCCCGGGGCAGACCCAGGACTCGGTGGAGAGACTATGTCTCCCAGCTGGTCTGGGAACGCCTTGGTATCCCCTCTGAAGAGCTGGAGCAGGTGGCTGGGGAGAGGGAAGTCTGGGCTTCTCTGCTTGAACTGCTGCCTCCGCGACCCGGACCTCCGGAAAAGCGGTAGAAGATGGATGGATGGATGGATGGATGGATGTCTAAAGCATATCATTTTTTGAACAAGTTAAACATGAGAAGTCATAAATACTTCAAGAACTCGGGTAGGCCAATTATAATAAATACAGGGAACTGTTCCTACCTCTTCTGAAGCCTCCAGATCTCCAAAGACATCAGCAAAGTCTGTTGGACTTTTCCTCAGAGTCTGGTCAGCAGGCAGCGTGTTGTCATTGTAAGAAGTCACAAATTTAAAGTCACTGGTTCTAGAGCCTGTTTTCAGGTAGGCGTCATAATTGTAAGTGCTGCGTAAAGTTCCTGTGCCGTCAACATCTGCGTAA
Source organism: Pholidichthys leucotaenia (assembly GCA_020510985.1). Lineage (NCBI taxonomy): Eukaryota > Metazoa > Chordata > Actinopteri > Cichliformes > Pholidichthyidae > Pholidichthys > Pholidichthys leucotaenia. The sequence continues at coordinate 37,354,789 of CM035840.1, read as the reverse complement.
TTAGGAGGGAGATAAGCGCTGGGGATGGCAACTGCTCCATCAAACAACAGTCTGGGTTTTCTCCTGCGGCAAAACCTCAGACCCAGGATGATGATAATGAAGGTGAGAAAAAAGGTGGACACAGACACCAGTGCGATGATCAGATAAGAGGTCAGTTTAGAGTTCTTCTCCTCAAAGGAAATATCCTTCAGTTCTGGGACCTCCGCCAAGTTATCAGAAATCAGTAAATACATGGCACAGGTGGCAGAAAGAGAGGGCTTATGGCGCACATTTAGGGCGCATATATGGCATGCTTGTATGGTACGCATTTTCTCTCACATGTATTTAGTAGGCATGACGGTGCATACTCTGGAGACTTCAAACATCCAAAAGGACCTGACCCGGCAGAGACCTCAGCAGGTGTGAAGTGGTTTCTGGAGAGACGGGAAGTCAGAGAGAATGTCCCAGCAGGAGCCCCCGAGGCGGAAGAGACAATAGAAACGCCAACGAGCCTCGGAGGCTATATGTTTACTGAAGGACTGTGGGTTCATATGTTTACTGAAGGACTGTGGGTTGAGGGTGTGATATTTGATGTTGGGGGGTTTGTTTCTCTGGGGGTATAAGAGCTGTGAGGAAAGATTGTCCTTTCTCTTGTGTTGAGATACTTGCTTGTTAGAGGATGAGACTGCAAATAAACCTTTCCTGAGAAATAAACTCAGTCTCTTTTGTGAAGACATCCTCTACACTGGTGACCTACGACAAACCATGGCCGGTGACGGCGAGCTTTCCGCACCGAACTCTTCAGGAGCCAACCGGGTTAATGCAGCTACCACACTACAGCTGCCCGATTTCTGGCAACATAACCCGCGCTCCTGGTTTACCACTGTGGAGGCGCAGTTCCACCTTCGGGGAATCTCAGCGGACGCAACGAGGTTCTACCATGTCGTCGCAAAGCTGGACAGCCTCACAGTGCAGCGGGTGGAGAGCCTGACCAACCACCTGCCCCGAGACGACAAGTATGGCGCGCTGAAAGCCGCCCTCATTCGAGCCTTCACTCCCTCGCTGGGGGAGCGAGCAGAGAAGCTCCTGGCACTGATAGAAGGGGAAGCAGACAGGCCGGCAGATCTGATGGCGAAGATGGTGAGCCTGAGAGGCGAGGATGACGACAGCTTTATCTTCGCCCACCTCTTCCTCAGAATGCTCCCGCCAGCAGTGAGAGTCACCCTGGCCAGCTCACAGCTACTCAACAACCATGACTACCACGAACTGGGCCAGGAGGCGCAGCGGCTCATCGACGCCCATAGACGGCATGCAGCCACGACGGCAGCGGCAGAGCTGAATGCCCCCCCACGAGACGAGGGGAGACCAGAGGCTGCGGCACCGGATCCACTGACGGCAGCAGCGGCAGAGGCCAGGAGAAGCGGAGCTGACAACACCCTCTGTTTCTACCATCGACGCTTCGCCGAGAGAGCGCGCAGATGCGTCCCACCGTGCCGGTACCAGCGCCAGGGAAATGCCAAGACCGGGAGCCGGTAGCAGCTGCAACTCTCGGCACGAAGAACAAGCTGCTTTTCGTGACAGACGCGAATTCAGGGAAAGAGTTCCTGGTGGACACAGGCTCCCAGCTAAGTTTTGTCAAGCCTGCCTACGCGGACATGCTGTCGCCTGCCAGTGGACCCCTGGTGTTAGCGGCGAACGGCTCCACAATCAAAACCTATGGGGAGAAGACGCTCCTCCTGTCCCTCCACGGGCGCGCCTTCGAGTGGACCTTCATTGTAGCTGCAGTTAACAACAACATGCTAGGTGCTGACTTTTTATGCTCAAACAGTTTGTTAGTTGATCTTGCTAATAGACGTATTGTAAATGCGTCTTTCTACTCTATCTCCTGCACAGCTCGGGTGGCCCTGCCTTCTTGAAAAATTGGAGAAGACCCTGATAGCGACAAATGGAGAACTGTCTCGGAAGGTGGATTACATCATGGTCTCGCTTAGGTCTTTCCACGATGGATTTAAAGCCCCGCAATGAAGGATTAAGTACTGAATCTACAGAAGAAATAAAAAGCCTTCTCTGTGATCAGTCCAATTTGGCTCAATTTCCCCATGAAAATTCCTCCTGGCTGTCTGCAGTCTGTGTTTTCAAAATCATCGAGCATAAGGCCTTGGACAGCCAGCTGGACTCTGCCAAGATAAGGACTCGGCGCCAGCCAGACAAAACATCTCCTGCCAAGAGTCCTTGTTGTCTCTCTTATTATCATCAACACTGCTCAACACCGCACACACATTGATCCATGAACTGAATAAAGATACACACACTGCTCTCTTGTGTCTTGTTAACCCTGTGTAGCGAATGTGCATTGAGAGCTTTTTTTTCCCTTGAAATCTTAATATTGATTAATTATGTAACCAGTATTTTGAATCAATGATTTTTTTGCTCCTTCCTATTGTTCCTCGTATTATTCTTATTCTCATGCTTGTACTCACTATCCTGTTGGCAGGCGCGTCTCTGATGCTGCCGCGTCACTGGAAATGCAGGTTCATTTTCTGTGTCAAGTCAAATTCTCTCGTATGTTATCAGTGATCTGTTAATGTACTTGGCAATAAATCTTTTCTGATTCTGATTCTGATTCTGATTCTTCTGCACATCCCAAAGTCACAGCTGCGGGTGGTAAGTTTCTTGCATTACTCAACCAGTTCCCAACACTCACGGTCCCAACATTTTCAGCGTCAGTTGCCAAACACGGGGTCGAGCATTTCATAACTACCTCTGGCCCCCCTGTTTTTGCAAAAGCTCGGCGTTTGGACCCAGCTAAACTGGCCATCGCGCGCGAGGAATTCGCCAACTTGGAAAAACTGGGCATTGTTAGATGCTCGAACAGCTCTTGGTCGTCACCCCTGCACATGGTGCCCAAGGCTGACGGCTTGTGGCGCCCTTGCGGTGATTAGTTAGTTAATCCCTTCACACCTGAAGGTGTATATGGGCGGCGCCTATCTCCGTTTCTCTGACCCTAGGCCACACAGCTACTGTAAGTAGTGAAAGCTACAGCGGGGGGTCAGTCCTCTGGTAGCTCTGTGTGTAACTTTACTTTCCCCATTCCATTCTGCAGAGCACCACGCTAGAAGGCAGAAAGCACCATTTTTATATGGTCTTTGGTATGACCCGGCCGGGATTTGAACCCCTGCCTCCCGGGTGTGGGGCGGATGCTCTACCAACTGAGCCACCACTCCAGTCTTGCGGTGATTTCGGCAGATTAAATAATGCTTCAGCACACGACTGCTACCCGATTCCGCACATCCAGGATTTTTCGGCACATTTGGCGGGGGCCCGCATCTTTTCCAAAATAGATTTGGTGCTCGGTTATCACCAAGTTCCAGTCCACGCGCAAGACATACCCAGAACGGCAGTTATAACCCCTTTTGGGCTTTTCGAGTTTTTGCACATGCCTTTCAGCCTCAAAGGCGCCGCGCAGACGTTCCAACGCATGATGGATGCAGTGCTGCGCGGCCTCCCTTTCGTGTTCGCTTATTTGGATGATATTTTGGTAGCCAGTGCATCCGAAGCCGAGCACGAACGCCACCTCACAGCCGTTTTTCAGAGGCTGACAGAGCACGGGCTGATCATTAACCCAGCGAAATGCCAATTTGGGGTAGCGCAAATCGATTTTTTGGGACACCGCGTGTCTCCAGAGGGCACGGTCCCGCTGCCGGATAAAGTGCGCGCAATAACGGATTTCCCCCAACCGCAGACAGTTAAGGCACTGCAAGAATTTTTGGGGATGGTCAGTTTTTATAACCGTTTCCTCCCCAATGCGGCACGGCTCATGCACCCATTGTACGCTGCATTAAAGAAACAAAAACCTACAGCTAAGGTCGAGTGGTCCCCGGACCGGGAGCGCGCTTTCTCACAGGTCAAATCGGCCCTCGCGAACGCTGCGTTATTGGCACACCCGGTGCCAGCAGCTCGCATGGCGCTAACCACAGACGCTTCCGACGTGGCAGTGGGAGCGGTTGTCGAGCAACTGGTAGCAGGGAGCTGGCAACCACTTGCGTTTTTCAGCAAAACATTGCGCGATAACGAGCGTAAATACAGCGCGTTTGATAGGGAGCTTTTAGCCCTGCATTTGGCCATCCGCCACTTCCAGTTCTGGTTGGAAGGGCACCGTTTCACCGCGTTTGTAGACCATAAACCATTAACTTTTGCAATGGCTAAAATTTCAGAGCCTTGGTCGGGCCAACAACAGAGACAGCTGGCCGCAATTTCGGAGTTTACCACCGACATTCAACACGTGGCGGGTAAACACAATGTAGTAGCAGATTGTCTCTTGCGCGCAGTTGCACTGCCAGGCCCCCAGGGGCAGACTCGGCGGCTGTAGACTCAGGCCAGGCTTGCGGCGCGGAAGCGCTCACAGCCCCGGTCTGTGTTGGGTTAGATTATGTAGCCATGGCCGCCGAGCAGGTTAACAATGCGGACGTGCGCGCGCTCCAGTCTGGACCAACAGGGCTAAGGCTGGAGCACAGGGTGCATCAAAGAGGTATGCCCCCCCTAATCTGCGATATCTCCACGGGGCGCCCCCGCCCCGTGGTCCCGGCTGCGTGGCGTCGCCGTGTTTTTGACTTAATACATTCGCTGGCACACCCGGGCGTTCGCGCGTCGATCAAAATGGTGGGAGAGAAGTTTGTTTGGCCGGGGCTGCGTAAACAGGTCAAAGAATGGGCCGCAGCCTGCGCAGCGTGCCAAAGAGCAAAGGTACACAAGCACATGCGGGCCCCTCTAGAACCTTTTCACATCCCAGCCAAACGCTTCGACCACGTGCATGTCGACTTGGTGGGACCCCTCCCGCTGTCACAGGGGTTCACACACCTTCTAACTATGGTGGACCGCACTACGTGCTGGCCAGAAGCGATTCCCCTGGCGTCAACCACAGCAGCAGACGTTGCACGCGCTTTTTTAACGGCTTGGGTCGCGCGCTTTGGAGTCCCGTCAGACATAACGTCTGACAGAGGACCCCAATTTGTTTCCGAGCTCTGGTCGTCCATGGCACTCAGCCTGGGAGTGAAAATTCATCACACAACTGTGTATAACCCCCAGGCCAACGGTTTGTGCGAACGCTTTCACCGGTCATTGAAAGCAGCCCTCAGAGCGGCTCTCACGGACACAAATTGGGTTGATAAGCTTCCATGGGTTTTATTAGGGTTGCGTTCAGCACCTAAAGAAGATTTGCAGGCCTCTCCGGCCGAACTTGTCTTCGCCCAACCTCTCCGGTTACCGGGAGACTTCCTTCCTGAGAACCCCGCACCAGATCGCCCCCCCGCTCAGCTGCTGCAGAGCGACGCGGGATCAAACACCCTCCCCGGTCCAGTTCATCACAGTTTCCCACGCGTTTTTGTGCCTAAAGCCTTAAAGAATGCAGAATTCGTCTTTGTTAGACACGACGCACAGAGGTTAGGTTTAAGACCACCTTATGATGGACCGTTCAGAGTGTTAGAAACCGGGGAAAAGCATTTTTTGCTCGATTTGGGAGACAGGAGGGAATTAGTCTGCATTAACAGACTCAAACCTGCTTTTGTGTTAGCTGATGAACAGGTACAGTTGGCCAGGGCCCCCCGCCGCGGCAGGCCGCCGGGGAGACATTCTGCTAAGCTTTCACAACGATGTGCTAATGACTCTGATCCACAGATGCAAGAGACAGCCACAGGCAGAGCGAGACCAGCTCACAGCAGATATGGCAGGAAGTTGAAACCCAGGCAGTTGGATGTGTGATCTGTGGTGCCAATTTTTTTTTCTCGTTCTGTGTGATATGTCATGATTCTATGCATCTGAGGTGTAACTTGTCCTTATTTAGACGTTTGGGGGGGGGGGGTTATATGGCGCACATTTAGGGCGCATATATGGCATGCTTGTATGGTACGCATTTTCTCTCACATGTATTTAGTAGGCATGACGGTGCATACTCTGGAGACTTCAAACGTCCAAAAGGACCTGACCCGGCAGAGACCTCGGCAGGTGTGAAGTGGTTTCTGGAGAGACGGGAAGTCAGAGAGAATGTCCCAGCAGGAGCCCCCGAGGCGGAAGAGACAATAGAAACGCCAACGAGCCTCGGAGGCTATATGTTTACTGAAGGACTGTGGGTTCATATGTTTACTGAAGGACTGTGGGTTGAGGGTGTGATATTTGATGTTGGGGGTTTTGTGTCTCTGGGGGTGTAAGAGCTGTGAGGAAAGATTGTCCTTTCTCTTGTGTTGAGATACTTGCTTGTTAGAGGATGAGACTGCAAATAAACCTTTCCTGAGAAATAAACTCAGTCTCTTTTGTGAAGGCATCCTCTACATGCTGTCCATTATCTTTCACTGCCACAATAAGGTTCTGTTTCATGCTGTCAGATTCTGAAATGTCCCGCTGTGTCCTGATCTCTCCGGTGTGGAGACCGATAGTAAAAAGTCCCGGATCAGTAGATTTGACTATATGATAGAACAGCCAGGCGTTCTGTCCGGAGTTTGCATCCACCGCTACGACTTTGGACACCAGAGTGCCTCCGTGTGCAGCTTTGGGGACCAGCTCGGTCATGAAGGAGTTTCCCTCCGGTGCGGGGTACAGTATCTGAGGAAAGTTGTCATTCACATCTGATATGAACACACTGACTGTCACGTTGTTGCTGAGAGGAGGAGAACCGTTATCTCTGGCTATCACCTGGACTTTAAAACTCCTGAACTGTTCATAATCAAATGACCTCACAGCGTGGATCACCCCCGTGTCTCCGTTAACAGATAGATAGGAGGACACCGGGGCTCCGTTCACTTCACCAGGTAACAGAGAATAAATCACTGTACCGTTTTGTCTCCAGTCGGGGTCTCAAGCACTAACGGAACATAAAGTGGAGCCAGGTTTGTTATTTTCAGTCACATATGCGCTGTAGGACTGTTCCTCAAACACAGGTGGGTTGTCGTTGATGTCAGCTACAGATAAGTGAACAGTTTTAGAGGAGGACAGAGGTGGAGAGCCCTCGTCAGTGGCAGTGATTGTAATGTTGTAATCAGACACTAATTCACGGTCCAGCTGTCCTGTGGTCACCAGAGAATAATAGTTTTTAATTGAAGGAATTAGCTTAAAAGGGACACCCTGCTGGATGGAGCAGCGGACCTGTCGGTTATTCTCAGAGTCTCTGTCCTGCACGTTAATGATGCCCACCTCTGTACCAGGAGACACGGTCTCTGCTATGGGGTTAGACAGGGATTTTAGATGGATAACTGGTGGGTTGTCATTTATGTTGATAACATCTATTAACACCTTGGCATAAGAGGTCAGTCCTAACCCATCCTTAGCTTCTACATTCATTTCAAAGGAACTTTTTTCTTCAAAGTCAATAGTACCAGTTGTTCTAATTTCTCCCGTTTGTTGATCAATTGAAAATACATTTATATCATCAGAAGCGTGACTTAAGTCATATGTCACATCTCCATTCACTCCTTCATCTGCATCAGTAGCACTAACATTGATTACTATTGTATCTGGAGGAGAGTTTTCAGGCAGACTGGCTTTATAAACAGCCTGACTAAACACTGGGGCGTTATCATTAGCATCCAGTACAGCAACGTGTATCACTACAGTACCTGATCTCTGAGGAGATCCACCATCCAATGCTGTGAGAAGCAAATTCACCTCTTTTTGTTTCTCTCGATCAAGTTTATTGTCCAGCACGAGCTCAACCTTGTTGCTGTCAACAGCGAGAACAAAGTTATCATTCTTCTGAAGGACGTATTTTTGAACATCATTTTGACCGATATCTGCGTCATGGGCCTTCTCGATTGGGAAGCGGTTTCCTTTCTCTGCAGACTCCCCTATTTCCATTTCAATTAAATTCTTCTTGAATTTTGGTGAGTTGTCATTTACATCTTGAATATGAAGACTGACGCGGTGCAGCTCTAAAGGTCTTTCTAACACCAGATCCACGTGAACAACACAGGAAAGTTTTTTTCCACAAAGGTTTTCTCTGTCAACTCTGTCCGCTGTGATCAAATCTCCGGTCCTCAGATTAATGTCACAGTAGCGTTTACGGCTTCCCTCAAAATCAAAAGGAGCATTTCGGGAAGATAAGGTCCCCAAATCAAGCCCAAGATCCTTTGCTATATTTCCAATGACAGAATCTCGCCTCATCTCCTCAGAAAAAGAATAACTCAGGTCTCCGTAAACGAGGTGCAGCGATATAATAAACGACGCTATGCAGAGGGTCGGGCCTAACCCTGAAAATCCTTTGTTCGCCATTATCCAAAAAACGTCCACTGGCTGAAAAAAAAATCAAATCAAAGAGCCCGAAATGTATTCTGCAACTTTTCTAAGTATCACAAAACGAAACAACACGACGAAATTCCCAGAAAAGGTTGATTTTTCTGAACAATTTAAAATTATGTGAACGGTTCCGTAGGAAGAGTGGGTGGAGATGTCACTGCCATTGTTGTGTTGGTCCACAGCGGCACCACGAGTCATTTTTCACTACCTACATTTGAAAGCTTTATTGGAGCGTTTGATGATCATACACTACTGATTAATGTACACCCAGCCTAACTATATAAATAAACTTGTAGTAGTCGTAGACTTGTGAAACCAAACTAATGAAATCAATAGAACAGAAAAGGAAACAAATTCACAAAGCAGTTTCAATACCATGGACAGAGACAGGAGACTCGTTTCCTCCTTTCCATTTGGTCATTCTCTTTGATGGACTATACAAGCGGTAAGCATAACATACACAAATGATAATCCAGGGCTTTCTCTGATAATAAACCTCAGTTCAAAACTAACACTCAAATATGACTCAGGGAGGCAGAATCGAGCCCTTATGATCAACATGCATGCTCGTGAAACTACTGCAAAATGTGGTAACACTTAGATGTGGGCTTGTTTAGACAGTAAGAACTTGTGTTTGACAGAAATTATTTTTAAATCTGAATTTATTCATAATATAATGTAATTAAAATCAGTGTTGAATTCTCGAGAAATATTTAATTTACTGCAGTCTCCTTTGGATTATAGTAACACATACTTAGGCTACTATTTGAGTAGTTTGAATGTCTTCCTTGAACAAACATCTATAGCTTTGACAAAATTCAAAGAATTAATTTGATCCCATGATTTACTCTAAAAAATAAAGTTGGATACTTTAAGTGTAATGACCATTTGAGCCTAATTGTTCAATGTCATTGATAGCTTCACACAAACATGTTTTTGTTACACTTAGTACGTCATTGTCAATATCATTATCATTATCATCATTAGATCTACAGCACACAAAATTAGCAATTTAAGATTTTCCTTGTGAGCTTCCTTTTAAATGGGTCTTTACTAACTTAATCAAATCTCATGGCCACCATGTAGCTGTAGCTCATTTTTCATCACAAGCTCTGAATTTTCATTGCATTGAAAGCACACATTATAGTTTTAAAAAGTCATAAAAATTGCAACGTTCATTTTTTTTGAACTGTTGCAAGTAACTCAGTCTGAAATAACAATCTCAATGGAGAGCTGTAATTAGTGCTCAGGCAACTTCCTTCTACAGCTTTCACTTCACGCTACAAACCAACATTTTGCACGATCATAACCAGGTTGTAAGCAGAGCTTCAAAATACAAAAAGAAAGAAGAAGCAGTAGCAAAACAGGGTGTTCGTCAGCTGATAAAAGTTTGAGACCATAGCCCAATAAAACAGAGCTAAAAGTGTGGCCTAGTTGGTAGAGGATTCGCCCCCATAACTGGGAGGTCATGGGTTCAAATCCCGGCCCCGTCATACCAAAGAAAAAATGGTACTTTCCGCCTTCTAGCTTAATAGCATAATAGAACGGGGAAAGGAAAGTGAACACACAGAGCTACCAGAGGACTGGACCCCCCCCCCCCCCCCACACACACACACACACACACTGTAGCTTTCACTACTCACAGTAGCTGTGTGGCCTAGGGTCAGTGAAATGGAGATAGGCACCACCTCATGCACAACATGCTGTCCCACATGCTGTGGAAGGGATTAGCTTAATTTAAAAATGTCAAAAAAGGCGGGCGTTGTGTGCTGCAGCATTGTCCTGTTGAAAGATCCAGACAGACGCTTGCTGCAACATCTCCAGCTGTTGTTAGATGCTCTAGGAGTACATGATCTGTTCTCACTTGAGCACCCCCCCCCCCACTCCCTGGTGCGGCCCACTTTTTTTTTTTTTCCTTTTGACTTTGATAGATCAATTGACTGACTGTCTAGGGCTTTATGCAAAGAGAACAAGTATTTCTTACAAGGCTGGCAACTCTACTTATACATTTCCAAGTTACTTAAAGGCCAAATGTCACGTAACAGGGTACTTTAAATATCTTGAAACTAGATATAAAAGGGAACCGATCTGTTCGGGTCTTGGTGCATATGCTTCAGTAACAACGGAATATTCGTTAATTTAAAACTGCCGCGCTTGGCCTGACACGGCCCCTGGAATCGCCTGGGGAAGAAGGCGGAAGTGACGAAATCGATTGTACCCTAGTTTGATGCTTGGGGTATTTCAATTGATTGTTTATATGGAGACTGGAAGGTTGAAGTGAGCAACAAGAAAGAAAAAATTGGATATTTCACCCATACCTTAAAACGGGACTATCAGGGACAGCTGGGTAATAAGGGACACTTCTCTGGGAAATGTTTTCATACCTGTCAAGTGAGACGTTTTCGCCGTACTTCAACACCGTAAAAAGCGGCTATAAGGGACGGCGGAGCAACAAGGGACACCTCTCTGGGAAATGCCCCAAATGCAACTCGTGTTGTTATTGTCAAATATTTTAAGGATTCATGGATATGTGGCAATAACAACACAACTCAGCGTCCGGCACAAAATAAAAAAAAAGCAGAATTCTGTATTTGTCAGGCGATCTCTCTCTGTTCCGCAACCGCTGCACAGCTGAACATGTTAAACCATTGTCCTAATGACTTCTCATTGTAGTGAGAATAGCTCACGCTGAGCGATCAGCCCGCCCCGACAATCTGACTGATTGACTCCACACTTCTCATTGTAGTGATAATAGCTCAGGCTGAGCCATCTGCCAACACCAGCTGTGGGGGATCACACACAGGACGTGTTCCTCAACACACTCAATTTTTTTTCCCGTATATTTTTCTTTTGGGCGTACAGAAATGGCAATATGCCCGTTTTTGCTAAAATTGCATTTTCCCCGTATTTTCCTTAAAATATTTGACAATAACAACACGAACTACATTTAAAACATTTCCCAGAAAAGTGTCCTCCACCACTCCGCCGTCCCCCACAGCCGCGCTTGGCACCAAAATATGGCGAAAACGTCTCACTTGACAGGTATGCGCCTCCATTTTCATATTGATCTGGTCAATTTCTTGACAGCAGCGGCTCTCCTCCACTGTAATAATAATGGCTTCCGAAAAATCAATATTTATGGGGCGCCCTTGACAGACCCCCTTCGGCTTCGCAATTCTGGAGGCGATTAATGTCCAGTTCAATGACATTTTCCACTGGTTCTGCTCTCTGGTCATCGTTGGAACTGTTGTCATCAGACAAAGCATCTGATTCCGTCTCGGACGGCTCGAACCTGTAAGGTTCAATGCCTCTGTCACTGTCTGAACCACTGACAAAAAAAAAGACAAAAAAAAAGACAAAACTAAACTAATTTGTTCACAATCGCTGTCACTTTCCGTCATGATTGTCCAATGTTGATAAGTGTGAATGTGGATAGGCAGGGCAGCCAGGGTACAACTGGTGATGTCAAAAACATGGGCGTGGTCTGGACTGGCTGTCACAAGCCAGCAAGCAAGGTAGGGCCTTCACCTGGTGTATTTTGTGCAATTATGTAAATACAGGTGGGTGATATGGTCTCCGGTATGAATATTTGGTTTAAGCTATGTGTATTTTATCTAAATTTGTTGTTATTTAGAAAAAAAAATTACGTGACATTTGGCCTTTAAAAATGAATCAAAATGAAATTAAACCAGCTAGTGCATACTTGCGCATGCCTATAGAAAGCAAGTGTAAGCAAGCATTTCTGCATGTCTGCCTTTGATCTTTGAGATGGTTACCATGGCAACAGTAACCATGGTGAAACTTGCCTTTAATCTTTGATGTCATCACTCATTCAGTGATGCCTGCTTTTGATCTTTGATGATGTCATAGTGAGTCCTATGACTGTGACACACAGACAAACACACACACAAACACACAGATTTCTTGAATTATAATATGATGACTAGTGCATACTTGAGCATGCCCGTGCATACCCGTGCATGCCTGTAGAAATCAAGTATAAACATGTATTTCTGCATGCCTGTAGAAAGCAGGTGTAAGCAAGCACATCAGCACTCGTTCAGTGATGCCTGCCTTTGATCTTTGGTGGTGTCATAAGGAGTCCTATGATCTTTGATGACGTCCTAGCGAGTCCTATGATCGTGAGTGATGCCTGCCTTTGATCTTTGATGATGTCATAGCAAGTCCTATGATCTTTTAGCGAGTCCTATGATCGTGTAGCAAGTCCTATGAGCTTTGATGATGGCATAGCGAGTCCTATGATGCCTGAGATCATAGGAACATCATAGGACATCATGCAGACATCATAGGAACATCATAGGCGGTCCTATGATCGTGACAGACTGACATACACACACACACGACAAATTTCTTGACTTTATAGAGTAATAATAATGTGAGAAATATGTTTGCCGATGGAAATTTGGCTGCCAATCCATGCCAGTGACCAAACATTTATACGCATTCATACCCAGTGTCATGGCCACTGGAGGCAAGGTGGGTAAAGTGTCTTGCCCAGGGACACAATAGCAGGATGGCTAGGGAAACTGGGATTTGAACTGCCAACCCTCTGGTTATTGGACGACCCGCTCTACCTCCTGACCCACTGCCACCCCAAAAAGACAAGATGGGTGTATTGCTGCAAAACTGCATCAAAACTAGCAGGAAAATAAAAGGAAAATTTACATTAATGTTTGTACTTCTGCTAAATCTTTCCTTATTCAGCAAGTCTAATCTACTGTATATTTCAGGACAGTGTTTGCAGGACTTTCTATTTCATTTGACTTAAAATAGCATTTGGAGTGAATTTACAAAACGCACCTCTTAAGGGAATGAAAAGTGAACAAAGGAAACATCATCAAATGTGCTGACAGTGAGCTGTGATTTATAAAATGTGCTGTCAGTGGAATTTTCAGTGACGTGAGTAAATGTACTATGACATTTAAACCAGAAGATGGCGCCTTTGACTCAGGACTCCCACAGACAGGAGTCGTCACTGCCACCAGTGAAAATACAAATGTAACGTCCTCGTCGTGTTTTCAAATGTTACATCTCGTCACTAAAGCTATTGACAGTTCGTGTAAATGTTGTATGCGGTGAATGTACGGCAATCTCTTCTTTTTATCAGAAGCTAGTGGCGCCCCGCAGAGGGTGACCCAAACGACGTCTCGTCGTCTCCAACAGGCAGTGCTCCATGGTTGCTGAAGTCCAGAACTGCTGTTAAGCTCTCCGCAAATTCACAGATGCACTGCTTTTTGTCCCTGCTGGCCGGAACTGGAAATGCTAAATTGTTTTTACAGCTTGTCTAATTATTTCGTTAAAATGTATTCTAGCTGTATTCTAGGTCTGATGTCTCAGCTGGATCTAGAAAAACTTGTCCATGCATTTATCTTCAGTAAACTGGACTACTGTATCACTGTCCTCACAGGTCTCCCTAAAAAGTCCATCAGACAGCTGCAGTTGGTTCAGAACGCTGCAGCTCGAGCCCTCACTAAGACCAAGAAAGTGGATCATAACTCCAGTCCTCAGATCTTTACACTGGCTTCCTGTCTGTCAAAGAATAGATTTTAAAATACTTCTGTTGGTTTATAAAGCTCTGAATGGTTTAGGGCCAAAACACATTTCAGATCTGCTAGTCCATTATGAACCATCCAGAGGCCTCAGGGTATCAGGGTCAGGCCTATTATCTGTGCCCAGAGTTAGAACCAAACATGGTGAGGCAACATTCAGTTTTTATGCCCCTCACATATGGAACAAACTCCCAGAAAGCATCAGGGCTGCTGAAACTCTCAGCTGCTTTAAATCAAGGCTAAAAACTCTCCTATTTGCCATGGCCTTTCAGTGAAACAATTGTTAATCTCCTACATTGTCCTGGGACCTTTATTTCTGTCTTATTCTATTTTTTAGCTTGTCTTTGTTTCTCTTTTTTTTCTCCAAAGATTTTATTTGTCAATACTACTATACGTACAGGACATACAGCCGTGGACAAAATTGTTGGTACCCCTCTGTTAATGAAAGAAAAACCCACAATAGTCACAGAAATAACTTGAATCTGACAAAAGTGATAATAAATAAAAATTCTATGAAAATTAACCAATGAAAATCAGACAATGCTTTTGAATTGTAGTTCAACAGAATTACTTTAAAAAACAAACTCATGAAACAGGCCTAGACAAAAATGATGGTACCCCTAGAAAAGATTGAAAATAATGTAACCAATAGGACATGTTCAACCAAAATGTGTCCTCTAATTGACATCACATGTCTACAAACTTGTAATTAGTCAGTTGGCCTATTTAAAGGGTGACAAGTAGTCACTGTGCTGTTTGGTGACATGGTGTGTACCACACTAAACATGGACCAGAGGAAGCAAAGGAGGAGACGGATAATACGAATGGTAACAAAAGAGCCCAGAGCAACCTCTAAACACATTCATGGTGAACTCCAAGGTCAAGGTACATCAGTGTCAGATCGCACCATCCATTGTTGTTTGAGCCAAAGTGGACTTCATGGGAGACGACCAAGGAGGACACCACTGTTGAAAACAAATCATAAAAAGGCCAGACTGGAATTTACCAAACTGCATGTTGACAAGCCACAAAGCTTCTGGAAGAATGTCCTATGGACAGACGAGACAAAACTGGAACTTTTTGGCAAGCCACATCAGCTCTATGTTCACAGATGCAAAAATGAAGCATACCAAGAAAAGAACACTGTCCCTACTGTGAAACATGGAGGAGGTTCTGTTATATTCTGGGGCTGCTTTGCTGCATCTGGCACAGGGTGTCTTGAATCTGTGCAGGGTACAATGAAATCTCAAGACTATCAAGGTATTCTAGAGAGAAATGTGCTGCCCAGTGTCAGACAGCTTGGTCTCAGTCGCAGGTCATGGGCCTTGCAACAGGATAATGATCCAAAACACACAGCTAAAAACACCCAAGAATGGCTAAGAGCAAAACATTGGACTATTCTAAAGTGGCCTTCTATAAGCCCTGATCTAAATCCTATTGAACATCTGTGGAAGGAGCTGAAACATGCCGTCTGGAGAAGGCACCCTTCAAACCTGAGACAAGTGGAGAAGTTTGCTCATGAGGAGTGGGCCAGAATTCCTGCTGAGAGGTGCAGAAGTCTCATTGACAGTTACAGAAATCATTTGATTGTAGTGATTGCCTCAAAAGGTTGTGCAACAAAATATTTAGTTAAGGGTACCATCATTTTTGTCCAGGCCTGTTTCATGAGTTTGTTTTTTAAAATAATTCTGTTGAACCACAATTCAAAAGCAATTTTCATTGGTTAATTTTCATAGAATTTTTATTTATTACCACTTTTGTCAGAATCAAGTTATTTCTGTGACCATTGTGGGTTTTTCTTTCATTAACAGAGGGGTACCAACAATTTTGTCCACGTGTGTACAGGAGAATTGAAATGGCGTCTCTCTCTCTCTCTCTCTCTCTCTCTCTCTCTCGTGCGCATGCGTGGGCGTTTGTGGGAGCAGGGGTGTGGAGTGGTGTCGAGTGAGTACTTTAAACTTTGTATTTTCTAACTTTTTCTCTATCTTGTGTGTTTGAGGTGTGTGTGTTTAATATAGTGGGTTGAGTGTGTGTGTGCTGGGGTGTGAGTGTTGGAGTGAGTGTGTTGGGGAACGGTAGCTTCTGCTGCCGGTTTTTCCCGGCCGGCATCATGCCGGTGATTGATGGTGGTGTGGAGTTTGAGCGCTTAACCCGGCGTCATGGTGTGAGAATCCTCCCGACAGTTCCCTGTTCTGTGGAGGAGGCCAGCCTCGCTGTAGGACAGGTGGTTGGGCATGGCAGCATAAAATCAGCATCGAGGATGAACAGCGCAATTGTGATCTTTCTGGATTCGACTGAAAAAGCTGATCAGGTGGTGGCACAGGGAGTGGTCATAGGTGACACTTTTACTCCCGTTTTACCGCTGGCGAATCCGTCTAGGAGGATCACCATCTCAAACGCTCCTCCTTTCGTTAAAAATGATCAGCTGATTAGAGAGTTGTCCCGTTTTGGCCAGGTTGTGTCCCCTATCAGAATGGTCTCTCTGGGTAGTAAATCACCCCTGCTGAAGCATGTTGTATGTCATAGGAGGCAGTGTTTCATGGTGTTGAAAGACAGCTCTGCTGAACTGAACGCGTCTTTTAATTTCAGGATTGACGGCTTTAGCTACTTGGTGTTTGCAACATCTGAAACCATGAAGTGTTTTGCGTGTGGCACAGAAGGCCATCTTATTAGGTCATGTCCTGAAAAGGCGAACACAAAGAGCACTGGCGGTAAGAAAGGTGACGCCGCTGTTTCTGGTGGTCTGGAGGGTAGCGCTACATGTGGTGCAGCGGATGCCGCTGCGGCGCCCGCTTCTGTTGGGGCGGTCGCGGCCGCGGACGCGAATGCGTCCGCTTCTACTTCTGCGGGGGCGTCCGCGTCCGCATCCGCGTCCGCGTCCGCTTGTGCTGGGGCGGCCGCGGCCACCTCTGCTGGGGTGGCCGCGGCGGGCGCGGTAGTTGCCCCCCCAAACAGTGATGGTGGGGAATTTCTGTCTGGCGGCAGCTCTGATCATTGTGACGAGCCTGTCGCCCGGGGTAAACAGGTGGAGGGTGTAAGTAAAAGTGCAGTTAAACGAAGGAACGTGAATGAACAGACTTTGCAGGCGGGGGAGGAGCGGTTTGAGGCTGTAGCGGACACACAGAGCAAACACTGCATGACAAACGTTGCGTTTCATGAAGAAATGCAGGAATGTAGTTTTGTTGAAGAGGATCCTTTTAAAGCTGCACAAAAAAGGAAAAGTGCGGAAAACTTGCAGAGCTCTGCTAAATCTAGTAGGGTTGGGAATTTAGATTTACTGAATGAGAGCGCTTCTGACGAAAGTGGAGATGAGTCTGAACTGATGCAGACGCAGACGCAGGAGGAGCAAAGCTCCTATTGTTTTACTAAAATTAGGCAATTTCTCCAGGTGACTAAGGGGAGCAGAGCTGTGAAAGTGGAAAATTACTTTCCAGATCTGGAGTTATTCGTGGCATCAGCTCGCAAATTTATGAAACTGAATGATGGGAATGAGACTTTCACTGATCAGGAAATTTATCGTTTAAAGAAACTGGTTGCTAAACTGAAATTGCAAATGACTAACAGTCATGTTGACTCTTAGTTTGTTTCTTCCCTTTTATGCTATGTGTGTGTTTTTTTACTGTACCCTATTTTTATCCTTTTTAATGCCCCACCTTAGAATTGGCACTCTCAATATTAATGGGGCCAGGGATGATGTAAAAAGGGCCTCTTTATACAAGCTTTTTAATTTAAAGAAACTTGACGTGCTGATGGTCCAGGAGACTCACAGCACTGTGGACATTGAGAGCCATTGGAGAAAAGAGTGGGATGGCTGCATTTTTTTTAGCCACAAATCCAGTAGCAGTGGGGGGGTGGCTGTACTTTTCTCTAGGGGTTGTGTGCCTGTCTCTTATGAGGTAGAAGAGGTGGTGAGAGGTCATTTCCTCTTATTAAAGGTACAGTTTGAAAACGTGAACTTCGTTTTTATAAACGTGTATGTGCCAACACAGAGAGCAGAGAGGATCAGGGTCTTTGACGTGCTTTCGGATACGGTTAAGTCCTGTGATCCAAATAGTTTTTTATTTCTGGGGGGTGATTTTAACTGTACATTAAACCACAGACTAGACAGGAACCATCAGGAGCCTCACCCTGCTTCTGCCAATAGGCTGAGAGAACTGGTGAAAACACATGAAATGGCCGATGTGTGGAGATCACATCATGGGGACCAGAGGCAGTACACCTGGAGCCATGTCAAAGATAACCTTTTATCTATGGCTAGGTTAGACCATTTTTATGGTTTTAAACATCAAATGAGTGTTTTTAAAAATAGTTGTATCTGTCCTGTTGGTTTCACTGATCACTGCCTGCTGTTTTGTTCTGTGTTTATTGAAAATGTAAAGTGTAAGAGTGCTTTTTGGCATTTTAACAATACACTTTTAAATGATGTGTTTTTTAAAGAGGTTTTTCATGATGTTTGGAAGTCACACAGGGAACAAAAACCCTCTTTTAGTTCTCTCCAATTGTGGTGGGATTTTGGTAAGGCCCAGATAAAACAACTCTGCCAACAGTACACTCAAAATGTCACTCGTAGCTTGACCCAATCCTTGAAAGTTCTGGAGACTGAGGTGGTAGAACTAGAGGAGTTGCTCAGTTCTACAGGAAAACAGGAGCACTTAGAGGCTCTCAAGTCAAAAAGGTCAGCCTTGGCTAGCTTGCTAGGGGTCACCGCACAGGGTGCTCTGGTCCGCTCACGCTACATGGATGTAGCTCTGATGGACTCGCCCTCCCAGTACTTTTTTGGACTGGAGGGGAAAAATGGACAGAGAAAGCTCATTCACTCCTTGTTGGGCGATGACGGGAGAACAATCTCCACAGCAGCAGAGATCAGGAAACACGCTGCTAGCTTTTACAGTGAATTGTTTAGAGCAGAGTGGAGGGAGGACACGTCACTGGGCCAGGTTTTCCTTGATGGTCTTCCAGTGCTCTCAGAGGACCTTGTTGCCGGCTTGGATGCTCCACTGTCTCTGTCTGAGCTGCACACGGCGCTAATGAGCCTCCAGAATGGAAAATCACCAGGCATAGATGGTCTCTCTGTGGACTTTTTTAAGGAATTCTGGCCCCTGCTTGGTCCAGACCTGCTGGAGGTTCTCCAAGATAGCTTGGAAAGGGGGACCCTACCCACGACCTGCAGGAAGGCCATCATCACACTGTTGCCGAAAAAGGGGGACCTCCAGAGCCTAAAGAACTGGAGGCCAGTCTCTCTGCTCTGCACAGACTACAAGATTCTCTCAAAAGCTCTGGCCCGAAGACTGAGAAAGGTGATGAGCGAGCTCATTCATGTAGACCAGACTTACTGTGTGCCTGGCAGGCTGATTAGTGACAACGTCACTTTAATTCGGGATATTTTGGAGGTCTCTGGTTCATTGGCGGTAGAAACTGGTTTGATTTCAATTGACCAGGAAAAGGCGTTTGATCGGGTTGAACACCAATATTTATGGACAGTTTTAACAGCTTTTGGGTTCAGCCCAGGCTTCATAGCCAGGATACGGGTCTTGTACAGTGACATTGAGAGTGTGCTGAAGATAAATGGGGGCCTGTCTGCCCCTTTAAAAGTCCAGAGGGGGGTTCGGCAGGGCTGCCCTCTCTCAGGGATGCTGTACTCCCTCGCCATAGAGCCTTTGCTTCACTGCCTGAGAAGGGATCTATCAGGAGTTACTTTTCCTGGCTGTGACACCACGTTCAAGCTGTCGGCCTATGCAGATGATGTAGTCATTCTGCTAAACAAGCAGAGTGACATTGACGTTCTGGTTAGGAGTGTCAATCTTTTTGGCCAACTTTCCTCTGCAAAGATAAACTGGGGAAAAAGCGAGGCTCTGATGGTGGGGGAGAAACTAGAAAATCAGCTTACGCTGCCGGGTGGGTTGATTTGGAAAAAAGGAGGTTTTAAGTATCTTGGTGTCTTTATTGGAAATCAGCAGTTTGAGCAGAAAAATTGGGATGGGGTCATAGAGAAGATTAACGGGAGACTAAACAAGTGGAAGTGGCTAATGCCAAGAATATCTTTTAGAGGAAGAGTGCTCATTTTAAATAATCTTGTTTCCTCATCCCTGTGGCACCGCCTCATGTGCATGGACCCCCCTGCTGGTTTGTTGTCCAAAATTCAGTCTGTTTTGGTGGACTTTTTTGGGGGGGGTGGACTCCACTGGGTTCCTCAAGCCCTGTTATTTCTTCCCAAAGAGGAGGGGGGGCAAGGAGTGATTCATTTAGCTAGTAGAGGTGCTGCTTTTAGACTGACTTTCATACAGAGACTGCTGACGGGCCCCCAGGACCTGGTATGGAGGCCTTTGGCCTGTGTTATTTTACAGAGAGTCCTTGGGCTTGGGCTAGACCTCCCTGTGTTTTTAATGGATTTTAAGAACTCTAATGCACTGTCTTTACCCAGTTTTTACCGCAGTCTCTTTTCAGTGTGGACTCTTTTTAAAAAACAAAGAGGGCCATGCGATTCCCTCTACTGGTTGTTGAGGGAGCCGCTGGTTTTTGGTGGTCGCCTTGGTGTCCTGCCGGGAGTTGGAAGGACCTTCCTTGATAGGCTGTGTTCCAGGAACATTCTCACTCTGAAGCAAGTGGTGGAACTGGCTGGTCCTGGCCTCAACAACGTCTCAGCTTTAGCAGCTCATCTTGGTGTCAGGTCGAATCGTTTCATCGATGGTCTTCTTGCACACTGGAAACAGGAGCTTCATGGACTTGAGCACTCCCTACTCTTGGACTTTAGCAATGGCACGCTGCAGCCAGAAAGCACTGATCCCTTTCCCTCTCTCACGCTCTATATGGACTTTGACGTCGCTCCTTGCTCCTTACTGGCATTCTGTGCTCCCACTGGTGTGGACTTTGGAGGAGCCAGTGGTAAGGCACTCTACAGACTGGTGGTGATGGCACTCAACAAGGACCGATTGAACACCTGTGTGGACACTCCTTGGAGAGCCTATTTTAAACTAGGAAAAGGGCATCGGCCTGCCTGGAGGGCTCTTTACAAAGCCCCTCTCCCTAAGAGGCATGGAGACTTACAGTGGAGGGTCCTGCATGGTATTATAGCTGTCAATGCTTTTGTTTCTGTGATTAACAGCAGTGTCAGTGATCAGTGTGTTTTTTGTTCCTCTAGGGAGACTGTTTTTCATTGTTTTATTGAATGTCAGCGCCTGAGTGGCCTCTTTGAACTTCTCACAAAACTTTTTCATATTTTTAAGGAAGTTTTCTCTAAGCAGGTTTTCATTTGTGGTTTTATGTACAATCGTCGTTTTAAGCAGAAGTGTCAACTACTGAACTTTGTTTTAGGACAGGCAAAGTTGGCTATCTATGTAAGCCGGAGAAGAAAACTTGAAAATGTTGAGAATGATGTTGATGTCAAAATTTTATTTGTGAGGCTACTTAAAGCCAGAATCAGGCTGGACTTTCAGTTTTTTATGGGGAATGGGGATGTGGAAGGTTTCAGGACCCTCTGGTCCCTGGAGAATGTCCTCTGTTCAGTTCATGATGGACAGCTTTTTTGGGGGCGTTTTTGGGGGGATTAATTTTCTGTGTAACATAGCATGATATAGAAATTGTATTGACTGATGGACAAGTGTGTTTATTAAAGATCTTTTAAAAATCAATCTCTCTCTCTCTCTCTCTATTCAGTGGTGTGCACAATATGAAAAAAGAGAAAAGGAATAAGCCTGGAAAAATAACAACAGCAGTCTATGTACAGTAATGCTACCCATAGTGCAAGTGACAACAAAAGATAGACCCAGACATCCCATAGTGCAAATAAAGATAAACGATGAAATCCAGCAATCCTATAAACAGAAAAGCAGAGCAGTAATAGTCATAGTTGCAAGTTCATTGTGGTAGTGTAGGCAGACAGTGACAGATAGGACTACACATGAACAGTATCGCAATAACAGACAGCAATAGATATGGCATTTGTCCAAATGGTTGCAGTAAAGTGCAGAGACATACTGCAACAGGTGTATTACTGTTGGTGTAATACATTTGCTGCTGTATGTCTCTGCTGCTCTTTAATTTACTTTTTAATTTGCTTTTAAAATTCTTATGTATTCCTTTTGCAACTTGCTGCAATGCTTTATGTAAAGCACATTGAATTGTCTTGTACACGAAATGTGCTATATAAATAAACTTGCCTTGCCTTGTGCGTCTTTATTGTAACATCTAATCCAGGCATGTGCAGGTAATCATCCCAAATCCATCACCACACAGTGCACCTTGGGTGCATTTCCTTTTGCTGAGGGCAGTCTCAGGGCAGTGGGTGCTATTCTATATGTCTGAACAGTGTCAGCGTCACCATGAATAAATGGGCTGCATCTCATCCTCATGAAGACTCACCACAGTCAAGATAAAACAAGAAGCTTGTCCAGCGCAGTGCTTCTGCTTGTAAGCTCCAGCCTGCTGAGATTGATGGGGTATTGTTGAAAAAAGCTGTCCTGTGCATTTTCACATGAAATATGGGGTTGTTTTATTATATTTGTTTAAGCTGTAAATTGACATCAAACTGGGGATTCTAAATTATCCTTAGGTATGACTGTGAAAGTGAATGGTTGTCTGTCTCTCTGTGTTGGCCCTGCGATGGACTGGCGATTTGTCCAGGGTGTACCCTGCCTCTCACCAAAAGATGCTGGGATAGGCTCCAGCCCCCCTGCGACCCGAAAAGGATTAAGAGGAAGAAGATGAATGAATGAATAAACCAGCTCTCTTTCAGTGCACTCAGGTTGCGTCTTTGTTGATGGAGTATGGATTTATGTAATGTGCTTTTTAATTAATTAAAATACAACATAAGTTGCTAGTTGCTGTAATTAAAGTAAAATAAATAGCTGCCCTGGTCATTAATTTTGAAGAAAAAGGGAGAACAAGAAAAATGTATTCAAAATGTAGATTATTTAATAATCATTAAGGCAAAATTTCCATACAGTGCATTATGTTTTGTCCCTTCTTCTTCTTCTTCTTCCTCCAGACAAAATCTCATCCTATCTATCCACATTATTCTTTTTTCTTTCTTTTTTTTTTTGCCAGGATGAAAGGCAGGATGAAACTGTTGCTAAGTCACTGCAGCTGCCACCGACTCTCTCTAATACAAAATCAAATATTACTATGGTATAAATATTTTTTAGCCATTTACTGGAGTTCTATTATGTTTCAGACTTTGCAGTTAAATTAACAGCAAGGAGATTCTGGTGCATTTAACAATACTGGTCTGTGTTCATATTGTGTTTGACCTGTTAACTTTTATTTATGAACTGGGCAGCATGTTTTGAGCATGAATTCACTGGCCTGCTGCCTTGCTTGCACAGCTCTGTTCACCCTGTCATTGCACATTCATGAGCTAGAGTTCTTATCCTCCGTAGACTAAACACTACAAGCTACTTTGTGCACAAGAAACCAACTGTTTATTTGTTTGTTTGCTTGTTTGTTTAACTAAAATGAGCCAAGCTGTAGAAAGACCAGAGCTCATTTTTCTAATGCTCATGGGAATATGTAACTGCGGGCATTCTGAATGTGTGGGCGAAAGTGTTTTTTTTTTCCCTTGCATTTTATGGCATTAAATGTAAAATGCCAGCAAAGAGTGTTCATCCAGCAGCTGGATGAAAAAGATCTGTAGTGATAATAAAACTATACAGAGCTGTGTCACAGACAGCGACATACCATTTGACCCCATCCTAGAAACCTTGCTGTTTAAACCCTGTTGGTGCAAGGATGTTGCTATAGAGACTATCCTCTAAATAGCTGTAACCATGGAAACAATGCGATCTATCTCCTAAAGGGAATAAAATAGAGAAAGGGATTTGGCATCTTTTCAGCATGAACTCTTAAACTTCTCTCATTACAGACATTTGTCTCTGGAGGCAGATTAAGAAAAGAACATCAGATAATTTTTATATGTCTGTATGAATGCAAAATTTTGCTTAGACACTGTGACTGGAAGCTTTCTTTCACATTCGGCCAATCTGACCATCTATGACCATGTTTGTCATGAAGAGACATTAGGTATTCAGACTAAGTGGATCATCCTTCCTGTCTTCCATAGTCATTCTGACTGACTGCTTGTCAGTATGTTTAAAGAAGAGAGATGTGAGCATGTTTGATGGAAGAAAATGGCCTGCAGATATTTTGAGTCCTGTCCACGCTGAGAAAATATTCTTTCTCTATCTGGGTAGTCACAAGCTGTACTCATGTAAAGCTTGACCATATGATAGTAATTACAAAGTAAGAGTGATCACCAACAAGTTACTAGAATAAGAGTAAGAAAGTATCTTCTGAAAATGGTTACTGACTTTATTTTCACAAATTTGTGATTTTTTTTTCTTTGTTGTTAAATTTGCAACTATTTTCCCATAAATTTGCAAGGATTTTCTCATAAATTTGCCACATTTCTCTTCTATACAGTGGGGCAAAAAAGTATTTAGTCAGCCACCAATTGTGCAAGTTCTCCCACTTAAAAGATGAGAGAGGTCTCCAATTTTCATCATAGGTATACCTCAACTATGAGAGACAAAATGAGGAAAAAAAAATCCAGAAAATCACACTGAAAGATTTTTAATGAATTAATTGGTAAATTCCTCGGTAAAATAAGTATTTGGTCACCTACAAACAAGCAAGATTTCTGGCTCTCACAGACCTGTAACTTCTTCTTTAAGAGGCTCCTCTGTCCTCCACTCGTTACCTGTATTAATGGCACCTGTTTGAACTTGTTATCAGTATAAAAGACACCTGTCCACAACTTCAAACAGTCAGACTCCAAACTCCACTATGGCCAAGACCAAAGAGCTGTCAAAGGACACCAGAAACAAAATTGTAGACCTGCACCAGGCTGGGAAGACTGAATCTGCAATAGGTAAGCAGCTTGGTGTGAAGAAATCAATTGTGGGAGCAATTATTAGAAAATGGAAGACATACAAGACCACTGATAATCTCCCTCGATCTGGGGCTCCACGCAAGATCTCACCCCGTGGGGTCAAAATTATCATGAGAACGGTGAGCAAAAATCCCAGAACCACACGGGGGGACCTAGTGAATGACCTGCAGAGAGCTGGGACCAAAGTAACAAAGGCTACCATCAGTAACACACTATGCGGCCAGGGACTCAAATCCTGCAGTGCCAGACGTGTCCCCCTGCTTAAGCCAGTACATGTCCAGGCCCGTCTGAAGTTTGCTAGAGAGCATTTGGATGATCCAGAAGAGGATTGGGAGAATGTCATATGGTCAGATGAAACCAAAATAGAACTTTATTGTAAAAACTCAACTTGTCGTGTTTGGAGGAGAAAGAACGCCATACCTACTGTGAAGCATGGGGGTGGAAACATCATGCTTTGGGGCTGTTTTTCTGCAAAGGGACCAGGACGACTGATCCATGTAAAGGAAAGAATGAATGGGGCCATGTATCATGAGATTTTGAGTGAAAACCTCCTTCCATCAGCAATGGCATTGAAGATGAAATGTGGCTGAGTCTTTCAGCATGCATCCCAAACACACTGCCCGGGCAACGAAGGAGTGGCTTCGAAAGAAGCATTTCAAGGTCCTGGAGTGGCCTAGCCAGTCTCCAGATCTCAACCCCATACAAAATCTTTGGAGGGAGTTGAAAGTCTGTGTTGCCCTGCAACAGCCCCAAAACATCACTGCTCTAGAGGAGATCTGCATTGAGGAATGGGCCAAAATACCAGCAACAGTGTGTGAAAACCTTGTGAAGACTTACAGAAAACGTTTGACCTTTGTCATTGCCAACAAAGGGTATATAACAAAGTACTGAGATGAACTTTTGTTATTGACCAAATACTTATTTTACCGAGGAATTTACCAATTAATTCATTAAAAATCCTTCAATGTGATTTTCTGGATTTTTTTTTTTTATCATTTTGTCTCTCATAGTTGAGGTATACATATGATGAAAATTGGAGACCTCATCTTTTAAGTGGGAGAACTTGCACAATTGGTGGCTGACTAAATACTTTTTTGCCCCACTGTATTTATTACTATTCATAAGAAGTCTAAACATGTTTGGCATAATTTTGCTTTTTTAAAAATGTGCATTTTTTAAAAATTATGGACTTTGTTTTTAAACTCTATTGTAATAAATTTGAGAATTTGTGATTTCTTCATAATAAATTTGCAGTTTTTTGTTATGAATTTGTAGCTTTTTCATCATATATTTGCACCTTTATATTCCTAAATTTGAAACTTTTTTTTGTAAATTTGGCTTGGTAAAATTTAAACTACCCACATACCATCTAAAGAAAAAAGTTAACAGTTACACACACACATATATACATATACATACAAACTCTTACTCTTTAAACATATACAAACTCTTCCTGGCTTCTACTTTATTTTTTAACGTGGTACCGTTTAATTCTCCTGGCAAACCTCTTCAAACATGGAAAAATTTATATTTATATAAAGAAATATTACTATCGAAAGTAACAAAGATTATATGTACTTGAGTAAAAGTTTTTTCCCTCGTAAATGTACTCCGGTATCAGAAAAAACAGTGTCCTGGATCACAACTACTTATTAAAGAAAATGCTACTTAGGTACATATTAGTGTATAGTCAAGAGCAAGATCATATGTAGGTCTTGCTCTGGACTTAGTCTTGACCCCTGTAGTCTTGGTGTTGTCTGGTCCTGTCTTGATCTTGGGAGACTCTGGTCTTGAAGTCTTGAGTACAACACTAGTAATGTACTTGAGAAACGGTAACTGGTTACAACCCACCTTAGGTGTTATTAGGCATGAGGGGGGGAAAACAAATCAATGTATCGTAGTATCGCAATATTTAGTGGTGGTGATACTGTAAGACCAGACACAATATTGTGATACTTGAGTGAGTTGAAAACACTGGAAACTTATATGAAACAGATATTGAAAGCTGTACTTTGGGGACAAAATCTGATATTGAATGAGGGAGGGGAATATATGGTTTCACGATACTTAAAGAACTGTACTATTGTAACAGTATTGCATTGTGACCCAAATATTGAGATGTGTATCGTAACGTCCTTTGTGTTTCCTACCCCTAAGTGTTATGATCCAAGTTATTTACACTCTTGTTTTGACCCATTTGAAAATGAGATTGATTCTGATCCTTAATTCTTATTTGTAGTAAAAAAAATACAATTTTTTAAATGAATATGTAAGTGAAGTGTTATCTAATGTCAGTTCTAGCCCAATTCTACTTCAAATGACAAAAAAAGAACACAGACGAAAGACATGCACATACAAATAAGCCCAAGAAAAAGCACACAAAGGCATTTTTAAGAAAGAAAACTTTATTGGTGATTTATAAACCAAACACATTACCACTGTATCCATTTAGATAAAATAAAAGGTAAAAAATAAAAATAAACACTGAATAAATGAAATCCACTACTATACTGTCACAGATGATGAGAGGGTGTACAAAAAAAAGGATTTTACAACAGATCTTGGCTGATCCACTCAGCACATTGCCACCTTAATTCACCACCACACACTGGGAAATTATGACAGCATGAACGCTCACTAAACACAAGCATACACTACATAAACCCTTTAATTTTTTTTACACCAGATTTTTTTCTGTCATTTTTTTCCATTTTTTAAGAGTGAAAGGGAAATGATAGCTCATCATAGGATCATACATATTTCAGTTACAATAATACAGTGCTAGTTAGATCGTCATGTCATAGCCAGACACAGAGTGATTTTTTCCTCTTTTTTCTTGCTTT
The DNA here is from genome assembly GCA_020510985.1 of Pholidichthys leucotaenia. Classification (NCBI taxonomy): domain Eukaryota; kingdom Metazoa; phylum Chordata; class Actinopteri; order Cichliformes; family Pholidichthyidae; genus Pholidichthys; species Pholidichthys leucotaenia. The sequence goes on along the minus strand of CM035840.1, from coordinate 37,327,235 downwards.
GTTTGTTCACAAAAGCAAAACCATCATTGGTAAAAGAAAAAAAAATAATAAACTTGCATTGAAAGGTATCACACTATAGCATTTACAAATATCTAAAGAGGTTTAGTGGAAGCTGTAGAACATCTGTGGAGCGTGAAGACTGTAGTACATAGATGTTTGGCAGAGACAGAAGTACATACGAATATTTCCTGTGTGTGAGTAATGAAGAGAAAAAAATAAAATACAAAAGAATAAAATCATAGCCATCTATCTATTTATATTTATATATATATATTTCTCTATATAGTATGTGTTTCCTTAGAGCAGTACATGCAGCAGCCACTTAATGGAGTGACGTCATACGGAGCCGCAAAAACTCTGGGGACGTGGCAACAAGTTACAGGCAAGGGGAGAGGGGATCTGACAGAAGCAGACCTGAGGCGTGTGTGTGCCCCCTTCTCAGAACCCCCTGAGAGAGGATTGGTGGGATGTGGTTCAGGATAGGAATTGCTAGATGCCCATTCTCTTATCAGTTTCTAACATAGAGACAATCTAGACTACGCTAAATTTACAGCGTACATAAGAGCTAATGTGTGATCAAGGAGATCTAAACAATCAATTTGGAGAACTTGCCTTATTCATGGAGAAGGGAGGGCCAGCCCACGGGCCCCCCGTCTCCTCAAAGTCCCTGTAATCATCCTCATCCCACCGGGTCCCCTCTCATCAGCGGCCACACACAAGAAATGAACCGCATAGTGAATTATTCACAAGTTAAAAGCACTGAACCGTTTTGCACTTAAAAAAAACATCAGACAAGAGTTCAGGGCACAGACTCACTCCAGACTCACCCCAACAACTGGACCCCCCCCGCCGCCGCCCGGCTCCATCCACATTACTCCATGCTGTTGTCAGCACACCACAATGTCCAGAGCAGGCCAGACCCAGGACTGGTCCTGAGTAGTTGAGGGGGTGTCAGAGTGGGTGGGTCAGCATTTGTGTTTTAAGGTAAATTGGGATGAGTGTGTTGCACAAAAAATGCAGTTAAAGCTATGAAGAAGAAAATGGAAAAAAAACCAAGTATGACATAATGAATGTCCTTGAAGAATGATTGAAAACGGAACAAGTCCGTTAAGTTCATTGTCAGATGAAGAGGCAGTCAGTGGGGAGGGAAAAAAAGGCAGTTTGTGAAAGAAAAGACTCATGGCTCATGGCTCAGGGCAAATAACAGCAGGTGAGTGTTTATGAAGTCAAGGTAATGGGTAAGAATTGGTTGCTACCAAACATTCAAAGCAGAAAGCATCAGGCTTTTGCTGCAGCAGGGGAAGAATAGAAGTTACCAGAACCTCAAGATTCTCCTAATATTCTGTAGGGTTTCTTAAGTGTCCACCGACCAAATGCGGAGTCACACGCCAGCTTCGCTGTCATCCTCAGGAGAATGTGAGGCATCTTCCCATCTCTCCATCTTTTCCTGTGTTCACTGCAGTCCTCAGTTGGTGTTCTGGCAGAAGACGTGTCCTTTAAATGCAGTGAGCAGACACAGAGTAATCGCATAAGGTGTCGCATCCCTGCTGACATAGTGATGTACTTGTGCACCTCATAGGCAACTGTGAAGGGCAAAAAAGCTTGCAGTGTCTAGTTTTATGCTAGGTGATTTTTTTTTTCCATCATCCCTTTCTTTACATTTCCCTCCCTCATTCTCAGTCTCAAGTGCTTTCTGTGTCTGCTTCTTCATGGCAAGTTAGTGTTTGCATGTTTTGCAGGAGTGAGCATGCGTATGTGCATGTGGTTTCTTTCGCAGGAAACACTGTTGGCAATCATACCGGAGGAATCTGCAGCAATGTCACAATAGCCTTAGCTTTAGTGGCCTTTTGCCTGCGATATTTACAAGTGTGTGTCCAGCTCTTTACTGTTTACATATGTTTCAGTCTTCATCTGTGTTTCTTCTTTTCCTCGGCTGGCACAGCGTTTTGTGTTGTTCTCGAACAAAGTATTATGTCTCCCCTAAGAGAGAATGGTTTACACATCATAGTTGGGAAGGAGGAAAGACAGAGGCGCCAACATGCCCGGGGGTGGGGGTGGGGGGTAGGGGGTCAAGAGGGACAAAAGAAAATTGAAAAATGGGCAAAGAGTGGTCCTTTCCATTGAAAGGATGATGCAAGTTGCCTTTGGGTGTATAGGCACATAGGGGTATAAAGAAAAAATATTTCACCATCTATTTTATCATTTCATGTATTGAGGCAAGCTCAGTCATTTACCTCAACTGCAAAGTGATGATAAAATAAATCTTGGTATGACCAGATTCACATTATAGAAGCATATATTTGATATTTGGAGAAATTAAATCTGAAGATTTGTATGTTTTTGACATTTTCTGTTTATCCTGTGGACTATGGTTGGTGCCTCTGCTTTCACACCAATTCTTTCCTCTTTACTATTTTGACTTTCATCTCCTCTACTCATCTCCATCATCCTTCCCCTTATCCTTCTTGTCCTTCTTCTCCTTCTTCTTCTTCTTTTTCTTCTTGGCCTCCTCTTTCTTTCCAAAGGTGATGAAATCGCTCTTGTCATCCTCTCCTCCCTGGTTCTGTCTGATGGATATTATGGCCGGGGAGCCAGGGATGATGAAGGCTTCCGGGGGAACCTCGCCGGGCTTCAGGTGCTGCGGGGGTGCTCCAGGTCCACCCGGGCCATAACGGAAGTGCCAGCTGTTGCTGTCTACACCAGCACCCATGGGGGGCGAAACCTCTCCACCTTCAGCATCTGAAAGAAATACACAGAGAGGGATGATGGGTTATAATTTGCATTAAATTGATGTAGTTTTAAAATGGCCCAATAGTACCCATGTAGTTTTATAGTCGCCACAAAAACATCAGAAAATGGCACAGGTGGCTAACTAGTTATATTTACTCAAGTACATGTACTTAAGAAACATGTTTATAAAGTTGTACTTTGAGTAGTTTTACTGCAGGATTTTATTTATTTTTTTTTTTACTATTACTTGAGTAGCTACATTTATGAAGAAAAAAATGTAAAATAGTAAAGTCACAAATTGGAAAGAAAAGGTAGCAAATTAATTAAATCAAAAAATGTTTCAAATTTATGTGCGAAATAACCCTGATTTTATGAGACTACATTTTCAAACGCACAAGAAAAAAGTCAAAGATTTACTAGAAAAAAAACAAAACAAAAAAAAACCCAATGATGGGCATACTAGTCGCGATTAATCTCATACATGATAAACATGATTAATTTTGCCATTGGCAGCATATGGGCAAGAGAGAGAGGCCGGGTCAAGCTAATCATGATTAATTGAGATTAATTGCAATTTTGCCTGCCACTAAAAAAAAAAAAAAAAAAAAAAAAAAAACTTTTTATGAAATGTTACAAATTCATACATAAAAGGTTGCAAATTTACATCAAAAAGTGTGAAATTTATTCAAAAAGGGTTTCAAATCTACAAGGAAAAAGCTTACTTTTTAAGAAAAAAATAAGAAAACATCCACAAATTTAAGAGAAAGACATCTTACTTGTGATTTAGTAATTCATGTCATAAGGCAATGGTAATTTTACATGAGTAAGGTGTTTACTATAGCCGCCTCTGAAAAAACAGTAATTTATCTGCTTTTTAATTTAATCATGTGTGTTTATGGCTCCTGCATTTTTTTTTTCTTTATCAGAGGTTACCTGCAGCATAACAGTGAAGAGTTTAGAAGCAGTAGCATAACCTTTCGATTAAACTGCTTTGCTCTTTCTGATCATACTGGTGAAAGGCAGGCTCAAGTACTGGCCACATAATCTGGTCCATTACAGTACATGAAAGCCAGCCCATCTTGAGACACATTGGTCGCAATTAACTCCAACTGAAACTCGGCTTCACTGATCATGGTAAATGGTAAAATGGTAAATGCGTTCACTTATATTGCGCTTCTTACTCATCTCTGGATGACCAAAGCGCTTTACAGATCCTGCTATCCACCCATTCACACACACATTCACACACTGATGGCGACGGAGCTGTCATGCATCGGCGTTGACCTGACCCACCAGGAGTAAATGGGGGTTCAGTGTCTTGCTCAAGGATGCTTCGACATGCAGACTCCAATTAGTAGTCGGCTATACTACACCTGCGCCACAGCTGCCCCCATCATGTATGGGGGTGGCTGATCATGTACGCCGGCTGATCATGTATGTCAGCCATCGTAAAAATTTTATTAGTCAGTAATAACTGGCAGAAACATGCTATAAAAAGGTGGGAGGTGGTCGTTGTAACTGGTCAGATATTTGCCAAGAGTCTAAGAGCCCAATGAATCAAAGGCACCATCCTGACAAACATCCATGGAACTGATGAAACATTAAAAGTTAATCATTACATTGAAAGGTGATAAGATAAGACAGATATAATAACTGTAGTGTTTTAGTGAAGCTGCTGTAAGAAAAAAAGCAATATTTGTTTATATTCAGTCAGTTGTTCGGACATAAATGGGCATACACATTTTCAGCCCTATTTTGATGGTCATCAGCAAACTTTTGTGCCAGGCCTCCCACCGTGCGCCAATGTTTTTGTTAGTTTCTGTCAGTGCATTGTCTGTTTTTATGCTTTTTTTTTTTTTGTTACTTATTTGTACCCGTAGATAGATTTGGTTTGCAGTCTGGTGACAAGCCACCGGCTGCCGGTCGCTGCGTGCGCGAGCGCCCTAAACCTACATGTTTTTGGTATGCGGGAGGAAACCGGAGAAATCCCGGAGTAAACCCACGCAACACGGGGAGAACATGCAAACTCCACACAGCTCACTGTTGGTCGGGGGCTGGGATCGAACCCACGATCTCGTGATCCCCGCGATCCCCCGGCCGAGGGTAAACTGTGCTGCCACAGTGCTAAACCACTGCGCCACCGTGCAGCTTTGCATCACGCCGTGTAATTACTAGTAGACAGTGTGCTCACTTTGTGCTGGGAGGCGGAGAGTCATTTCAAAGAAGTATGGCAGCACATAGTCTCATGCGCACTGGTATTATGGTGCATGTTATGGCAATGTGCTTTTGATCATGAAAAAGGTCTGTCACCAGAAGCACATTGTTTAATGCTATTTCAGCGCCGTGTTTTGAAATCGTACAGCTCTGGAGCTCAGGAGTTCATAAGAAAACAGCATGCAGTGGGATTTTCTGTTATTTTAATGGAGAGAGTTTTAACAGTTATAATTTAATTGCCCATCATTTTATTTATGACATGAAAACTTAATAGTATTTTATTCCATCCATCTCATTTTAATTGCGGACTTAATGTTGGAGTCTATAGATTAGGCATTAATGTATGATCTTTATAGGGAAATGAATGAATGAATAGGGAGCCTGTGTGCATTCTGGTGTGGATGTGGCACACGGGGGTGGTGGTGGGATAGGCTACTGTCAGTCTGAAGATTTTAAACTACAAACCTCTTCTGTGAAAACATTTTGTCCACTAATCTGTCGCATGTTGAGTCATCATATCACATCATCATATCTTGTGTCTGTTTGTGCTCACGTGTCCCAATTAATGAAAAAAAACATATTTAGCCAATGTATTCTGTTAAATGAGGACAGTTAAATATGAACTATTTGAAGACAAAACAGGGTTTTTCACTACACAGAGGAAAAAAATGTTACGCCGGTTTATGATTCAGTTCTCTACCAGAATGCAGCGGGACCAGTCTGTCCTTCCGGGAAAATAGCTATCACCACGACCCAAAGAAGAGCAGGTATGTGTGTACAAACCTGATATTCATTATCTAATCATTACAGTTTTTACAATTCTATCCTCATTAACTGTCATTCTTCTAAAAGAATGATTCAAAATGAAAATATCCCAACAGTTGTTTTGAATTAAATCTGTAATTTTGCATTCATCTGAGCAGATTAATAGAGCTAAGGCTGAGATGAATGGCTTGCTCCTTCTTGGTTTAAAAGAGAAGCTTGGATGAACAATAATGTAACTGAAGTAACTTTTACAACTCTGTCAAACTCATGGACAAAGAGAGAGGCTGGCATCTTTGAATTGTAGCCAACTCTCATCCATAGGAAAGCAAGACTGTCAGTTAAAAAGCTCCTTAAAAGTTCCTTGCTCTTTCACTTTGTGAATGAGCCTGCATTGTCTTCAGCGCAAAACAGAATTGTCCTCCCATTTAAACACTTTCATGTTAGTATCACGTTTTTGATGTCACACCCTGTTTATTAAAGGGAATGAGAGCAAAGGCAGCAATTGGTTTATTTTACATTACGCCCCAAACACACCTCTGAATAATTAAGAGCATTAGGGCAGCCTTTTTTTGCACTGCTGTGATAGCAAAATGAACTTGGAGACATCCACAAATACATCCTGCACCTCAGACAACTGATGACTGACCGCGTCCTTGTAATACAGCCCTTTATTTGTTGAAATCCTAAAAGTAATACACCACATTCCAAATTATTATGCAAACAGGATTTTAGTGTCATAAACATTCAATTTTTTTGTTTTTCAATTAAACTCATGGATGGTATTGTGTCTTGAGGCTCTTTGGATCACTGATATCAATCTCAGACACCTGTCATAATTAGTTTGCAAGGTGAGCCCAGTTAAAGGAAAACCACTTAAGAAGGATGTTCCACATTGTTAAGCATGCCACAGGTTTCAAGCAATATGGGAGAGAAAAAGGATCTCTCTGCTGCCGAAAAGCGTCAAATAGTGCAATGCCTTGGACAAGGTATGAAAACATTAGATATTTCATGAAAACTTAAGCGTGATCATCGTACTGTGAAGAAATTAGTGGCTGATTCAGAGCACAGATGGGTTCATGCAGATAAAGGCTTAATGAGGAAGGTTCTGCCAGACAAATTCATCGGATTACACAACATAAAAATATTTTTTTTGTAAGTTATGTGTTTTTTCAACTGATTTAAGACAATTTTGCACCGCTGAATCTGAAAATGACATCTGTTTCTCTTGACCAGGGCAGGTTTATATGCTAAGTTGTATGCAGTTGTACAGCAGTTGTACAGTTGTACTGTAAATTGAATAGTAGACATTGATAAAGGTAAGTACATGTAAATTGAATGTTACATCATCATTGTTCAAAATTCAGAGAATTTCGAGAAATAAAAAAGAATTTTGCATCACATAAAGCAAAAATACCCGTACATGTAAACAAAAACGTAAAAAACATGTGGCCATAGTTCAAAAAGTTGACCTGATAGAGCAAAACCAATGTGATTTTTGGATTCAGCACATCAAAATTGTCCTAAATCAGCTAAAAAAAACTTGGACAATAAATTTGGTGTTGACCAGTGTTATGACAGCAGCTACTAAAATGCCATTCCGGCGTCGGCCTCCGTCGGTCTATGATGATCATGGAAGAGAATCCTAAACGTCTACTCTGCTGGAATAGCACCGCCTGTGGCTGAACAGGCCGATGCGCGAATGGCAGTCCCTGTCACACAGATCGCACTTGTGGGTGGTCTCCGTGCTGCTGGGTCTGTGGCGGTTCTTCCTGCGGGTCCTTTTTTCATCTGCTGCAGCAGTCAGTCTCTCTTCACCCGCCTTGAGCTGTCTGGTCAGGGTGCCTCTCCATTTGGAGCGGTCCGTTGCAAGGTCCTCCCATAAAATGCCATTACAAAGCAGCAAACAGGTATTTGAAGCTGCCGGTGCCTCTGGAGTCCCATGAATCTCAAGGTGTAGGATACTCCAGAGGCTTGCAGTTGTGTATAAACCTACTATTCGGTCACCCCAACCAATGCTCATAAGCAGAAACAGTTGCAGTGGGCCCAGAAATACATGAAGACTAATTTTCAAATAGTCTTGTTGACTGATGAGTGCCGTGCAACTCTGTATGGTCCAGATGGATGGAGTAGTGGATGGTTGGTGGATGGCCACCATGTCAGCAAGGAGGTGGTGGAGTCATGTTTTGGGTCGGAATCATGGGAAGAGACCTGGTAGGCCCCTTTATGGTCCCTGAAGGCGTGAAAATGACCTTGGCAAAGTATATAGAGTTTCTGACTGACCACTTTCTTCCATGGTACAAAAAGAAGAACAGTGCCTTCCTTAGCAAAATTATCTTCACGCATGACAATGCACCATCTCATGCTGCAAAGAATACCTCTGTGTCACTGGCTGCTATGGGCATAAGAGGAGAAAAACTCATAGTGCCCCCCCCCCCCTCCCCTGACCTCAACCCTATTGAGAACCTTTGGAGCATCCTCAAACAAAAGATCTATGAGGGTGGGAGGCAGTTTACATCAAAATAGCAGCTGTAGGAGGCTATTCTGACATCTTGCAAAGAAATTCAGGCAGAAACTCTCCAAAAATTCACAAGTTCAATGGATGTAAGAATTGTGAAGGTTATATCAAAGAAGGGGTCCTATGTTAAAATGTAACTTGGCCTGTTAAGACGTTTTTGATTGAAATGGCTTTTGATTTCAATAAATATGACCTCCTAATGCTGCAAATTCAACAAATGACAATTTCCAGTTCTTTACAACCAATAAAATGTTTTGAAACTCTGTTGTGCATAATAATTTGGAACAGTGCATTTTGAGGGGTTTTTTTTATTTTTGCAAAAAAAAAAAATAGTTACAGTATCATTGGGAGGTTTGTTCAATAAAATCTGAATTATGCTCTAATGGTTGATGATTTAAAAATTATACTGACTGTCATTTGCATCAACTATTTAGGAAAATCAGAGACAAATATTATTTGCATAATAATTTGGAACACAGTGTATTAGTAAGCCCTTTGGTGCCTAATTTGAACAGCAATATTAAATGTGCAGATATTTTCTGTGGGAAGGCAAGTCCCAAGTAGTGATTACTTCTTTACTCAGACATGTGGTAGTGTGTTATTGTGCAAAAAAAAATAAAATTAAATAAAATTTAAAAAAAAAATAAATCACAAAATCAACCACAGACACTTTGGTTCTTTTCCTCACAATAATGACTTACTTGCCTTGTTTGTCCCACATGTTCCTGTTATTTCTCTGACTCTTTTTCTGAGTTTTGAAGAGAGGATTAACCGAATATGGTTCCATCCAAGCAGAACTAACAATGTCTGAGAAAAGAAGCCTGACCTCATCCAGCTTCCCGGGCAGCGATTACTAGTTTCCAATAATAACTTATTCTTTCAGTACCTGCTTTAACTTTACATTATTCAGTATGTTCTTTTTTCACTTTAATTCCAATGTAATCAAAATCTGAGCATAAATCTTTTTTTTTATTTTTTGTCTCAATCTTTTTTTTAAAATTTGTTTTGTGGTGTTAAAAGCCAAATTTCAATTACCTAACCTTCAACTTGTACATCGGTGTGGGTACCTGTGTTTTGGGACCTAAAAGGATGGCAAGGATTTGAATGAAACAACAAAATAAAGTAGGTGGTACTTTAGCAGAAAGCCGCTCTTAGAATTATGCAAGGAATATCATCCCCGTGTTAGGTTAATGTCAATCTGCTGCCAGTTTGGGGATTTTATGACAGAAAATCTGAAAATATAAAGAAATTACAAAATAGTACACAAAATGTAAAGGAACCTTATCATTTTGTCATTTGAGATGTATAAAGAATGTGTCAAGTTGTGCAAAAGAAAAGTGTGATACTGTGGTGGACACACAGACGTGACCTGTTTTGGACTCACATTTTAGATCAGAACAAAAGCAGAACTTCCTTGGTGATTACAGGAAGCTACAAGAATCTTAGCTTTGGTATGCAAGGCTGGAGACTGTGGGGGGTATAATTAAAGGATTAAAGAAGGGATGCAGGGGAGACAGTGGAAGTGATATCATGGAGTGAGGATGCATTGTTACTGTCATTAAAATGCAATGTAGTCTGTGATACATGTGACCTGTGAACTGTAAGAGTCCTGAGATTTAAGGATGAGAGTTTCCTGTGTGGCTCTCTTTTCTGCTTTCTGCTTTGAGATGATGGTGATGTGAATAAAGCTGACTTGAGAGAGAACTCTGCCTCGTCATTCTCACATCTCCACACTGGTGACCCGAGACGTATCATGCAAGAGGAGAATTCGCCCGGGCCAGCCTCGTCAGGAGCCCCCAGCCAAACGAATGCCGCCACAGTCCAGCTACCGGACTTCTGGCAGAACAATCCGCGCTCCTGGTTCAACGCGGTTGAGGCGCAGTTCAACTTCCGGGGGATATCGGTAGACGCCACAAAATTCTACCCCATAGTCGCAAAGCTGGACAACAACACAGCCCAGCATGTGGAGAGCCTGATCGACCAGCCGCCGGACAGCGACAAATATGGCACGTTGAAGGCTGCACTCATCCAGCAGTTCACCCCCTCGGCGGAGGAGCATGCAGAGAGGCTCCTGGCGCTGACGGAGTTGGAAAACGACATGCCCGCGAACCTGATGGAGAAGTTGTTGAGGTTGAAAGACTCTGACGACGATCACTTCATTTTCACCCACCTTTTCCTCAGGACTCTACCGTCAGCAGCGAGAGCAACCCTGGCCAGTTCGCCACTGTTGGCCCAACGGGACTACTGCGCGCTGGGCCGAGAGGCACAGCGGATTGTCAACGCCACCAAGCGGCACGCAGCCACGGCCGCTGCAGCGGAACTCGGCGAGACGACCGGAGATGACAGGGGGCCAGAGGCAGCGGTGCCAGACTCACCGACGACGGCGGCGGCAGGGGTCAGGGAACGTGGATCGGATGTCCTTTGTTTCTACCATCGCCGTTTCGCAGAGAGGGCACGCAAATGTTTACCACCGAGCTAGTTCAGGCATTCGGGAAACGCCAAGACCGGGGGTCGGTAGCAGCCGCGGCCCTTGGGGAGGAGAACAAGCTGCTCTACTTGTTGGACGCACGCTCGGGGAAGCAGTTCCTCGTCGACACAGGCTCCCAGTTGAGTTTCATCACACCTTCCTACGCGGACAGACTAGCTGGTTCCGGAGGTCCCCGGGTGACAGCAGCAAACGGCTCGGAGATTAAGACCTTTGGTGAGAAGACTCTGCTTCTGTCTCTACACGGCCGTACATTTGAGTGGACTTTTGTTGTAGCAGCAGTAAATTTCAATATGTTGGGGGCTGATTTTTTGTGCTCACATGGTTTGTTGGTTGACCTCACTAACAGGCGCCTGGTTAATGCACTTTCTTTTGATTCTATCCCCTGTACAGCGCGAGTGGCCCCGCCTACAGCACAAGCCAATGTCACAGCTGCAAGCGTTAAGTTCCACACACTGCTCACTCAGTTCCCAGCACTCACGGTCCCCACATTTTCGGCAACAGTCGCTAAACACGGGGTGGAGCATTTTATTACCACTACCGGACCGCCCGTTTTTGCAAAAGCTCGGCGCTTGGACGCAGTTAAGCTGGCCATAGTGCGCGAGGAGTTCGCCAACCTGGAGAGGTTGGGCATTATCAGACGTTCAAACAGCCCGTGGGCTTCCCCGCTGCACATGGTCCCGAAAGCTGACGGATCATGGCGACCTTGCGGGGATTTCCGCAGGTTAAACAACGCTACAGTGCACGACCGCTACCCAATTCCGCATATCCAGGATTTTTCCGTTCATTTGGCAGGGGCGCGCGTTTTTTCTAAAATAGACTTGGTCCGCGGTTACCACCAAGTCCCAGTGCGTGCTGAGGACATACCCAAAACAGCAGTAATAACTCCGTTTGGCCTATTCGAGTTTTTACACATGCCATTCGGACTTAAAGGGGCTGCACAGACGTTCCAACGCATGATGGACGCGGTGCTTCGCGATCTCCCTTTCGTGTTCGTCTACTTGGACGATATTTTAGTAGCCAGCGCGTCCGAAGACGAACACGAAAAACACCTGGCCACAGTTTTCCGAAGGTTGGGAGATCACGGGTTAATAATCAACCCAGCGAAGTGTCAGCTCGGGGTGGCGCAAATCGATTTTTTAGGACACCGCGTCTCCCCCGAAGGAGCAGTTCCGCTTCCTGACAAAGTGCGTGCTGTGGCAGATTTTCCCCTGCCGCAGACGGTCAGGGCGTTGCAGGAGTTTTTGGGAATGGTGAATTTTTATAACCGTTTTCTCCCCCGCGCGGCGCAACTCATGCAGCCGCTGTATGCCGCGCTCAAAAAAAAGAAACCCGCGGATAAGGTCGAGTGGTCCTCGGAGCGGGACCAAGCGTTCTCGGAGGTGAAAGCAGCCTTGGCAAAGGCCGCGTTGTTGGCACACCCAGACCCAACGGCCCGCATAGCGCTCACCACTGACGCGTCAGATGTGGCCATAGGGGCGGTTGTGGAGCAACATGTAGCCGAGGTTTGGCAGCCCCTCGCATTTTTCAGCAGGACCTTGTGCGATAGCGAACGTAAATACAGCGCATTCGACAGGGAGCTGCTGGCTTTCCATTTGGCCATCCGCCACTTTCAGTTCTGGCTAGAAGGACGCTCTTTCACCGCGTTTGTTGACCACAAACCGCTAACATTCGCGATGGCCAAGGTTTCTGAACTGTGGTCAAGCCGGCAGCATAGACAGCTGGCCGCGATAGAGTTTACCACTGATATTCGGCATGTGGCGGGCAAACTCAATGTAGTGGCAGATTGCCTCTCGCGCGCCGTGGCGGCCCCAGTCAGCGTAGGAGTAGATTACGCAGCCATGGCCGCGGAGCAGGTTGGTGACGCGGACGTGCGCGCGCTTCAGTCTGGACCAACAGGGTTAAGGCTGGAGAGCAGGGTGCTGCAAGACGGTATGCCCCCCCTAATCTGCGATGTCCCCACTGGACGGCCGCATCCAGTAGTACCGGCCGCGTGGCGCCGCCGCGTTTTTGACTCGGTTCATTCTTTGGCGCACCCTGGAGTGCGCGCGTCGGTCAAAATGGTAGGAGAGAAATTTGTGTGGCCGAGCCTCCGCAAACAAGTTAAGGAGTGGGCAGCAGCCTGCACGGCGTGTCAACGAGCCAAAGTACACAGGCACACGAGGGCTCCTTTGGAGCCGTTTCACATTTCAGCCAAGAGGTTCGATCACGTTCATGTGGACCTCGTGGGCCCCCTCCTGCCGTCACAAGGGTGCACACACCTTCTGACAATGGTGGACCGCACCACGCGCTGGCCTGAAGTGGTCCCGCTGGCATCAACCACGGCTGAGGAGGTGGCGTGCGCGTTTTTAACAGCTTGGGTGGCGCGCTTCGGCGTTCCGTCGGACATTACGTCTGACAGAGGCCCTCAATTTGTGTCCGAGCTTTGGTCGACAATGGCCCGCAGCCTGGGGGTCACAATTCACCGCACAACCGCGTACAGTCCGCAGGTTATGCGAACGTTTTCATAGGTCATTGAAAGCGGCTCTCAGAGCGTCACTGACGGGTGCAAATTGGGTAGACAAGTTACCGTGGGTGTTATTGGGGTTGCGTTCTGCGCCTAAAGAGGACTTAGAAGCCTCCCCAGCTGAGCTCGTGTTTGCGCAGCCACTCCGGCTGCCTGGGGAGTTTCTCCCAGATAACCCTGCGCCAGACGCCTCCCCGTCTCAGCTGTTGTGGAGTAACATAGAATCAAGCACGCTGCCCGGCCCCGCGCACCACAGTTTTCCGCACGTTTTTGTGCCTAAAACCTTGAAGAACGCAGAGTTTGTTTTTGTCAGACACGATGCGCATCGAACCCGCTGCGACCGCCTTATGACGGACCGTTCAGAGTGCTAGAAACAGGGGACAAGCAGTTTTTGCTAGATTTGGGGGGTAGGAAAGAGAAAGTTGGCATAAACAGACTCAAACCCGCTTTTGTGGTGGCAGATGAGCAAGTGCTGTTGGCGAGGGCCCCGCGGCGAGGTAGACCACCGCAGGGGGATTCACAGAGTAATGTTTCCCCAGAACACCCACAGGTGCTGACAAAAGGTTTCCACCCCCAGACGGCAAACCCCCAGCGTGACAGCGCCGCAGAGACGTTGAATCCCAGCTACAGCAGATTCGGCAGGAGGCTGAAGCCTAGACAGCATGTGGACTGATGTGTATTGATACTATCACGGCATGCATGTTGTTATTCTCTTGTTTGTTCTAAAATGTTGGGGGGGGCTTTGTGTGGTGGACACACAGACGTGACCTGTTTTGGACTCACATTTTAGATCAGAACAAAAGCAGAACTTCCTTGGTGATTACAGGAAGCTGCAAGAATCTTAGCTTTGGTATGCAAGGCTGGAGACTGTGGGGGGTATAATTAAAGGATTAAAGAAGGGATGCAGGGGAGACAGTGGAAGTGATATCATGGAGTGAGGATGCATTGTTACCGTCATTATAATGCAACGTAGTCTGTGATACATGTGACCTGTGAACTGTAAGAGTCCTGAGATTTAAGGATGAGAGTTTCCTGTGTGGCTCTCTTTTCTGCTTTCTGCTTTGAGATGATGGTGATGTGAATAAAGCTGACTTGAGAGAGAACTCTGCCTCGTCATTCTCACATCTCCACAATACATTGAAATTTAGTGGAACAAATAGCAACAGTGATATAATAAATTATTCAGTAACCCCAAATATACAAATACTTAAAGCAGCACTATGTAACTTCCTTGTTCCGAGTAGGAACACTGAAAAGACTACACCTATGGCAAGTATGACCTCAGTCGCAACAGCCAATCCTAGGGTGTTTAGTTACTGGTGACTAAAGTTGTGCCTTGTGATTGGCTGTTGGGACTGAGGTCATAGTCACCATAATTTGTCCTTTCAGTATTCCTACAAAAAACAGAGCTGTTGCAGGCAATGTGGGCATATTTAAGCTATGGGAAGTCACGTCACCTGGTCAAAGGTTGATGTATCATCAAAAATGCATATATTTTAAGGTGAAAATCTTACATAGTGCTACTTTAAACTGGTTAGCTATGTTGTATTTACAAGTGCAACATAATGAATTACCAATTCAGAATCACTTCCTATTATCCAGTTTATAATTCTTTTTAGTGTACTTTTTGTTTCAATTCCTATTTTCCTCAGTCTTTTAGGTCATTTCCCATCCATACTTCCATTTTCAATTACTAGTGATTAGTCCAATAGCTCAGTGAAGGATTAGTGGAGCAAATCCATGACAAACATAATGCGACCTGCTTGACATGCAATTGTAATCAGGCAGGCACACGTTCATACAAAGCTCCTGCAGAGAAAATACCCAAGTTGCAGTCGAGAGTAGCATGTTATTCTTTTAAATTAGTGAACTAAAGTAAAATTACTTTAACTGAACATTACATATGCTTAGCTGGACTTATTACTGAAGAAAATTGTTATATTTGTTGTATTTTACACCCATGTACAGAGCAGTTAATTAAAAAAAAGTAATCCAAAGAGAATTTTTAATAGCTACATTTCAGCTGTAACAGACATTTAAGTGGGTCATATATTTGCATTGCTCCACATCACTGTTTCTCAAAAACTCTCCTATGCTCTTGTTGTCGCAGCCACTCAGGCTGCAAAGACTAAACAGAATTTGACAAAGACACATAGAAGATTAGGACAGACAGGCTTTCTCTACATGTCCATGCAGAGACAGAAAAAGTCACATTCACTTAGGAGACAAGAGCCTTTCTCAGGCAGATTAGTGCTTGTCTGACTCCCTTGGAAGGAGCATAAGAATGATTCAATAATTGTCAAAATAAAGCAGAAACAGAAGAGAAAGAGCACTAAAACCACAAACGAAAATGTAGAATACTGAAGTGCTGGTCATGCTCTACCATCGAGTGTCCACTCTTTTTGTCTGTAGGAAATTACGGTACCTTTCCAATTTGATGTAAGAACTTGATGAGACAGCAGTGCCTCGATGCAAACTACATCCATAAACAGAACAACACCCTGGAGAGTGATGAGTCATGCTGAGGGCAGACAGATGGGGACAGGTAAGGCAGGGCAAAAAAAAACTCAAAAAAGGGACAATGCCTGGATTAGAAAAAAAAAACAGGAATTATGTGGGAAACTGTTGGCGGGTTGTTCTAATCCCTGGTCCAACTCAAAAGGTGATATCACACCTTTTTCTCTTTTTACTTTTCATATTGATGATACCGAGCTTAGCATTGAACAGTGGTGTGAATTTGTCCTGAGAAGGAAGCAGAACATAGGTCAATTCTATCCATCCATCCATCCATCTTCTACCGCTTTTCCGGAGGTCTGGGTCACGGAGGCAGCAGTTCAAGCAGAGAAGCCCAGACTTCCCTCTCCCCAGCCACCTGCTCCAACTCTTCAGAGAGGACACCAAGGCGTTCCCAGACCAGCTGGGAAATGTAGTCTCTCCAGCAAGTCCTAGGTCTGCCCCGGGGTCTCCTCCCAGTGGGATGTGCCCGAAACACCTCAAGTGGGAGGCGTCCAGGAGCCATCCTGCCTCCTGTCATTTCCATATTTTCTTTAATTCTCATTGATATACACTATCTCCTTTGCCTCTTTTTTTTGGCCCCTTCTTTGTCCCTCTTTATTCACAGTGGTGGCAACTTGGTTTTGGTTCCCAGACCACTAAGTCCTTTTTGATATGTTGATGGGTAAAAAAAAAAAAAAAAGCAAAAAAAACCCTCCCTTCCCTCCTCTCTTTTTGTTCACAGCATCCCTTCTATTCCACACCCCAGCTCTGATTTCTTCTGACCTTTCCACTAATCTAGCGTGAAAACTCAGCAAGCCAGCTCCTCTCTTTCCAGTCATGGCAAGCAGTCTTATGCCTGTCAGTGTTTATGACAGCAGTGATGCAATTGGCTACTAAACAGCTTGTCCATCAGTGATAACTATTCAAGTCACATTAGAGACCGTAATGGGTCTTTGTTTTCCCCTCTCCATTCATCCATAGCCTGTACCAGGTTGAACCTCCTGCTTTTCTGTGTGTACAATCCAAATGAGATACAGGCAATGATAATCGACAATTTTACATCAGGTGATGTTTTCTGTATGATCTCTTGGGTTTGGTCTCTCTTTAGTCTTCAGCCCAACCCTCTCTCCGCATGCAAATCTCCCTCCGCTCTCCTGTGCTGTTTTTCACAGGTTTTCACAGCCATTTAAAATCACCCAAGCTCCATTTTGCCACGTCTACTTTATGTATCATCCTATCCCTCCCTGCCATCAGCCAGTTGGGCAGAAGTGCAGTGGAGCGCAGTGCAGCGTTACATAACGGGCTGAGGAGGAAGAGAAGGAGGAGGATGAAGAGGGGGGCCAGGATGTGAAAGGATGCAGATATGAAAACCAACGCTCCCCACCAAAATGCAGGATGGGAGCGGAGGAGAAAATAGATTAAAGGATCCTCAAGTAGTGTAGCTTTTTTCTGTTTCTCTCTCTCTCTCCTATACTGCAGAGGGACCACACCCATTTCCAAAATCTGCACCTGTGTATATTTTTCCTTAAATGGAGTCCATTCAAAAGAAAATTCATGTGTCCATGTTTTCATGACTACGGCAGAGGAATACATTAGGGTGTCTACATAAATTAAGTTCCAAAAATTAACTGTATATGCATATCAGCTTTGGATTTGATGGCAGGTTGAGCACATCGGTGTCTGCTCCCAGCTACATCATGTGGTAGATTGTGGACACCTGAAGTCCCTAGTGACAGGACTTCAATGTATTAAAAATAACAATGAATGTTTGTGTGGAAGTTTTAGGTGTTATCTAAGTTATCTCTGAAGACTGTTAGTATATGCAGGTGCTATGACACAAAAATAAATGTAAGTAGGGACTGATTTATTCTCGAGAGAAATGGAAATTGAGAGAACTGGGAAGATGTTCAAGGACTAGCCAAGCAAAGGATGGAACAAGAACAGAGTGATGATAGTGAATGGTAAAAAAAAACTGAGTTGGGAACAGGAGACAGATGGAATTTAGAGTTTTAGAAACAGTGCAAAAGTGAGGTAACTATAGACTGTTCCACCTTGCCTTCAGCAAAATGAACCGAGGGGGTAGAATAGCCACATACTGTACTAAAGTAAGATCTGATTGACTTTAAAACCGCAATAATAATGTTCAAAGTGAAGAATCTATCACTGCCCGCAAATATCCAAAAGTTGTTCCAAACAAGGGAGAAACGATATCACTTCAGAGGAACATGTATATTTCAAAAGCCTACAGTGAGAACAACCACCAAGCAACACTGTATTTCAGTGCAAGGAGTCAGATTATGGAACGATTTTGGACCTGAATTAAAATCATGTACAAAGCTTGGACAATTTAAACAAAAACTAAAGGAAGAAATACTCCAAACATATTTACAAGACGACATGTAAACTCACATAAGGATTGACATTTCCAGCCTGTGTTGTGTTGTAGCTTAGTTTTTTCTTTTTTTCTTTTTTTCTCTGTGACACTATGTCTTAGATTTGTTTTTGAATAGTAACCGCTTAACTTAGACTAGCTCAGTTTTCTTTTTCTCTCAGTCACATTTTGTCTTAGCCTTGTTTTAAATTGTAATCGCTCTTGTCTTGTTTTCTCTTTTTTCTCCTTTGAATTCTTGGATGGAATATGGGTGGGCAATATAAGCTGCGGCTTCAGCCATCACCCATTTCGGATAACTCACGTGGAATTGTATAGTAGAAGGAGTCTTTGTCTAATTTGACCTTGTTGTTATATTATACAGTTTCTTTTAACCTGTAATGTACTATCCGAAAATAAATAAATAAATTCATTCATTCAAAGTAAAATTAGTGTTAGCTTATTATATCAAAACTTAACTGTAAATATGGATTGTAACCCCACCACCAACTAAATAAAAAAACAATACTAGAGTAAGAGTAAGAGTAAATACCTATACTAAAAAGTTTCTTCAGAAGTAACAACTTTATGCTCATTAATTTGTGAGTTTTTTCTCTTAAAGGTGAATAGTACTGTATTTGCATGAAAAAAATTTTTTAAAAAATACACATCAAAAAATGTTTAAAAGGTGCAGAGTTAAAGTCTTTGTAATCCTCAAAAAATGATATATTGATGAAAAAATATTTTAAAAATTTTGACGGGAATGAAATAATCATAATATTCATGCAGCTGGATGACGAGTCTCCAGTTTACGCTCAAGTGGCCGGAAAGACATGGCTAACATTTTCATGGCAAATGGAGGCATCATATTCTGTAGGTAATTATAATGGTTGACAGCACCTTCAGCATTGTGATAACAGGATAACGAAACAATCGTTCATTGTAAAGTGGAAATCAAAATTAGAGAAGAATGCTTTAATACTTGGTTTATTCTGAAATATTGTTATTCTTCATTGTTCAGAATTTGACAGAATATCAGCTGTGGCTATACCACTGCTGTACTAGCATGTTTTTATAAATAACCAAGGCACGTCAACACAAACATTTACTTTGTAAAAAAAAAAAAAAACAGAAAAATTAGAAAGCAGTGACCACTGTGTTAGAAGAGAAGATTTAAACAATGTTTTTTTTTTGTTTGTTTTTTTTTTTTTGGGGGGGGGGGGGCTATAGGATTAAAAAATTAATAGGAAGTGTAGAGGCCCTTGCTTTGAATGACTTCAGCACATCTGCGCCCACAGGACATCATTAGTTTTTCCACACTGCTTTGGTTTGGGGGACAGGATTATACGAAGACTCTCAGTAGGGAGTTAGTTCAATGCTGCAGTTGGAATTGCTTGCCAGTTCATTGCTGAACAGGGCAAGGATCTGTTCAGCACACAGTGTCTCGCCATTTAAGACAATTTGGACTCAAAGCTCACTCTGCAGTAACCAAACCTCTCATCAGCAGAAAGAATAAAAAGGCTAGACTTGCCTTTGCTGAAGAGTATGTTGTGGGGACAGAGGAGAACTGGTCCAGAGTGCACTTCAGTGATAAGAGTAAGTTCAATTTATTTGGGTCTGAAGGGAAACAATATGTTTGGCATCAAACTGGGAAAAGACTGAACCCAACATGTGTAAAGAAGTCAGCTAAATTTGGAGAGGGAAATCTCATAGTTTGGGGGATGTTTTCTGCAGCAGGAGTTCGGCCTCTTGTACAGCTACATGGCATGGTGAATGCAGATGTTTATGTGACCCTACTTCGGCAATGTGCAATTCCTTCACTGCAATTATTTCCCAATCAGCCCACAATTTTTATGCAAGACATTAACCCATTTTGCAGTGTGACAGGAGGCAAACAGTCCCTTGACTCGAACAGTATTGAAACAGTGAAATGGCCAGCCCAGAGTCCAGATCTAATCCCCATAGAGAATCTCTGAAAAGTCCTTGGAGACAAAGTAATGGGTAAGAACCCCAGTGCAATTACTAAACTGTTTAAGAGACTGCAAGAAGAATGGACCAAGATCAAACCAGAGCAGTGTGAGAAACTAGTGATGTCCTGTGGGCGCAGATGTGCTGAAGTCATTCAAAGCAAGGGCCTCTACACTTTCAATGAATTTTTTAATCCTATGGCCCTAAAAAACATTGTTTAAATCTTCTCTTCTGACAC
The DNA here is from genome assembly GCA_020510985.1 of Pholidichthys leucotaenia. Lineage (NCBI taxonomy): Eukaryota > Metazoa > Chordata > Actinopteri > Cichliformes > Pholidichthyidae > Pholidichthys > Pholidichthys leucotaenia. The sequence goes on along the minus strand of CM035840.1, from coordinate 37,306,950 downwards.
AGTGGTCACTGTTCGCTAATTTTGCTCACTGCTTCTTCTTTTTTTTTTTCCAAAATAAATGTTTCTGTTGACGTGCCTTGGTTATTTAAAAAAAAACAAAAACATGCTAGTACAGCAGTGGTATAGCCACAGCTGATATTCTGTCAAATTCTAAACAATGAAAAATAACAATATTTCAGGATAAATCAAGTATTAATTCATTGTTCTCTAACTTTGATCTCCACTGCATTTATTGTAGTCATACTAACTAACCTGCACTTATATAGCGCCTTTCTAGTCACAAAGACCACTCAAAGCGCTTTCATTAATACTAACTCTCTATTCTAAGGGCCTATAGGAAACAGATATCTAGGGACAATTTAGAACAGCCAATTAACCTAACATGCATGTTTTTGGCATGTGGGAGGAAACCGGAGAAATCCCGGAGTAAACCCACGCAACACGGGGAGAACATGCAAACTCCACACAGATCACTGTTGGTCGGGGGCTGGGATCGAACCCACGATCCCACGATCCCCACAATCCCCCGGCCAAGGGTAAACTGTGCTGCCGCAGTGCTAACCACTGCGCCACCGTGCAGCCATACAAGTAAGTAATGTATAAGAAACGTGACTAGCCTTGCAGGTAGTCATGTTCCATCTAATGTTTACACATCTGCGGCTGGTAAAGATGCCAGTCACAGCCATGGATGGACGTCTTGCACAATGTAGAGTGACGTACTTCCACATTCCGGACCCCGAGCAGCTCCAATTCCAATTTCATTTTATTTCCATTCCCTGTTGCTTTCTCGTCAATAAATCCATTTTATCACTTTCACTTATGGTGTATACTAGAAATAGTGTGCAGGCAGCTCGTCTATTACATGCCATGTAGTGGTATTTGGAATTCAATTCAATTCAGTTCAATTCAATTTTATTTATATAGTGCCAAATCACAACACAGGTCATCTCAAGGCACTTTACAGAAAAGAGTGGGTTTAGGCCACGATCTCAGATTTATAGAACCCAGCAGAGACCCCTAAGAGCAAGTACTGTGGTGACACAGGTAAGGAAAAACTTCCCTTTAACGGGTAGAAACCTCGAGCGGAACCATAGCTCATAGAGGACGGCCATCCGCCTTGACCGGCTGGATCGAAAAAAGAGATAAAAAGTAGGAGGCCTGGCAGTAGCTACATTCAAAACAAACACAATATTCAAAGCCAGACATTCCAGTATCAAGCCTGGTTGGGCTGCACATGCGAGTGAAGGCCTGGCAGCGGCAACATTTTTAACTATAGGCCTTATCAAAGAGAAAAGACTTCAACTTACTCTTGAATAAAGAGAGAGTGTCTGCCTCCTGAACTGAACTGGGAAGATGGTTCCACAGGAGGGGAGCTTGATAACTAAAAGCTCTACTTCCCAATCTACTTCTGGAGACCTTGAGGACCACCAGCAGTTTGGATTTTTGGGAGCGCAGAGCTCTGGTTGGATGATGGGGAACTATGAGTTCTTGCAGATAAGAAGGAGCCATACCTTTAAGGGCTTTATAAGTTAGAAGCAATATCTTGAATTCAATTCTATATTTTATTGGGAGCCAGTGTAAAGAAGCTAAAACTGGGGTAATGTGATCTCTTCTCCCTGTTCTCATTAGGATATGTACAGCTGCATTCTGAATGAGTTGGAGAAACTTTATGGACTTATTAGGACAACCTGAACAAAGTGAATTACAATAGTCTAACTTAGAGGTGATAAAGGCGTGTACAAGTTTCTCTGCATCTTTATGAGACAGGATGGACCTAATTTTAGAAACATTACGCAGATGGAAGAAGGCAGTCTTAATGGTTTGCTGTATATGAGAGTTAGAAAGACATATCTTGCTCAAAGACAACTCCAAGATTCCTAAAAAAAAACCCCAAAAACGTAGAAGCCAGTACAATGCCATCTAGTGTTGTTATCTTACTAGAAAGAATACTTCTAGCATGTTTGGGGCCAAGAACAATTACTTCAGTTTTATCTGTATTCAGCAATAGAAAGTTGTTGTTCATCCAGGTTTTAATATCCTTAAGACACTCCTGGAGTGAACCCAAATGGCTGGGATCGTCTGGATTGATGGATAAATATAATTGAGTGTTGTCAGTGTAACAATTAAAATGAATAGAATGCTTCCTCATAATGTCATGTCTCCCAAAGGCAGCATGTATAATGTAAACAGTACTGGTCCAAGTACCAATCCCTGAGGAACTCCATAGCTAACCGTGGTCTGGGTAGAGGACTTGTTATGGACACGAACAAACTGGAAACGGTCTGATAGATAAGACTGGAACCATCTTAGCATTGTTCCTTTCAAACCAATTCACTGTTCAAGTCTCTCTAGCAGAATATGGTGGTCAATAGTGTCAAAGGCAGCACTAAGGCACAATAAGACAAGGATGGAGACAAGTCCTTTGTCATATGCCATAAGGAGGTCATCAGTAACTTGCACTAAGGCTGTCTCTGTGCTGTGGTGTTTCCTAAAACCTGACTGAAATTTCTCAAATATAGAATTATTTTCTAAAAAATTGCACAGTTGATTGGCGACTACTTTTTCGAGGACCTTAGAAAGGTTGGCCAAAATCCCAGAATCAAGCAAAGGTTTTTTTAAGTAGAGGTTTAATTACTGCCACTTTAAAAGACTGCGGTACATGTCCTATCAATAGAGACATATTAATTATTTTCAAAAGCGGTGGCCTAATCAGAGATAGCAATTTCTTCAGGAGTCTAGCAGGGATTGGGTCTAAGAGACAGGTAGTTGGTTTAGAGGCTGACACTATTAGGGCTAGATCAAAATAACTAATACGAGAAAATTCAGAAAAGTGAAGTTCTGAGCTTGTGGACACAGCAGTGTTAGGCAGAGGCTTGGTATTTTTAAGGGTGCTATTTTTTTGGAATAATATTCCTAATACTGACAATTTTATCATTAAAAAAATTCAAAAAGTCATCAGCACTAAGAGTTGTAGGAATGTAGGAATCTATGGCATTTTGGCTCTTGGTTAGCTGAGCCACAGTGTTAAAAAAGAAATCTATGGTTGTTTTAATTTTCTTCTTTCAAGGATGAATAGTACTGTCGCCTAGCACGACAGAGTGATTTCTTATAGGTGATAAGGCTGGCATTCCAGGCTGAACATGATTCTTCTGGCTTATTTGCACGCCAAAGCCTTTCACAGAAACTAACTTTCTGTTTTAACTCACAAGTGTGGGAGTTGTACCATGGAGCTAATCTCCTATTTTTAATAGTTTTCTTTTTAAGAGGGGCTATGGAGTCAAGTATTGTCTGCAGTAAGGCTGCAGTACTATCAACTAAGAGGTCTAATTCTAATGAATTCAACAGTCAGTGCTGTCCTCTGCTATACTAAGACATGGAAATAGAGTAAGTGCTGAAGGGATTAATTCTTTAAAGCGAGCCACAGCACTATCAGGTAAGTATCTGGTAACTATATTTCTGCTTGATGCTGTAAAATCAGATAACAAATTTGAAAGTTATCAAGTAATGGTCAGTCAGAGTAGGATTTTGAGGAATGACAAGCAGCTCATCAATTTCTACACAATAGGCCAAGACCAGGTCAAGGGTGTTATTATGATGATAAGTTGGTTTACTAACACACTGAGAAAAACCAGTTGAATTTAAGAGGGACAGAAATGCTACACTATGACTATCACTATCAACATCTGTATGAATATTAAAATCACCAGCTATGATAATCTTGTCTGAACTGAGGACTAAGGTTGTTAAGAACTCAGAGAATTCAGATATAAATTCAGCAAAAGAAGCACTGGGAGGGCGATATACTGTGGTAAATAAAATAGGCTGTTCTATCCTCCAGGATGGGTGTGCTAAGCTAAAAATTAAGCATTCAAAATAGTTACAATTTGAGTTTAGCTCAGGCTAAGGGGTCATTGGTAATGTGGATTCATATATTACTCCGACACCACCACCTCGGCCAGTGTTTCTAGGAATATGAATATTACCATAGCTGGGAGGGGTGGCTTCATTGATACTAACAAATTCATCGGGGCGTAGCCATGTTTCTGTAAGACAGAGTATATTTATATTGTAATCCATGATCATATCATTAATTAAGGCAGCTTTATCGGACAGAGATCTTCTTTTCAGCAGTCTGCTTTTAATTATTTTATTTTTCTGTGGTAGATTAATGGTTTTAATCTTTATCAAGTTATGCTGTATTTGTCTTGGACAGACACAGTCTCTATAGGGTTGTGACTTGAAGACTGATCTAAACAGAGAGAATTATTTGGATTAATAGGATTAATTTGAGAAGTGGAAGCAAAAGAAAGCTGGTTGGCAGACCCAGGCACCTTGGGGTGAGGTGACACACCAGCTTCCAGTCACTGTACTAAAAAATGCTGAATCAAATAAAACAGATTGTCCCTTAAAACATGTGCACTGAGTCTATTTGGATGGATGCCATCTGGCCTCATAAATAATGGGCGGTTCCAAAACAGGTTGAAATCGTCTATAAAACCAATGTTAAAAGTAGGACATGTTGAGCACAACCAGGAATTAAGGGAAAGAGCTTTGCTGAAATAATTGCACGCAATTATTTGACCACTTGCAGGGAAATGGTTTATTTGAAGAGTTTCAGTCTGGGTTTAGAATCCATCATAGTACTGAAACAGTCTTAGTGAAGGTCACTAATGACCTCTTGATCACATCTGATAATGGACTTGTTTCTGTACTTGTCCTTTTAGACCATAGTAAAGCTTTTGATACTATCAATCATAATATTCTACTTGATAGATTAGAACACTGTTGGACTTGATGGAACTTCATTGCAGTGGTTTAGATCTTGTTTATCTGATAGCTTCCAGTTTGTTCATGTCAGTAATGAGTTTTCTTTCAGCTCAAAGCTCAGTCATGGAGTTCCACAGGGATCTGTGCTAGGCCCTACTCTTTTTAGTTTATATATGCTTCTGTTAGGTAACATTATTAGAAAGCACTGTATACATTTTCATTGTTATGCAGATGACACACAATTATACCTGTCAATGAAGCTAGATGATAGTAATCAATTAGCCAAGTTAGAAGCCTGTCTTCAGCAATTGACCCTTGGCCGGGGGATCCTGGGTTCGATCCCAGCCCCCAACCAACAGTGATCTGTGTGGAGTTTACATGTTCTCCCCGTGCCTGCGTGGGTTTACTCCGGGATTTCTCCGGTTTCCTCCCACATGCCAAAAACATGCACGTTAGGTTAACTGGCATCAAACCGGGGATTCTAAATTGTCCTTAGGTATGACTGTGAGAGTGAATGGTTGTCTGTCTCTCTGTGTTGGCCCTGCAATGGACTGGCGATCTGTCCAGGGTGTACCCTGCCTCTCGCCCAAAGATGCTGGGATAAGCTCCAGCCCCCCCGCGACCTGAAAAGGATTAAGCAGAAGAAGATGGATGGATGGATGGAGAAGCCTGTCTTAAGGAAATCAAAGCTTGGATGACTTGTAATTTCCTGCTATTAAATTCAGATAAGACTGAAGTTATTCTTGTTGGTCCAAAAAACCCTAGAAATACCTTTCCAAATCAAACTTTTAGTTTGGATGCAATTACTCTCTCTTAATAGCTCTGTGAGGAACCTTCGAGTTATTTTTGATCAAGATCTGTTTTTCAATTCACATATTAAATTTGTTTCTAAGACTGCCTTCTATCATTTGCGTAATATTGCCAAGATTAGGAGCATCTTGTCTCAAGAGTGATGCTGAGAAACTGATCAACGCTTTTGTTAGCTCTAGATTAGATTACTGTAACTCTTCATTATCAGGTTGTCCTAAAACATCTCTAAAAAGTCTTCAGTTGATCCAAAATACTGCAGCAAGAGTTTTAACAGGTACTAGAAAGAAAGATCATATCTCTCCGGTTCTGGCCTCCCTTCACTGGCTTCCCATAGAGTTTAGAATAAGTTTAAAATCCTTCTTCTCACTTTCAAAGCTCTAAACAATCAGGCCACTTTTTAATTTAAAAGATCTGATATTACCCTATTATCCTAACAGAGCACTACGCTCCCAAAATGCTGTATTACTTGTAATCCCTAGAATCTCCAAAAGTGCATTGGGGGGCAGAGCCTTCAGTTATCAAGCTCCTCTCTTGTGGAACCAGCTGCCAATCTGGATTTGGGAGTCAGACTTGATCTCTGTTTTAAAGAATAGGGTTAAAAGCTTCCTTTTTGATATAGTCTACAATTAGGGAGGGATCATGTGTTTCTGAACCCTCCCTTAGTTATGCTGCTTTTAGGTTTAGACAGCCGGGGGACCTCCAATAATTGCACTGGGCTTCACTCCTTTCTTCACTCTCAATGAATTTTTTTTTTTTTTTTTCCTGGTCATCTGTTTGCTCTCTCCCATAGATTGAGTCCCCTTCGTGCTGTTTGCTCTCTCCATGTCCGTTCTTTTCATCTTCTCTATCCCCTCACCCCCACAGCCAGTCACAGCAGATGACTGCCCCTCCCTGAGCCTGGTTCTGCTGGAAGTTTCTTCCTGTTAAAAGGGAGTTTCTCCTCTCCACCGTCGCCAAGCACTTGCTCACAGGGGATCACCTGATTGCTGGGGTCTTTCTGCAATTGTGGGGGTTTCCCCTACAGTTGAAAGTGCTAGGAGATGACTGTTGTTGTGAAATGGTGCTATATAAATAAAGTTGAATTGAATTGAATAATGGAATCACCAATTACGAGCGTCGTCTGGAGGGACTTTGTCGGTGGCTTCTGTAGTGGTAAATAGTTTTGCCATTGTTGCTGTAGAGGCGGCGTGATGTCAGTGCGGGGGTGATGTGGGGGGTTGCGCTCTCTTCTTTTTGGAGCTGGTGTAAAGTTTGGCACACCTAGGGTAGTTTTAATCCGGGACTTGCAGGTTTGGGCCTCTGCTGAAGGAGAAGAGCAGCCATGGGGGGGAAGTTCAACGTCCAGGTGGGGGAAATCTTCCAAGGAAAAGATGTTGAATCTGTTTTCCAATGAGAGGGGAAGGGAGGAGGCATGGCCATGCCTGGTCAATCCCCGATGTTTGCTGTTTGACCCGACCATGGTCCAGGGCTGAGAAGAACCAGCCGGGGCTTTAGGTTTAGCTCCGAGCTTAAGCCAGTGTTTGGTGCTACAGTCCTGGACAGCTGAGGTGACCGGAGTAGGGGTGGAGGTGGATGGCGATATGCTAATTTCACCCAGATAGGTAGCCGTCTCTGCTAGCTGCAAATCCGTGGCTGACGCCTCCCGAATCTTATAGAGGTTAGAGAGTCTCAGTTCCAACTCAGAAACCTTCTTCGAGAGGGAAACACAGCTGTCACAGGTCGGAGAGGGAGCCATGGCTTTCCAGGCCAGGGGTGGCTAGCCAAAACAAACAGGTTAGCCTAGCCCAGTTTGTTGACCAAGAAAAATCAAGTGGCAAGAATCCTCGGTCCAGTAAAATTATAACTGGGTAAAAATCATCGAGAACGATGATGCAGAAATTCCAACTGTTTGACAGCGTCTAGCAGCATCTGACAGTGCCTGACTTCAGGCACTAAGTCAGAGGAACAGCAGTACAAGCACTGCTCAATGGGAGAGAATAAACAACAGGATAGCTGTGCTATGCTAAGCTAACTGGGCGAACTATTAAACAGCACAGTATGATTACAAAAATGATCAAAATGTGAAATGCGAACTTTATAAAGAAAAAACGATCAGCTTGTGTACTATTTCCAATATGTACAATGGTAACGGAAAGTGATAAAATTGATTTATTGACGAGACCACACCTGGGAATGGGTAATAATGGAACGGGAACTGGAGCTGCTCTGGATGCAGAATGCGTAAGTAAGCCACTCTACACTATGCAAGTGGTCCATTAGCATGACCGGGTTGATGTCACGTGTCTTTATCAACTAGTTAGCGCAAGAGTGTGACACTTATTGGCCAGGAGATCAGAATCTTGTCTCTAGCACCTTTAAATTTGTGACTGTTATTATAAATGTACTTTTTTCCTCATAAATTTGATTTTTTTGTCTCATAGATTTATAATTTTCTCAACAGTATATGAGTTTTTTCTTGTTACTGTGACATTTTTCCTGTGAATTTAGAAGATTTTTCTGAAAAATCTGTTTTTCCCTCAAAATTGTGTGACTATTTTCTAATAAATATATTACTTTTTCATATCAATTTGCAAGTTTTTTGTGTTAAATTTTTGATCTTTTTCCACAGCTTTTTCTCAAAAACCAAACACCTTTTCTTGTCATTTTGAGATTTTTTTTACTCACAGATTTGCTAATTTTTCTAATTCTCACTCCCTCTAACTTTTTCTCTCACCAATTTGTGAGGTTTTTCACATAGACATGCCAGTTTGAGGAAAATTATATATAATATAGAATATAAATCAGCTACATGTACCCTCTAATAGAATCCAAATCATATTCAAATAAATCAAGTATTTCCTGCATAAGAATTGAAAAACACAAGTTATATTTAAATGCACACCAATAAACCAATGATAACATTTCTGAAGTTGTCTGATTATTCAAGTAGTCATGTAAACAGAATAATCTGATTTTCTTTAGCAGATAAAGGCCATTATTTATGACAAATCAGATAAACATAAATTGTTTATTGACCAATAATATGTTTATTCCGTGAAGTTAAGCATGTCAAATCAAATTATTTTCATTATCTGGTATTTCATTATTGGCATTCAGTTACAATCTAAGTAACCCAAAGAGTATGGCCAACAAAAAGTAAAAAACCCCAAAAACAAATAGTAATCTTACCCTACAATAAAACTACTCATAAAAGTACAATTATGTGAAAAGTTAGCTGAGCACATGCACTTGAACAAATGCAGCTCATCACTAACCACCTCTGAAAATGTACTTATCCAAATTAGCACCTCCATCCTACAAAGGTAATGCAAATTGATGAGGTCATGGTTTGAAATGCTGGATAGCACTTCTTATGATTAGGCACTGAAGGTGCCAAATACAGCATAAATCCCAGTAAAATCTCCTCTTGTCACTCCACACATTCGCCCCCTCGCTTGGCCTTTTGCCTTCACCCTTGAGTTTGTTTTTGCTTTGAAAGGTGTCTGCTGTAAACTGGAAAGGGTGGTGATGCTGCTTGTTTTTGCTCCTCTGTGCATTAATGGATGATACAGAACGACAGAGGAAAAACCTGCATCCACCTCTACAGTACATCACCACCACCCTGATGAATGTAGGCCATCCTCCTTCTCTACCTTCTCTCCCTCACACTCTTCTCCTCCCTCCTTACACTCTCCCTACCTTCTGACTGTGTAGCTGCCTTTTTCCTAGCTTTTTAAAACCTTTTTCCTGTTGTGTTTTGCCCCCCCCCCCCCGCCACCGCCCAATATCTTCCCTTTTTGTCCCACGCCATGTGTTTGCACCCCTCCTCACCCCACCTCTACATAACAGCCCCACCTTTCCCTGTCGCCTGCCAATATCAGGGGCCATGAATGGTTGCCATGGAAACTACATCCTCCAGTGAAGCAGGAGGACATTGGAAGGAGTCATGGTGACAGTGCTTATGGTGATGGAGAATAAACCCTCAAATCTCTCACTCACCCTCTCACACTCTCTGGGTAGTCTGGCCACCCTGCCCTAGCAACAAAAGCCATGCGCAAATTCCCATCATTGGTTTGCAGACTTTGATTCAATAAGTCACTTTGATTTGCACCTCTGCCAAAACACTTCATCATCACCTCTCCGAGCTTCCATTAATGGCACTGTTTTGTTTTACATCCTTTACTTCGCAGCCCACCCATGTTCTTTTTTTCTCTGCATTTCTGTGCATTTCTCTGTTTAGAAAGCAACCTGCTAAAAAGAAATGAAGAAATTAGACGAGAAGACGGAAAGGAGCAAGATGAACAGAGAGGAAGAATGAGAGCTAGAACCCTGATTTCATTAATGTGAGTCTGTTAATCTGGGCGTAGGCTGCACTCCATCTGTCACAGCAGGAGTGGCACACAAAGCAGGCAGCCAAAACACACTCAGAAACACAGCCAGCCAGCCAGCCACAAACCTGGGGATGCTAAATGAGATGGTATAAAACAGGGGCGCTGTCAGCTCTACCTCTGGGTCTCATCATTCAAGCAGAGATAGAATATGCAACACTACAATGATTACCCCAGCAAACCCACCTTAACACTACAACCTGCTTAAACAAGGTCATTTTAATTACAAATTGGGTAGATTATGACTCATAGTAACATGACAAATGATTTTATCTCAATATTACACTATTATATTTTTAATACATTATTATTATTATTATTATTATTATTATTATTATATTATACATTATTATATTATTACACTATTAATAACAGTCATTTGCTGTGTGGTGCAGCTTTTAAAAATTAGCCGATGCCCTTAAGCTTGAATTATTTCTAGAACTGGAGCTAATACAGTCCTCAGCAAATATTTTCAATCTCAACCTTGCAAAGAATGAGATAAAGAGGGGACAGTAGGTCCTCGGGTGGTGTCAACTTAGGCTATACACACAATGTGTTGTTTTCCAAACTGCCATGGCTTAATTAGACCACCTTCAATCCTCACCAGCTGATCCCGCAACTGCAGACCCACCCTGAAGACGTCACTGCTGCCTCTTTGGTTCTGTCCCCATCGTTCTCTCTGCCTTGACGTGAATATTTTCATCCTTTCTGTCTCATGCTTTGAAGCGCCTGCAGGCTGTAAGTTCTCAGCCAAGACAAGAAATCCATGAGCGAAGGAGGGTTGTGCGTACGTGTGTGTGTGGACAGGAAGAAATGGTGGTTACTGTGTGGGTAGTTTGTTTGCCTGCCAAGCCCACCACCTCCTGTCTATAATAGACACTGGCAAAAGCAGATCTACATTCTTAATTACAACAAATCACCTCATTATCTAGACTTAATTGCACTTTTGTACATGATTCAGTTCTGTCCTCGTGAACATATTGTACATGTTTATACAGTGATGTGAAAAAGTATTTGTCCTTTCCTAATTTCTTAGCATGTTTGTCACACTTAAATGTTTCATCAAACAAATTTTAATAACAGACAAAGATAACCTGAGTAAATATAAAATGCAGTTTTTAAATGATTTCATTTATTAAGGGGAAAAAAAAAAAGCTATCCTAACCTACCTGGCCCCCTGTGAAAAAGTAATTGCCTCCTAAATCTAATAACTGGTTGTTCCACTCTTGGCTGCAACAACTACAATCAAGCGTTTGCAATAACTGGCAATAAGTCTTTTACATCGCTGTTGAGGAACTGTGGCCTTCTTTGCAGGATTGTTTTATTTCAGCCTCACTGGAGGGCTTGAGCTTGAGGTCATGAACTGATGGCCAGACATTCTCCCTCAGGATTTTCTGGTAGTGAGCAGAATTCATGGTTCCATCAATTACAACAAGTCATCCAGGTCCTGAAGCCACAAAGCATCCCCAGACCACCACACTACCACCACCATGTTTGGCTGTTGGTATGATGTTCTTTTTATGAAATGTTGTGTTACTTTTATGCCAGATGTAATGGGATGCATACGTTTCAAAAAAATTTAACTTTTGTCTCGTCAGTCCACACAATACTTTCCTAAAAGTCTTGGGGATCATCAACATGGTTTCTGGCAAATGTGAGATGAGCCTTTGTGTACTTTTTGGTCACCAGTTGTTGTTGCCTTGGAACTCTCGGATGCCATTTTTTGCTCATTCTCTTTCTTATTGTATTCAAACGGAGGCAAGTGAGGCCTGCAGTTATTTAGATGTTGTTCTTGGTTTTTGTTTCTTTAGATTGCGGCATGATGTGTTGCTTTTTGAGATCTTTTAGCCTACTTCATTTTGTCAGACACTTCACTTTGTCTATTTAAGTGATTTCTTGATTCAACAGGTCTGGCAGGTCAGGCAATTACTTTTTCACATCGGCCAGGAAGGTTTGGAGAATAAGTTTTTCCCTTGATACATAAAATCATCATTGAAAAACTACATTTTGTATTTACTTGGGTTACCTTTATCTAATATTAAAATGTGTTTGATTATCTGAAACATTTAAGAGCGACAAATATGGAAATATACTATAAGAAATGAGGAAGGGGCAAATACTTTTTCACAGCACTTTACCGCTCATTATCCTCCTGTGTTCATTTTTGACCATCTGTTCTTCCTCATCATGTAAAAACGTGGCAAAAAGGGTGTTCACACAGTGTAGCCATTGTTTGGTATAAGCCTTGGTTAGAGACAGTGAAAATGGCATTTGCAATTTTTTACTTTACTGACCAGAATACTTAAAAATATCAGCTATATTTTGTCTATAAAAAAGACTACTCATGTTACCCTTTGTTACAATATTACAGATAAACCGGTGAACTTCATGACAAATGAAAGTTCATGATGAATGGACTTCATGACTAATGTACCAGACTTTCATTACTAATGGAATGAAAGTCTGTATTTAAGTCTGTTCTACCCTTTGAATATTCATCCATGCTTATATCCCTTGTCTGGGATTTTTCAAAGCAAAACAGCTGACATGGATTTGGAATCATTTTGCTTTACAACTGAAGTATCACCATACAAACTAAGTTAAAACTAATATAGATTTGTTGATGTCCTTGGACAGAAAGTGTTCACTTCCCAATTTAATATTCCTAAAATAACATGGAAAATACCTATTTATCTCTTCAAGCTTACATTCCAGCAGTAAATCTCAGTATTCACTTCTTAACACTTTTGTTCATTTTTGCATAACTAATATAGAAGCATGCCAATTTTGATTCCTATATTGTTTTAGTCAGACGTTATGTAAACAAAAATGTATAAATATGCCATTTGTTATATAGAATAGGTTAATTTCTATGTTTCATTATCCAGGTGAAAAAAAGCGAAGAGAATAATGACCATTTTCTATAATTTTACATCACATATACTGTAATTAGGCCTTACTACTCATGAGCAATAGGTTCTCTAATGTTTGTTCATGGCTTAGAGAGACAAAACATCTTTCTCATAAGCCAATCAACTAGTTTCCATTTCACAACCCTTTTTTCTGGATTGCCTCTCTTCTACAACAGATCAGAGATAGTCATCTCCGCCCACATATCGCATGTCATTTCCTTTCTCAGCGGCAGTGTGAAGTTGTTTGCTTTGGGCAATCTCAAAGCAGATACGTATGTGTTTTCTCAGTGTACCGCTCTGCTGTTTTATAGAGCCTTAATTTGTATTGCTACCTCTGCAAAGGATGCTTTGTGTTCTTTGTAGTTTTGTTGTGACTTTTAGCAGGATTAAACAAAAACTACTGGATGGAGTTTGATGAAATTTTTGTCAAAAGTGGCCCTTGGGCCAAGGATGAATCCATTAGATTTTGGGGCAGATCTGGATCAGTATGCTTATTCTGGAGAACCTTTTCACTTTTTTAACATTGTAAGATAAGGTTTTTTTGAAATTTTTTGGCCAATATCATGAACAATAATGGGCCACTTAACCTGAAAATACACAGGAACAGACGACTTATGATGCTCTCTCAGCTGACACATTCGAACCACTTTTCATCAGTCAAATGGTCTTGGCAGAGATATGCACTCTCTGGGTTCCTTCTACACTCAACAAACCCGTTGACCCTGTGTGATGCCAATGGTGGGCACACTCAGTACTGCAGTGCTGTGAACTCTGACCACTGCCCACTCAGTGTTCACAGTGCCGTAATTTATGAGTTGTTCACAGAAAAGTGAAAATTTTGGGGAAAAGTTAGGGCATGCTCAGAAATGAATGTTCACCATAGTTGTTATGCTAAAATATGTTAATGTTGTCAAAAAATGACTTGATGTGCTTATATTTTTGTTGAATGTAGCTCGAGTTTTCTGGGTTTGTGTTGGAATGGAGTCACCAAACATTACTGTAAATGGTTTTGAACTTTCAGGACAAGATTATCTTTGTATGTGCCCATGATCCTATTTTACTGAAGGTTTGGATTTTCTCTGAATTAGCTCATATTTATATTTGTTGTGTTTCATCTTGATATGATTAGCTTGGCAGATTCTTACCAGCAGCACTGGAGGCAGTAGGCCAGTTCTGAACCAGGACTCCCTGGGCTCCCTGCATTACTGCGGACTCTTCCATGTGCACAGAGCTGAATAAAAAAAAGGGAAAAAAAAACAGTAACAGGCATTTGACAACATAACTTTCTCCTCTGCTAACACTATACCATGATTGTTTCACATGGCTATAATCCAAGTTCCCATGTATCCATTCCTCATGCCCATATGTTTCTTCTAGTACACATGGTTTAAAAATTCAAGCCTTATTGTATGGGGGATGGTTGATGCGGTGTTCAGATTAGGATTAAAGTATTCAAACTACATTTTCACGCCATTCTCTGGATTATAGATTTACAAATGGCTGTTCTTGGATTTTCATTCCCGCTCTGCAGCATTTCAGCATCTCGCCACACATAATGAAACCCCAAATTTGCTGTAGTGTTAATTCTGAGTGCTCCTGCAAACTACAGTTCTCCCCCAATGGCTTGATTGAAATATAAACAGATGTATTACATTATATTACACTTCATTTCAGTTTTCAACTGAATGGCTTCTGGCATGCCTAAGCAACAATGTCATTTTAAGGGTAATTTTACTGAAATAATACAAACATAAAGCCTGTCATTAGTACAGATATTTTATAGTATGTGAAGATTTTTTTTCTTCTGGTTTAGCTTTACAACTTAAACTACTTATGTTTTAACAAAAACTTAAATAGTTCAATAATCCAAAGTAAATAGATATTTCATGAGTCTTAGTGCGCACCTGCAGCTGTTTTCACTTGAAACACCACATCTTGCCTATATCAAAAGACACAGCCCGCAACTCTGGGCAGCACGGTGGTGCAGCACGGTGGTGCAGTGGTTAGCACTGTTGCCTTACAGCTAGAAGGTTCCTGGTTCAAATCCCCAGGCTGGCAGGGGTAGGAACCTTTCTGTGTGGAGTTTGCATGTTCTCCCTGTGCTGCGTGGGTTTACTCCGGGGGCTCCGGTTTCCTCCCACAATCCAAAGACATGCATGTTAGGTTAATTGGCTGTTCTAAATTGTCCCTAGATATCTGTTTCCTATAGGCCCTTAGAATAGAGGGTTAGTACTAGTGAAAGCGCTTTGAGTGGTCTTTGTGACTAGAAAAGCGCTATATAAGTGCAGGTTAGTTAGTAGTTAGTTAGTAACTAGGAAAGTTGAATTTTGTAATCAGGAAGAGAAAGACACATAATTTGGTGACAGAGACCATTTTAAGTGCTGCTGAGCTCCAGCATTATCAGAGAAAACTGATTCTGATTCCTGGGATTTGAACCAGGAACCTTAAATATGAATGGAAATTCAGCACTGACATTATTTTTCAGTGCATAATCGTTCTCATTTCGCTCTTCACATCCTGTAATCCTCTCTCCTACTTTTCAGCCGTGCAACCCTGCCATCAGGATTTGAACCAGGAACCTTAAATATGAATGGAAATTCAGCACTGACATTATTTTTCAGTGCATAATCGTTCTCATTTCGCTCTTCACATCCTGTAATCCTCTCTCCTACTTTTCAGCCGTGCAACCCTGCCATCAGTTTTCAACATGTGTTACGAAACTATACATTCATCCAAATTCATAACCTCAGTGATTACAAGCTGAGCATAACTCCTTAAAAACACAAGAATGCTAAAACTGAGAATTCAGCCAGAGATAAAACTGAATTAAATGGGTCACTGTCATAGCAGGGTGTTTGGCTGCTGAAAACAAAATCTTTCATATGGGCTCAGATTATGTTGGTATATAAAGAGATGAACATTCATGATGCTTAATGGCACATGGGCAAAAGTCAGCCTTAAACGTATCAGGCTAAGTGAGGCATAGCAACTATTTAATATGCCAGACACTCAAGCACATAACCCCTTGTTAATCCCTGCTGTAATTATGAGGAAATCTGTTAAATATTAATGGCACTTGGATGATACAGTAAATTCTATAATCTGACTCTCTTGTCTGATTGCAGGCATGAGTATGTACATACAGTTCAAACCAGATGTTTACATACACTAAGACACCTAACCTTTCTCTCTCTCTCTCACTATCTGACATTAAATCAGACTAAACTTTTCCTGTTTAAGGTCAGTTAGGATGACCAAAACTATTTCTATTTGCTAAATAATTTTTATATTTGCTAAATAATTTGAGAATATTTTATTACTTTCTTCAAAGTCAGAAGTTTACATACACTAAGATTACTATGCCTCTAAACAATTTGGGAAAGCCCAGATGATGATGTCATGGCTTTGGAAGCTTCTGATAGGTTAATTGACCACATCTGAGTTAACTGGAAGCACACATGTGGGTGTATTTTAAGGCACACCTTAAACACACTGCTTCCTTGTGTGGCATCATGGGAAAATCAAAAGAAATCAGCCAAGATATCAGAAAGACAATTGTGGACCTCCACAAGCCTGGTCCATCTTTGAGTACAATTTTCAGATGCCTGAAGGTGCCACGTTCATCTGTTCAAACAATTATACTGTACATAAGTTTAACCATTTATAGGGCACTCACTGATATACTTGAAAATTCAAAATTTCAACCCTAGACCATTATTAGCAGATATTAGAAGACTGTCTCAATAACTGTTATTACTATTATTATTATTATAGTGTTACAATATATCATGCCTCCTGAAATTACCAATATTGTTCTTAACCCAATAAAGGGATAAACACCATGGGAATGTCCAGCCATCATAGCGCTCAGGAAGGAAATGGGTTCTGTGTTCCAGAGATGAACGTGTTTTGGTGTGAAATGTGTGTATCAACCCCAGAACAAAAGCAAAAGACCTTGTGAAGATGCTGGCTGAAGCTGGAAAAAGAGTGCCATTATCCACAGTGAAACAAATCCTGTACCGACATGGGCTGAAAGGCCACTCAGCGAGGAAGAGGCCATTACCCCAAAAGCAACATGAAAAAGCCAGACTACAGTTTGCAAATGCACACAGGAACAAAAGCCTTAATTTTCAGACATGTCCTGTGGTTTGATGAAACTAAAATTGAACTGTTTAGCCATGATGACCATAATGAAGACGGAAGCTTGCAAGTGTGAGAACACCACCCCAACTGTGAAGTACGGTGGTGGCAGAATCATGTTGCGGGTGTTTTGCTACAGGAGGGACTGGTGCACTTCACAAAATAGATGGCATCGTGAGGAAAGAACATTATGTGGAAATATTGAAGCAACATCTCAAAACACCAGCCAGAAGGTTAAAGCTCTGGGGCAAATGGGTCTTTCAAGTGGACAATGACCCTAAGCATACCGCCAGATTAGTTACAAAGTGGCTTAAGGACAACAAAGTCAATGTTTTGGAGTGGCCATCACAAAGCTCGGATCTCAATCCCACAGAAAATTTGTTGGCAATGCTCAAAAAACATGTGCAAGTAAAGCAGCCTCCAAACTTGACTCGGTTACACCAGTTCTGTCAGGAGGAATGGGCCAAAATTCCAGCAAACTATTGTGAGAAGCTTGTGGAAGGATTCACAAAACATTTGACCCAAGTCATACAGTTTAAGGAATATGCTACCAAATACCAAAGACATGTATGCAAGCTTCTGACTTTGAAGAAAGGAATAAAAAACTATTTGCTAAAAAAAAAAATATTTAGTAAATATAAAAATTATTTAGCAAATAGAAATAATTTTGGTAATCCTAAATGACCTAAAACAGGAAAGGTTTAGTCTGATGTAATGTCAGACACTGATTAAAAAAAAGGTTATATGTCTTTTAGACAGTGTACAGTATGAAAACTTGACTGATTATAGTTAAATAATGGTAATACATTTGAACTACGTAGTTATATATACTGCATAGATATGGCAGATGAGATCGTAGCTAGACCTCACTAACCATTTTCATTAATTCTTTTATTTGTAATTATGGTGCTGCCTCATGAATGTAACCCTTGATTTTAGGTCAACAGCAGGTATTACGCCCATGTCTTATGGGTAATTTGATCGCTGTGCAGTCAGGCAGCAAACTCAGCATCCTCGATAGGGCATCTTTCCACCTGACAACCTGCCCTTCAAACGTCACTGACCCCCTCTCCCTGTTTATCCTCCCCCCTCCCCCCGCGTCTGTTCTCCATCTGTTCATCATTACACTGACAGACATTTCTGAATGCATTCGACTTTGCATTATCAGGAGAGCAATTTCTGTATGTTATAATAAGATGTTTTATCAGATCTAGAGCATGTGAATAGTGCAGATTTCTCTGCGTGTTAAATGGAAATAACCCCCAGTGGAAAAATGGTAGTGACTGCTGCCAAGACCTACAGTATTCGCTCTCTCCAAGTGGTACCACAATCACAGTGAACACAATGAACCAAAAAGCATGTCTGACATCTTTACTTGAGTAGACCTTTTTAATTAATGATGGTTTATGACGTTAAGGTTTCATGATGTTAAGATGGGCAGGCCTTTGAATGTATTTAAAATTGCTTTATGTAGCTAAGTATATAACTGGGCTAGTGTTGTAGTCAAGCCCACACTAACCGAGACCAAGACATGACCAAGACTAGAGTGTACTGAGATCAAGCTGTGTTCAAAATGTCCACTCACTCCCTACCTCTCTACTCGCTATATAGTGAATTCAGATATAGTGGATTATACAGTAAACTCAATATAACAATAAAATTCTCAGTTTTCAGACGCTTGTTTTCCCAGCACCGTTGATGACATCATCATCATGGTGAGACAGTAAAATGTAACAGAATAATGGTGTAGGATAAGATAAGATAGTTTGTTTATTTGAAAGGGACAATGCATACTAATGAACATTAATACAAATGTAAGTATGCCAGATTTGCATCTGTAGTGCCCCAGTGGGTCACAAAAGACACAATCATACACGAGAAGAACAACTGCAATAAAATTGTACAAACGGAGCAGTTGAGAGGACAGCTTCACATTACAACACAACATAAAATGCCTCAGGTATTTATATTTATTAATAAAGTAAAAACGATTTGATTTAATATATTTACTACAAAATACATGCAGGTATTCACTTTTTAAGAGCATTAATCTGTTATGTTTTACTGTCTGAAGATGATGATGTCATTACCAGCACTGAGAAAACAAGCTGAGTAGTGTCTGAAAGCTGATACTTTTATTGTTATATTGAGTTTACTATAGAGTCAACTCAGTGCTGGACCCTCAGGGCCACAAAGCCTTCTCTGCTGGCCTAAACACTGTCAGAATTACATTTATAACTTATATTCTTATACTTGTCCCACGAGGATGTATTAAATTATTCCCAATAGTCTATTCTCTTCATTTTGTAGCTTTTCTCTTGGTTGCACTCCTTCCAGTAGAGTAATGCATGTTAGAGTTTTTTTGTTGAATCATATTTCAGCCATACAGTGGGGCAAAAAAGTATTTAGTCAGCCACCAATTGTGCAAGTTCTCCCACTTAAAAGATGAGAGAGGTCTCCAATTTTCATCATAGGCATACCTTAACTATGAGAGACAAAATGAGAAAAAAAATCCAGAAAATCACATTGTCTGATTTTTAAAGAATTTATTTGCAAATTATGGTGGAAAACAAGTATTTGGTCACCTACAAACAAGCAAGATTTCTGGCTCTCACAGACCTGTAACAACTTCTTTAAGAGGCTCCTCTGTCCTCCACTCGTTACCTGTATTAATGGCACCTGTTTGAACTCATTATCAGTATAAAAGACACCTGACCACAACCTCAAACAGTCAGACTCCAAACTCCACTATGGCCAAGACCAAAGAGCTGTCAAAGGACACCAGAAACAAAACTGTAGACCTGCATCAGGCTGGGAAGACTGAATCTGCAATAGGTAAGCAGCTTGGTGTGAAGAAATCAACTGTGGGAGCAATTATTAGAAAATGGAAGACATACAAGACCACTGGTAATCTCCCTCGATCTGGGGCTCCACGCAAGATCTCACCCGGTGGGGTCAAAATGATCACGAGAACGGTGAGCAAAAATCCCAGAACCACATGGGGGGACCTAGTGAATGACCTGCAGAGAGCTGGGACCAAAGTAACAAAGGCTACCATCAGTAACACACTACGCCGTCAGGGACTCAAATCCTGCAGTGCCAGACGTGTCCCCCTGCTTAAGCCAGTACATGTCCAGGCCCGTCTGAAGTTTGCTAGAGAGCATTTGGATGATCCAGAAGAGGATTGGGAGAATGTCATATGGTCAGATGAAACCAAAATAGAACTTTTTAGTAAAAACTCAACTTGTCGTGTTTGGAGGAGAAAGAACACCATACCTACTGTGAAGCATGGGGGTGGAAACATCGTGCTTTGGGGCTGTTTTTCTGCAAAGGGACCAGGACAACTGATCCGTGTAAAGGAAAGAATGAATGGGGCCATGTATCGTGAGATTTTGAGTGAAAACCTCCTTCCATCAGCAAGGGCACTGAAGATGAAACATGGCTGGGTTTTCAGCATGACAATGATCCCAAACATACCACCCGGGCAACAAAGGAGTGGTTTCGTAAGAAGCATTTCAAGGTCCTGGAGTGGCCTAGCCAGTCTCCAGATCTCAACCCCATACAAAATCTTTGGAGGGAGTTGAAAGTCCGTGTTGCCCAGCGACAGCCCCAAAACATCACTGCTCTAGAGGAGATCTGCATGGAGGAATGGGCCAAAATACCTGCAACAGTGTGTGAAAACCTTGTGAAGACTTACAGAAAACGTTTGACCTCTGTCATTGCCAACAAAGGGTATATAACAAAGTATTGAGATGAACTTTTGTTATTGACCAAATACTTATTTTTCACCATAATTTGCAAATAAATTCTTTAAAAATCAGACAATGTGATTTTCTGGATTTTTTTTCTCATTTTGTCTCTCATAGTTGAGGTATACCTATGATGAAAATTGGAGACCTCTCTCATCTTTTAAGTGGGAGAACATGCACAATTGGTGGCTGACTAAATACTTTTTTACCCCACTGTACGTGTTGCCAGGGTCAAGCAAATCTGCCTTGGGCCTTGAAGAATTAACAGCGCGCTCTGTAGGTTAAATTAACTGTTAAACTTATCCTGTTGCTTTAACCAATCAGATGTCTTCTGTACGTCCAGGGGTATGCATAGAAGGCATTTGAGAACTTTGGCATTTTCACATCTTTTGATTGGATGGTTAGACTCCTCCAACCACAATGCAGAGGATCCTAGCTAGCAAAACGCCAGTGCAAGGACTTGTTTAAGCAGCTACAATATACTGTATCTGTTTAAATATAATAGCTGTTTTTCCACCCACAGTGGCTGACAGGGGAGAGGAAAATGATTTGGTTGCTGATATTTTAAAAAAAATCAATTTTCCAGACGGACTTTTCAAGAAAAGCTGGTCATTGTGAAGAGAGGTCGGCCAACCCCAAAGCTAGCAGTCACCGTCTCAGCTGGGTAAAGGATTTGTCCGTCACTTCTACATTAGCAACGAGCGGCATCCTTGGATTACAGCCTCTGAGGAGTGCTGCAAATTATCTTGCTGTGAATTCCTGTTGTTTGCAACTGATCGAGTAGATACTTGGAGCCAGACAGGGTTTGCAAACTTGAGCTGTCTAACCAAGGCAGCAACGAGACACCAAAGCACAGCCGCCAGTCGGACACTTACAAGCAACAGTACTTTTAAACCTTTGGGGAAACAAGAGTGGATCTGCAGCTCAATGAACAAGTGCGCAGAGAAATGGAGCTCCACAATGAAAAGGTAAACATTTTTAAAGCTATAATTTTATAGTTAAAGTTATCTTTAACATGCTTTATGTGGACGGCCCTATAGGCTATTTTTATGGTGCTTGGTATGAATGGCACTTAAATTGGGAAGATCACCACTGAAGGCCTAGTTGTAAAATGCACGGTCCTCAACTGAGTCAACTATATCTGAATTCACTTGTGAGTAGGGAGTGAGTGAACGTTTCGAACACAACTCAAGACTTTAAGGATTTGAGACCAAGTCAAGACCAAGACCAGTAGGCAATCTGAGGGGGGATGGGATGGGATGCTATCCTCCTTGTTAGCAAAATGACCCATAAGCATCCCCCTTGTTAACCTGCTATCCCTCCATCCCCTTTGTTAGTGCAAGGATAGTAAATACCACACAACTGAATATGTCAACATCTTTCTGACTCACTGATCTTTTATCTGCTGCTGCTCATCTGTTTGCTGAGGCAAACAGATGTGTTTTTCTTTCAGCCCCTATCTGTAGCAGACACTATAAATTGTGTAAGTTCATTACCATGGTAACACTGGAAGTTTAAGTATGTGACTTTTTTTTTTGTTAAACAATGTTCCATTTTTTGTAAAATTCATAGAACAGTTACTGTTCTTTTATTCTTAACAGTGGGTATTTTCTGTCAGTAAAATTTAGGCTTTTGTATTTCATGATCATCTATATGACATTATCTATTAAAAGAATGATATGTAAGATATAGTTGTTAGCTAAATAATCAATAAAACTTGTGCTAGAGGCTTAAATGTCAATGTGAGGGACAGTAACTAAATCTTATCAGTGTACATTTGTCTTATACAACAGCAAAAAAAAAAAAAAAAAAAAAAAAATCACAAATGATGTATGATAAGATACAGTAAATTAAGAGAAAATTTTAAGATGGTTACCTCTGCATTACACCTCCTGCTCTCAGGGAGGCTGAATATCTCCAGTCGGAATTTGGTGCCTTGGGCTGAAAGAGAGAGTGAGAGGAATTTAGTCTTAAGTACAGGCAAAAGCCAATATCATCTCATTAATAAGTCATGGCGAGGACTGCTGGAGTGTGTGCGCACCACACACACACACCGATACACAATGACTGATTGCTCCTTTGCTGTATCTGGAAAGAAATAAGTGATGCAGATGTGCTCATCCTCTGCCATCCACACTCACTCATTCTCACACCTCCCCTCTTACACTGATGACTGTGTGGATTTAAAGAAATGACTTTAAAGTTCAAATTCAAGCCCACTGTGAAACATAAGATGAAGTTACATACTACTATAAGCAGCAGCTTGCTGGTCATGATACAGTAATAAAACAAAAAATTCACACGTTGAGTTTAGGGGTTATGACAGATTCATTTAAAATTTAGAGCTGATAACTCAATGATTTTTTAATCCCCACTCCTATAAATCACAATTAGTCTTGACAGAATTACAAAACATGATCATTACCAATGGTTACAGCTTCTGTATGTTGATTTTTTTTAAATAATTTAAACTTGTACTGCATTTTTTCCCTACTATATCTTCTCTAACTCTGATCAAAACCCTGAGACACATTTAACAACGGTAGCTAAGCAGAGCCCAGTCTACATTTTACACTCCACCCACCACCCTCTATCATTTTAGCTCAGTGAAGGTCACAGGTGGAGATAGGATGGGGGAGGAGAGATATCACATTTAGTCCCTCCGTAACAAGGTTCAGACAACTGTGCATCAGAGAGATACCCCGCCACCAAAATCTCTGCTTATTTGCTATTGCTGCAAAACGTAGGTTATTTTATTACAATTAAACAAACACACTATAAAAAAACTTGTCAAACTGTGAGCTAAAAAATTTGAGGCTGAGATTCCTGTTAAAGATAGGCCTCACAATGCTGCAAAATACACTGTTAACTCAAGTGCACATCCAAGATATGATTGCATTTTCCCCCCAATCTCAATGAACCAATCTGACTGAAGAAGTTAAATTCCCCTGGCCTGCCCATGCAGCTCATATGAGACCTATTTGCAGTCCCATTTCCTTTCAAATATGACAGATGTTCACTTGCTGCTGAGACTGCACTGACCTCTATGAGTCTGCAGTGGACATTCATCACCCTCAAAATCCAATATTTGGTTCTAATCAGAGATACCTGGTAGTTCTCCTGGTGTCTTTAAATGGAGCAGAGTGTCTACAGGGATACGCAGCCTTTTAGCATCTATCCATACCCGAAACAGACGGTAAAGCTGATAATATGAAAATGATCAACCAGCAGAAAAAAAAGTTAGCTGTGGATGGATCAATGGATTAGACAGATGAAAGGAAAATATTTTAGCATGCATTCATTCAGCACAATGAAATAAAAGTGCTGTGCATCAGTTACTTTGTACAGGAAGTGAGTAAGACAACAAATGAAAAATTAGACCAGCTTGCACAATAATGAGACTAAACAGCTTTGCTAAATGTTTCTCCTGAGCTGGCCAAAGGGAGACTGGTCTGCTGGACCGTATGGTGTTTATGGGGGCAAATAAAAATCACAAAGCAGACCATGCACACATGAGATGCAAATATCTGGATGATAAATAGGTCTGCAGCTTATGTTCCCAAGGGTAGAGAGACATGCAACTAGAATATTACCCTTTCACACAGCAAACACAATGGAAAATACTCTTAGCAAAATCAATCCATTGATTTCATTTACTGAAAGGGAGAAACCATTCAAATAAAAATGATCCAAATTGCTTTTTAATGTAACCATTTCCACGCTTGACAGTTCCTCTTTAACTGAGAAATAAAACTTTCGGTTTTAACTCCAACTCCTTTCTTCCCTTTCCCTCAGAGCAAACACCCCTTGCATGGATACAGAGCTCACACCTCCACCATCAACATCGTCCAATCGCCGTTTCTCCCCCGCCTCATCTGTGTGGCGGCAGCCAATTCACGCACAGCGCTGAAAACCACATCACTGCCATTTAATTACATAGCAAGAACAAACATGACTGGCATTTAATGAGGACCATGTCAAGTGATAGCTGAGCAATTACCTTAATCATTTATTTTTTTCCTTATTTTCTCACTTATTTTCTCCTCTAACCCCTTCCTGCACTGCACAGACAGACCCACTGAGACTCTGGAGAAAATAAATGACGTGCGTGTAATCCTAACAGTCCTGTTTGTTTTGCTATAACCAGACATGATGCAAACAACCCTGTAAATAATTTACACTGTAAACAAAATACCAAAAAGAAAACAATGAGATGAAGGCTGAACCTTAATTAAACTGATGGATGAAGTCTCTAGCACATTTTTTTCTTCACTAATTCCCAGACTCTGGGCTTACTGTTCATCGTCAGAGAGGTACGTGACCAGAAGAGGACATTTTGGTGCAGTGTGAATGATAACCCTGGCACTGGGCAACACTTCATTAATCACCGACTCTTCCCTCTTCATAAAAATGACCACACAGTGATGTGTGGACCAACTTTAAATGTTGCAGCACCAGAAGGCCATGTGCTGTTTATTATAGGTTAGAAGTAGAATCTAACAGCTTGTTTTGAAAAGAACATCAGTAACACAACAATTTAGATCATTTTTGAATATCTTTAGTTATAAGTCAGATGAATGAAGATTATACATTCTTCTATACTACTTTTACATGCCAAGAAGACAAATCAGACTTCAAAATCTCCATAGCTGAAACCGATAACTTCAATCCTACAGGAACAACACAGTCTGAATTATTTCCCTTCTTTGACATGTGTCAAAAAAGCAACAAAAACAACAAACACAAAGGTCACACCTGAATGGCAGCTGCATCTGGCATACTAAGACGCCGTACAAATATCTGGCTCTGTCCGCTGTGGCTGGTGACATAGCCTGAGCCCCAGGTGCCACTGTGAGGCCGTCCCGTATTGTAGAACATAAAAGTGTCACTTCCTGATGTGGCAGTCAGGCATGTCTTGTAACAGTATGTTTTGGTCAAAGACCCATTACCCCGCACTTCAATATAGTGTGGCTCCACTTTGAGGTCACGGCGCAGGGCCACATTATTGACTGCTGGCTGCCCTCCACCTGCAGTTCTTCCTGCACCCCCACCTCCACCCACTGAGGTTCCCCCATCTGGCACACTCTTCTTGGATACACAACATGGGCAGCAGGAGCCAGACTGGGTACAATAGGCATGGCAACGCACAATTGCTAGCACAAAGACGGTGACCAGGAACACGAAAGTTGTGGCACTCAAGGCAATGATGAGGTAGATTGTGACATTGGAAAGCATCAGAGGACTGTTGGGCCTCATGATGGCCTCAGAGGCCAACTTTGGAGGCAGCTCCATCACATGCACATGGATGGTGGCGGTGGAAGAGAGTGGTGGTAAGCCATTATCGCGCACCAGCACAGTCAGAATAAAGGAGGTGGAGTTGTCTTCGATGACACGCCTGGTGGTCCGGATCTCACCTGTGTGCTCATGTACCTTGAACAAATCAACATCTATGTTGGCTGGCTGCAAGGCATAAAGCAGCCAGGCATTTTGCCCTGCATCACCATCCCAAGCGATGATCTTGGTTACCAACACTCCTGCTTCAGAATTTTTCATTAGCATCTCTGTGGTTCGGCTCCCATTTGCAGGTGGGTAGATTATCTTGGGCACATGATCATTCTGGTCCATAATGTAAACATACACTGTGGCCACACGGCTGAGAGGAGGCACCCCGTTGTCCTGGGCTTTAATCTGAAAGTGAAACTCTCTGAGTTTCTCAAAGTCAAACGCTCGCAGGGCATAGGCCTCACCTGTGTCAGGTTTGACGCCGACATAGCTGGCCACAGGGATGCCATGGTTGTTGTCACTGAGGACAGTATAGGTGATGCGCGCATTTTCTGCAGTATCGGCATCTGTGGCTTTAACAACACACAGGTGTGCTCCAGGAGCATTGTTCTCTGTAATATAAACAGTGTAGGATGTCTGTTCAAAACGAGGTGGGTTATCATTAACATCTGCAACATCAACTTTAAAGGTCATTTGAGAGGACAGGGGTGGGTTGCCTCCATCCACTGCACTGACTGTGACATTGTAGGATGAAATAGATTCCCGGTCTAGGAAAGCTGATGTGACAATGGTATAATGGTTCCGAAAGGATTTGATCTTAAAAGGCAAATGGGGCATAATTTCAAGACTAACTTGTTTGTTTGGTCCAAAGTCACGGTCAATCACACTGATCAATGCTACCACTGTGTCAGCCCGGGCGTCTTCACGCACTGGGCTGGAGAGTGAAGACAGTACAATCTCTGGAATGTTGTCATTGACGTCCAAAACTTCTACAACTACTTTGCAGTGCACGGCCACAGGTGCTGGCCCCTTGTCCATTGCCTGTATGTACATTTCATATGTGGTTGTCTCTTCATAGTCTATATTGTTTTTCGCCCTAATCTCCCCCGTTTCTGTGTCCATGGAGAACATCTGTCTGACTCGTTCTGGCGTGTAACTGCTAAAAGAGTAAAACACCTCTCCATTTGAGCCCTCATCTGGGTCTGTTGCATTTAACTTGATAACAAGTGTGCCCTTTGGGGAGTTTTCAGAGAGTTTTACTTTGTACACAGCGCTGTCAAATGCAGGCACATTGTCATTGGCATCTAGGATACGGACATTGATTTTGGCCGTGCCAGTCCGCTGTGGGGTGCCTCCATCCATAGCTGTCAAAATTAACTGATGGGAGGCTGTGTGCTCCCGATCATAGGGCTTTTTTAGAATGAGCTCGATGTGCTTATTATTGGAAAAGGTTTTAACTGAGTCGAGAGAGAGGTGGTCGTTCGGACTGAGTCGGTACTGCTTCACAGAGTTGGAGCCGTCATCTGCGTCCTGCGCCCCTTCAATGTGGAGACGCGTCCCGGTGTGGGCGGACTCAGACACCTCCAGCTGATACTCATCTCGAGGGAACTGCGGCGCGTTGTCGTTCACGTCCAAAATGTCTACCTCCACGTTGTGCACCTCCAGAGGGCTCTCCAAAACCACCTCCAGGCTGCGTGAACAGGTGCCGCTGAATTCACAGACGGTCTCCCTGTCAATGCGATCACTCACCACCAGCTTCCCGGTTTTGTGGTTTATGGTGAAATATCTCCGTCCGCTGTCAGATGTGATCCTGGCGCGTCGCGTGGAAAGTTTTCTCAGATCCAGCCCCAAATCGCGGACAACGTCACCGACCACAGCCCCGCTCTCCAGCTCCTCCGGAATGGTGTATCGAATCTGTGCAGTCGTAAGGCCCCCGAGTACAAACACAACCAGGCAGAAAGAAAAAGGCACATTCTCTTTGACGCTGTCACAGCATCCCGCCGTCACAGCCATCGCAGGCAGGCAGGCAGAATTTGCGCACGGGTTGGGAGAAATCTGTTCGCCTTTTCAGCTTGCTGCCGGTCCCCACCCGCCTCATTAAAAACGAGGGGATGGTCCGTGCATATCTCCGACTATGTGCAGGAGAGGCACCACGTTCCCTCGTGTGCATGGGTGAAGGAAAAAATGTCCCGTGCATCCATGTTTTCCTTTGTCTTCGCGATGTT
This sequence comes from Pholidichthys leucotaenia, assembly GCA_020510985.1. NCBI lineage: Eukaryota > Metazoa > Chordata > Actinopteri > Cichliformes > Pholidichthyidae > Pholidichthys > Pholidichthys leucotaenia. Next base: position 37,278,697 of record CM035840.1, on the reverse strand, counting down.
ATTAGACTAATCTATCCCCCTAGCAGAGCTGACTTCTTTCACAGATGCTGCCTATTGCTCTCTCTCTTTCTCTCTCTCTCTCGCTCTCTCCATCTCCCTGCTAGGAGGGTGCAGGCTGTGGGCAAAAGGGGAGGGTGAGCCTCTCGCACAGATGATGCTGGCTGCATTTCTGCGCCTCCGTTAAAACGATCAGCGACGATAGCCCTCAACAAAATTAAACCCCACAAGTCAAAGGGGGAATCTGGGGTTTCAAGGATATACGGTATTTACCTGCACCATCCAGACGCTGTGGCATCTGTGCGCCGACTTCACGGATCGTTTTCCCTCCCTTTTCAGTAGGCGCCACCGCCCTTTTCATTGTGCGCTGGGAAGCTGATTTATGGGGCAGCCTGATAATTAGAGTTCATCTCGGAAACCCGCACTCGCTCAGAAACGCTGATGCCAAAATAGAAAATCAACTGCATGCAGATATGTGCCAATAGTCTATACGTAAACCAGAATTGTCTCTGTAATGTTTAGTGCTCCTTTTTAATCAGGGGGGGGGGGGGAAGACTTATTAGCATAACTTAATGGAACAATAGAGCGTCACAATTTCGTGCGCACTTAAAATAAAAAGTCAGTGATGTCAAGACGTCTTTCACTGGTTACGCAGATGGCCGGGTCACAGTGTGCTCCAGATCTGGAAAAAGACAGCGTGGACGAAATCCGGGGTATCAGACCTCTATATGGAAAGTCAGTTTGAGTTTTGTTTTTTTTTCGGGGGGGGGGGGGGGCTGGAACAGAGACGTTTCAAGTTTAGAATAAACGTAGACCGCCTAGATTTTAAACTTTTTTCCCTTAAATTTTGTTTATAGCCCCCCCCCCCCCCCATAAACTGTTCTCCCATACATCTTTTCTACGTATGTATTCTTCTCCTTGCTTTCTGTTAATTTCTGGAACTTTTCTAAAAAAAAAAAAAAAAAAGATTTTTACCTCCGCCAAGGGAGGAGGTAATGTTTTCAGTGGTGATGGTTGGTTTGTCTGTTACCAACATAACTCAAAGAGTTATGAACGGATTTTGATGATTTATTATTTTTATTTTTTTTAGGAAAGGTGTGGCACGGGGAACAGGTGATTAAATTTTGGTGATCTGTGAGTGCATACCTCCGCCAAGGCTCTTACCTTCTCACAGAGTGTTAGCAACAATACTCCAAAACTACTGAAAGGATTTGGATGAAATTTTCCCCAGAGGTGGTTTTTAGGGTACAGACGAATCTATTACATTTTGGTGATGATCTGAGAATGCATACCTCAGCCAAGGCTCTTGTCATCTCAGTGTGTTACAAACAATACTCCAAAACTAAAGGACAGACTTGGATGCAATTTTCACCACAAGTGGCTCTAGACCTACACACAAATGCATTCCATTTTGGAGGTGATCCATGAGAGACAGAAGGAGCCTTGGTGGATGTATTCTCTCTCTGAGTACTGTTCTAGTTTTCCAGAACAGCACTCAGAACAATAGCTAAACAGAGTAATAATAATAATAATAATAATAATAAATTATTATTATGTTGCATAAAGGGAGCCACTGATTATGAGCAGGTTGCAAACCTCTGGTGCAAAATATAAAAGTGAAAACATACAGTATAATCGCTCAGCATAGTACAGTTACAGTGCATATTTCAATTAATGCACTGAAAGTTAAGTATTGTATGAGCAGTGATGATCAATAATGAATCGATTAACTAAACTATCAGGAACATGTGTTTCTATCTGTGACAGTATTACTGACAACTCTTCAGATGAATAAACAGATTAGTGCAGTTGTCAAAACTCATTTTTTATTAACTGCAAATGATTGCCAAAGCAAAGACTTATCTCCCTTGATCAATAAAAAGTGATTCATGCTTTTATTACCTCACGACTGGACTAATTCACTGTATTTTGGAGTAGAACTGTCCTCTGTACACCGTTTGCAGCTAGTTCACAATGCAGCAGCTCGGCGTTCAACTGGTATAAAAAAGCATGAACACATCACTCCTGTTTTCTTCCCTTCACTGGCTTCCTGTCCATTTTAAGATTGATTTTAACATGTTATGGTTTACTTTTAAGGCCTTAGATGGATTTTTACCATCTTATTTGTCAGAGCTTATTTCCATCTATTTGCCTGTAAGAGCACTGAGATCAACCAACCAGATGCTCTTAGATGTACCAAAATCAAAGTTAAAACGGAGAGGTGATCAAGCCTTTCCAGTGGATGGAACAGTCCTGTTTATATATGCAATGGTGAATCACTAATTACCTTTAAGTCACTGCTGAAGACATACAGTGGTGTGAAAAAGTGTTTGCCCTCTTCCTGATTTCTCTTTTTTTGTATATTTGTCACACTTAAATGTTTCAGACCATCAAACAAACTTAAATATTAGACAAATAACACAAGTAAACACAAAATTCAGTTTTTAAAATTAAGGTGTTTATGATTAAGGGAAACAAAATTTAAAACCTACATGACCCTGTGTGAAAATGTGATTGCCTCCCCTGTTAAAACATAATCGTGGTTTATCAGATCTTTGGAAAGCTGAGCTCAATTTCTCGAGCCATACCCAGGCCTGATTACTGCCACACCTGTTCTCAATCAATAAATCACTTAAATAGGATCTGCCTGACAAAGTGAAGTAGACCAAAAGATCCTCAAAACCTAGTCATCATGCTGCGATCCAAAGAAATTCAGAAACAAATGAGAAATAAAGTAATTGAGATTTATCAGTCTGGAAAATGTTATAAAGCCTTTTCTAAAGCTTTAGGACTCCAGTGAACCACAGTGAGAGCCATTATTCACAAATGGTGAAAACATGGAACAGTGGTGAACCTTCCCAGGATCGGGCCGGTCGACCAAAATTACCCCAAGAGCGCAGTAATGACTCATCCAAGAGGTCACAAAAGACCCCACAACAACATCCAAAGAACTGCAGGCCTCACTTGCCTCAGTTAAGGTCAGTGTTCATGACTCCACCATAAGAAAGAGACTGGGCAAAAATGGCCTGCATGGCAGAGTTCCAAGACGAAAACCAATGCTGAGCAAGAACATAAAGGCTCATATCAGTTTTGCCAAAAAACATCTTGATGATCCCCAAGACTTTTGGATAAATACTCTGTGGACTGACAAGACAAAAGGTAAACTTTTTGGAAGGTGTGTGTCCCATTACATCCAGTGTAAAAGTAACACTGTCAAGGTTAAGGGCACGGTTAGGAGCGTGCCCACATGTTATGTTAATTTAGTTCTGTGTTTCACTGTTATTATTATTCTGATTATGATTATTATGAAGTGCCCCTATGTTCTCTGCTCCTTGTCATGTCTAGTCTTCCCCTGTTGCCTGGTGTGTGTGTCTTTGCCCTGCATGTTCATTGTTTCTGTCTCTGTCTATGAGTGTGTGTGCAGCCCTCCCCATCCTGTGTGCTTCTCTTGCTGCCGTGATTGTCCCAGATGTCTTAGGTTAAGTTCAGTATGAGTTCCCCTATAGATGTTCGGCTTTGTCCTGTATTCTTTGAGAGGTCATCGCGTCATTCTATGTGACACAACTCTGCTTGTCTCTGTTCCCTACCACGTGAGTGTTGCCATGCCATGTGTGATGTTTTGCCAAGTTTTAGTTTAGTTTTATCCTCCTCAGTTTATGTTAGTTTAGCTCTCAGCCCATGTGCTGCTTTGTGTTGCTTTTGAGTTAAGTTCTGTTGAAAGTTCAGGCAGGATCAGGTGTGAACAATGATTTATTGAGTCCTGCCTTTAAACCTCATCCGCTGTGAAGCAGAACATGACAAACACAGCATTTCAGAAAAGGAGCATCATACCAGCAGTGAAATATGGTTGTGGTAGTTTGATGGTCTGGGGCTGTTTTGTTGCTTCAGGACCTGGAAGACTTGCTGTGGTAAATGGAACCATGAATTCTGCTGTCTACCAAAAAATCCTGAAGGAGAATGTCCGGCCATCTGTTCATGACCTCAAGCTCACTTGGGTTCTGCAGCAGGACAATAAGCCAAAACACACCAGCAAATCCACCTCTGAATGGCTTAAGAAAAATAAAATGAAGACTTTGGAGTGGTCTAGTCAAAGTCCTGACCTGAATCCGACTGAGATGATATGGTATGACCTAAAAAAGGTGGTTTATTCCAAAAATCCCTCCAATGTGGCTGAATTACAACAATTCTGCAAAGATGAGTGAGCCAAAATTCCTACACATTGCTGTAAAAGACTAAACGCTTGATTGCAGTTGTTGCTGCTAAGGGTGGTCCAACCAGTTATTAGGTTTAGGGGGCAATCACTTTTTCCACACAGGGCCATGTAGGTTTGGATTTTTTTCCCCTTAATAATAAACACCTTCATTTAAAAACTGCATTTTGTGTTTACTTTTGTTATCTTTGTCTAATATTTAAATTTGTTTGATGATCTGAAACATGGGGCAGCATGGTGGCAGAGAGGTTAGCGCTGCAGTAGCACAGCAACCCACCCTTGGCCGGGGGATCCTGAGTTCAATCCCAGCCCCCGACCAACAGTGATCTGTGTGGAGTTTGCATGTTCTCCCCATGTCTGTGTGGGTTTACTCCGGGATGTCTCCGGTTTCCTCCCACATGCCAAAAAAACATGCAAGTTAGGTTAAGTGGCATCAAAACTGGGGATTCTAAATTGTCCTTAGGTATGACTGTGAGAGTGGTTGTCTGTCTCTCTGTGTTGGCCCTGCGATATGACTGGTGATCTGTCCAGGGTGTACCCTGCCTCTCGCCCAAAAGATGCTGGGATTGGCTCCAGCACCCACCCACCCCCGACCCGAAAAGGATTAAGCGGAAGAAAATGAATGAATGAATGAAAAAGGATCTGAAACATTTAAGTGTGACAAACATACAAAAAAAGAAAAAAGAAATCCGGAAGGGGGCAAACACTTTTCACACTACTGTATCTGTTCTTATTGGCATTTGATTCAAGCAGAGACTGAAAACTCAACGGTTGGCTGCATTCTGTGTTGTGTTTACTCCATTTTCTTTGAATGCATTTTATTCTTATTTATTGTGTATTTTTGGTTTTGTAGTTTGATTATAATTTTATCTGGATTTCAGTACTTTGGTCAACTTGATTGTTTTTAATTGGGCTCTATAAATAAATCTGTCTTTGACTAAAACTTTGCTATCTGCTATCACTGATCTTCATAAAACTTTTGCTCTGTGAAGAAGTGGCCTTCTTACTTCTCATCACCACTGGGACAAGACAAGCATCTACCACCCACATAATCCTTTCTCTTCCCTGGTGCTCTGCCACTCTCACCCACGCCCGGTCTGCCCACGGGTGACGACAGCGCTTGGCACCCCAGGCAATAGAGAGAAGACAGTGAGTCACTCGGATGCTGCTAGTGGATGATGCACAGATATGGAGCAACTCTTCACACTCTGAGGCAGGCGAGAGTAGGTGGCAAAGTGCTGGGCTAGAGAAGCCAAATGTAATTTAACATGCAGGATATTTTAAAAATCCAATTACACAGACAGAGGAATGCAAAAATTCTTCCAGAGCATAATGGAGCCTAATATACTGCCAAAGTTTCCATGATGCTTGTAGCTATACGACTTTTTTCAACCGAGTACTGTAAATTGTTATTTTTGTAGTAATGATCCTTAAAACTGATACTTGATAGGTTTCTCATACCCTCTCAGAGAACTGTGCTGATTTCTCGACATCCTTTCTAACAGGGGCTGTGTAAAATCCGTAGGACATTAAGGAGATTTCCCCTAAGGGAAATTTGAGTCTCAGTGTTTGGCAATGATAAGAAAAGTAGCCTTGGTTTATCTCATAAAAATTAATCATGAAGTTGCATTACACCTGCTCTTTGCACCTGTCCATCTCATTTAATCCCCCCCTCCAGTGTCCTCAGGTTATTCTGCAGCTCTGTACCTGCTTCAGCTATATCCATCTGTTAAAGCATTAATTGCATGTCTCTGAGCTGTACATGATTTCATTTTCACTCAGGGGTGCTGTGATGAAGATACAGACAATATTCCACCTGCAAACAGATGCCAGTCATGCATCAGTGGATGCCGAGTTTTAAAGCACTAATGTGTTAATTGTGTTTATGTTTTACTGCATTAACAGGGCTTGCATTCTAGTTCTTTGATATAGCCCCAACATGTTACTCTCCATCCCTTAATTGTCTCATTCCCCCATACACACACCCCTCCGATCTCAGCTGTAAAGTGTCTCCAGCTGTGCCTCTGTAAGACAGCTGCTGCACCAGCTGATAGCTTACTGGAGGACATGCTGGGTCTTAAGTGGAAGCACAGAATCCCCGAGAAAAGCTGGACCTCCCCTTTGTTCCTGCTCTCTGACAGAATATTAACACCCCCGGCTCCATCAATTATGCAAGATCGCCACTATATTAATAACATTCTCTTTCAACCTCATTACTACTGTAAGCGGCCACTCTAAAAACCATTCATATCACACCCCTGACATGCTCTGATATGGAATCTCCCCTTTTAGTGAGTCAGACAACAACAGAGTCCCTCAGAAAACAGGTCTGGGCTATCGTGAAGAGTGACTCCTTACATCATTCCCTCAGTCAGCATACACAAACGGAAGCAGCCAAGCAAACTTAAATGCCATTTTTGCCTGTAGGCTTGCACACAAATAGTGTAAAAGACTACTAAATACTATCTGAGGACAAAATTATTGTCTAAACTAATGTTAGAACATGTTTTGTTTCTTCAGATTTTTAAATGTCAGGCAACAGATGTGAGCAGTTTTGACAATGTGCACTTACTTTTGTGGGGCATGGAGGGTTTTAGGGCATACCAACTGCTTCACCAATAATGCTATGTTATAATTCAACACATTTGTGAGAGGTAGACAAAGGAAATTCAAGTATTTTATTCATCATCACTGTAGCTTAAGGCTTAACTTTATGAACAGTTACAGTACATGCAAAAAGGGTGCCATTTTTCTCCATGCAGGTTCATACAGATAATGAGAATAAAAATCTGTTGTCAGTTGTGAAAAGGAAGATGAAGAACAAACTGTCACCCTGCAAAAAAAGTCAGATCTTCAACCACTGTCTTAAAAACAAATGATTTAAGGTTATTTGTCACAGAAATTATAAAATCAAGACATACATCCCTTAGTATCAGGGTCACAGGCAATGCTGTCAAGTTAATCATTTCTTTCAGGATTCATTAGGATCTACCCATGTTGTCCATATGTTGCATATCTTTTTATGGAAAATATATACAGTATATAACTGACAGAAGAAAAATGAAAAAGTCAGATGCAATGCCATCTCCTTGTAAGCAAGACTGAGAGTAAGCCTAAACAGGAGAGAGCTGAAGGAAGTGAAATTGGTCCCTCTATTGGAAAAAAGTCAGTAGTACAATGACTAGGGCACATGATCACCACCCCACCGCCCATCCTCAGGCTTTCTCATTAAGCCAAAGTACTAAAGCCTAATCCCATCCATGTGTGTGCCTCTGTGTGCATGTGAGAGAGAGAGGTAAGAAATGAGGCCACCGACTTTAGGCTGCAGTGGCAGTCATTTTCTCTATCTTTTCCTGTATGGTGATCACAACAGAAAAAAGCAAGCCATATTTGGCAACATACAGGTGCAAAACAAAAATTAGCACAAAATGTACCTAAATCTATTTCAGATAGAGAAACAATTTATCAACTAAACTCTACACTCCTTTATTAACAAAAGAAAAGAAAACTCTTCATCATAAAAGACGTGCAACAGCATGTTTTTCTTTCCTGTCGCTCACATTATCTGAAACACTCTTTCAAACAGTATTAAAATCATCTGCAGGGGAAATACATAGCTCGCATGCAAATTGTGTACTTGCAAAAAGAGACTTATGGTAATATTTAGTATATTGGCTTATCACACCATGACAGAGTTGTGTTCTCATGCTGACTGTCCTCCACACTCAAGAACTTTTTCATTTTAAAACCCTCCAGAACAAAAAAGTCCCAGGGTAAACACAATCCTTTTACTCAGGTGGACACAGTAAGCCCATGAAGAAGGCATTCTCTGGGTATGATCCCTTGTGTACCTTTCTCTAAAAAAGCATAAAGGGTACCAGAGAACTAAAAGTAACACAAATCTATCCCACTGGGGCCCTGCGAGGGATTCTCACTTGCCCTGATTCAGCCTGTGCATAAATCAAACAGAGTCTTGCTGTGGCATCGAACAAAGCTATCAGGAAAGGCAGGCAGGCTTCGGATTCTTCCCTAGGATGCCATGGCTTTATATCCTTGCCGGATGGGAGAGGATGGAACCCGTGCCTCTGAGCATGACAAAGCTAATCTAATGACTGCAAACAACATCCAAATGCCACTAAGAGGAAGCAAGGATGGGGAAACGGGTTGATGAAAGTAGAAGAGTAGTTTTCCTTTCCCTTTTATCTGTGACCACATGTAAGCCTGTGATGTTCTCACCCTACTGCAGGGCATGTATTTAATCTATTTCTCTGTCCCCATTTCATTCCCACACTTTTCTCACCATCTCACACTCAGGGCTGGTGTTTGAGCTGCTGTATGTCATTTCCTCTAAAATCCTTTGCCCATTTTGGAACCAGTTCTTTAATCTACATTTTCCCCTCTATTCCTTTTGCTCATTTTCTTACATCTGACTGGGCATTCAGCCCCCTGCCCTTGGGGAAAAGGTACCGGAGCCTCCGGCCCGCTCCATAAGACTGCTAAACAGCTTTGTACATCAGGCCATCAGGACCTTGAACTCTGTCCGCTCCCCCCTTCCCCCCCCAGACCGTAACACACTCACCCACACCATAACTTCCTCAGCTGTTCCCACAGAAAGACTGGCACACCAACAGTAATACATTTGCTGCTGTATGTCTCTGCACTTTACTGCAACCATTTGCACAAATGCCATATCTGCTGCTGTCTATTATTGCAATACTGATCACGTGCAGTCCTATTTGTCACTGTCTGCACCTACACTACTGCAATGAACTTGGCACTGCGAGTATTACTGCTCTGCTTATCTGTATATAGGCTTGCTGGGTCTCATTGTTTACTTTTTATCTTTATTTGCACTACGGGAGGTCTGGGTCTATCTTTTGTCACCATTTGCACTACGGGTAGCATTACAGTACATAGATTGCTGTTGTTGCTTTTCCAATATTATCCTTATTCTTTTTTCTTTTGTTATATTGTGCACACCACTGAAGAGAGACAGAAATGTCATTTCAATTCTCCTGCATGTCCTGTACGTATAGTAGTATTGACAAATAAAAATCTTTGAATTTCTGTTGAAGACTTGCATCTTTCCCTTTGTCTCATCCTCTCCATTTCTCCTGTATCCCCATTACGTCCACCACGTTCCCTTGTCTGCTTGCAGCACATGCTGGGATGGATGTATGGGTGGGGGCGGGTGCACCATGCTGGCAGCTCCCTGGAAACAGTCTAGTACATCACTTCTCTTGAGCTCAGAGCAGTCTCCATGGCAACCATGGCAGCAGCAATCTTATTCTTACACAAAGGACACACCCTTCTAATGGAGAAAAACAGGAAGTGCTCTATGAGAGATGCAACAGACACACTACTAGCAGCATTTAGATAAATAGGAAGAATAGATGAACCTCACAATTAACCTCTATTGTCATCTTGTGGTGTAATATAGAAGAAGCAGGGACATTTCTTTGCCATTGTGGAGGAGCTTCTGACAAGAGTTGCCCACTTTAATATATGAACTGTAAACCACTTATCTCTGAGCTTCAGTTAGGATAATGCACTATAGAATCAATAATTTAATAGATTTTGCAGCATCAGGGGAGGCAGAGAAGCTTTTCTCGGATGTGCTCTTTAAACCGACCAATCATCTTATACTGATGCATTCACAGTAATTGTATAGACAGCAAGTGTATGCGGCAAAACGTATAAATATATAGTGAAAAAATATCTCCCACATCTTCCCGCATCCCAGAAATTATCCTGTCTGTATAACGGCGGCACAGATCAGCTGTTCCATGCTGCGTGGATGAAAGCATGTCCTCCTCCTCCTCCTCCTCGCTGGCCCTTTACCTCGCCCAACTGGCTGAGATTGACACTAGGTGTAGCCGGCCCCGCCCAACCGCAGAGCGGAGCAGGAGGGAGAGCCGAGTTGATACCGTGACCGGTTCTGAAGCTCCCCGCCGCTGCTGCTGCCACTGCAACGAGGAGCGGAAAATTACCCGCCCCCCCCCCCCCATCTTTCTCTTTTCCTCCACACTCAAGCACATCTATGGAGAGCTGCAGCATACAGAACAAGTGAAGCAACTAAAACACTTTACCGCAGAGAGACAGCTCCGGGCATTGTTTCGGGAAAAGTGCGGCGCGATTACGCGCACAGGTTCGGCCCGGTGGCGCACGCAGCGCGCGGCCATGTTTAAAATCACACGCTGACCCACTTATAAGCACACGCAGCCTGCACTCCTCCTCTGCAGTTAAGACAAGTCTGTCGGGGAGGGCAGAAATCCCTGGTTGAGTTTCCACGCTAAACTAACCGAAGGAAGTGAGATTTGTTGGATCAGGCCACGTTTGTTTGTGCCGCTGAGCCACTCCCTGAAATGAGGTCATACAGTCTGAGTGACTCAAAGCCTCAAAGACCCACAGCAACACGGTGAACTCTTGATCTACATATCCAGCACATCCCCTAGTTCACCTGAATACACACAAAAAATGTGGTGCATATGTGGGCTTTAATATATTCCCTACAAGATTGAATCACCATAACAAAATTGATTGGAACAGACGGTCTTATCCTGGATACAAGCTGTTTGGGGCTTTGTACACATGAAATTAGGGTTTTGCCCTTTAATATATTAGACCATGTTTACAGCACTCTGAGGCTGATGGCACACATGTCATCAGAGATGGACTCCTAATTCCTTGTTAGTTCTCTCAGCTGCTCCCCTTCTCAGTCAAAGTGAAGGAGAGGGGGAGGGGAGAGAGAGGCTGACAGCACGGACGGGAGAAATAGAAAAAGAAAGGAGCCTGAAATATCACCTTCATGCTGAGATAATGCAGATACAGCATGTAGAGAAAAGCAGAATCAATCGCAGGATGTATTTGGACGACATGAATTGAAAATGGATGTTTTCTCTGGGCTATAACAATGATGACGTTCACAATTTCTCATAAATGTAAAGCACAAGGTTGAACAGATAATATTTACACAAACGTGCCTACAAAGCCAGTGTAACATAAAAAGGTAAGGTGACACGTGTGGTAAAAAGCAGTAACATATCAGCTGTTCTATTTTGCCAGAGTCTGTGACACATCTTTCCATAATATTTAATGCTCAAATGGCCACTTTTGACAAGTCTATATGGCAAATAACATTGGTTTACGCTTTGGATAAATGAAGAAAAATACATGGAGAAATAAATGATCTATATTGAGTAACAGGAAAAGCTGCAACAGAACAAATAAAAGTGGCCATAAGCGATGAAAACAAATAAATCATGTCTACCTTTATTTTCTACTTAAATTAAAAATACAGTGTGCACAATTTTGGAGTAATCTAAAATTTGAAAGTTAATAAAATTTTTGTTTTCAATGTTATATAATCCTGCTTAAATTGTTGTATTTTCTGTATCATAAAATATTGTGTTTGTTATACACAGGAAGAGGGTCCTTCCCCCATCTTGGACCTTGATAATGTATTTCCAAGTTTATGTCAAACTTTAATTACACAAATGCTCCTGCAGATTCTCCGATATGTTTTGGAAGAGGGGGATGACTGATAAAATATGAAATGGTTAAATTTAGAAATCTGACAGCTAAGTGCTCTAAACATTATGTACATTTAACATCTCATTACAAAACTGGCTTTGCTTCATTGATATTTTCCTTATTTTCTTTATCTAAACAAGTTGAATTAAACATTATTCTCAGACCACTGAAAACCCTTTGACTTTGCATAATTAAATCAGCCCTGTAGAATAATGACACTACACTACATCTGGTTCCCCATATGGTTTCTGCATTTTGTGGGTTGCCATCTACAAGGACACTTTCACATGACGGCAATCATGTGAAGTAAAATATGCCAATTTTTCCCCTTAAGAAATCCTACAGTTTGAGATAGAAGAAAATAGTTGAATGTGAAGGTAGTGAATCCAAACTCCTGAACAAAATACAAAGCAATGACAAAGAAAAACTGAATTTTTGAAGGGCTACAATGTTGCTCAAAAGTTATAACTTCTTAACTAGAAAAGCACTCAGAGAGTGCATACCTCTGTCTAGGCTCCTTCCTTCCCTCCCTTTGTCCATGCATCTCTCCGTACCTCTCTCCCTCCATCCCACCATACTTTGCAAGGTAGGGCCTTGGTAGAGGTATGTGCTCATAGATCGGCTCCAGAATCTAATGGGTTCATCTGTAACCCAAGGACCTCCTCTAGTGAACATTTCATCAAAGTCCATTTTGCGTAATCCTGCTAAACCACTGCTACAAGATTGAGGCTTGGTGGAGTTATGCACTCATGGATCACCTCCAAAATGTCATGGGTTCGTGTGTAGCCAAAGAGCCACTTCTGGTGAAAATTTCATCAAAATCCATCCATTAGTTTTGGAGTAATCTTGCTAACATATTGTGAGAAGAGAGTCTTGGCGGAGGTATGTGCTCTTGGATCATCAACAAAATCTAATAGCTTCTTCTGCAGCCCAAGGACCATCTCTGGTGAATATGTCATCAAAATCCATCCAGTAGTTTTTGTACAATCTTGCTGCACAAATATAAACAAGGGCTTTGGCAGAGGTATGCACTCTCAGATCATCACCAAAATCTAATGAGTTAATCCTTAGGCCAAGGGCCAGTCTGTGCACCAATAAAGGCTGTAACTCGGACAGTGTGCTCCAGATTCTCTTTCCTTACTGGCAAAAACATAACTTCCTTGGTGGAAGTAATAAGACAGTATCTAAAATGCATCCTCAAGATTACAGCAAAATAAAAACAAATTCCAAGATACCTAGGAATCAATCAATCAGTCCTAGATCAAGATGATTGTCATGGTCGAGATTTCAGATCCAGTTCTGCCATGATTGAAAAAAAAAATGCTGAATTTTGTGTAGAATTGTGATGGCTATCACACAGTAAAAACGACAAACTCAGTTTCAGTTGAGAGCTCCACTGAAAGTAGGGTGATCTTCAGTCCAGAAACATGTTGGAGTCAAATCAGTTTACTAGTCTAAAAAACAAACTACATGCAAAAGCAGCAAAAATATGTATCCCAGCCTGTTCACAATAACACAGCAAGATTCTTAGAAATGACAAAATCGTCAGATATTAAAGAATATGCAAGTCACCTGTAACGCAAATGAGCAAATAACAGACAAAAGACTTACATAAAATGTGAAGAAATCCCTTCTTGGGTCATGAATTGCTAGTGTTAGCTGGCAGAGTGTCTGCTACAAGCTTGAAACCACAGGTGGTAGCAGTGAGCCCAGTAGCGCCCTGCTGCTAACCCACACTGAATGAAGATTAATCCGTGTCCTGTTTCCTGATTTGAAAAATTTTGGCGCTGACACTGCAAAATGCTTAACAGAAAGGCTGGCAGCCTGCAAAGACAACAAACGTCTCTGCTGAGTTTGTGTTAAAGGATAAACTGTCAGTAATTCAGTGAGCTCTGACTGGTTCAAACTTCACAAACTACTCACAAGGTCACAACAACAGAGCATGTTTTGACAATGAGGAAATGGTGAATCTGTCAAAGCAGATGCTGCTTTTTTAAAAGGATGAAAATAGTGTATCTGAGCATAAAACTGATTGACGTGTGCTATAAGATGGTGGAGTAGCTATTCCATAAGGGCGGTTTCATTTAAAGCACTATGGACCCCATATCTACCTACAGGACTGGACTGCTTAATTTCAACTATTTCGCAGACCGGGGCCAAGCCACAAATTTTCAGGAACCAGTTTCAAGCCAGTGAATTGTACGTATTGCTACCGACAGTGCATCCGCTTTAACAGTTGGTTGTTTATGTGGCTTTCCGTTTATCTCTGTAGGCTTACTGTGATGCAACACATTGACTTTCATTCCTTCTTTTTAAATTCAGTCAGTGCATGTTTTTAAAGACATCTATGACTTATGCTTCTTTCGCTTTATTACCCTTCTGTTTTGTATGACGTGGAATACATTATTATTACTGTAGTATAGCATCTACTCGCCAGTTTTGTTGCGCTGTCTGGTAGTAAACTATCAGGAACTGCTGCACTTGTCACAGAAATGAACAGACCACCAGGATCAGCACCACGGACAGCGCTCTTGCAAACTACAGTAACAGTTAATTTTTATTTTTAAGATTTAGAATCCTTTATTAGTCTCACAATGGGGAAAGTACAGGGCACCCACATGAGTGGATGAGGCAACCACTGATGCAGCACCCAGCCTTTTCACCATTCACACCTGGGGTCACTTTAGAGTCTCCAATTCACCTAACTTGCATATTTTTGGCATGTGGGGGGAAACCGGAGAAATCCATGTAGACACGTGGAGAACATGCAAACTCCACACAGATCACTGTTGGTCAGGGGCTGGGATCGAACCTGGGATCCCCTGGACAAGGGTGAGTTGCTGTGCTGCCGTAGTGCTAACCACTCTGCCACCACGCTGCCATAATTAAAACAATACAAATCATACAGTGGTGTGAAAAAGTGTTTGCCCCCATCCTGATTTCTCATTTTTTTTTGTATGTTTGTCATGCTTAAATGTTTCATATCATCAAACAAATTTAAATATCAGACAAAGATAACAAGTAAACACAAAATGCAGTTTTTAAATAAAGGTGTTTATTATTAAGGGTAAAAAAAAAAATAAATCCATACCTACATGACCCTGTGTGAAAAAGTGACCCCCCCCATTCAAACATAAATTAACTGCTTTATCACATCTTTGGAAAGCCAAGTTCAAATTCCCTTGCCACACCCAGGCCTGATTACTGCCACAAAGTGAAGTAGACCAAAAGATCCTCAAAAGCTAGACATCATGCTGCAATCCAAAGAAACTCGGGAACAAATGAGAAAAAGTAATTGCCATCTGTCAATCTGGAAAAGGTTATAAAGCCATTTCTAAAGCTGTGGGACTCCAATGAACCACAGTGACAGCCATTATCCACAAATGATGAAAACATGGAACAGTAGTGAACCTTCCCAGGAGTGGCCGGCCAACCAAAATTACCCCAAGAGAGCAGTGATGACTCATCCAAGAGGTCATAAAAGACCCCACAACAACATCCAAAGAATTGCAGGCCTCACTTGCTTCAGTTAAGGTCAGTGTTCATGACTCCACCATAAGAAAAAGACTGGGCAAAAATGGCCTGCATGCAGAGTTCCAAGATGAAAACCACTGCTGAGCAAAAAGAACACAAAGGCTCATCTCAGTTTTGCCAAGAAACATCTTGATGATCCCCAAGACTTTTGGTAAAATACTCTGTGGACTGACGAGTCAAAAGTTGAACTATTTGGAAAGTGTGTGTCCCATTACATCTGGCATAAAAGTAACAGCATTTCAGAAAAGGAACATCATACCAACAGTAAAATATGGTGGTAGTAGTGTGATGGTCTGGGGCTGTTTTGCTGCTTCAGGATCTGGAAGACTTGCTGTGGTAAATGGAAGCATGAAGTCTGCTGTCTACCAAAAAATCCTGAAGGAGAATGTCCGGCCATTTGTTCGTGACCTCAAGCTGAAGGGCATTTGGGTTCTGCAGCAGGACAATGATCAAAAACACACCAGCAAGCCCACCTCTGAACGGCTTAAGAAAAACAAAATGAAGACTTTGGAGTGGCCTAGTCAAAGTCCTGACTTGAATCCGATTGAGATGCTGTGCTATGACCTTAAAAAGGTGGTTCATGCTCAAAAACCCTCCAAAGTGGCTGAATTATAACAATTCTGCAAAGATGAGTGGGCCAAAGTTCCTCCACAACACTGTAAAAGACTCATTGCCAGTTATCGCAAACACTTGTTTGCAGTTGTTGCTGCTAAGGTTGGCCCAACCAGTTATAAGGTTTAGGGGGCAATCACTTTTTCACACAGGGCCATGTAGGTTTGGACTTTTTGCCCTTAATAATAAACACCTTAATTTAAAGACTGCATTTTATGATTGCTTGTGTTGTTTTTGTCTAATACAGTGGTACCTCTACTTACGAACGTCTCTACATACAGAATTTTCAGGTTACGACACGCCTCAACGGGAAAATATTGCCTCGTTACGAAAGAAATTTCAGGATACGAAAGGCAAAAAAGTATGCGCTCCTCGCAGCTCCCGTAGTTTACCGAACGTAAACATACTTGTAGCTGCTCTGCCATTGGCTATCGCCTAGCATCTTCCTGGTATCCCATTGGCCACGAAGTGTTCGGGAAGTTCGGGCAGTTTTACGTGTGTGTACAGTACAGTATTAACTTTTATTCACTATGGGCCCCAAGAAAGTGATGGAGATAAGTGGAAAAGGAGAAAAGAAGAAGAAGAGAGTTTTTTTGTCCATACAAACAAAGCAAGAGATAATAGAAAGGTATGAAAAAGGGATGCGTTTGGTTGATCTCGCCAAAGAATATGGCCGTAATACATCTACGATCGGCACGGTATTAAAACAAAAGGAAGCCGAAGGATTGTTAAAAGCCGACAAAAGCAAACGTCCTTGGATCGGTTCTTCACAAAACGTCAGGCAAAAACCACTGATGAGAGAGAACATGAACCAAAGAAGACAAAAGGTGACGACGATGACGATAGCAGTTAAAAGGTAAATGAACATAATTTTTATTATTCTTTACTTTATTCTTTGTTTTTTTAAATTATGTACAACTCTCATTTTATGTTTATTGTGCAGTAATCTAATTGTAACATGTATTTGTTACATGTTTTGATGCATTTTTATGATTTATAAAAAATTTATGTCCGAATTTTGGGGGGCTTGGAACGGATTAGGGCATTTACATGTAAAACGCGTCTCTACTTACGGAATTTTCACGTTACGAAAATACTTCCGGAACGAATTAATTTCGTAAGTAGAGGTACCACTGTATTTAAATTTGTTTGATGATCTGAAACATTTAAGTGTGACAAACATACAAAAAAATGAGAAATCAGGAAGGGAGCAAACACTTTCACACCACTGTAGATACCAAAGTTACCTAATTTGCGGAGTATCAGCCAATTTAAGGACTATATCTTACCTTATCTTTACTGGGTAAAGTCTGAGTCCTGGTAAAAGTGTCCCCTCCGTTAATGCTGATCAGTTCAGCATCCACAGGTGGAAATGGTGCGGGGAAAACCACTACATCACTCTTGAGTGTGTCTGAGCTGAAACACACGTCATACTGCTGAGTAGATTTAGAGTAAGACCAGCTCCCGTCAGGGTGGGTGGTGATCATTGGGGCGCTGTACCTGCTGAAACCGCCGTCAGTCCTGTGGCACCTGACAGCTATTAAACTGATGAGGCTGAGCAGGAAGATGGCCGACACAGACACAATGGCAATGAGCAGATACAGGTTCAGATCAGAGAAGCTGTCCTCCTTTATAGGCACGTGTCTGAACTGAGTCTGGATTTCAGCTGCACTTTCAACCACCACCACTTCAATAGACACAGTAGCTTACAGGGAGGGTTCTCCGTTATCAGAAACCAGCACCACCAAGGGGTGAGTTTTCAGGTCATTGTCACTCATTCTCCTCTTAGTCCTGATTTCTCCGGTGCTGGTTCCGATCCTGAACAGGTTGTTTCCTTTGATCTCAGACAGGTGATAAGAAAGCAGCGCGTTGTATCCAGAGTCTGCGTCTACAGCCCTGATCTTTGCCACAAAGTATCCCGCTTCAGCAGAATAGGGGATGGTCTCACTGTTAACAGAACCGTGCTCAGAATAGGGAGCTAGGATAGTTGGATTATTATCATTTTCATCCAGGATTAAAACGTTCACAGTAACGTTGCTGCTGAGTGGAGGAACACCAGAGTCTGTGGCCTGAACTTTAAACTGGAATGTCTTTAACTCCTCATAATTAAAAGACTGCAGGCTGACCATATCTCCTGTTTCTGAGTTTATGTTTATCAAGGAGTTTATTACATTATTCTTGTGATTGTTATTGATAACTGAAAACGTTACTTTTGCATTTTCGTCCACATCAGGATCCTCTGCGGTCATAGTATAGATAACAGATCCTACTGGAGTGTTTTCTTTGATAAAAATGTTTATCACAGAATCTTTAAAGTGGGGTGCGTTGTCGTTGACATCAGAAACATGGACTGTAATAACGTTTGTACTGGAAAGAGGCGGCAGCCCTTCGTCGGTCGCCATTATTGTTACGTTATATTCAGATGCTCGTTCTCTGTCTAGAGTTCCATCTACTACTAATGAGTAATGATTCTTATATGTGTTTTTAATTGCAAATGGCACTGAATCAGTTATTCTAACCTGAACTGCACCGTTTTTATTAGCATCGTAATCTCTCACGGTTAAAAGTCCAACCATCGTGTCTACAGGCGCATCCTCGTTCACCACGTTGACTAATGATGTGACTGAGATTTCTGGTGGATTATCATTAACGTCTATAATTTCAATGAGTACTTTACAATGAGAAGCTCTCGGATTTGACCCTTTGTCTCTTGCTTGGACTCTTATTTCAACTGCATTGTTTTTTTCGTGGTCCAATTCACCATTTACTGTAATTTCACCTGTTATGGGATTAATTGCAAAGTTGTCAACGTTATTATCATTGTCCTGGTTAATAAAAGAATACTGTATTTCTCCATTTAGCCCATCGTCTAAATCTCGAGCATGCACAGAAATCACTTTTGCACCAGATCGTGTGTTCTCTGGCACCGTGGCTTTGTACAAAGGCTTATCAAAGACAGGAATATTATCATTGACATCCTGCACATTAACAGTGATATGTAGTGTTCCAGATTTGGGTGGTTTCCCTCCGTCTGTTGCCGTCAATATTAACTTGATAATGGGTTGCTTCTCACGATCTAAGCCTTTATGCAGTGTCATTTCAGCAGTCTGCTCGCCGGCATTCTGCACATCCAACGTGAAATGTTCATTGGGGCTCAACTTGTAGCCCTTAACTGAATAACTTCCCACATCCGCGTCGAATGCGCTTGGCAAGGCGAATTTTTCTCCAGGAAAAGCTGACTTGGACACGTTCAGAACAACCTCCGGTATCCTAAAAGACGCCGCATTGTCATTTATATCCAATATCTTCACCTCGAAGCGGTACAGATTCAGGGGAGAGTTCACAATGGCTTCCACCTCCAGAGAGCACTTCACGCTTCGAGAGCACAGCTCCTCTCGGTCTATTCTGTTTTTCACCAACAGTATTCCAGTTTTAACGTTTACTTCGAAATACCTCGTATTTGGTCCCGAAATCTGAAAGCCTCGCGTTTTCAGATTCTGTACATCCAAATGTAAATCCTTTGCTAAATTTCCCACTGTCGTGCCAGGGCTCGATTCCTCAGTCACAGAATAAACAATCTGTGCTGCTGCAAACCCCCATATATGGCATACCGGGAAAAAATAATAAATCCAGCGCCGGATTTCCATATCCTTAATAAAAAAAATAACTCGAACAGTAACATCGGTTTGTGAGATCAGATCATTGCCTTTCAACACAGAGGAGGCTTTCTACTGCTACGTCAAACAAAGGATAAGAAACCTTCTAAAGGGAGGGGCGTACCAAACAATAAAAAAAGTGTTTCAGTTCTGTGGGGTGTTAGCAACATCTTGTGGTAACATTGACTTCAAGGCAAATTTTGATTCATTACAAACTCAAAAACAAATAGATAAGGAGATGCTGAAGGTCAAACAAATGCAAAATGAAGCTTGTGTTACTTCACCAAAAATGATTGGTTACATGAATTATCATTAAAAGGAAAAACAAAAAGATGTAATCACCCACAACTACACAATAATGGAGACGTTTTCCCCACCGTTCTGCTGCCAATAACAGTTTAAAGTTACGGGTCTGCGCTGAACAGGACACCAACTGTAGCTGCATTTCCTGACAGACACCGTGACTTCAGCACCATGGACAGTATTCTTAGAAACTGCTATTTGGTTGAAAGTGATGAGGGCACTGCGGCAGCACAGCAACTCACCCTTGGCCGGGGGATCCTGGGTTCAATCCCAGCCCCCAACCAACAGTGATCTGTTTGGAGTTTACATGTTCTCCCCGTGGCTGCGTGGGTTTACTCCGAGATTTCTCCGGTTTCATCCCTAAAACATGCAAGTTAGGTTAACCCTTTGAGTGTGAAAATTTTCGTGCCCCTAGTGGCAGAGCGCGGCACTGCACCTGCCTTCTTATTCTTACTTTGTCAAAAGTAAGTGAGAAATTTCTGTTTTTTTTAATTAAATGTACTGATTTCTTGTTCATATACTTTGAAGATAAGATGAGGTACCTCTGTACAAAAAACGGTGTCAAAAGACTGGACGTATTTACACAAAAAAGGGTTCAAAGTCCAGTATTGACCGAGTTATGGAATTTAAAGAGGTGCCGTGACATTATGCATATTAGATGCGTAAATTTATTCCTATCTGAAACTTTGGATCATTTTTTACATCTTTCTAATTGACAGTAACTCATTATCTCTTACCACTTTCAAGTTATAGCCCTGGAAATCTGAACTATTTTATTGACAAAAAAATATTTACCACTCTTGACCACTAGGGGGTATGTTGCAGTTCTGCACCATACACACTCAAAGGGTTAATAGGCATCAAACTGGTGATTCTAAATTGTCCTCAGGTATGACTGTGAGAGTGAATGGTTGTCTGTCTCTCCGTGTTGGCCCTGTGATGGACTGGCGATCTGTCCAGGGTGTACCCTGCCTCTCGCCCAAAGATGCTGGGATAAGCAACAGCCACCCCCCCACCCCCACCCCCCACCCCGGCAACCTGGAAAGGATTAAGCGGAAGAAGATGGATGGATGGATGGATGGATGGATGAATACCAAAGTTACCTAACCTATGAAGTCTCATGCTAATATCATAGACTATATCTTACCTTTTCTTTACTGGGTAAAGTCTGAGTCCTGGTAAAAGTGTCTCCTCCGTTAATACTGATCAATTCTGCATCCACAGGTGGAAACGGTGCGGGGAAAACCACTACATCACTCTTGAGTGTGTCTGAGCTGAAACACACGTCATACTGCTGAGTAGCTTTAGAGTAAGACCAGCTCCCGTCAGGGTGGGTGGTGATCATCGGGGCGCTGTACCTGCTGAAACCGCCGTCAGTCCTGTGGCACCTGACAGCTATTAAACTGATGAGGCTGAGCAGGAAGATGACCGACACCGACACGATGGCGATGAGCAGATACAGGTTCAGATCAGAGAAGCTGTCCTCCTTTATAGGCACGTTTCTGAACTGAGTATGGATTTCAGCTGCACTTTCAACCACCACCACTTCAACAGACACAGTAGCTGACAGGGAGGGTTCTCCGTTATCAGAAACCAGCAACACCAAGGGGTGAGTTTTCAGGTCATTGTCACTCATTTTCCTCTTAGTCCTGATTTCTCCGGTGCTGGTTCCGATCCTGAACAAGTTGTTTCCTTTGATCTCAGACAGGTGATAAGAAAGCAGCGCGTTGTATCCAGAGTCTGCGTCTACAGCCCTGATCTTTGCCACAAAGTATCCCGCTTCAGCAGAATAAGGGATGGTCTCACTGTTAACAGAACCGTGCTCAGAATAGGGAGCTAGAATAGTTGGATTATTATCATTTTCATCCAGGATTAAAACGTTCACAGTGACGTTGCTGCTGAGCAGAGGAACACCAGAGTCTGTGGCCTGAACTTTAAACTGGAACATTTTTAACTCCTCATAGTTAAAAGGCTGCAGGCTGACTATATCTCCTGTTTCTGAATTGACATTTACGAAAGAAGTTACAGGAACAACGTTGGAACTGCCATCCAAAGAGTACGTTACTCTAGCGTTTTCATTTAAGTCAGGATCCACCGCAGTTATTGTATGAATAAGAGCTCCAACTGGACTGTTTTCTTTAACATAAACATTAATCACAGGTTCAAGGAAATGAGGGGGGTTGTCATTGACATCAGAAATGTGAACAGGGATTACAGTGGTGCTAGAAAGACTTAGAAGCCCTCCATCATTTGCTATGATGGTTACATTATACTGAGAAACTCTCTCTCTGTCAAGAGGCCCATCAGTAGTTAGTGAATAATAATTTTTATAATTAAGCTTGAGTTTAAAAGGCACCTCCCCAAGAATTTTGGCGTTAGTGAGTCCATTATTGCCCCCATCTTTGTCAGTCACAGTCACTAAAGCAACAACTGTGCCTGTCTCAGCATCTTCTTTTACTGCACTTATAAGCGAAGTAACAATGATTTCAGGCGTATTGTCATTAACATCAATTACTTCCACTAATAGCTTACCATGCACACTTCGTGAAGGTGTGCCTTTATCACTTGCCTGTATACGAATATCATATGCTGTGTTCTCCTCATAGTCTATGCTTCCTATTACTGTTATTTCCCCTGTGTCTGGGTTCATCGCGAACAAATCGTCTGGATTGAAATTACCCATTTCAATAAAAGAGTATGCTATTTTACTGTTTATTCCCTCATCTAAATCTGTAGCACTTATAGTAACAATGGTTGTGTAAAATGGAGCATTTTCAATGACCTGAGCTTTATACAGAGGCTGACTAAACACTGGAGAATTGTCGTTTATATCCATAACATGCACAACTATTTTTAACGTCCCAGTTCGGACAGGTTTTCCTCCGTCCAGAGCAGTTAAAACAAGGCGAATAACAGACTGTTTCTCCCTGTCTAAAGATTTCTGCAACACTAACTCCGCAGACTCACTGTGTTTGTCGCCGTTTTGTACGTCCAGTGAGAAATACTCATTTGTACTCAGCTTGTAGCTTTTCACGGAGTTGCTGCCTGTGTCAGCATCGTTCGCCATCGGGAGTAAATATCTCTCACCAGAAGAAGACGACTCCGATATATTCAAAATCTTTTCCTTTTCACGAAAAGACGGCGCATTATCATTAATGTCAATGATCTGTACCTCTACGCGATGCAGATGCATTGGGCGGCTCAGAATGGCTTCCATGTTTAGTGAACATTTGGCCGTATTCGGGCAAAGCTCCTCGCGATCAATCCTGCCGCAAACATACAGAGTTCCAGCTTTTAAATCCACGTCAAAATATCTCCTCGAATTCCCGGAGACAATCCGTAAATCCCGTTTCTCCAGTTCGTTGGCAGTAATCTGTAAATCCTTAGCGAGATTTCCCACCACCGTTCCTTTGTCAACCTCTTCGGGAACGGAGTATGAGAGCTGCGCTGCAGACGCCTCACACAGACAAAGCAAAGCTGCGATTTGTGTCCAGATAGCGACTCCACGTCCCATCGCTACCGTCCTATTAAATATAGTATAATTTTTGAAAATGTCCACATTAAAAATTAGCAGAAGCTCCTGCTGCCTTGTGCCGACTTGCACGAGCTCTGACAAAGCACGAGAGCACTACTGATGTTTCACCGGGAGGGGAGGAGTTTGGGAAAGAGGAGTTTTTAAATTGACTGTGGTCTCCAGCGACGCCAGCCGTTAGTTTTGTGCTAAATTAAAAAGACATTATCCTTCTTTGCTACTCATATGAAAACAACAGCATAACGCTTATAACGTATTGAGAAAGTAGTGGGCATTTTGTGTTAATAATGTAAAAGCCTGAAAAAAATGGTTCGCATTTAGTGTCCAGAATTTAGCACCCCGGACAGCGTTTCCAGCGGTCAGATTTTCACTACAATTTACAACTTAAATATTGTTTCCAAACAGGTTTATCATGGATTTCCAAGTTTAAGTAACAACATATTAGGAAATTACTTCTTAGCGTTAAAATGGTCAGCCCTCTGGTCTATTTTTGTTTAATTATGTTACTTTACGATCAGATACTCAAAACACACACACACACACAGAGAAAAAAAAAAGTTTTTAAAACTCGCACACTGATTACATAGAAACATGATATCGTTATAGATATGCACAGGAAAATCAAATAAAAACGTTGTTCAAAGCACTAGTTGAGATTGTAGCATATGCTTTCAGAACCATGGATAGTTACACACACCCTCACTTGCAGAATGCCCTCTCCTTATGGTATAAATCTGCCAAACTCCCCCGTGCGCTCCATAAACGCGCACGGAGGAAGAGAAGGATGAATGAGGATTTAAATGCAGGAGTTCACCACACACACATTTATTGACAAACTCTTTACAGACAAAGACGAACAAGTAAATTGTGATACAATATGGATGTGCTCGGGAGAGCAGGGAAGACAATGGGTAGCTCAACAAACTCGGGGGGGGAATGCAAACTGGGCACAACCTAAGTGTAGTGGTTTTGCTGTGAAAAGAAACGCCGCCAGAAGCATAGCAGAATACTGCAGGAAGAAACGCTTCTGGTGCTTTGTAGCGTAGCTGCAAACCACACTGAGAAACGCTAACAATTTACTCATGAGTTGGAGCAGTCCTAAAAAGTCCATTTCTCTTGGCGAGCACAAATAATCATCCTTCCTGATGTTACGGTCACCCCGTGGAAAATGAGCGGAGAGTGAGGGGGTGTGGTAGGACCGACAGATTGTCAGCAGTGTTGGGAAAAAGATCACAAAGCTGACTAACAGCTGCCGGTCAGGTAGCGGCTAATGTGATGGGATGAATACACAAAATGCACATAAACAGTGAAGCTAGAACCCACAGAGAGATCAGGGCTGAGCCGGGGAAAACCGAACCAGCTCGGCTCATGACAGAGCCCCCCCCCCCCCAAGGGGTGGGCCCCAGACACCCACCGTAACATCAGGAAGCCCTCCCCCCCAACAGGTGCCACAACAACAAACAACACAAATCCGGGTGGGCGGAAGGGAGAATAGGAAGGAGGGAACACAATGCCCCGCCCGGGGCCCACAATTAACCTCCCCACGTTCACTGGCGTTGGGGCTCTGGAGGCTGCCCAGAGTCCCAGGCCCAGCAGAAGGTCCAGTGGACCGAATCCAGCGGTCTGACAGAAAACATGAGCCACCTGACCCAGGGAGTCAATTGTTCAGGCGGCCAGCCCATGTTTATTAGCCACCCGGACCAAAGGGGTGAAGCAGGAGGCAGGCTGCCCACCGGAAGGCTCGCTGGTGGATAAGAAGACTGGAGACAGGGGACCTCCATGGCGTCGGGCAGGGATAAGGGGACCATGGCATGCTTGGGGTGGTCCGTAACTGCACCTGCGGTGGACCCCGACCGGGCCAGCTCCACTGCACCCGTGGTGGACCGCAACTGAGCCAGCTCCGTTGCCCCCATGATGGCCTCTGACCGGTCTGGCTCCGCTGCACCCACGATGGACTCCAGCGGAAGCCTCGCTGCACCCGTGGTGACCTCTGGCTGAGGCTCAGCTACACCCATGATGGCCCCCAACCGGGCCGGCTCCGCTGCACCTGTGGTGACCTCGGGCTGAGGCTCAGCTGCACCCGCGGTGACCTCGGGCTGAGGCTCAGCTGCACCCGCGGTGACCTCGGGCTGAGGCTCAGCTGCACCCGCGGTGACCTCGGGCTGAGGCTCAGCTGCACCCGCGGTGACCTCGGGTTGAGGCTCAGCTGCACCCGCGGTGACCTCGGGTTGAGGCTCAGCTGCACCCGCGGTGACCTCGGGCTGAGGCTCAGCTGCACCCAGCGAGGGAGATGGTGCTCCTAATGCCATCTGGCGCTGGATCCTGATCCTCGGCGGCCTCCGGCGAAGTCAGCTGCTCTCCGGCGACCCTGGCTGGGGGCTCCAACCCCGGAGGGAGAGAAAAAGAGACCGGGTCAGGGTTGCCAGCAGCGGCAGAGCCCGGTGAGGCGGCCCTGAGGGCTACTACGAGCTGCCCCGGGCCCTCCTCGCCATGAGTCGGGCAGTGTGACATTGACAAATGAGGAATTGACACAATGGAGCACACTTGCCTGTACTTGGGCTCCACCACCGTCCAGGACTCTGGCAATTTGGGGTGTGTAGCATCTGTCATCATGCCTGGTGCTGTGCCCCCGTCGACCTCCTCAGGGGCTGCCAATGTCCCATCGTCGTCGGTGGGCAACCCCGGTGATGGTAGCTCCTCTCCGGAGACCCTAGTGTGGGGCTTGACAGGCATGGGAGAGGAGGAAAGGTTAGGGTCTCCGGCAGCGGCAGAGCCCGGTGAGGGAAGCCCAGGTGTGGCCGAGAGCCGCACCTGACTCCCCTCCCCAAAAGCCAGACAAGATCTCTCAATTATTGGCAATTGAACTACAGGAGAGATAACTTGCCTGTGCTCGAGCTCCACTGCTGTCCAGGACTTCAGTGCTGTTGATGGTGATGGTCCAGATCCCGTCGGCTGGGGGTCAGGTCCAGGGGGTGACACTGCTGCGGTGGTCCCTGCAGCAGGCGTGATGGTGGTTGCAGTCCTGGTCCTCCGACGCTCCTTCTCGACCCGGCTGTTGACTACAGAGAGCAGGTTCGCCCCCTCTTCGTCCGATGGTGGATCCGTGGGCTGAGCAGGCATAGGGGGTGGAACCCTCACAGCCAGGGAAGTGCGTCCTCGGACCTCTCTCTCACGGTGCTCCTCCTCGACCTGGCGGTTGACAAAGGCGAGCAGATTTGCCCACTCCTCGTCCGCCAGTGTGGTTGCGGGGGAATGCCTCCGTGCAGGCTCCTAGGCAGGGTCATCCAGGGCCTCAAACTCCTCCATCGTCAGGCGGCCCGGTTCTTGGTCCAGCAGGCCCTCAGGAAGAATGGGAGGAGACACGGAGAGGGGAAGGAAACACTCATTAATTGCAGCTGGAGGAGAGGACCCAGTGGACTGCTGATACTGGGCCTCCCCCTCGGGAG
Source organism: Pholidichthys leucotaenia (assembly GCA_020510985.1). Taxonomy (NCBI): domain Eukaryota; kingdom Metazoa; phylum Chordata; class Actinopteri; order Cichliformes; family Pholidichthyidae; genus Pholidichthys; species Pholidichthys leucotaenia. The sequence goes on along the minus strand of CM035840.1, from coordinate 37,251,874 downwards.
GCAGGCAAGATTCAGTGTTAATAAATGATTCAGAATGAAAAAATACTTGCCTGTCATCCTGGTTGATGACATTGGCAGCTGCAGAGGGCAGGAACTCGCCCCTCTCCGTGCCAGTGATTATTTGGACCCCTCCGCAGACTACTGGAGGAGCCGTCTCCCTGACGAAAGAGGTAGGTGTGGCCAGGGTGAATCCAGCGGACCTCTTGGTGGCTGAAGCGATGACGGCCACTGCAGAAGAGGAGGACTTCTCCCGGCGTCCCCCTGCAGGACGATGCTGTCCTTTACGTGCCCTGACAGACCGTGCTGGAGCAAGTGGAGGGTCGAGCAACGCGCTACGGAAGCTGCCAGTTTGCAGGAAAGTGGGCCTCCATCCCGGCATCACGGGAAATGCCAGACCCAGGAAGGAGTGCTGGAGCGAGCAGACTGTGGAGAGCAGGTTGGCATACTGTGGGTAGATCCATAGCCCGGGGTGTTCTTCCAGAATCCCCACCGCTCCATAAACGCACCACCAGTCCCTCCTGGGTCCGCTGGCAGCGAGAAACTCATCCACATAGCTCCGGATGTAGACAGCTGCTACCTCCTCCTCCTCGCTAGGAGACCCCGCGGCCGATCCTCCTCTCCTCGGATGAGGTCGACGAGCCCGGGGCATCATGCGTTCCACAACAGGTGAGTGAAAAAGACAGTTCGTTAGGAAAAAGGTGATATGTGGATAAACACGCTAAATCCTTTTAACTGGCTGGGTCATTTTGTCAAACTCCCCCGTGTGCTCCATAAATGCGCACAGAGGAAGAGAAGGATGAATGAGGATTTAAATGCAGGAGTTCACCACACACACATTTATTGACAAACTCTTTACAGACAAAGACGAACAAGTAAATTGTGATACAATATGGATGCGCTCAGGAGAGCAGGGAAGACAATGGGTAGCTCAACAAACTCAGGGGGAACGCAAACTGGGCACAGCCTAAGCATAGCGGTTATACTGTGAAAAGAAACACCGCCAGAAGCGTAGCAGAATACTGCAGGGAGAAACGCTTCTGGTCCAGTGTAGCAGCAAACCACACCGAGAAACGTTAACATTTTACTCATGAGTTGGAGCAGTCCTAAAAAGTCCATTTCTCTTGGCGAGCACAAATAATCGTCCTTCCTGATGTGACGGTCACCCCGTGGAAAACGAGAGTGACTCGTTCAATGACCCAGCGGCGTTTGTCTAGCAAAGAGCTGCTTAAATCCAAACGCCGCTGGCCACACAAATTGAGAACACCTGCGCGGGACAGATAATTACTGGGGCTGGGACAGCTGGTAGGATACGGAGAGTGAGGGGGTGTGGTAGGACCGACAGACTGTCAGCAGTGTGGGGAAAAAGATCACAAGGCTGACTAACAGCTGCCGGTCAGGTAGCGGCTAATGTGATGGGATGAATACACAAAATGCACATAAACAGTGAAGCCAGAACCCACAGAGAAATCAGGGCTGAGCCGGGGAAAACCAAATCGGCTCGGCTCATGACAAAATCATACTTTACAAAATTCTTAGTTACAATGCAAATTTCCCTCCATCCAGCCATCCATCCATCTTCTACCGCTTTTCCGGAGGTCAGGTGTAACAGGCCAAATTAACCTCCGCCCAGAATAAACCCGGGCCAGAGCATACCCCGGGGGATAAATTGGCCTAGACCAAGCTATACTCCAGGTGAAAAAGAGCCCAGGCTAGAATATACCCCTCTTGTGTAAAGAGGTTTTGATTGTATTTACACGTAACATTTACAACACAACCCGTCACCATGTCATGACATCACTACATTACCTTACGTTATTATCAGCTGATCTGACCACTTTTTTCCATTTTACAACTGGCGTATGAAATAAATGACATGCCTGACCATCCCACTTGTACGCACAGGTAAATATTTTTCTACGATAATATTGTAACAACTATTAAATATAGACTATTACCCAAAAAAAGTATTACAAATGATTTCGAATGCACAATCACGTTAAATTATTTCTTTACAGTTTTACCAGTACATAAAATTGTTCTCATCAACAACTAAAAATATTTTCACAGTCCATTACACTCAGTCTCTTATCATGCGCATATGCCGACTCCAAACACAAACAACAAAAAAAACAGATAGTCCGTAGCAATGTCCCCACAAATCTTCGCCAGCAAGAAAAAAAAGAAAGAGTCCAGATAGTCCACCAAAAATAACTGGAAGTTAATGACTTTAAAATAATGGAAAAAGACCCTGAGCTCAGGAAAAATTGCAGTTCATAAAAGAAGACAAAAGTCTCAATCTCACCGGCATGCAGCTCCGTCACCCCTGGGACGTTTTGACAGCTCAGCTCTACATGAATAAATGCAGCAATACTGTGAAACTTAGACAGCGATAGGGCCACAAACAACAAATGAGGTTTTCTAGATTATGTAGCAGAGTCACTAAAAGCATTCCTACTCAGTTTACCAAGGAGATTGACCCTGCTGGCGACACAGGTAGGGTGCTGGACTCTGGAGCCAAAAGCTGTGGGTTCACACCCCTGGTTGGACACCAGTTGGACTTAACTGCCTGTCCCTTTGCTTACAATTACACTTTGTTATTTAAGATAATTAGGCCTATTTTTATGTATTTATAATTTTATTCATAAAGTGCAATGCATTGCACTTCATGAAGCACTTTATGTGGCAGTGCTACAATATTAAAACCATATCTCATTGTTTACAACGTCTATCAACATCAAACACAATTTAAAAACTGGGAAAAAATTCCGAATCTGCACTCGGCAAAGGACCACCTCTGGTAAAAAATTTCATCCAAATCCATCTAGTAGTTTTGGAGTATTTTTGCTAACACACTGTGAGAAGATTAGAGCCTTGGCAGAGGTATGCCTTCTCAGATCATCACCAAAATGGTATGGGTTCCTCGTTAGGCCAAGGACCACCTCTGGTAAAAAATTCATCCAAATCCATTCAGTAGTTTTTGTGTAATCCTGTTACACAAATATAAAAAAGGTCCTTGGTGGAGATATGCACTCTCAGATCTTCACCAAACTTAATGGGTTCATCATTGGCCCAAGGGCTACCTCTGGTGAAATTTTCACCAAAATCCGTCCAGTAGTTTTTGCGTAATCCTGGGGGGGGAGGGGGGTGTGTATGAAGGCTAATTCATACCCTGGAGTATGAATTGGCATAGGCCATAATATACCCGGGGTATAATCTAGACTAGGCCGCTTTAACCCCGGGTATAGTCTGGACTGGGGGTATACTGTGGCCTGTTACACTGGGTCGCAGAGGCAGCAGTTCAAGCAGAGAAGCCCAGCCTTTCCTCTCCCTAGCCACCTGCTCCAGCTCTTCAGTGGGGATACCACGGCGTTCCCAGACCAACTGGGAGACGTAGTCTCTCCATCGTGTTCTGGGTCTGCCCTGGGGTCTCAAATTTATGTCTTCTATTTGTTACATCTTTTGGTTTTTATTAATTCCTGCCTTAGTTCAGGATTTGTCCCACCTGCTTTTAAACATGCTGTGGTTAGGCCCCTTCTTAAAAAACCTCACCTTGACCCTTCAGTTTTATCTAATTTTAGACCCATTTCTCATTTGCCCTTTTTATCTAAAGTTTTAGAAAAAGCTGTTTTTATACAGTTGCAGTCTTTTTTAGAAGACAATTCTATTTTTGAGAAGTTTCAATCTGGGTTTAGATCTCGTCACAGCACTGAGTCTGCTCTGCTTAAGGTGCACAATGATATTCTGATGTCTGTTGATGCCAAATGTCCTGTGGTCTTAGTGCTGCTAGATCTTACAGCAGCCTTTGACACTGTGGACCACACTATCCTTTTGTCACGCCTGAATCACTATGTTGGCATCCATGGCACTGCACTTAAGTGGTTTGAATCCTACCTTTCTAATAGAACTTTTTCTGTAATGATTGGTGACATGTCCTCTTCTAGTGCCCCTCTCTCCTGTGGGGTCCCACAGGGCTCTATTCTTGGCACTATTTTGTTTTCATTATATATGCTGCCACTCGGGTCAATAATAGCCAGGCATAACATGTCTTTCCACTGTTATGCAGACAATTTGCAGCTTTATTTACCTTTGAACCCAGAACAAACTAACTCACAAAGTGTTCTATTGGATTGCATCATTGATATTAAGTTGTGGTTAAGCCAAAATTTTCTCCACTTAAATGAAGAAAAAACAATGTATTGTGTTTAGGGATACTGTAACGGCTGGCTTTGGTACCCTCTCTTTAAGGCTCAGTTCAGCTGTCAGAAATTTGGGGGTGATTTTTGACAGCCACTTAAAATTTGATAAACAGATTGACAATGTAGTCAAGATGAGCTTTTATCAATTACGTTTGTTATCCCAAGCCAAACCTTTCTTGAGCCGTCATGATCTTGAGATAGCCATCCATGCTTTAGTCACGTCTCGACTTGATTACCGCAATGCACTTTATGTTGGCATCTCTCAGTCTTCTCTCGGCCGCCTTCAACTTGTGCAAAATGCAGCGGCCTGTCTTTTGACCAACACACCTAGGCGAGAGCACATTACTCCGATCCTTTATTCACTTCATTGGCTTCCAGTCCATTTTAGAATTAATTTTAAACTTTTGCTTTTTGTTTTTAAAGCTCTTAATGGCCTTGCTCCGGTTTATATGTCTGAGACTTTGACTGTCCGTGACCAAGGCAGGGCTTTGAGGTCATCCAGTCAGCTTTTGCTGGATGTGCCTAGGTCAAGGTATAAACATTGGGGTGACCGAGCCTTTTCTGTTGCCGCCCCCAGGCTCTGGAATAATCTCCCCCCTGACCTACGAGCTATCCCTGACCTGGCCCTTTTTAAATCAGAACTTAAGACATATTTGTTTAGGATGGCTTTTAATACCCAGTAGTGGTGATATTTGTCTTGGCATTTGTTTTTATTTTATTTTTAGGTTGTTTTTGTTTATGTTATTTGTTTTTAATGCTCTGTGTGTTTTTAATGCTGTTTATTTTCTGTAAAGCACTTTGGTCACCTACGGGTTGTTTTAAAGGGCTATATAAATAAAGTACATTACATTACATCATGCATACATTTATTAGTCCCACCAGGATTTTGCAGGATGCTTTTATGATTGTTGTGGCCCAAAAGCCTGAATTCGCTGGAGCTTTTGTAAAGTTGCAATAAAAGTTGTGATGTTTTGAGAGGGTTTTTTTTTTTGCACTAAAAGTTGGGGGAAGAATTACAAATTTTAAAGCAGATGGTTTTTTTTCCAGTTTACTGTAGTGATATTCTATATAACAATACAAGAAAAGCACAGGATTGTCAAAAATTTCCTATTAAACAGTGATTTGTAAATTAAGCACAAACGTCTGCTATACAGAAAAATTCTTTTGTGCAACAGCAAATACAGACTTTAACACAATATCCATTACAACAGCTAAATTGCATTGAATGCATATTAAAGAGCAGAGATTTTGAAATTATTGGCAGCACCTTCATTTGAAAACTCACTACGGTCCCCAACCACTCGGTACCCAGCAGATAGGAAAAAGTAATTTATTCTGTTGCTCTGTACTGTCTATCAAAGTCTGTGTTTTTCTGGAAAAAAAAAAAAATTGACAACATTCTCTTTTTCCGTGCCTAACTCCTACCTGTCTGCTGTGTGTCTTGACACACACACTTGTCTCTTCAGACACACATCTTTCATTTACGGTGGCGCGGGGTGGGGGGGTGGGGTTATCCGTGTCCAAACCAGAGATCCTCAGCTTTAAAGCTCATTGACAAGATGTAGTAATGATTTTACCTCTAAAGATGTATAAAATGTTCAAACACTGGTTGTAGTGTTAGATTTGCTCATTTTGTTTGTGGTTTTATGGCGTCTGTCCTCACGCGCGCTCCTGCTACGGGGTGCTTTTGAGGCAAGTGGATGTTTTTCAACACAAACCTGGCACTTTGTACACACGGTCAGTACGGAGACGTGGCGAGATGTCCACCGGCAGGCTGGGGGAGACAGTGGAAGGGACTGTGTTGGAAGCCTCGTGGGTGAGTGTTTTTTTTAAAAATCACACACACTAGTTTTTGCTGATGTGTTCTGCTAAAGCCTTATTCATGCTGCATTTCCCCTCTAGTCCGCTTTGGTCTGCGTGCACTTTGGACAAGCCCGGCACGCACATGGCGTTGTTCATGCTCACTTTTTTCATGTACCCAGGCCAAGCGGTTGACGCATGCGCACAACCATCATTTGTAGTTTCACTCCCACCGGATAGGTAACACCAATGCACTGACGCACCAGGATTTTCACCAAACAAAGAAACGATGCTTGCTTTCTGCTGCTTGACTTCCCAGTTTTCACTCCTTTTCCACGAAGATGCTGCTGCTGAAGTATTTATGTATGATTCATGTATGTTTATTCTTGTCTTCCTTGTCTACTTTGTCTTGGTATGCTGTGCTGATATTGCCACCTCATGAATGGGACGTTCAGTCTTTCACGTGCGCTTTCCAATGCGTTCAGGTCATAGGCAGGCGGCGCGGTCACAAAATTTGGGCTGCACGCGGTCGTGCACTGCGGACACTAGAGGAGTGGAGACGACGTAAATTTCATCACACGAGGTTTCCGGTTACATGTACGCAGAGAGCAGAGGTGCAGCATGAATCCAGCTTAATACTCACTGTAAACACAGAAGTGAACACGATGCAACAACACATTTGATTGGTTAGACTGAGTATTTGTACGCCACTCAGAGACAAATTTGATTGGTGAAAATGGTGGGAGTTAACGAGGACTGGCCAAAATTGCAGGAAAGTTGCGGTGATTGAACTAAGTTGCAAGGTTGTGCAATAGTCATACTGATTGGCTGATTTCACGTGAACTGATGCGATAGCAACATTGTGAAATCCTGGAGGGTCTGATTTATGTTGGCATTACAACGAGACACTATTATGAAACACGGCAAGTAAGAAAAAGTGTAAAACACGAGCAGTCAAGAAATGTGGTCTGAAGCAATTTTTTTGCTCTATGAATTAAATTGAGCTGCCACTCACCTTGTCTTTGTTAGGCAAAGTCTGAGTCCTGGTAAAAGTGTCTCCTCCGTTAATACTTATCAGTTCAGCATCCACAGGTGGAAACGGTGCGGGGAAAACCACTACATCACTCTTGAGTGTGTCTGAGCTGAAACACACGTCGTACTGCTGAGTAGCTTTAGAGTAAGACCAGCTCCCGTCAGGGTGGGTGGTGATCATTGGGGCGCCGTACTTGCTGAAACCGCCGTCAGTCCTGTGGCACCTGACGGCTATTAAACTGATGAGGCTGAGCAGGAAGATGACCGACACAGACACAATGGCGATGAGTAGATACAGGTTCAGATCAGAGAAGCTGTCCTCCTTTATAGGCACATTTCTGAACTGAGTGTGGATTTCAGCTGCACTTTCAGTCACCACCACTTCAACAGACACAGTAGCTGACAGGGAGGGTTCTCCGTTATCAGAAACCAGCACCACCAATGGGTGAGTTTTCAGGTCATTGTCACTCATTCTCCTCTTAGTCCTGATTTCTCCGGTGCTGGTTCCGATCTTGAACAGGTTGTTCCCTTTGATCTCAGACAGGTGATAAGAAAGCAGCGCGTTGTATCCAGAGTCTGCGTCTACAGCCCTGATCTTTGCCACAAAGTATCCCGCTTCAGCAGAATAAGGGATGGTCTCACTGTTAACAGAACCATGCTCAGAATAGGGAGCTAGAATAGTTGGATTATTATCATTTTCATCCAGGATTAAAACGTTCACAGTGACGCTGCTGCTGAGTGGAGGAACACCAAAGTCTGTGGCCTGAACTTTAAACTGGAACGTTTTTAACTCCTCATAGTTAAAAGACTGCAGACTGATTATATCGCCTGTCTCTGAATTAATATTAACGAGTGAAGTTATAGGGACACCTTTTGGGCCACCATCTAATGAGTATGCTACTCTAGCATTTTCACTTAAATCAGGATCCACTGCAGATATTGTATAAATGGGAGCTCCAACTGGACTGTTTTCTTTTACATAGATATGAATCACGGGCTCAAGGAAACGAGGGGCATTATCATTGACATCAGAGAGCTGAACATTAATAACTCTGGTGCTGGACAGAGATGGGACACCTTCATCATTAGCAGTAATGGTTACATTATAAACAGAGCAACTCTCTCTATCAAGAGGTCCATCTACAACTAGCGAGTAATAATTTTTGTAATTTGAAACCAGCTTAAAAGGTGTGGAGCCAACGAGTTTACAGCGAGTTTGCCCGTTGTTCCCTCCGTCTTTATCACTCACTGTTATGGAGGCGACCACGCTTCCTACGTCAGCGTCCTCTTTAACTGGATTCATAAGCGACGACACTACTATTTCAGGGGCATTGTCGTTCACATCAACTATCTCCACTAATAACTTTCCATTTGCTCTGCGTGGGGACGAACCTTTGTCTGTGGCCTGAACATGAATTTCATATGCAGCCTGCACTTCGTAATCTAGCTCGCCCTTAACAGTAATCTCACCGGTCTCCGCGTTTATAGAAAACACATCAGCGGGATTAAAGTTCGCCCGCTTGACAAAAGAGTAGACCACTTTGCCGTTGTCCCCTTCGTCTACATCCGTGGCATTAAGCTGAATGACTAACGATCCTGCTGGAACATTTTCATTCACGCGTGCCTTATAGAGCGTTTTGCTGAACACCGGCGTGTTGTCGTTAGCATCCAGAACATTAATGATTATCTGCACTGCTCCACTGTTAGGAGGTTTTCCTCCATCTACAGCGGTCAGGGTTATTTTAATGACCGACTGTTTTTCTCGATCTAAAGCTTTTAACAGCACCAATTCAGCAGACGCACTATGTTCTCCAGCGCTCTGCACGTCCAGGGAGAAATATTCATTTGCATTCAGTCTGTAGGTTTTTACTGAATTACTGCCAGTGTCTGCGTCAAGAGCCAGAGGAAGCAAAAAGTGTTCACCCGTTGGAGAAGATTCTGAAATGTTAAGAGAATATGTTTTCTCAACGAAAGATGGTGCGTTGTCATTAACATCAATAACTAACACCTCAATGCGTCTGAGTACCATAGGATTGCTCAGTATAGCCTCTAGGTTTAATATGCATTTTACAGCGTTTGGGCAAAGCTTCTCCCGATCTATTCTCTCATTTACATAAAGATCCCCCGTTTTAAAATTGGCCTGGAAGTATTTCACACTGTATCCGGATACGACATTTAGATCCCTCGCTTGCAGCTCCCGGACGTTGACGTTTAAATCCTTTGCGAGGTTCCCGACCACCGTCCCTTTGTCCGCCTCTTCAGGGACGGAGTACGATATCTGAGCTGCAGACCAGTCCGATAAAAACAAGATGATCGCCCAACAGAAAGCTCCATTATTCCTTCCACAGCCCATTGCTACTTCCAAAGACATAAAACGTATTCATCCATAAAACGCAGGTCGGCTGGCAGATATTTTAAATCCAAACAAATCACTGTGGTCCTCTGCCTTCTGTCGCCATTCGTACTCCTTGTACAGTACAATGCACTGGGAGTATGCTTCCGTTTAAGACGAGAGGAGGTGACTTGAAACCACGGAGCTCATAAAAACTGGTGGTCTTTAGCGACCCTATGTGTTCAAAAGAAGGCACGAATAAAATTTAAAGTTGTAAAAGCAAAATGTGTGTATTAATAGGACAGTCCTTTAGAGTAAAAATAATTTGTTACAGAACAGTGGGGAAAATAAATATTTGTTGGAAACAGTTTAAAAGCATTTTAACAAATCTGAGTTTAAAAATATACGGCATATTAGGCCCTACACATTAGAATGAAATTCTGTTTCATGTATTTAGTGACTGTTTAGTAACAAGAGCAATTCCAAGAAACATCACTACTGAAATGAAAATAATTAGGGATGGCAATTTTAACTCGTTAGACCAGGGGTCGGGAACCTTTTTGGCTGAGAGAGCCATGAACACCACATATTTTTAAATGTAATTCCGTGAGAGCCATACGGCAACCCCACTTGAACTTGAACCTTATAATTAAAAGGAACTCCGATTATATTAGCATGTTAGCTCTATATGCTTTATTTTTATGTTACTAACATAACTATAATATAATTTTTTTGAAAATAATTCCCAGTTTTATATATTTTTAAAAAACTTTATTACGATTTTTGTTTACGTCGCAATGCATTCTGGGTAGTGACGTAGAAGGGCTGCAGCCGTTTTTTCTGTCTTATACAAGCCAAGAAGCGAAGCTCCTAACTACTGCCATTTGTCAGTGAAAATGCCACATTGCGGATGTTGGATGTAATTTGTTGGATGTAATTTCAAATCAAAGGGAAATAAAGAGAGCGGGGTGAGCCTCCATAGCTTTCCTAAAGAGGGAAAGTGGAGGAAAAAGTGGGGCTCAGCAGGTAGAGCTGGTCGTCTAATAACCCGACGGTTGGCGGTTCGCATCACGCTCTCCCCAGATATCCTGCCGTTGTGTCCCTGGGCAAGACACTTCACCCGCATTGCCTCCAGTGCCCATAACACTGGGTATGAATGTGTAAAAATGTTTAAATGCTCGATGGTGGCCGGAGAGGCCGTTGGCGTGGATTGGCAGCCACATTTCCCGCACTCTGAGTCTGTGATCGCGCGCTGTAACGCATGCCTGATAAAGCTGACATATGTATTAATCACGCTGTGATAACAGCACTATATCGCTCAAAGCGCACGCATGAGACGTGTCTGTGATCGCACGCTTGTGTTGACCGTTCCTGCCCTTCGTCTCCTAACCGTGGTTTTGGGACGCAGGGGAGATGCATCTTCCTCCGCGGTCAATTCCCGAGTAAATCTCACTCTTGTGGTACACAGAAGCACAGGCCGTTTTGCTGAAGCGTTGGGGCTTTATTTATATACCGCACTGTTGTCAGCAACAAATTCTACCTGCTCCGGTCGACTCGCTCTTTCTACTTATCCGCACCAAATCACAGACCGTTGGCCACACACACCGGGGAGGGGGGGGGGGGCGCCTCTGCTGCGCAAACGCCATCACTCACTCACGTCCACGCACCGAGCTGCCCATCCAAACACACGTACCAGACATCCCACAACACTTGATAGAGCTGACATATGTATTAATCACGCTATGATAAAGTACAATATCGTGCGCACCAGTGTGACTGATGAATATAGTTGGAGTTCCTTTTAAAGATTTGTCTGCGAGCCAGATGCAGCCATCAAAAGAGCCACATCTGGCTCGCGAGCCATAGGTTCCCGACCCCTGCGTTAGACTGTGAAGTTTTGGAGTAGAGTGAAAGAAAAGTTGAAAACAGATTTTTCAGCACCACGGACAGCTTCTTTGTAACCAACTATCATGATATACTGAAACAAATGGCCATTAAAAAGATTCAGCAATACAAGGGATGTACACTGGAACAGAAATCTTGGCAATTACAGGACAGTTACCATAGCGACACAGTGCTGAGTGGCAATCACATGTGACAGCTTTATTCTGTATGCAGCAAAACATAAAATTCACCCAAAATATTTAGTCACAGCAGTACACAGAGTAGCATTTTTACTTTAGATGTTAATACCACACCATTTACTTCACTGTAGGGATGTGTGTGTAAAGACCAAGGAGCACATGGTCAGTGAGGAACTGATTCAGAGCCTTTAATTATTTATTTACTTATTTTTTGCCAATTAATCAAGTTAGAATGATTAGATTAGCTCTCCACAATGCAAACAGGCACTCTGTGTACTGCTGTGACTAAATAGTGTGTGTATTTTTGTGTTTTACTGCATACACCCCAATGCTGCCATTCATTTTTGCCATTCAGTGTTTCTTAACTGCCCTGAGTTCTGTTTGGTGACATCACACGCATACCCTCTATAGCCATTAAAAAAATTCTGCTTCCTTAATCTAAAGTAAGTTTTTCGTCTCTTCAGTTTTTAAAATTTGCAATCCAAGAAACTCACCTTTTCCTTGTTGGGTAAAGTCTGAGTCTTGGTAAAAGTGTCTCCTCCATTAATACTGATCAGTTCAGCATCCACAGGTGGAAACGGTGCAGGGAAAACCACTATGTCACTCTTGAGTGTGTCTGAGCTGAAACACACATCATACTGCTGAGTAGCTTTAGAGTAAGACCAGCTCCCATCAGGGTGGGTGGTGATCATCGGGGCGCTGTACCTGCTGAAACTGCCATCAGTCCTGTGGCACCTGACAGCTATTAAACTGATGAGGCTGAGCAGGAAGATGACCGACACCGACACAATGGCGATGAGCAGATACAGGTTCAGATCAGAGAAGCTGTCCTCCTTTATAGGCACGTGTCTGAACTGAGTGTGGATTTCAGCTGCACTTTCAACCACCACCACTTCAACAGACACAGTAGCTGACAGGGAGGGTTCTCCGTTATCAGAAACCAGCACCACCAAGGGGTGAGTTTTCAGGTCATTGTCACTCATTCTCCTCTTAGTCCTGATTTCTCCGGTGCTGGTTCCGATCTTGAACAGGTTGTTTCCTTTGATCTCAGACAGGTGATAAGAAAGCAGCGCGTTGTATCCAGAGTCTGCGTCTACAGCCCTGATCTTTGCCACAAAGTAACCCGCTTCAGCAGAATAGGGGATGGTCTCACTGTTAACGGAACCGTGCTCAGAATAAGGAGCTAGAATAGTTGGATTATTATCATTTTCATCCAGGATTAAAATGTTCACAGTGACGTTGCTGCTGAGTGGAGGAACACCAGAGTCTGTGGCCTGAACTTTAAACTGGAACGTTTTTAATTCCTCATAGTTAAAAGACTGCAGACTGATTATGTCTCCAGTCTCTGAGTTAATGTTTATAACAGAAGAAACTGGAAAGTTTCTTCGAGAACTCTCTAACAACATGTAAGTCAACTTTGCATTTGCATCTAGATCAGAATCAAAGGCATTTATAGTATGAATAACTGAGCCTACTGGACTGTTTTCTTTCACATACACATTAATGACAGGCTCCATGAATCGAGGTGCGTTGTCATTGACATCAAAGACATGAACAGTAATGATCCTGTTACTGGACAGAGATGGGCTCCCTTCATCTGTGGCTACTATGGTAACATTGTAAAGAGAAGTGTTTTCTCTGTCCAGCGGTCCATCTACTACTAATGAGTAATCATTTTTATAGTTGGGCTTTAGTTTGAATGGAGCAGATCCAACTACATTGCAGTTAGTTACACCATTGTTTCCTCCATCTTTGTCACTGACTGTTATAAAAGCAACAATTGTCCCCAGTTCTGCATTCTCTTTTACAGGGGTCATCAATGACGTCACTGATATTTCGGGAGCATTATCATTCACATCAATTATCTCTATCAGCAGTTTAGCTTGTGTGCTACGAGGAACAATCCCTTGATCTTTTGCTTGAACTCTGACTTCATAAGCAGGCGTCTCTTCATAATCTAGTCTCCGTTTCACTGTGATGTCTCCAGTTTGTGAATTTAACTCAAAAATATCCGATGGATCATTATTCCCTCTTTTGATAAAATAATACAGGATTTTACTGTTCATGCCCTCGTCTAAATCTGTCGCATTTAGAGTGAGGAGGAGTGTTCCAGGAACGGCATTTTCCTTGACTCGCACTTTGTAAAGAGATTTGCTGAATACGGGTGTATTGTCATTTACGTCTATGACATTAACAATCAGCTGCAAGGTCCCCGATCTGGGAGGTTTTCCTCCGTCTACAGCTGTTAGGATCAGTCTAATTACTGGCTGTTTTTCTCTGTCCAAAGCTTTCTGCAGAACCAGTTCAGCAGACACACTGTGCTCACTGCCGCTCTGTACATCAAGAGAAAAATATTCATTCTGACTCAGCTTGTAGCTCTTCACTGTGTTGCTTCCGATATCAGCATCGACTGCCACAGGGAGGAGATAGCGTTCCCCCGGAGACAGCGATTCTGAGATATTCAATAAATGGGTTTGCTCAATGAATGAAGGCGAATTATCATTTACATCTAAAACGTTTACCTCTACACGATGCACATTCATTGGATTTGTCAGAGTAGCTTGTAATTTTACAGAGCACTTTACCACATGAGGACAAAGCTCTTCTCTGTCGAGTCTCTCGTTCACAAAGAGATTCCCGGTCCGTAAATTCACGTCAAAGTACGTCTTAGAGAAACCCGAAACAATCCGCAGATCTCTGGCTTCCAACTCCTGCACGTTGAGGCTTAAATCCTTTGCAATATTGCCCACCACAGTCCCTTTGTTCACCTCCTCGGAAACCGAATAGGATAACTGCGAAACACACGGGTTACCAAGACAAAGAAACACAAGCAAACGAATCCAGAATGGTCCGCTTTGTTGCCGCACATGCATCCTTGATGAAGCAGAGGCTAAATCCATATTGATTATTTATCCACAGCAACCATATTGTATTTCCTTGAAATAGCCAATGTTCTGTTCAACCTCCTGCTCCTGTTTCCTCTGTGGTACCGAGTGTCCAGGAGACTATAAAGGTCGCTGACGAGTACGTTTTCTCGTGTATATAGAGGAGGAGTTTCAGATTAAACGTCCAAATATATTCATAGCTACGGTCTCCAGCGACCCCATGTGGTAAATAGAAGACATACTAAAATTTTCCTTCTGACATGGTATTTTCAGTGCATTATGACACTTTAACTGCCCTCAGTCCATTTTAAAAAAATACATTAATTAATTTAATTTTTGCCGAACAATAATGCACCATGATAGATGTTTCATCAGCCAGATAAGCTGATGGTATATTTAGAAACTCAGTTCATCAAAAAGGTACTGCATTTGCTTTGATGGTCTAAACACAGTACCTTAACGTTTATTTTCGCAAACATAGCTTATGATAAAAACAAATAAGATATGAGCAAAAAATGGCCACTTAGGACTGTGCAGAAACCTGAGGTTTTCTTTTGAATTCAGTACCAGGGACAGCACCATCGACCTAAATATCTGGCAAGAGCTCAAGCCTGTTTTTTTTTTTTTTTAAATTAAAACCTAAGACAATAAAAGCACTCAGAGAGCGCATACATCCGCCAAGGCTCCTTCCGTACCTCATGGATCACCTCCAAAATGTAATGGGTTCATGTGTAGGCCACGAGCCATTTCTGGTGAAAATTGCAGCAAAGTCTATTCAGTAGTTTTGGATGATTCTTGCTAACACACCGTGAGAAGAGAAGAGCTGCGTTCTCACATCATCACTAAAATGTAATGGGTTCCTCTCTAGGCCAAGAAACACCTCTGGTAAAAAATTACAGCCAAATCCATCCAGTAGTTTTTGTGTAATCCTGCTGCACAAATACAAACAAGGTCCTTGGTGGAGGGATACACTTCAAAATCACCACCAAAATTGAACGGGTTCACCCTTTGTCTAAGGGCTACCTCTGGTGAAAATTTCATCAAAATCCATGTAGTAGTTTTTTGCGTAATCCTGCTAACACACAGACAAACCACCGTGAAAATTTAACTTTCTTGGCGAAGGTAATAAAAATATGATAAAGAAGAGTATTCAAACAATCATTATTATATTCAGCAACCCCCAGAGTCAAAGTTCAAAGGTTCAAGACCACTTGCAAGACATCTATTCATATGCTGTAAGCTATATCGTCATGAGAGAACCAACTGAAAGCCCCAACTGAGCCCTGTCCTCCAACACAGCTACACATCAACCTCAGTATAAAGGGACTAGTAGTCAGGATATGACGCAGACATGCCCTTACCACAGACAGCAGCTATTAGTACAGCTCATAAAGACACTGAGCGTCTTCTCATAATATTTCTCAGTTTTCACCAACAGTGTAAATATATTATGCTATTTTATAAGTTTTATAATGGAAGATGTACAGTATGTGGACCAAACTTTGAAAGCCCAGTGCCGTTGGAACTTAAAGGCCAAATGTCACGTAACAGGGTACTTTAAATGTCTTGAAACTAGATATAAAAGGGAACCGATCCGTTCGGGTCTTGGTGCATATGCTTCAGTAACGCCGGAATATTCGTTAATTTAAAACTGCCGCGCTTGGCCTGACGTTCCTACTCACAGCCCCTGGAATCGCCTCGGGAAGAAGGCGGAAGTGACGAAATTGATTGCACCTTAGTTTGATGCTTGGGGTATCCCGATTGATTGCTTATATGGAGACTGGAAGATTGAAGTGAGCAACAAGAAAGAAAAAATTGGATATTTCACCCATACCTTAAAACGGGGCTACAAGGGACAGCTGGGTAATAAGGGACACTTTTCTGGGAAATGTTTTCATACCTGTCAAGTGATACGTTTTCGCCGTATTTTAATACCGTAAAACGGGGCTACAAGGGACAGCTGGGTAATAAGGGACACTTTTCTGGGAAATGTTTTCATACCTGTCAAGTGAGACCTTTTCGCCGTATTTTAATACCGTAAAACGGGGCTATAAGGGACAGCTGGGTAATAAGGGACACTTTTCTGGGAAATGTTTTCATACCTGTCAAGTGAGATGTTTTCGCCGTATTTTAATACCGTAAAACGCGGCTATAAGGGACGGCGGGGTAATAAGGGACACTTTTCTGGGAAATGTTTTAAATGTAATTCGTGTTGTTATTGTCAAATATTTTAAGGATTCATGGATATTTGACAATAACACAACTCAGCGTCCGGCTCAAAATAAAAAAAGCAGAATTCTGTATTTGTAAGGCGATTCCTCTCTGTTCCACAGCCGCAGGACAGCTGAAAGTGTTAAGCCATCAGCCTAATGACTTCTCATTGTAGTGATAATAGCTCCCGCTGAGCGATCTGCCCGCCCCGACAATCAGCCTAATGACTGAGTCCACACTTCTAACAGTAGTGATAATAGCTCCCGCTGAGCCATCTGCCAGCCCCCCTAGCTGTGGGGGACGTGTTCCTCAACACACTCAATTTTTTTCCCCGTATATTTTTCTTTTGGGCGTACAGAAATGGCAATACGCCCGTATTTGCTAAAATTGCATTTTCCCCATATTAAAATACGGCGAAAACGTCTCTCTTGACAGGTATGTGCCTCCATTCTCATATTCATCTGGTCAATTTCTTGACAGCAGCGGCTCTCCTCCACTGTAATTACTAACTAACTAACTAACCTGCACTTATATAGCGCTTTTCTAGTCACAAAGACCACTCAAAGCGCTTTCACTAATGCTAACCCTCTATTCTAAGGGCCTATAGGAAACAGATATCTAGGGACAATTTAGAACAACCAATTAACCTAACATGCATGTCTTTGGATTGTGGGAGGAAACCGGAGCCCCCGGAGTAAACCCACACAGCACAGGGAGAACATGCAAACTCCATACAGAAAGGTTCCAACCCCTGCCAGCCCGGGGATTCGAACCAGGAACCTTCTAGCTGTAAGGCAACAGTGCTAACCACTGCACCACCGTGCTGCTGGCTTCCGAAAAATCAATATTTATGGGGCGCCCTCGACAGACCCCCTTCGGCTTCCCAATTCTGGAGGCGATTAATGTCCAATTCAATGACATTTTCCATTGGTTCTGCTCTCTGGTCATCGTCGGAACTGTTGTCATCAGACAAAGCATCCGATTCCGTCTCGGACGGCTCGAACCTGTAAGGTTCTATGCCTCTGTCACTGTCTGAACCACTGACAAAAAAAAAGACAAAAAAAAAAAAAGACAAAACTAAACTAATTTGTTCACAATCGCTGTCACTTTCCGTCATGATTGTCCAATGTTGATAAGTGTGAATGTGGATAGGCAGGGCAGCCAGGGTGAAATTTGTGACGTCAAAAACATGGGCGTGGTCTGGATTGGCTGTCACAAGCCAGTGACTTCGCCTGGTGTATTTTGTGCAATTATGTAAAAACGGGTGGGTGATATGGTCTCCGGTATGAATATTTGGTTTAAGCTATGTGTATTTTATCAAAATTCGTTGTCATTTAGAAAAAAAAATTACGTGACATTTGGCCTTTAATAATAATGCATCAGATTTATATAGCGCTTTATCATAGACACTCAAAGATGCTTTACAAGTAGATACATTATTCATTCACTCCAGACAGACAATGGTAGTGGCAAGCTACTACTGTGGCCACAGCTGCCCTGGGGCAGGCTGACAGAAACATGGCTGCCAATCCCCACCAATGGCCTCTCCTGCCACCACTGAACATTTACACACATTCATACCCAGTGTTATGGGCACTGGAGGCAATGCGGGTGAAGTGTCTTGCCCAGGGACACAACGGCAGGATATCTGGGGAGAGCGGGATTCGAACCGCCAACCATCGGGTTATTAGACGACCTGCTCTACCTCCTGAGCCACTGCCGCCCCAAAAAGAAATCAGAAATACTAACAGGTGCTTCTGATAAGCAGTTCATTTAGCTTACCTTTTCTTTGTTAGGCAAAGTCTGAGTCCTGGTAAAAGTGTCTCCTCCATTAATACTGATCAGTTCAGCATCCACAGGTGGAAACGGTGCGGGGAAAACCACTACGTCACTCTTGAGTGTGTCTGAGCTGAAACACACGTCATACTGCTGAGTAGCTTTAGAGTAAGACCAGCTCCCGTCAGGGTGGGTGGTGATCATCGGGGCGCTGTACCTGCTGAAACTGCTGTCAGTCCTGTGGCACCTGACAGCTATTAAACTGATGAGGCTGAGCAGGAAGATGACCGACACCGACACAATGGCGATGAGCAGATACAGGTTCAGATCAGAGAAGCTGTCCTCCTTTATAGGCACGTGTCTGGACTGAGTGTGGATTTCAGCTGCACTTACATCCACCACCACTTCAACAGACACAGTAGCTGACAGGGAGGGTTCTCCGTTATCAGAAACCAGCACCACCAAGGGGTGAGTTTTCAGGTCATTGTCACTCATTCTCCTCTTAGTCCTGATTTCTCCGGTGCTGGTTCCGATCTTGAACAGGTTGTTCCCTTTGATCTCAGACAGGTGATAAGAAAGCAGCGCATTGTATCCAGAGTCTGCGTCTACAGCCCTGATCTTTGCCACAAAGTATCCCACTTCAGCAGAATAGGGGATGGTCTCACTGTTAACGGAACCGTGCTCAGAATAGGGAGCTAGAATAGTTGGATTATTATCATTTTCATCCAGGATTAAAACATTCACAGTGACATTGCTGCTGAGTGGAGGAACACCAGAGTCTGTGGCCTGAACTTTAAACTGGAACGTTTTTAACTCCTCATAGTTAAAAGACTGTAGACTGATTATATTTCCAGTCTCCGAGTTAATGTTTATAAAAGATGAAACTTGAAATTTTCTTGAGCTGTCTAACAACGTGTAAGTCAACTTTGCATTTGCATCTAGATCGGAATCAAAGGCATTTATTGTGTGAATAACTGAGCCTACTGGACTGTTTTCTTTCACATACACATTAATGACAGGCTCTATGAATCGAGGTGCGTTGTCATTGACATCAGAGACATGAACAGTAATGATCCTGTTACTGGACAGAGGTGGGCTCCCTTCATCTGTGGCTACTATGGTAACATTGTAAAAAGAAGTGTTTTCTCTGTCCAGCGGTCCATCTACTACTAATGAATAATCATTTTTATAGTTGGACTTTAGCTTGAATGGAGAAGACCCAAGTACTTTGCAGCTAGCTACACCATTGTTTCCCCCATCTTCATCACTGACTGTGATAAAAGCTACGATCGCCCCCAGTTCTGCATCCTCTTGCACAGGTGCCATCAGTGACGTCACTGATATTTCTGGCGCATTATCATTCACATCAATTATCTCTATCAGTAGTTTAGCTTGGGCACTACGAGGAACAGTCCCTTGATCGGTTGCTTGGACTCTGACTTCATAAGCAGGGGTCTCTTCATAATCTAGTCTGCCTTTCACTGTGATTTCTCCAGTTTCCGATTTCAGATCAAAAATATTTGATGGATCAGTATTTCCTCTTTTGATAAATGAATACAGGATCTTACTGTTCATGCCTTCGTCTAAATCTGTTGCATTCAATTTAATGACATTTGTGCCGGCAACCGCACTTTCTTTTACACGCACTTTATAAAGAGATTTGCTGAACACGGGTGGATTGTCATTTACATCTATGACATTAACAATCAGCTGTAAGGTCCCCGATCTGGGAGGTTTTCCTCCGTCTACAGCTGTTAGGATCAGTCTGATTACTGGCTGTTTTTCTCTGTCTAAAGCTTTCTGCAGAACCAGTTCAGCAGACACACTGTGCTCTCCGCCGCTCTGTACATCAAGAGAAAAATATTCGTTCTGACTCAGCTTGTAGCTCTTCACCGTGTTGCTTCCGATATCAGCATCAACTGCCACAGGGAGGAGATAGCGCTCTCCTGGTGAGAGTAATTCTGAAATATTTAACAAATGCGTTTCCTCAGCGAAAGAGGGTGAATTATCATTTACATCTAAAACGTTTACCTCTATACGATGCACATTCATTGGATTAGTCAGAGCAGCTTGTATTTTTATAGAGCACTTTACCACATGAGGACAAAGCTCTTCTCTGTCGAGTCTCTCGTTCACAAAGAGATTCCCGGACCTTAAATTCACGTCAAAATACGTCTTAGTGAAACCCGAAACAATCCGCAGATTCCTGGCTTCCAATTCCTGCACGTTGAGGTTTAAATCCTTTGCAATATTGCCCACCACAGTCCCTTTGTTCACCTCCTCGGAAACCGAATAGGATAACTGCGAAACACACGGGTTACCAAGACAAAGAAACACAAGCAAACGAATCCAGAATGGTCCGCTTTGTTGCCGCACATACATCCTTGATGAAGCAGAGGCTCAGTCCAAACAGATCAGTTATCCCCTTCAAAGATTTCTTTAAAACATCGGTAGTGTTCTCCTAAAGCTCCTGCTACTGTCACAGCCGTGGTGCCAGTGCTCAGTAAACTGTAAGGTTGCTGACGAGTACATTTCCTCATTTACATAGGCGGACTTCAGATTATAGCGTGAAAGACAGTGACACCTACGGTCTCCAGCGGCCCCTTGTGGTGTACAGGCGATATAGGCTTACTAAAACTGAAGTCTTGGTCATTTCACTGCATTACATGGCAAGCACTATCTTTTCTTTATTATTCGTTTCGTTCACGTCAGGTATTTTGAGCATTTGATTTTCCTTTTTGCAGTACAGTGTGCCATGACACACATTTCTTCAGTTTGATAAGCTGATATGGAAAAATAAATGAATAAAGAAAGAGAAAAAAGTACAAATCAACCTATTAAAAATACCCTATTAGCCTTGATGGTTCAAATATAGTGCATTTAGTTTATAAGTATAATAGACAATTAAAATAAAAGTTAAAAAAGAATATGATAAGAAGACAAGGTGGCTATCTCATTTTGTACTGTGCAAGGGCCTGATTGTCGTTTGCATCCAGAACCATGGAGAGCACCAACTAGTAAATACTTGACAAAAGTGACCTTTTTTCAAAGAATGTCAAGAGAATAATATAAAGCAGTATTTAATGGAGTACTGAAACAGCTGACAGATTCACCAACACCTAAGTCAATTGTCATAGCGTGAAGACCATTTCCAAGACATCCATTCATACGCTGTTAGATGTATTGCGGGGGTCTCCAACCTGGGGCTGCTGGAATGTTCAGATTTCTGTGGGAAATTTTCTAATTTCACTTCTTAGTTGGTCCAAAGATTTGTAAATAATTTGTCACTGTTATGCATGTGTTCTGTTGGCACCCTTGCGCTCATGAACAACAACATCAAATTATTTGCGAATCTTTGGAATAACTAAGAAGTGAAATTAGAAAATTTGCCACAGAAATTTGAATATTCCAGGAACGCCAGGTTGGAGACCCCTGATGTATTGTCACGAGAAAACTGACTGCACACTCCAGCTGAGCCCTGTCCTACAACACATGACTCACATCAACACCTAAGCTAAAAGGGACTAACAGGACTGAAGAGCAAGGCATACAGACATACCCTCTCTGCAGAGAACAGGTTTTAGTATAGTTCACAAAGAGATATTGAGTGTGTCCTCATATTTCTCAAATGTTAACAACATTAAGTAGATAAATCTGTTGTATTTGGTTAAAGATTTACATATATATTGAGTGAGTTGAAGGGAATATGACCCAAACTTTGACAGGTCAGTGTTGCTGAAACTTGGAAATATCAATAGGTGATACTGGTAAGAAGTCAGTGACAAAAATATAGTGGCAGGTTTAGCCTACCTTTTCTTTGCTGGGTAAAGTCTGAGTCCTGGTAAAAGTGTCTCCTCCGTTAATACTGATCAGTTCAGCATCCACAGGTGGAAACGGTGCGGGGAAAACCACTACATCACTCTTGAGTGTGTCTGAGCTGAAACACACGTCATACTGCTGAGTAGCTTTAGAGTAAGACCAACTCCCGTCAGGGTGGGTGGTGATCATCGGGGCGCTGTACCTGCTGAAACTGCCGTCAGTCCTGTGGCACCTGACAGCTATTAAACTGATGAGGCTGAGCAGGAAGATGACAGACACTGACACAATGGCGATGAGCAGATACAGGTTCAGATCAGAGAAGCTGTCCTCCTTTATGGGCACGTTTCTGAACTGAGTGTGGATTTCAGCTGCACTTTCAACCACCACCACTTCAACAGACACAGTAGCTGAAAGGGAGGGTTCTCCGTTATCAGAAACCAGCACCACCAAGGGGTGAGTTTTCAGGTCATTGTCACTCATTCTCCTCTTAGTTCTGATTTCTCCGGTGCTGGTTCCGATCTTGAACAGGTTGTTCCCTTTGATCTCAGACAGGTGATAAGAAAGCAGCGCGTTGTATCCAGAGTCTGCGTCTACAGCCCTGATCTTTGCCACAAAGTATCCCGCTTCAGTAGAATAGGGGATGGTCTCACTGTTAACGGAACCGTGCTCAGAATAGGGAGCTAGAATAGTTGGATTATTATCATTTTCATCCAGGATTAAAATGTTCACAGTGACGTTGCTGCTGAGTGGAGGAACACCAGAGTCTGTGGCCTGAACTTTAAACTGGAACGTTTTTAACTCCTCATAGTTAAAAGACTGCAGACTGATTATATCTCCAGTTTCTGAGTTAATGCTTATAACAGATGAAACTGGAATATTCTTTGGAGAACTGTCTAACAACGTGTAAGTCAACTTTGCATTTGCATTTAGATCAGAATCAAAGGCATTTATTGTGTGAATAACTGAGCCTACTGGACTGTTTTCTTTCACATACACATTAATGACAGGCTCCATGAATCGAGGTGCGTTGTCATTGACATCAGAGACATGAACAGTAATGATCCTGTTACTGGACAGAGGTGGGCTCCCTTCATCTGTGGCTACTATGGTAACATTGTAAAGACAAGTGTTTTCTCTGTCAAGAGGTCCATCTACTATTAATGAATAATCATTTTTGTAGTTGGACTTTAGTTTGAATGGAGCAGGCCCAACTACCTTACAGCTAGTTTTACCATTATTCCCTCCATCTTTGTCACTGACTGTAATCAAAGCAACAATTGTCCCCAGTTCTGCATCCTCTTTTACAGGGGTCATCAATGACGTCACTGATATTTCAGGAGCATTATCATTCACATCAATTATCTCTATCAGCAATTTGGTGTGTCCACTACGAGGAGAGGAGCCTTGATCCTTGGCTTGCACTCTGACTTCATAAGCAGGTGTCTCTTCATAGTTGATACTACCTTTTACTGTAATTTCTCCTGTTTCTGAATTTAGACCAAATATATTTGATGGATCAATATTCCCCCTTTTGACAAATGAATACAGGATCTTACTGTTCATGCCCTCGTCTGAATCTGTTGCATTCAACTTAATAACGAGTGTGCCAAGAGCCGAATTTTCTTTGACGCAGACTTTATAAAGTGATTTACTGAAAGTGGGAACATTATCATTTGCATCCAACACATTTACATATATTTGCAAAGACCCAGTTCTCGGAGGTTTACCTCCATCTATGGCCGTCAAGAGCAGTGAGATTACCGACTGCTTCTCTCGATCTAAAGCTTTTTGCATCACTAACTCAGCAGACACGCCGTGCTCTCCACCGCTCTGCACATCAAGAGAGAAATGCTCATTGGGACTCAGCTTGTAGCTCTTCACTGAGTTGCTCCCTATGTCTGCATCTAATGCCACCGGGAGAAGATATCGCTCTCCTGTTACTGACGACTCTGAGATGTTCAAAGAGTAGTGCTGCTCAATAAACGAGGGCGAATTGTCATTTATATCTAATACATTCACCTCTACGCGATGTGCAGTCATCGGATTGCTTAACAGAGCTTGTATTTTTAAGGAGCATTTGGCCACATGCGGACACAGCTCCTCCCGGTCTATTCTCTCATCAACAAAGAGGTTCCCGGTTCGCAAATCAACATTGAAATATTTCTTACTGTAACTTGAAACAACGTGTAAATTCCTGCTTTCCAGATCCTGAATATTGAGGCTTAAATCCTTTGCGATATTCCCGACTGTGGCGCCTTTGTTCACTTCCTCATAGACTGAGTAGGACAACTGCGAAACACACTGATGACAAAGACAAAGAAACGCACACAAATGAATCCAAAATGATCCGCTTTGTCCTTGAATATACATCCTTGATGAAGCAGAGGCTGAGGCCAACAGATCATTTATCCGCAGTGCAGAGATGGCCTTAATGCATCGGAAATGTTCCCTTTCGGCTCCTGCTCGTCTCTTCTCCGCATGAACCAGTATGGAGGAAAGTATAATGGTCGATGACGAGAACGTTTTACTGTGAGTGGAAGAGGAGTTAAAGGCAAACGCTGCACGCACGTTCACATCTGCGGTCTCCAGCGACATCTTGTGGTGATTGCTAGCACAGATTTAATAAAAGATGGCGTTTTTGAATGCTGTCTTTGCTGAAGTACAGTATAGTGTGTGATTCGTGATATATGTTAATGAGTAAAAATTAAATTTGTAAGTTAAACTATTTCTTAACAAAATCATTGCGTATTTAGAGTTTTAGCAAAATATCAAGGAACAACAGCACCCAAATGTTTGTCATACAGCCAAATAATTTTCATGTGTTGTAGTAACCAGCTGACTTTATCAATTAAATTCAGTTCAACTTTATTTATATAGCGCCATTTCACAACAACAGTCATCTCATAGCACTTTCAACAACCTTAATGTATTATTTTGATGTTTATATAAATTAATACAAAGAGAACAAATGTAAAGCATTAGAATATTACCAAAAGATAATAATTTCAAATGTGCTTGTGCTCAAAGGCTAAGGGTGGATTCACACTACAACGTTTGGATCAACTTTTACTGATGTTTTGGCAAACGTCTGCCTCTGCCGGCAAAAGCTGGCAAACGTTACTGATAGTGTTTGTTGGCAAATGCTGGCGAAATTTGTGTTCTTTGAAAATTTTCAGCCTGCTGAAAATTTACTGATGTGGTGTAAACAAACGACACAGTATTATCTTGTCTGTAACTAGTAATCTTTGGTCACGCATCTGACGTCGTGACGTAATTATATATGCGCTGTCTCTTTTTCTCATGCAAGCTGCCAAGTAAAGTTCATGTTCAACAGCACGCAGTTGTCCGACGTTATTATGTTCAACTAAAGAACACGACATGGTGTCAGAAGTGCTGCGTAGCTGTGAAGACAGACACTAAAAGTCATTCTAGTGGGAAGAGGGAGAGAGGTGAGCTAAGATGCCCGAAGATAGAGATGATGAACAGGTGAGAGCAGGAGTTAGCATCGCGGCTAGCACGCCCAGCGCCACGTTTAGCATTCAGCCACCGGAGCCCTTTGATTTCTCCAAACCACATGAATGGACCAAGTGGATTCGGCGCTTCGAAAGATTTCGCCAGGCAAGCAATTTGTCTTCAAGTTCAAATGAAAATCAAGTCAACACATTAATATACTGCATGGGAGATGAAGCAGATGATGTCCTGAGAGGCTTAACGTTAACCGAAGCAGAGCAGCTCGAATATAGCAAAGTGAGAGACGGCTTCCACAGCTTTTTCATTGTAAAGAAAAATGTTGTTTATGAACATGCACGTTTCAATATGTGCAAACAAGAGCCAAATGAAACCGTAGACGCATTTGTAACGGCCCTGCATGCATTAGCGGAGCACTGCAACTACGGTCAGCTTCACGATGAGCTCATAAGAGACAGAATAGTAGTGGGCTTGGCCGACACAAGACTGTCAGAGCGCATGCAAATGGAAAAAGACTTGGACTTGGAGAAAGCCGTAAATATGGCAAGGCAATCAGAAGAGATCAAAAAGCAACAAACAACTTTGAGGAATGAAGGAAACGTGATGCAGATGAACGTGAACTCTGTGGATAGAGTTACTAAAGCCAAATACAACAAGACAAAGTTTAAGTTCAAAAGCAAAACAGTGAACGCACGCCAGCTGTCTAAAAGCAAAAGTACACCAAACGCATGGTGCTATATATGTGGTGGCTCTCCTCACCCTAAATACGAGTGCTCTGCAAATGATGCCAAATGTCATGCATGTGGAAAGAAAGGCCACTACCAACGGGTCTGCAGGCAAAGTAAGAATGTCCAAAGTATTGAGGAGGAAGAGGAGCGAAGTTTTTTCCTCAGCTCAGTCACAACAGGCCACCAGGTATGGACAGCTGATATTCTGGTGAGGGACACTAAAATGTCTTTCAAACTCGACACTGGAGCCGATGTCACTGCAATAGCGGAGTCAGACTTGGAACAAATATTTCCAAGAGCAAAAATGCCTGTTCTCCAGCAGCCGGAGAAACCATTGTTGGGTCCTGGAAGGAAACCACTGGAGGTCGCAGGTTTCACAAAGCTTCAGCTCAACTATGGGACAAAACAGACAACAGAAAAGGTCTACATTGTCAAAAATCTCAGCACGCCACTGTTAGGCCTTCCTGCCATCATAGCTCTTGGCCTTCTTGTGCGAGTTGATGTTATTTCAATGGACACTCTGAAAACATCCTACCCCAAACTGTGCAGCGGTCTGGGTGAAGTGCAGCAGCCCTACCACATAAAACTCAAACCAAACGCTGTGCCATACTCATTGAAAACCCCAAGGAGGATTCCAATACCTCTAATGGGTAAAGTCAAGGAGGAACTCCAAAGGATGGAACAGCTTGGAGTCATCACCCGAGTGGAGGAACCTACAGACTGGTGCGCCGGCATGGTCGTTGTTCCGAAGAAAAACAGTCCGAGGCTGAGACTGTGCGTGGATTTTACCGGACTAAATGAGTATGTGTGCAGAGAAAAGTTTGTGCTGCCTTCTGTCGAACAAAGTCTCGGGATGCTAGCAGGAGCCAAAGTGTTCAGCAAGCTGGACGCCAACATGGGCTTCTGGCAAATTCCCTTGTCGGAGGAATCTGCCAAACTGACCACATTCATAACACCCTTCGGGCGGTTCCACTTTAACCGCCTCCCCTTTGGCATCAGCTCTGCGCCCGAGCACTTTCAGCGCAAAATGTCGGAGGTTATCGAAGGAGTTGAAGGAGTGGTCTGTCACGTTGATGATGTGCTGGTATGGGGACATGACCAAGAGGAGCACGACGCCCGACTCCATACCACCCTGCAAAGACTGGAAAAAGCAGGTATAACTCTGAATGTGGAAAAATGTGATCTGTCACAGACCAAAGTGACTTTCCTTGGCCACATCATTACGGACACTGGCATAAGTCCTGACCCAAAGAAAACAGAGTCCATCACAGAGATGAATGAGCCATCAAACGTGACAGAGCTAAGAAGTTTTCTGGGCATGGTCAATCAGGTGGGAAAGTTTATCTCCCATTTAGCAAAGAAAGACAAAGCTCTGAGAGATCTTTTGTCCAAGAAGAACAGCTGGTATTGGGGTGTAGACCAAGCTAAAGCATTCAAAATGCTCAAAGATGCTCTAACTTCACCCCCAGTGCTTGCTATGTATGACCCAAACAGAGACACTAAAGTATCAGCTGATGCTTCTTCTTATGGTCTAGGTGGTGTTCTCCTGCAGCAGTGGGAAGAAGGATGGAGACCAGTCGCCTACGCTTCAAGGTCGCTGTCTCCAACAGAACAACGCTATGCACAAGTGGAAAAAGAAGCCTTAGCATCCACATGGGCATGCGAGCAATTCCGTGATTTTCTAATAGGCAAACACTTCTGTCTGGAAACTGATCATAAACCTCTTGTGTCACTCTTAGGAGCTCAAGCCTTGGATCTACTGCCACCGAGGATCCAGCGCTTCAGGATGAGACTCATGCGTTACTCGTACAATGTACAGTATGCCCCAGGTAAATCACTTTGGACAGCAGACACTTTGTCTCGCTCACCATTGAAAACAAAACTGACAAAATCAGATGAGGAACTCATGGAGAGCACAGACATATGTGGACAGCATCATTGAAAATATGCCTGTCAGTTCATCATATATGCAAACACTCAAGGAACAACTGAAAATGGACCGTGTGTGTGCTCGTGTAATGGTCATGTGCAGTCAAGGTTGGCCTGAACATGCAAAACAAGAACCTCTGTTGAGAAACTACTGGCCCGACCGAGCCACACTTACCGTGAAAGACGGCTTGTTGTTGAAGGATTCAAGACTTGTTATCCCTTCAGCAATGCGAAACGATGTCTTAATAAAACTACATGACCGACACCAAGGAGTTGTAAAATGTAAAGCCCGAGCTCGCCTGTCAGTATGGTGGCCTGGTCTCAGCCAACAGATAAGTGAAATGGTGTTAAAGTGCAGAACATGCATACAAGAGAGACACAACCACAGTGAGCCATTAATGCCAACCGAATGCCCTGACCGCCCGTGGCAAAGAGTGGGTACAGATCTGTTCGAGCTGGGAGGGAAAACTTACCTTCTTGCTGTGGACTATCTTTCCAGGTTCGTTGAGATTGCCCTGCTGAACAAAACGAAATCCAACAACGTCATTACTCACCTGAAGTCTTTCTTTGCCCGTCATGGCATCCCTGAGGTCCTGATGTCTGATAATGGGCCCCAGTTCTCTGGTCGAACTTTCACAGACTTTGCGGCTGCCTATGGCTTTAAACACATCACAAGCAGCCCAAGGTTCCCGCAAAGTAACGGAGAGGCGGAACGTGCTGTACAGACTGTGAAAAACTTACTGAAAAAGGCTGCTGATCCATATTTAGCTCTTCTTGCCTATAGAGCTTCTCCTCTCCAAAATGGTTACAGCCCTGCTGAACTCCTCATGGGCCGCCGCCTGAGGACGACACTACCGACTCTTCCCTCTCAGTTGGATCTGACACTGCCGGACAGCGTCACTCTTGCTCATAAGGAAAGGGAGAAGAGGATGTCGGACATTTCAAACTACAACAGACGTCACCGAGCAAAACCCTTGTGTAACTTGTCACCAGGAGAACAAGTGTGGGTGACAGATGCTAAAACACCAGGCACTGTTATCCAAAGTCACTCAACACCAAGATCTTATACAGTGGACTTACCACAGGGGACAGTGAGACGCAATCGCATGCATTTGATTCCTCTACACTCACCTTTGCAACAGTGTACCAAACAGCAGAGTGGGTCAGATGAACCTTCAGAGCAGGTGAAACAAATGCCTATTGTACCTCCTGTTACTCCTATAAAGTCTGATGTTGTGAGAACTAGATCGGGAAGAACTATTGTCAAACCTAAAAAGTTAGATCTCTAAAGAATGGTAAAATGTACAAACACAGAATGTTCTTAGCTGTGGTGTTGTTAATGTTTAGAAAATAATAAGCGAAGATTTAAAAGTACATGCTAAGTTCAGAGTAAATGTACACGTGAATACTAGTTACATGTACGCATACTCTCAAAAAAAAAAGAAAAAAGGGAGATGTGGTGTAAACAAACGACAGTATTATCTTGTCTGTAACTAGTGATCTTTGGTCACGCACCTGACGTCGTGACGTAATTATATATGCGCCGTCTCTTTTTCTCTTGCAAGCTGCCAAGTGAAGTTCACATTCAACAGCACGCAGTTGTCCCACGTTATTATGTTCAACTAAAGAACACGACAGGGTGGATTCACACTACAACGTTTGGATCAACTTTTACTGATGTTTTGGCAAACGTCTGGCTCTGCCGGCAAAAGCTGGCAAACGTTACTGATAGTTGGTGTTTGTTGGCAAATGCTGGCGAAATTTGTGTTCCTTGAAAATTTTCAGCCTGCTGAAAATATACTGACATTTGGAAATGCACCTTGGTGAATGTTGTGCTCAATTTGTAAAAGTTCCTGAGCGCTGGGCTAAGTTATGCAGAGTTTATGTAAGTCAGCCTAAGTTAAAGCTGGGTTTGTGGGAACCCACTCAGTATGTCAGTATGTTTCCACTCAGACGGAAGGACAAGGGGAATCGTCATGGGGGGTTTGTGTGTTGATGCGGGGGTTGGTGTGTTGATGCAAACAGTGACAAAGAGAATGGGAATTGCAAAGTCGTTCATGTTACTGCAGCACCACAGGTGACTGAGTGGGTCGTAGGCTATTAAAGGAGAGGTGCCTGTGACCTGTGACTTTTCTGATGCTTGTGATTCTGGATATGAGAGAGAGAAATGAATAAAGCATGCTTTGTTCTGGACCACTCTGCCTGGTTATTCCTCTCTCCACACTGGTGACCCTTGACGCACAATGGAATTTGAGGCGAACACCCCAGAGACGACCCGGACTAGAGGTGCCTGCAACACGTGTGCCGTTTTGGTCAAACTCCCAGACTTTTGGCTACACGACCCGAAGTCTTGGTTCCTCTACACCGAGGCCCAGTTCGCGCTCTGGGGAATAACGGCAGATGACACCAGATACTACTACTATGTGGTTGCACCACTGGACGCATGCACAACTAAGCACGTGGCGAGCCTGCTCCAATGGCCCCCAGCCCACGACAAATACAAGGCTCTCAAAACAGCGCTGACCCAGCGCTATACACTGTCAGACAGAGCAGAAAGGCTCCTGACGCGCTTCAAGTTGGGAGACTGGTCGGCGGTCGAGTTAATGGAGAAGATGTTGGCGCTGATGGGCACAGATGACGGGCAATTCCTCTTTGCCCACCTTTTCCTCCGGAACCTCCCGACGGCGGCCAGGGTGGTCCTTGCCAATTCGTCGCTGCTGGCCGCGCGCAACTACCGGGCGCTAGTGCAAGAGGCGGATCAGATTATTCTCACCACCAGAGCCCTCGCAGTGAACGCAGCGGCGTCGGAACCCAGCGAGATGGTCAGCGGGGGCGAGGAGCCAACGATGGTGGCTGCAGTGGAAGCCAAGAAGCACCGGAGAGACACACTCTACTTCTACCACCGCTGTTTTGGAGAGGACGCACGCTGATGCGTGTCACCATGCCAATTCAAGTGCTCGGGAAATGCCAGGGCCGGCAGTCGGTAGCAGTTGCGACCGCCGGTGAAGCGAGCAAGCTGCTCTATGTGACAGACTCACGCTCGGGGAGACGGTTCCTCGTGGACTCTGGCTCCCAAAAGAGTCTCATCCTACCTTCCTATGCAGACCGGCTGGCGGGAACCAGCGACCCCGAGCTGATGGCCACAAATGGCTCAGACATTAAGACTTTTGGTGAGAGGACACTGACTGTATCCTTGCATGGCCGTACATACCAATGGACATTGGTCATAGCGGCATGCAGCTTCCCCATTTTGGGCACTGATTTTTTGTGTGCACACGGTCTACTAGTCAATATGGCTAACAGATGCCTGATTAATGCAAGGTCTTTTGATTCTCTCCCCTGTACAGCTAGAGGAGCCAGGCCCACAATGCTAGCCAACGTCACAGCTCCAGGGGGTAAGTTCCACACACTACTCACCCAGTTCCCAGCACTCACGGTCCCAACTTTTTCGGCGACCGTCACTAAACACGGGGTGGAGTACTTCATTACCACCACGGAGCCGCCGGTTTTCGCATGACCTTGGCGTCTGGATGCAGCTAAACTGGCCATAGCGCACGAGGAGTTTGCCAACTTGGAAAAGTTGGGCATCATCAGACGCTCAAACAGCCCATGGGCATCCCCGCTACATATGGTTCCTAAAGCCAAGGGATTGTGGTGACCCTGCGGAGATTTCCGCAGATTGAACAATGCCACAGCACACGACCACTGCCCGATCCCTCATTCAGGATTTTTCCGTTCACCTCACTGGGGCACGCATTTTTTCCATGATAGACCTGGTCCGTGGTTACCACCAGGTCCCAGTGCGCGTTGAGGACATACCTAAGATGGCAGTAATAACCCCGTTTGGTCTTTGAGTTTTTACGCATGCCTTTCAGGTTAAAAGGCGTGGCGCAGACATTCCAACGCATGATGGATGCGGTGTTGTGGGATCTGCCATTTGTGTTCGTCTTCCTGGACGACATCCTGGTGGCCAGCGCGTCCGAGGACGAACACGTAGCTCACCTCAGGACAGTTTTCCAGAGGTTGGAGGAGCACGGATTAAAAATCAACCCAGCGAAGTGCCAGTTCGGGATGACTGGAATTGATTTTTTAGGCCACCACATCTCACCAGAGGGCGCGATACCCTTACCGGACAAAGTGCGCGCAGTGGCAGATTTTCCCCGGCCTCAGACGGTCAGGGCGCTGCAGGAGTTTTTGGGATGGTTAACTTTTACAACCGTTTCCTCCCCCGCGCAGCCCAGCTCATGCAGCCGTTGGACGCTGCGCTTAAGAAACGGAAACCGGCGGACAGAGTCGACTGGACTCCTGAGCAAGGGCAGGTGTTTTCCAAGGTTAAAACAGCCCTGGCGAATGCCGTACTGCTGGCGCACCTGGGCCCGGTGGCTCGGATAGCGCTCACTACCGACGGGTCAGACGTGGCCATAGGGGCCATCGTGGAGAAGCGCGTCGCAGGTTCTTGGCAGCCGCTTGCATTTTTTAGCAGGTTTTTGCGTGACAGTGAGCGTAAATACAGCGCGTTCGACAGGGAGGTACTGGCTCTCCACCTGGCCATACGCCACTTCCAGTTCTGGCTGGAAGGGCGCACCTTTACTGCATTCGTGGACCACAAGCCTCTAACGTACGATATGGCCAAGGTTTCGCAACCATGGTTGGGCCAGCAGCGGAGACAGCTGGCCACGATCTTGGAGTTTACAACCGACATTCAGCATGTGGCCTGTAAACTCAACGTGGTGGCGGACTGCCTCTCACACACATTAGTGGCCCCAGTCTACGTGGGGCTAGATTACACAGCCATGGCTGTTGAGCAGATCAGCGATGCTGACGTTTGCATGCTCCAGTCTGGACCAACAGGGTTAAGGCTGGAGAGCAGAGTACTGCAAGACCCCCCCCCACCCAATGTGTGACTTCTCCACGGGCTGCTCGCGGTCGGTGGTCCCATGCGCTTGGTGCCGCTATGTTTTTGAGTCGGTTCACTCCCTGGCGCACCCAGGAGTGTGCGCGTCAGTCAAAATGGTGGGAGCAAAGTTTGTCTGGCCGAGCCTGCGCAAACAGGTGAAAGAGTGGGCTGCAGCCTGCGTAGCGTGCCAGCGAGCCAAAGTGCACAGGCACACAAAGGCCCCTTTGGAGCCGTTCCATATCCCGGGTAAGAGGTTCGACCACGTTCACGTGGACCTCGTGGGCCCCCTCCCACCATTGCAGGGGTTCACGCACCTCCTGACAGTGGACCGTACCACGCGCTGGCCCGAAGCAGTCCCACTAGCTTCCACCGCATCCGCAGACATTGCATGCGCTTTTTTGACAACATGGGTGGCACGTTTCGGCGCCCCTTCGGATATCACGCCCGATCGGGGCCCGCAGTTTGTTTCCGACCTCTGGTCCACCACGGCCCGGAGCCTGGGCGTCACACTTCATTGCATGACCATGTACAACCCCCAGGCCAATGGGTTATGCCAGCGTTTCCATAGGTCGCTTAAAGCAGCGCTCAGGGCTTTGCTTACGGATGCAAATTGGGTGGACCGGTTGCCGTAGGTTCTATTAGGGTTGCGTTCAGCACCGAAGG
Source organism: Pholidichthys leucotaenia (assembly GCA_020510985.1). Classification (NCBI taxonomy): domain Eukaryota; kingdom Metazoa; phylum Chordata; class Actinopteri; order Cichliformes; family Pholidichthyidae; genus Pholidichthys; species Pholidichthys leucotaenia. The sequence goes on along the minus strand of CM035840.1, from coordinate 37,218,054 downwards.
AGGATTTGGCAGCCTCCCCAGCAGAGCTGTTTTTTTTCCCAGCCGCTGCGGCTCCCAGGGGAATTTTTGCCCCGACAGCTCCACGCTGAACACCGATCCATCCCCGCTTTCACTGCATAGCGCAGTGACAGGGATGGTACCCGGTCTGGCCCACCACTGTTTTCCCGACGTTTTTGTGCCAAAGGCCTTGAAGAATGCTGCGTTCGTATTTGTCAGGCACGATGCCCACCGGACCCCCTTGCGCCTGCCCTACGATGGCCCATTCAGAGTGCTGGAACCTGGAGAGAAACATTTTGTGTTAGACTTGGGGGGGACGCAGGGAAACAGTCTGTATAGACGGGCTTAATCCCACTTTCGTTTTAACAGACGAGCAGGTGGTGTTGGCCCGAGCTCCTCAGCGCGGACGACCCCCACTGAGAACTCCCCAGGTAAATGACTCTTCAGATCAGTCAATCGCATGCTAAAGATGTTTCACCCCCTCCCAATGTCCCCCCACAGACGGACGCACCCCCAAGAGCCCCCCCACCGGCACAGCAGCGCCTCGGAGCCACAGACCCCCCGTTACAGCGGCTATGGGCGTAGGCTGAAACCCAAAGGACATGAGGGTTAAGGCTCAGTCTGAGTTTCGGTGGGGGGGGGGGGCACTCAGTATGTCAGTATGTTTCCACTCAGACGGAAGGACAAGGGGAATCGTCATGGGGGGTTTGTGTGTTGATGCGGGGGTTGGTGTGTTGATGTAAACAGTGACAAAGAGAATGGGAATTGCAAAGTCTTTCATGTTACTGCAGCACCACAGGTGACTGAGCAGGTCGTAGGCTATAAAAGGAGAGATGCCTGCAACCTGTGACTTTTTCTGATGCTTGTGATTCTGGATGATGTGAGCGAGAGAAATGAATAAAGCCTGCTTTGTTCTGGACCGCGCTGCCTGGTTATTCCTCTCTCCACAGATTCACACTATAGCATTTGGACCAACTTTTACAGACGTTTTGAAAAATCAGAGAAATTAGTCCAAATGTCGGTGAAATTACGTTCGTGAGCAGACTTTTTTTAATCGAGCTCACGCCAACTTTTACAAACTTTTGCGAGCATTTGCCAGCGTTGCATTCAGCATTGGCAAACTTTTACCAACTTAGCTTGTGTATGTGTAGCTGTTGCCAACTTAGGTTCACTTAAAAAAAATGAATACTTAGCACAGGTCAGCTGACATCAGTGTCAGGCGACTCTCATAAAGATCAGCATTCGTCGAGGCTTCCCGCCATTCTGGACCTGCTTTTGGAGTAAACAACTCCCTTGGGCATACATTTTAGCATTTGTTTTTGTTTTATATTCCTATAGTGTTACTTCTGCATACCCTTTTCCCCTGTTCATTCATTTAGTCATTCGTTCATTCCTCTAAAAAATAATAATGCTATAGACTCCAACAGTAAAACTGCAATTAAAATGTGAACGTGAATGAAATTTAAAAAAAACAAAACCATTTAGTGTATCATCATATAAATAAAATGACGGGTGATTATATTTTGACTGTTACAACTCTCTCCGTTAAAATAACATAAAATCCCGTTAAATGTCATTTACTTTTTGACACCACATCAGCACTGTTTGATTCCCCGCAATGGAAGATGAACCAATAAATCCTGGAGAATGATTATGCACGGAACAGAAAATTAAAACACTAAATTTCTCAGTGAGGAGATTTTTTTTTTTTTCTTTTGGGCTGTCACATTTTTGGGAGATTATACATCTATATTTTTCTTTTCTTTTTTTTTTTTTTTTTAAACTTCCCCCTTCTCTTTTACAAACTGAGCACAACTTTCACCAACGTTTATTTCCAAACGTAGACAAATTTTCAGCATGCTGAAAATTTTCAAGGAAGACAACTTTTGCCAGTGTTTGCCAACAAAACCCAACTATCATTAACTTTTGTAAACTTTTGCCAGCAGAGCCAGACATTTGCCAAAAGGTCAGTAAAAGTTGGTTCAAACGTTGTAGTGTGAATCCACCCAAAAAAGCAGGTCCAGAATGGCAGGAAGCCTGAAACGCTGATCTTTATTTGAGCGTCAGCTGACCTGCGCTGAGTACTCCTTTGCTTAAGTTAACTTAAGTTTGCAAAAGTTTGTCACCGCTGAAGGCAAAACTAGCAAATGCTAGCAAAAGTTCACAAAAGTTTGTAAAAATTCGTAAAAGTTTGTGTGCGCTGGATTAAAAAAAACAAAACTGCTCACCAACGTAATTTCACTGACGTTTGGTCTAATTTCTCTGGTTTTTCAAAACGTCAGTAAAAGTCGGTCCAAATGCTATAATGTGAACCAAGCTTAAGGTGAAATGTCTATTCAGTCAAAGCATGTTAAAACTTTTGAGGCAAAAAAATATTTTCAACCTTAACATATATAACAATACATATTCCATAGTAGAACAGGAGAACAGTTATTTGAAGTTATTTACCATAGCGAGTTCTAAGGCAATGTAATCATTAGTTAGAAACTGATAATATACTATATAAAACGTACAATGGCTCAAGGACAAAGTGACCCTATCTAGTAAACATCTCATGTTTTAAGGTATTTTTCAACATTTTTCTTCAGCTTTGCCATGTAATTATTTAAACATACAAGTGACCACTTTGGCTGATCCATTATTTACAATATTAAGATATTTTACAGCTTTTTATGTAAATACATTTGAGGAGTGTTTTTTTTTTTTTTTTTAAGATTTGTGAATTAAGTGCAAACAAGCTATATGGTGCACATTCTGGAGCCTTAATGCAGATTTATTCACAGACATTTATTTACAAGTTTAGCCTACCTTTTCCTTGTTAGGTAAAGTCTGAGTCCTAGTAAAAGTGTCTCCTCCGTTAATACTGATCAGTTCAGCATCCACAGGTGGAAACGGTGCGGGGAAAACCACTACGTCACTCTTGAGTGTGTCTGAGCTGAAACACATTATACTGCTGAGTAGCTTTAGAGTAAGACCAGCTCCCGTCAGGGTGGGTGGTGATCATCGGGGCGCTGTACCTGCTGAAACTGCTATCAGTCCTGTGGCACCTGACAGCTATTAAACTGATGAGGCTGAGCAGGAAGATGACCGACACCGACACGATGGCGATGAGCAGATACAGGTTCAGATCAGAGAAGCTGTCCTCCTTTATAGGCACGTTTCTGAACTGAGTGTGGATTTCAGCTGCACTTTCAACCACCACCACTTCAACAGACACAGTAGCTGACAGGGAGGGTTCTCCGTTATCAGAAACCAGCACCACCAAGGGGTGAGTTTTCAGGTCATAGTCACTAATTCTCCTCTTAGTCCTGATTTCTCCGGTGCTGGTTCTGATCCTGGACAGGTTGTTCCCTTTGATCTCAGACAGGTGATAAGAAAGCAGCGCGTTGTATCCAGAGTCTGCGTCTACAGCCCTGATCTTTGCCACAAAGTATCCCGCTTCAGCAGAATAGGGGATGGTCTCACTGTTAACAGAACCGTGCTCAGAATAGGGAGCTAGAATAGTTGGATTATTATCATTTTCATCCAGGATTAAAACACTCAGTGACGTTGCTGCTGAGTGGAGGAACACCAGAGTCTGTGGCCTGAACTTTAAACTGGAACGTTTTTAACTCCTCATAGTTAAAAGACTGCAGACTGATTATATGTCCAGTTTCCGAGTTAATGTTTATAACAGATGAAACTGGAAATTTTCTTGGAGAACTGTCTAACAATGTGTAAGTCAACTTTGTATTTTCATTTACATCAGAATCAAAGGCATTGTGTGAATAACTGAGCCTATTGGACTGTTTTCTTTCACATACACATTAATGACAGGCTCCATGAATCGAGGTGCGTTGTCATTGACATCAGAGACATGAACAGTAATGATCCTGTTACTGGACTGCATCCAGACTGGATTGCATCCTCTTTTACAGGGGTCATCAATGACGTCACTGATATTTCGGGAGCATTATCATTCACATCAATTATCTCTATCAGCAACTTAGCTTGTCCACTGCGAGGAGAGGCTCCTTGATTGGTTGCTTGGACTCTGACTTCATTAGCAGGCGTCTCTTCATAATCTATTCTACCCTTCACTGTAATTTCTCCACTTTCTGCTTTGAGATAAAAAATATTTGATGGATCAATAATTCCCCGTTGATAAAAGAACACAAAATTTTATTGTTCATGCCCTCGTCTAAATCTGTGGCATTCAACTTTACAACAAGTTTTCCGGAAGCCGAATTTTCTAAGACATGCACCTTATAAAGTGGTTTGCTGAACGTGGGTATGTTATCATTCACATCTTTTACATTTACATATATTTGTAACGACCCAGTTCTCAAAGGTTTACCTCTGTCTATAGCCGTCAAGAGCAGTGAAATTACTGACTGCTTCTCTCGATCTAAAGCTTTTTGCATCACTAACTCAGCAGACACGCCGTGCTCTCCACCGCTCTGCACATCAAGAGAGAAATGCTCATTGGGACTCAGCTTGTAGCTCTTTACTGAGTTGCTCCCTATGTCTGCGTCCACCGCTACCGGGAGAAAATATAGCTCTCCCGTTATTGACGACTCTGAAATTTTCAGAGAGTAAGATTGTTCAATAAACGCAGGTGAATTGTCATTTATATCTAATACATTCACCTCTACGCAATGTGCAGTTATCGGATTGCTTAACACAGCTTGCATTTTTAAGGAGCATTTAGCCACATGCGGACACAGCTCCTCCCGGTCTATTCTCTCATCAACAAAGAGGTTCCCGGTTCGCAAATCAACATTGAAATATTTCTTACTGTTACTTGAAACAACGTGTAAATTCCTGCTTTCCCGACTGTGGCGCCTTTGTTCACTTCCTCATAGACTGAGTAGGACAACTGTAAAGCGGTGCAGTCACAGAGACAAAGAAACGCAGCGATGTGAATCCAGCTATATCCCTTTTCCCGCTGAATAGCCATCATTGAAAGCAGAAATAAATGCATTCATATGGTCGTAAATCCGAAAACGAAATATCAACATCCAAACACTGTTATGGAAAAGCCGTCCGTCCACGCACGGCACCTTCCGCGGTTGTGCTCATGTGTGATTGTGGTTTAATTTTTCTTCACACTGGGAGGAGTTTTGACACACAGTAACATTCATATCCGAAGGTCTCCTGCAACATCATGTGGTGAAGGATTGTAAACGAAAAGCCACGATATACAGGCTAATGGAACACAAATGAACAGCTCAGATGGATGTGAAAAGTAGTCATTGTCTGGAAGCAATATTCGTCCACGACATCTAGCACCATGGACAGCGCCTTTTCACAAGTTTGTTTTCACCATTTTTTGCACATAACACAATAAACCAAATTACATTCAAACTTATTTCGGCCTCAGCATGAATATACCTGATTCTAAGTTCACGAAAGACATTTTCAGTTTTTCACATGAGTTCTAACAGACACATCAGCAAGATCAGTTTGCAGTTGACTGGCACAAACTCAGATACAGTGGATAAGTGTCATGAGCCAAGCCGGCTTGGTTTTCCCCGGCTTGGCCCTGATCTCTCTGTGGGTTTTGGCTTCACTGTTTATGTGCATTTTGTGTATTCAGTCCATCATCTTAGCCACTGCCCAACCGGCAGCTGTTAGTCAGCCTCTGATCTTTTTCCCACGCTGCTGACAGTCTGTCGGTCCTACCATGCCCCCTCGCTCTCAATAATTCCACCAGCTGTCCCAGCCCTGATAATTATCTTTCCCACGCCTCAGGTGTTCCCAATTTTGTGTGGCCAGCGGCGTTTGGATTTAAACAGCTCGTCGCTAGACAAACGCTGCTGGGTCATTGTACGAGTCACACCATCATCCTTCATGGCGTGATCGTCACGTCAGAAAGGATTATTGGACTATGCTCGCGGAAAGAACTGGACTCTTTGGGACCACTCCAACTCGTGAATAAACTGCTAGAGTTTCTCAGTGTGGTTAGCTGCTACGCTGACCAGAAGCGTTTCTCCCACTGCGGTATTCTACTACGCTTCTGGCAGCATTTCTTCCCGCAGCCCCCCCCCCCCCCCCCCTAAGTTTGTTGAGCTACCCGTCGTCTTCCCTGCTCTCCTGAGCGCATCCATATTGTATCACAATTTACTTGTTCGTCTTTGTCTGTAAACAGTTTGCCTATAAATGTGTGTGTGGTGAGGAGTTCACCACACGGAGAAACGGTCCCAAAGGGTCCAGTTCTTTCCACGAGCATAGTCCAATAATCCTTCCTGACGTGATGGTCACACGACGAAGGACGATGGTGTGACTCGTACAATAACCCAGCGGCATTTGGCTAGCGATGAGCAGCTTAAATCCAAACGCCTCTGGCCACACAAATTGGGAACACCTGAGGTGTGGGAAAGATAATTACCGGGGCTGGGACAGCTGGTGGAATTATGGAGAGCGAGGGGGCGTGGTAGGACTGACAGACTGTCAGCAGCGTGGGAAAAAGGTCAGAGGCTGACTAACAGCTGCTGGTCGGGCAGTGGCTAAGATGATGGAATGAATACACAAAATGCACATAAACAGTGAAGTCAAAACCCACAGAGAGATCAGGGCCAAGCTGGGGAAAACCAAGCCGGCTTGGCTCATGACAGATAAGACTAAAGTAGAAAGACACTGTGGCCAAAATACAAAAAGGGTTCATCTTATCCTCGCCTTTATGAATTCAAATCAAAGACTTTATTCCAGACTCAAGGTCCATCAAAAAAAGTAAAAACAAGACAGTTGAAAAAAACAGTTAATAAGGGAAACAATCAAAAAGTTACAAAAAACACTAAGACACAACTACTAAGAGAAGTACAAAGACAGTACAGACTTTAAAAAGACTTAAAAAGACAACCGTACCAGTGCCTTCTAAACTGTGACTGACAGCGAATAGAACTGAGCTTAATGCTAGACATGACTTGAATGATTTCATTTCTAGATACATCAAGCCGACATATGAATTTATACATAAGATTCCTTATTACTGCATGCAGAGTATTTACACGTGATGAGACAAATAACTCGGAAGCACTGCACCATTGAGGCTTTTTAAGTAAAATTCTTAAGGCATCATTGTAAGCAACCTGTAATTTCTGCATACTTTGTTTCCTATAATTTATCCATAAATGAGCAGTGTATAAAGGTGTACAATAGGTTTTAAAAAGAACCAGTTTCACCTCATCTGAAGAAAAGCCAAATCTGCGTGCAAAAATATTTGCTTGCATGTAGATTTTGCAGTGTTGTCTGAAATATCATCATCATCAGTCATTCTATCATTAATAAAATGTCCCAGATATTTAATTTTATCCCTGACAATTAATTCCCTGCCTGCCAATTCAAAGACAGGGAATTTCATTAACAAATCTTCTTTAGTGCGGCAAATCAGCACACAACTCTTATTTGTATTATATTTTATGTCATTTTCATCTCCATAAGCAGTACACACTCTTAACTCCTGAAGACCAGCACTACTTGGACTGAGAATAGCTAGATCATCAGTATACATAAAATGATTCACTAACTTATTCCCTATTAAACACCCAGTTTTACAGGCATTCAGTTGTTTTGACAACTCATCCATATAAAGATTAAATAGAATAGGGGATAATATACTGCCCTGTCTGACACCACTGCTCACACCAAATGGGGATGAATGACTCTTCCCCCATTTCACCAGCATCTTCTGATGTGCATACCAGTAAATCAGGATACATACTAAGTACTTGGGAACCCCCCTGTCAATCATTTTCCTAAACAATATCCTGTGATTAACACGATCAAACGCCTTGGAGGCATCAATAAAACACAGAAAAACTGAAGAATTTTGATTTCTGTACTTATTTATAATTTCTTTTAAAGCATATATGCACAGATCTATTCCATGATGGGGTTTGAATCCAAATTGATGATCAGTAGATTTGATGAATACATTTAATTTTTCAAACATGATTTTTTCCAGTACTTTAGATATATTGGCTATGGCTATGGGCCTGTAATTATCCAGGCTACACAGCTTGCCAGCTTTATCTTTAATGACTGGTACCAACACAACAGACAATAAAGATTCTGGTAACATCCCATGAATCATGAAGCTGGTGAAACAGATTGCAAGAAGAGGAGCAATTCTTGAGCTAGCATATTTAAGATGCTCAGCAGAAATACAGTCTAAACCACTCGCTTTGTTATCTGATAGCTCTCTAATGGCTTTGGTCACTGCATGAGTGTCAATCAGGAGCGAATCGTCCCTTTCTACTTTCCCTACCTTATAAGTTTCATCCTTAGTTAAATAATGAGTAAAAATGCTGCCGCCATAGATCCACAATATTTTCTGTACCTGAAATGCCTTCCAAGGTACAGGGCAAAGACGTTTTACTGTTACTAATCCATCTAAGCTCCTTCCAAAAATCTGTGACATTCTTATCTAACAATTTCTTGGCCAAGGAATTACTTCTCATTAGCTGCTCATTTTTAGAAATATGACGAATAGCATACTTAAACTTTGCATTTGTACATTTCTTCATCTCAAATTCTGGCCCTTGTCTGGGTCTCCCAGCCACCACCCATGCTTTATATGCTTCCCGAGCTTCAGAATAAGGCACAGCTATGGCCTCATTCCAGCCAGGTCTAACATTATGTGTTTTACGTATTTTCTTATAATAAGGCTTACTGTCCTTATACAGGGAGTTAACTATAGCATTGTACAAACTACAAAGGTCTTTCTTATGCTCAACAATGCTACAGTTAACATCGCTGCACATTACAGCATCTCTAGGAAGACATATTTTACTCAAGGATTTATCTGTACGAACACAATATTCTACAATTTCTTCCTCAGAAAGAGTGTCCCAGTCTAATTTTCCCACCTCATCCTGACTGACATTTTGACAAAGTGCAGGTAGACAGTCAACATTAATTATCATCTCAAACGGTATATGATCAGACATTGCTAACCCATAATAAATACTCATGCCACCCAAAGAAGCATGTGCATCACCAGTGCTGATGCAATGATCTAGCCAGGACGTAGTGTGCCAAGCCTCACTTATATAGGTATAACTATCAGGAGGCATTAGTACCTTACTTGACAAGATTAAGTTGTTCTCATAACAAAAATGATACATATGTTTTGCAAATAAGGAGTCAGTGTCAGATATGGCTGCATTCAAGTCCCCCATAATAAAAATACAAGTATTATTATAGTCTTGCATATAAGAATTAATAAAGGCAAGCTTATTTAAATATTAATCCTCATTCTGTTGACACTCAAATGGCGTATATACATTAATAATAAGGAATTCCTTATCATTACAATTAAACTGCACACCAATACACCAATCTACACCAAGTCGGACTACTTTTATCAAGGAGTCCAGCTTCTTTCTCCAGAGAATGGCCACCCCTCCAGGTATCCTCCCCCTGATAATCCCCTTGCTGAGGTCAGCTGTAGACTCCCCAGCACCATGGAAATCAGGGTTAAGACAGTTCAAACGTTCCAAGTCTTGTTCAGAGAGAAACGTCTCCTGAAGGCACAAAATATCACAATTGTTCAATAAATTGTCAATAACTAACCGGCGAGCTTTCTCCCCAGCACTTTGCCCCAATTTAAGGCCACGACAGTTGTAAGACATGACCTTAATACCCATCAAAAAAGGAGGAAGAGTTAAGAAAGATCACCATCATGCGTGGGTGTCCGCATATTCTCCACAGCAGCCGTTCCACTAGCTCCAACCCTCCGGGGCTCATAGTATCGCCACACCAATGCGCCATCTGGCCAGAGCTCTGGCTGGTACGTGTCCCCGACCTCAGAGCATTCCGCCGTTACTTTAAATGAGCCAACCCTGCCGTTCCCAGTGAGGATTTTCTGACAGAAAACTTCTCGTCCAAGCTTGTCTTTAAGATATGCAGATAAAGTGTCAGCTTCCAAATCACAATGAAAACGGGTAGCAAACACACTCACCGTCTTAGTCCGAACTGTTTTAATATTACCGGAGCCCGTACCCACAACAGGAGCCGCGTTGCTGCCTTTATTCCTGCGGCTGTTTGAAGCAGAGGATGGCTTGGGTTTATCCGCAGCGCGCTCAGTTCGTCTTCGTCCCTTTTTCACTACTTGACTCCATGTTGGAGAGCCTGGTGAAGACGCTACTGTTCCAGAATTTTCTCCGGTTATAGGCTGATCCACCGGGTCCGAATTCACATCCGGAGCCTTCTCTCCAGCGGTCAAGTGAGATTCCCGTGCATCTCCAGGTCTTGAGTCGATCATCGGGCAGGCCCCCTCCTCCGCTCCGACATCAGCGGGGCCGACAGGCCCTCCCAGGGCGGGCGCCTCATTATCCACGGCCCGTACAGCAGACTGCTCCAGGCCACTTACACGTCGGGCAATGTCCGAAGTTATCGTGCGTAGATCTTCACTGGAGCTAGTCTGTAGCAGCATGGTTTGTTTCATGGCACAAACCTCTGCGCGTAACTGCTCCATTCTCCTCAGTAGACTTGAGCAGTCCAGGCTGGAAAATGTAACCAGCGGCAAATCATCCAGGTGATGAGAGACAAATCTAGGTAGTTTTTCACCACACTCATTCATCACCTTAAGGCAGCTCTTTAAATTATTTACATCTTTCTGGGCCCCCTTGTGTGCAACACACCTTTGTGTAGTGGGGCAGAGCTCAAACAGAACTTTTTTCGAGGCCTCAATCCACTCAGAGTCAAAAGTATTAGAGGCCAATAAGACGATCTCATCCTGACTCAGAGTCTTAATTTTCACTGCAAGGAAATTTAGCAGCTCATCCTCAACAATTATTTTATACAATACACAATTATCTTATATACTTCAGGTTTTAAACGAGACCGTTTTACCTCAGGAGCCTCCACAGAGCCATTCCAACCAGGACGCGTGGGTTCCACCATCTTGTGCCAGCTTGTTTCACCGTCCTTTTAATCCTCTTTATTATTATTTATTATTTATAGTGGTAAGTAATTGGTGGTAATTATTTATAGTGGTAATTATTTGTGGTAATTATTTATAGTGGTAAGTTTTATTTGTTTTAATGTGTAAGTGAAACTTATTGTCTCCCAGTATCCCATCTGTTGATAAATTGACACTGATATACGGGAAATTGCCAGAGTTTCGTTCTTTTTTTTAAATGATAGCAGTGTAAAATTTTGAAAGTACAGATGGCCTACCTTTTCTTTATTGGTTAAAGTCTGTGTTCTGGTTAAAAAAATGTCTGTCTAAAATGTATTTATATCTTGTCATTAAAAAATAATATGTGAAGAAAAATTCCCATAGTGCAAATTTCATGTGTTAAAATTTAAGACTAATACAGCAATCTAATTTGTCATAAAAATATTGTCTATGTACCCAACCCTTGTCTTAAAAATATCTGACCAGCATCCACAAAATGCAACGCTTATGAGAGAGGCCATGCCAGTTCACTGGCAAACAGGCTTTGGATGGAAAAAGTACAAGAAATGAATATCTGAGTTATAGTCCTAACATGAAATCTCACTGTAGATTTATTTATAAGTTGATTTATTATTTCTGATGTAAAGTTGCAGCATTAACATAAAGATTAGGTGAAAGCACTTTAACCATTAATTCTGTTTAATGTCTAATATGTTCTAACAAAATTTCTATGGAGTAACATGCAATAAGCTCATCATGTTTACACAGACACCAGAGAATTATATCCCATAACTTAGGCATATCCTACCTTTTCTTTACTGGGTAAAGTCTGAGTCCTGGTAAAAGTGTCTCCTCCGTTAATACTGATCAGTTCAGCATCCACAGGTGGAAACGGTGCGGGGAAAACCACTACGTCACTCTTGAGTGTGTCTGAGCTAAAACACACATCATACTGCTGAGTAGCTTTAGAGTAAGACCAGCTCCCGTCAGGGTGGGTGGTGATCATCGGGGCGCTGTACCTGCTGAAACCGCCGTCAGTCCTGTGGCACCTGACAGCTATTAAACTGATGAGGCTGAGCAGGAAGATGACCGACACCGACACAATGGCAATGAGCAGATACAGGTTCAGATCAGAGAAGCTGTCCTCCTTTATAGGCACGTGTCTGAACTGAGTGTGGATTTCAGCTGCACTTTCAACCACCACCACTTCAACAGACACAGTAGCTGACAGGGAGGGTTCTCCGTTATCAGAAACCAGCACCACCAAGGGGTGAGTTTTCAGGTCATTGTCACTCATTCTCCTCTTAGTCCTGATTTCTCCGGTGCTGGTTCCGATCCTGAACAGGTTGTTCCCTTTGATCTCAGACAGGTGATAAGAAAGCAGCGCGTTGTATCCAGAGTCTGCGTCTACAGCCCTGATCTTTGCCACAAAGTAACCCGCTTCAGCAGAATATGGGATGGTTTCACTGTTAACAGAACCATGCTCAGAATAGGGAGCTAGAATAGTTGGATTATTATCATTTTCATCCAGGATTAAAACGTTCACAGTGACGTTGCTGCTGAGTGGAGGAACACCAGAGTCTGTGGCCTGAACTTTAAACTGGAACGTCTTTAACTCCTCATAGTTAAAAGTCTGCAGGCTGATTATATCTCCAGTCTCTGAGTTTATGCTTATAACAGATGAAACTGGAATGTTTTTCAGAGAACTGCGTAGCAACATGTAAGTCAACTTTGCATTTGCACCTACGTCAGAATCAAAGGCACTTATCGTGTGAATAACTGAGCCTACTGGACTGTTCTCTTTCACATACACATTAATGACAGGCTCCACGAATCGAGGTGCGTTGTCATTGACATCAGAGACATGAACAGTAATGATCCTGTTACTGGACAGAGGTGGGCTCCCTTCGTCTGTGGCTACGATGGTAACATTGTAAAGAGAAGTGTTTTCTCTGTCCAGGGGTCCATCTACTACTAATGAATAATCGTTTTTATAGTTGGACTTTAGTTTAAAAGGAGCAGACCCAACAATACTACATTTTGTTTTGCCATTATTTCCACCATCTTTGTCACTGACTGTTATCAAGGCAACAATTGTCCCCAGTTCTGCATCCTCTTTTACAGGGGTCATCAATGACGTCACTGATATTTCGGGAGCATTATCATTCACATCAATTATCTCTATCAACAATTTAGCATATGCTATACGAGGAAAAAAACCCTGATCTTTTGCTTGAATTCTTACTTCATAAGCAGGCGTCTCTTCATAATCTAGGTTACCTTTCACAGTAATTTCTCCAGTTTCTGAATTTAGACCAAAAACATCTGCTGGATCAGAAGCTCGTCTTTTGATAAAATAATACAGGATCTTACTGTTCATGCCTTCATCTAAATCTGTTGCATTTAGTTTTATGACTAGTTTTCCATTTACAGCATTTTCACTAACACGCACTTTGTAAAGAGACTGACTGAAAATCGGCGAATTATCATTTGCATCCATTACATTAACATTTATCTGCAGCGTACCTGATCTAACGGGCTTACCTCCATCTACAGCGGTCAGAGTGAGTTTGATGACTGGTTGCTTTTCCCTGTCTAAAGCTTTTTGCAGCACTAGCTCAGCAGACATACCGTGGTCTCCGCTACTCTGCACATCCAGAGAAAAATGTTCATTTTGATTCAGCTTGTAGCTCTTCACTGAGTTTATCCCTATGTCCGGATCTTCTGCTATAGGGAGCAGATAACGTTCTCCAGGTGACACAGATTCAGATATGTTTAATAAATACAACTGGTCGATAAATTCTGGCGAATTGTCATTTATATCTGATACAGTGATCTCAATGTGGTGCACAGCCATCGGGTTGCTCAAAACAGCCTGTATTCTTAGGGAGCATTGTGTCGCCTGTGAACAAAGCTCTTCCCTGTCTATTCTGTCGTTAACAAAGAGATTTCCAGTCCTTAGATTCACGTCAAAATATGTCTTACTGTAACTCGAAACAATACGCATATCCCTGGTCTCCAGCGCTTGTGCGTTGAGACTTAAATCCTTTGCAACGTTCCCCACCACTGTGCCTTTGTTGGCCTCCTCTGAAACGGAGTAAGATAACTGCGAAGCAGAGCAGTCACAGAGACAAAGCAGTGCCACAAAACCAATCCACGTGTATTCCTCCATCCCCATAGTTGAAGAGAAAAACCCTGAGTTCCTCAAATCCAGACTGTTCCAATTAGATGATATGGATGTCCATCATAAACACCAATATTTGTCAGCGGGCACCAACGGCAGCCCTTCTTGCACCAATGCAATCCCTGCGACTCTAAACTGAAGCGCAATGGCGGTGTCAGTTGTCTCGTGCAGGGAGGAGTTCATGAGCATGAAGTTAATTATTATGTCTACGGTCTCGAGCGGCACCGTGTGGTGAATGTGAGACAGTACATGCAAAATGTGAAAAACACGAAAGCCAACTTTCCACAGGCCATTCTTTATACATCTCAATATTATAAAGGACATTTAAATATTTATCCGTGTTATATTTAATATATATATATATATATATATATATATATATATATATATATATATATATATATATACACACACACACAGTATATACTGTATATATATACTGTATATATATATATATATATATATATATACTGTATATCTGGAACATATACTTCAGCAAACACTTCCTTTAAAGATGATGAGGTAGTTTACCACTCAGTCCATGAAAGTGATATACTGCAGTCTGATGCTTATTTTTTTTTTTTTTGGGGGGGGGGGGCAGAAATGAACTGAAAAAATTGAAACGAAGAAAAATGTCACTTCAGCACCATGGACAGTGCTCGTAGGGCCCAACACCACTGACTATTTTCAGCCAAAACAATAGATCAGTATTGTTGCTCTGTCATTTCTGTGTTGATGATGATGATTTGAGGGCGACAGTGGCTCCAGAGGTAGAGCGGGTCGTCTAATAACTGGAGGGTTGGTGGTTTGAGTCTCACTCACCCCAGACATCCTGCTATTGTGTTCCTGGGCAAGACACTTTATCCACCTTGCGTCCAGTGTTCATGACACTGGGCATGAATGTGTATAAATGTTTGGTAGTGGTTGGTGCAGACTGGCAGCCACAATTCCATCAGTCTGCCCCAGGGAAGCTGTGGCTACAGTAGTAGCTTACCACGACCATTGTCTGTGGAGTGAATGAATAATGTGTCCATTGTAAAGTGTCTATGAAAACCGCTATATAAATCTGATTTATTAAAAATAATAAATTAGGCATGTCCTACCTTTTCTTTACTGGGTAAAGTCTGAGTCCTGGTAAAAGTGTCTCCTCCGTTAATACTGATCAGTTCTGCATCCACAGGTGGAAACGGTGCGGGGAAAACCACTACGTCACTCTTGAGTGTGTCTGAGCTGAAACACACATCATACTGCTGAGTAGCTTTAGAGTAAGACCAGCTCCCATCAGGGTGGGTGGTGATCATCGGGGCGCTGTACCTGCTGAAACTGCCATCAGTCCTGTGGCACCTGACAGCTATTAAACTGATGAGGCTGAGCAGGAAGATGACCGACACCGACACAATGGCGATGAGCAGATACAGGTTCAGATCAGAGAAGCTGTCCTCCTTTATAGGCACGTTTCTGAACTGAGTGTGGATTTCAGCTGTGCTTTCAGCCACCATCACTTCAACAGACACAGTAGCTGACAGGGAGGGTTCTCCGTTATCAGAAACCAGCACCACCAAGGGGTGAGTTTTCAGGTCATTGTCACTCATTCGCCTCTTAGTCCTGATTTCTCCGGTGCTGGTTCCGATCCTGAACAGGTTGTTTCCTTTGATCTCAGACAGGTGAAAAGAAAGCAGCGCGTTGTATCCAGAGTCTGCGTCTACAGCCCTGATCTTTGCCACAAAGTATCCCACTTCAGCAGAATATGGGATGGTCTCACTGTTAACGGAACCGTGCTCAGAATAGGGAGCTAGAATAGTTGGATTATTATCATTTTCATCCAGGATTAAAACGTTCACAGTGACGTTGTTGCTGAGTGGAGGAACACCAGAGTCTGTGGCCTGAACTTTAAACTGGAACGTTTTTAACTCCTCATAGTTAAAAGACTGCAGACTGATTATATCACCAGTCTCTGAGTTAATACTGACAACAGATAAAACTGGGAATCCTTTAGGATAATTCTCAATCAACGAATATGTCACCAGAGCATTTTCATTTATGTCTGCATCATAAGCTGCTGCTTTTGCAATTATTTCTCCTACTTTACTGTTCTCTTTTAGGCAGACATTAATACTCGTGTCTAGAAATGAAGGAGCGTTATCATTAATATCAGAAATATGCACACTGATTACAGCAGTGCCTGACAATGGCAGATCCCCTTTATCGCTAGCGGTGATAGTTACATTAAACTGAGATACAATCTCTCTGTCAAGGTGACCATCGACTACCAGAGAGTAATAATTTTTGTAGTTTGATGTCAACTTAAAAGGCACCGAATCTGTAAGTTTACAACTAGTGAGTCCATTCTGCCCTCCATCTTTATCAGTCACGGTTATCAGCGCAACAACTGTCCCGTTTTCAGCATTTTCCTTTACTGGGCTCATCAGTGAAGTTACAGATATTTCTGGTGCATTGTCGTTGACGTCTGTCACCTCTATTAACACTTTAGTGTAACCACTGCGAGGAGAAGCGCCTTGATCCGTTGCTCGGACTCGCAACTCGTACGCATTGTTCTCTTCATAATCTAATTTAGCCTTGACGGCGATCTCGCCGCTTTCAGAGGAAACACCAAATTTTTCATGCCCCCTGCTCGTCAGAAAATATCTAATGTCTGAATGTGCGCCCTCGTCTAAATCGGTTGCGTTTAATTTCAGTATTGTTGCTCCTACTTGGACATTTTCACTGACACTTACTTTATACAGCTGCTTGCTAAATGCAGGGGTGTTATCATTAACATCTACTACGTTCACATAAATCTGCACGGTGCCAGATCTGGCAGGTTTCCCCCCGTCAACAGCGGTTAAGGTGAGTTGAATGGTGGATCGTTTCTCACGGTCTAAAGCCCTCTGCAGCACCAGCTCAGCAGACACACCGTCGTCCCCGCTGCTCACATCAATGGAGAAATGCTCGTTGGGACTCAGCTTGTAGGTTTTCACTGAATTACTGCCCGTGTCTGCGTCCTGAGCAGCGGGGAGCGGGTACCTCTCCCCCGCTGAAGATGATTCAGAGATATTAAACACATGCGTTCGCTCTGGGAATACCGGGGCGTTATCGTTAATATCCAGAACGCTGACTTCAATGCGGTAAATATTCATGGGATGGTTGAGTAATCCCTCTATGTTTAAAGAACACTTGGGTAAATTGGGACAAAGCTCTTCGCGGTCGATCCTTTCAGAAACGAGTAAAGTTCCCGTTCTGAAATTCACCTCAAAATAGGTCTTACTGTATCCCGATACAATCCGAAATTCCCGTTCCTGCAAGTGCTGCACGTTTATGTTCAGATCCCTGGCGAGATTGCCCACCACCGTGCCTTTGTCCACTTCTTCAGAAACGGAGTAGGAGATCTGAGCCGCAGATCTCTCAGATAAACAAAGAATAATGGCGAACAGCGTCCAGCCTTCCCCTCTGTAGTGTGGCCGTGTCATCCTTATTGCTTTTTGATTACAATCCAGGCGATCAAGCCCTATTCATCCACAGAAAATATCTAAAATAAGTCATATACATTACGGACTTCTTTCACGACGGTGCGGTTTAAACCCACACCCGACGAATCACACGGACTGCTCCTTCCTCCAACAATATGAGCAGAGGAGGGTTTTATTCAATGTGTCAGCGTCAGAAATGCATGGTCTCCTGCGACATCTAGTGTTCCTTTTACATTCATCTTAAAGCTAAAAAATGGTG
This sequence comes from Pholidichthys leucotaenia, assembly GCA_020510985.1. Taxonomy (NCBI): domain Eukaryota; kingdom Metazoa; phylum Chordata; class Actinopteri; order Cichliformes; family Pholidichthyidae; genus Pholidichthys; species Pholidichthys leucotaenia. Next base: position 37,200,262 of record CM035840.1, on the reverse strand, counting down.
CATTTTCTGAATAGTGACTGATAAAACACAGCATTGTTCCTTTCTGTTAGAAACTGAAAAGTTTACAGTAGAGAAAATAGGAACCTTTTAGAACAAATAGGTTAAAAAAAGGTGATATTTAAGTAAAAGCATGAATGTCATTGCTGCCAGCCACACTGCCCCTAAAAATATCTCATACTTTATTACAAAGATGCAGATTTATAAGCATTATGATTGTTATATTAGTGTCTATTATACCGACTATTATACCGTGCAAACCCACCAAGAAGCCAGGAAAAGGTTTCATAAGGCCGAACAAGACCCAAACAGACATCAGTGCCATGGACAGCAACTTTCAGAATCAGGACAGGAAAATCACCAGCCATGTATGAAAATATTTTTTTCTTTGTGTAACGGATCTCGTCACAAGCGTAACGGTTCTTCTTTTTGGGGCACCCTTAAGCGGCCGTGATCGGGAACATCAAAACAAGTGTGTGTGCAGCATAGGGACCACGATGACACCAGACTGCTGTTTCCACAATTTATTTCTCTGTTAGAGAAATAAAACAAAATGCATCACGCTCCGTCTGTACCTCGATCCCACACAGGCTCCCACAGCAAAGCAACGCGATACTGTGGGGAAAGACTAAACTACCGGAGCCTCGAAGGTACAAGAAGAGCGGATGTGAGAAGTGTACTGCCAAAATAAAACACTCAAGTAAAATAAAATTCACAATATAAAGAAAAACATAACTGATAAAAAGAAATACTTAGAGTACATTTTTGACTCCGTTACATTTGGTATGAGATGACGTGTACTTTTCGATGATAAAAAAACCCCCCTACAAAATCAAGAAGAAGATGGATGGATGGATGGATGAAAGTGATGAATACCAAAGTTACCTAACCTATGAAGTCTCATGCTAATGTCATAGACTATATCTTACCTTTTCTTTACTGGGTAAAGTCTGAGTCCTGGTAAAAGTGTCTCCTCCGTTAATACTGATCAGTTCAGCATCCACAGGTGGGAACGGTGCGGGGAAAACCACTACATCACTCTTGAGTGTGTCTGAACTGAAACACACGTCATACTGCTGAGTAGCTTTAGAGTAAGACCAGCTCCCATCAGGGTGGGTGGTGATCATCGGGGCGCTGTACCTGCTGAAACTGCCGTCAGTCCTGTGGCACCTGACAGCTATTAAACTGATGAGGCTGAGCAGGAAGATGACCGACACCGACACAACGGCGATGAGCAGATACAGGTTCAGATCAGAGAAGCTGTCCTCCTTTATAGGCACGTTTCTGAACTGAGTGTGGATTTCAGCTGCACTTTCAACCACCACCACTTCAACAGACACAGTAGCTGACAGGGAGGGTTCTCCGTTATCAGAAACCAGCACCACCAAGGGGTGAGTTTTCAGGTCATTGTCACTCATTCTCCTCTTAGTCCTGATTTCTCCGGTGCTGGTTCCGATCCTGAACAGGTTGTTTCCTTTGATCTCAGACAGGTGGTAAGAAAGCAGCGCGTTGTATCCAGAGTCTGCGTCTACAGCCCTGATCTTTGCCACAAAGTATCCCGCTTCAGCAGAATAGGGGATGGCCTCACTGTTAACAGAACCGTGCTCGGAATAGGGAGCTAGAATAGTTGGATTATTATCATTTTCATCCAGGATTAAAACGTTCACAGTGACGTTGTTGCTGAGTGGAGGAACACCAGAGTCTGTGGCCTGAACTTTAAACTGGAACGTTTTTAACTCCTCATAGTTAAAAGACTGCAGACTGATTATATCTCCAGTCTCTGAATTAACAGTTACCATAGAAGACATCTGCATCACTTTGGGAGAGTTACTGATTAAACTATAAGTTGATTTTGCATTTTCATTTAAGTCTGAATCTGTGGTTGTTAGTGTATGGATAGTAGTTCCAACTGGACTATTTTCTTTCACATAAACATTAATCACAGATTCTGTGAATTGAGGTGGGTTGTCATTGACATCAGACACTAGAATAGTAACTACACTTGTGCTCGACAGAGGCGGCGTTCCTTCATCAGTAGCCTCTATCTGTATATCATAACTGGAAATACTCTCTCTATCTAGAGGCCTGTCTACTAACAAAGAATAGTAGTTTTTATAGTTGGATTTCAGCTTGAATGGCGCTGAACCTGCTATCTTGCAGTTTATCTGGCCATTTTTACCCCCATCTTTATCTGTGATGGTCACCATAGCAACAGCCGTGCCTATTTCAGCGTCCTCTTTCACAGGACTCATGAGGGATGAGACTGAGATTTCAGGAGCGTTATCGTTGACGTCAATGACTTCCACTAAAACTTTGCTGTGGACGCTGCGAGGAGGAGAGCCTTTGTCTCGTGCCTGAACTCGAATCTCATATGCTTGATTTTTCTCATAATCGATATTTCCTTTCACTGTGATCTCGCCTGTATTATTATTTAGGGCAAATACGTTTAAATAGTTTATGCGATCTGTTTCTGTAAACGAAAACACAATTTGACTGTTAACCCCTTCATCGAGATCAGTAGCCATCAGCGTTAGCAATGCAGTGCCAATATTTGCATTTTCCTCCACCTGCACCTTATAGAGAGATTTACTGAAGATGGGTGAATTATCGTTAACATCCAAAACATTAACTCTGATGTGTAAAGTCCCTGTTTTGGGGGGTTTTCCTCCATCTATTGCAGTCAGAGTGAGCTCAATTACAGCTTGCTTTTCTCGATCTAATGTTTTCTGCAGCACTAACTCAGCAGAAACACTGTGGTCACCGATGCTCTGTATATCCAGAGAAAAATGTTCATTCTGGTTTAATTCGTATGTTTTTACTGAATTGCCTCCTACATCTACATCACGTGCTATTGGTAGAGGGTGTCTTTCTCCGATATATGAAGACTCGGACATATCAACAGTAAATATTTCTTTTGAAAAATATGGCGCATTGTCATTTGTATCTTTAATTACAATTTCAATTCGATGTAGACTTCGCGGGTTGCTGAGTACGGCTTCTATGATTAATGAGCATTTTACCGTGTTAGGACATAGCTCCTCCCGATCTATTCTGTCCCTGACAAAAAGGACTCCAGATTCTTGATTTATTTCAAAATACTGTTTTGTATATCCAGATGTAATCTGAAGACCCGAGGACTGGAGCTGATGCACACTGAGATTTAAATCCTTTGCCAGGTTTCCTACGGCGGTGCCTTTGTCCACCTCCTCTGAAATGGAGTAAGATATCTGAGCCACGGACCGTTCACATAGACAAAGAAGAGTGAAAAACACACATCCCACATTATTCCACTGTGTCCGAGCAGCCATTGCTGTTTAGACAAACGGAGCAGATGCTGATATCCGTTTTTATTCGGCAAAATAAGACGTTTTTTCTTTATCCATTCCCGTAAAAGATCCTCACTCCAAACGGCCTGACTGTGACTGTCTGCTGATCGGACAAAGCAGTAAAGTGTGATGACGTTTCACTTTGTAGTCATGATTTAAGGAGGAGTTTCCATACACTGGCATGGTCTCTGTCGACATCTTGTGATAGTTCTCTATATGTAATATGACACGATGTAACTGGAAGAAATGCTCCTTGGAATGTACATGCTCAACAATGTATTGCTCAGACCACAATGGTAATTCATCAAGTGTTAATTTAAATAAATTCGTTTAATTATGGGGAAAATATAGGCTATTTCCAGAACCATTGTTTACACAATATCAGCACCACGGACAACACACAAACCCGACACACAACGCCAAAAATATATTACAGCACCGTGGACAGCACCTCAACTCAGTTTCTCCTTTTCAAGTCAGTCCTCGTATTAAAACACATACACCACATTCAATATTGCTAAAACCCATTATTTACTCCCATTTTAAAGCAAGTGAGTATGACGAGTCTGTTATTACCTCCGCCAAGGAGGTTATGTTTTCATCGGCGTTGATTTGTCTGTCTGTCGGTTTGTTTGTTAGCAAGATAACTCAAAAAGTTATAGACGGATTTTAATGAAATTTTCACCGATTGTCAGAAATGGGGTATCCTACAGATGATTAGATTTTGGTGGTGATCCGGATCACTGTCCAGAAGAAAACCGCCATTACGGAAAATGCCATTTTCGTGAATAACTACTGAACCACTAATCCTATCATTGTGAATCCAATTGCTAGTCATATGTTTTCATGGTCAAGGAATCTGAAAACGTACACGCAAACACTGTATGGGGGGAACTGTGGCGAAAACCGCCATTACGGAAAATGCGATTTTCGTGAATAACTACTGAACCACTAATCCTATCATTGTGAATCCAATTGCTAGTCATATGTTTTCATGGTCAAGGAATCTGAAAACGTACACACAAACACTGTATGGGGGGGGGGAACTGTGGCTCTTGGCGGAGGTCTGCGCTCTCCGAGTGCTTTTCTAGTTATGCATGCATTATCCATAGGCTTTTATTTACAGTGCATCACTCAGCACTTCACTTTTTCCACATTTTGTTGTTACAGCCTCATTCCAAAACGGATTAAATTCAATTTTTTTCCTCAAAATTCTACACACAATACCCCATAATGACAATGTGATTTTTTTTTTAGATATTTGCAAATTTATTAAAAATTTACAGCTAAGAAATCACATGTACATAAGAATTCACAGCCTTTGCCATGAAGTTCAGAACTGAGCTTCGGTGCATCCTGTTTCGGCTGATCATCCTTGAGATGTTTCTACAACTCAATTGGAGACCACCTGTGGTAAATTCAGTTGATTGGACATGATTTGTCACTCGGATGAAAAATCTATCTTTCAGTTCCGTTCCAGTAAAACCGGTCTAAATGATCTTCACACAGTAATGTTGTAAAAGATATACTGAAGAACAATTCACATAGTTCAACTCGAAAAATATGCACAAAAACGAAATCTAACTCGAGAAAAAATTTAACATTTACAATTTTTTCAACGCGAAGATGATCGCCACGTGATCCGTCTGGACCAATCACTGATCAGCTTTCCTCTCCAAGCAACGAGTAAACATGGCGTCCCCTGCTGCGGAAACCAGCAAGGCAGATAGTGACGGGCAAATAAAATGCTTTTTCCACCTAACTGGGTCGGTCTGCCGCATACGAATCGCCGCCCCGAGTCAACTCTGTGTGTGGCATTAGCATAGATAGACTGGCTCCGTGTCCTAAGGACTCAACAAAGACTGGTTTCCGCTCCTTAAAGGAATATAGGGACCGGTAGCTATCACTGAATTCGTGCTTTCCAGTTGACTTGGTTTATGAAAACATTCCTTTCCCCTTCAATATCAACATGTTACATGTAATGGCATTAAAATTTCTTGATTTTTATTTTTTACTTAGACACCAAAGCAACCGAATAAATAATATGAATGTTCATTTTTAAATATTTCCTCACTGTTTATCTTCATCATCACCGTCGAGCTTTCCATGCTTTTTGTATTTAAGGGGCAGACACTATTAAATCAATAACTGTCTCCATGTTGTCTCCCTACAGCAAAGTGATCTCCCAAAATGATTTCAAATTACATGTACATGTGCTTGCAATGATTCATGTAGTTCATTAGAGATCAACTAAAAACAAACTACCTCCATTGAACAATTCATGATAAGCTAGTTGAAAAAAAAAATTCTAGCCATGTCATTTTGGCCCGTGGAATAAAAATGCAAATGTATGTACATGTACAAGGAAAATACACAATATGTAAAATATAATTTGGTCCGAATTTAGGACCTTCCAGGCACTACAATCCGTCCGTCCAAATTTCGCCACGATTTACAACATTCAACAACCTTAATCCACCTCACTGCTGTCATGGGAGCAGCTTTCTCATTTTTCACGGAATCGAGGTGGAAAAAGCATTTTATTTGCCCGTCACTATCTGCCTTGCTGGTTTCCGCAGCAGGGGACGCCATGTTTACTCGTTGCTTGGAGAGGAAAGCTGATCAGTGATTGGTCCAGACAGATCACGTGGCGATCATCTTCGCGTTGAAAAAATTGTAAATGTTAAATTTTTTCTCGAGTTAGATTTCGTTTTTGTGCATATTTTTCGAGTTGAACTATGTGAATTGTTCTTCAATATATTTTTTACAACATTACTGTGTGAAGATCATTTAGACCGATTTCACTGGAACGGGAATTTATTTCTGGGTATATTTCTCGCGTTCAACTGAACACTTGTCTATATAGGGTCCCACAGTTGACAGTGCATGTCAGAGCACAAACCAAGCATGAAGTCAGAGGAACTGTCTGCAGACCTCCGAGACAGGATTGTCTCGATGCACAAATCTGGTGAAGGGTACAGAAAAAATTCTGCGGCTTTGAAGGTCCCAGTGAGCACAGTGACCTCCATCATCTGTAAATGGAAGAAGTTCAGAACTACCAGGACTCTTCCTAGAGCTGGCTGGCCATCTAAACTGAGCGATTCGGGGAGAGGGGCCTTAGTCAGGGAGGTGACAAAGAACCTGATTGTTACTCTGTCAGAGCTTCAGCATTCCTCTGTGGAGAGAGGAGAACCTTCTAGAAGGACAACCATCTCTGCAGCAATCCACCAATCAGGCCTGTATGGTAGAGTGGCCAGAGGGAAGCCACTCCTTAGTAAAAGGCACATAGCAGCCCATCTGGAGTTTGCCAAAAGGCACCTGAAGGACTCTCAGACCATAAGAAACAAAATTCTCTGGTCTGATGAGACAAAGATTGAACTCTTTGGTATGAATGCCAGGCGTCATGTTTGGAGGAAACCAGGCACCGCTCATCACCAGGCCAATACCATCCCTACACTGAAGCATGGTGGTAGCAGCATCATGCTGTGGGGATGTTTTTCAGTGGCAGGAACTGGGAGACTTGTCAGGATAGATGGAAAGATGAATGCAGCAATGTACAGAGACATCCTGTATGAAGACCTGCTCCAGAGCGCTCTTGATCTCAGACTGGCAAAACGGTTCATCTTTTAACAGGACAACCACCCTAAGCACACAGCCAATATATCAAAGGAGCGGCTTCAAGAAAACTGTGAATGTCCTTCAGTGGCCCAGCTAGACCCCAGATTCGAATCCAATTGAACATCTCTGGAGAGATCTGAAAATGACTGTGCACTGACGCTTCCAATCCAGACTGACTGGCCTTGAGAGGTGATGCAAAGAGGAATGGGCCTAACTGCCCAAAGATAGGTGTGCCAAGCTTGTGACATCATATTCAAAAAGACTTGAGGCTGTAATTGCTGCCAAAGGGGAATCAACAAAGTATTGAGCAAAGGCTGTGAATACTTATGTACATGTGAATTTTTAGTTTTTTTATTTTTTATAAATTTGCAAGTATCTCAAAAATACGTTTTTCACATTGTCATTATAGGGTACTGTGTGTAGAATTTTGAGGAAAAAAATGAATTTAATCCATTCTGAAGTAAGGCTGTAACATAATAAAATGTGGAAAAAGTGCAGCGCAATGAATACTTTCCGGATGCACTGTGTACGAACAATAGACTATGAAAAAACAAAATATGTGCATTATGTTTACCCATAGGTTACAGACAAAGAGTAGTGAAGTTGGCCATGGCTTACCTTTTCTTTACTGGGTAAAGTTTGAGTTCTGGTAAAAGTGTCTCCTCCGTTAATACTGATCAGTTCTGCATCCACAGGTGGAAACGGTGCGGGAAAAACCATTACATCACTCTTGAGTGTGTCTGAGCTGAAACACACGTCATACTGCTGAGTAGCTTTAGAGTAAGACCAGCTCCCGTCAGGGTGGGTGGTGATCATCGGGGCGCTGTACCTGCTGAAACTGCTGTCAGTCCTGTGGCACCTGACAGCTATTAAACTGATGAGGCTGAGCAGGAAGATGACCGACACCGACACAATGGCGATGAGCAGATACAGGTTCAGATCAGAGAAGCTGTCCTCCTTTATGGGCACGTTTCTGAACTGAGTGTGGATTTCAGCTGCACTTTCAGCCACCATCACTTCAACAGACACAGTAGCTGACAGGGAGGGTTCTCCGTTATCAGAAACCAGCACCACCAAGGGGTGAGTTTTCAGGTCATTGTCACTCATTCGCCTCTTAGTCCTGATTTCTCCGGTGCTGGTTCCGATCCTGAACAGGTTGTTTCCTTTGATCTCAGACAGGTGATAAGAAAGCAGCGCGTTGTATCCAGAGTCTGCGTCTACAGCCCTGATCTTTGCCACGAAGTATCCCGCTTCAGCAGAATAGGGGATGGTCTCACTGTTAACAGAACTATGCTCAGAATAGGGAGCTAGAATAGTTGGATTATTATCATTTTCATCCAGGATTAAAACGTTCACAGTGACGTTGCTGCTGAGTGGAGGAACACCAGAGTCTGTGGCCTGAACTTTAAACTGGAACGTTTTTAACTCCTCATAGTTAAAAGACTGCAGACTGATTATATCTCCAGTCTCTGAGTTAACACTGACAACAGATAAAACTGGGAATCCTTTAGGATAATTCTCAATCAACGAATATGTCACCAGAGCATTTTCATTTATGTCTGCATCATAAGCTGCTGCTTTTGCAATTATTTCTCCTACTTTACTGTTCTCTTTTAGGCAGACATTAATACTCGTGTCTAGAAATGAAGGAGCGTTATCATTAATATCAGAAATATGCACACTGATTACAGCAGTGCCTGACAATGGCGGATCCCCTTTATCGCTAGCGGTGATAGTTACATTAAACTGAGATACAATCTCTCTGTCAAGGTGACCATCTACTACCAGAGAGTAATAATTTTTGTAGTTTGATGTCAACTTAAAAGGCACCGAATCTGTAAGTTTACAACTAGTGAGTCCATTCTGCCCTCCATCTTTATCAGTCACGGTTATCAGCGCAACAACTGTCCCGTTTTCAGCATTTTCCTTTACCGGGCTCATCAGTGAAGTTACAGATATTTCTGGTGCATTGTCGTTGACGTCTGTCACCTCTATTAACACTTTAGTGTAACCACTGCGAGGAGAAGCGCCTTGATCCGTTGCTCGGACTCGCAACTCGTACGCATTGTTCTCTTCATAATCTAATTTAGCCTTGACGACGATCTCACCGCTTTCATGAATAATGGAGAATTTTTCATCCAAACCCCCATTCCTCCTACTCATAAAAGAGTATCTGATGTCCGCATTAGAAGCCTCGTCTAAATCGGTTGCGTTTAATTTCAATATTGTTGCTCCTACTTGGACATTTTCACTGACACTTACTTTATACAGCTGCTTGCTAAATGCAGGGGTGTTATCATTAACATCTACTACGTTCACATAAATCTGCACGGTGCCAGATCTGGCAGGTTTCCCCCCGTCAACAGCGGTTAAGGTGAGTTTAATGGTGGATCGTTTCTCACGGTCTAAAGCCCTCTGCAGCACCAGCTCAGCAGACACACCGTCGTCCCCGCTGCTCACATCAATGGAGAAATGCTCGTTGGGACTCAGCTTGTAGGTTTTCACTGAATTACTGCCCGTGTCTGCGTCCTGAGCAGCGGGGAGCGGGTACCTCTCCCCCGCTGAAGATGATTCAGAGATATTAAACACATGCGTTCGCTCTGGGAATACCGGGGCGTTATCGTTAATATCCAGAACGCTGACTTCAATGCGGTAAATATTCATGGGATGGTTGAGTAATCCCTCTATGTTTAAAGAACACTTGGGTAAATTGGGACAAAGCTCTTCGCGGTCGATCCTTTCAGAAACGAGTAAAGTTCCCGTTCTGAAATTCACCTCAAAATAGGTCTTACTGTATCCCGATACAATCCGAAATTCCCGTTCCTGCAAGTGCTGCACGTTTATGTTCAGATCCCTGGCGAGATTGCCCACCACCGTGCCTTTGTCCACTTCTTCAGAAACGGAGTAGGAGATCTGAGCCGCAGATCTCTCAGATAAACAAAGAATAATGGCGAACAGCATCCAGCCTTCCCCTCTGTAGTGTGGCCGTGTCATCCTTATTGCTTTTTGATTACAATCCAGGCGATCAAGCCCTATTCATCCACAGAAAATATCTAAAATAAGTCATATACATTACGGACTTCTTTCACGATGGTGCGGTCTAAACCCACACCCGATGAAACACACGGACTGCTCCTTCCTCCAACAATATGAGCAGAGGAGGGTTTTATTCAATGTGTCAGCGTCAGAAATGCATGGTCTCCTGCGACATCTAGTGTTCCTTTTAGATTCATCTTAAAGCTAAAAAAATTTGCATTTTCTGAATAGCGACTGATAACATACAACGTTGTTCCTTTCTGTTAGAAAGTGAAAAGTTCACAGTAAGAGAAAATAGGAACGTTTAGAAGAACAAATAGGTAAATAAGGTGATATTAAAGTAAAAGCATGAATGTCATTGTTTCAAGTCACACTGCCCCTAAAAATATTTCATACTTTATTACAAAGATGCAGATTTATTAAGCATTAGAATTGTTATAATTGTGTCTGTTTTACCAACTATTATACCGTGCAGACCCATCAAGAAGCCAGGAAAAGGTTTCATAAGGCCGAACAAGAGCCGAACAGACATCAGTGCCATGGACAGCAACTTTCAGAATCAGGATAGGAAAATCACCAGCCACGTATGAAAATAATTTTCTTTGATATGAGATGATGTGTACTTTGTCTATAATAAAAAAAAAACAAAAAAAAACTACAAGATCAAGTAAATTCACTGATATATTTACACGACCATTTTATTACGTAGAAAAAAAAGAGTTTAGCAGCTGCTTACCTTTTCTTTATTAGGCAAAGTCTGAGTCCTGGTAAAAGTGTCTCCTCCGTTAATACTGATCAGTTCAGCATCCACAGGTGGAAACGGTGCGGGGAAAACCACTACATCACTCTTGAGTGTGTCTGAACTGAAACACACGTCATACTGCTGAGTAGCTTTAGAGTAAGACCAGCTCCCATCAGGGTGGGTGGTGATCATCGGGGCGCTGTACCTGCTGAAACCGCCGTCAGTCCTGTGGCACCTGACAGCTATTAAACTGATGAGGCTGAGCAGGAAGATGACCGACACCGACACAATGGCGATGAGCAGATACAGGTTCAGATCAGAGAAGCTGTCCTCCTTCATAGGCACGTTTCTGAACTGAGTGTGGATTTCAGCTGTGCTTTCAACCACCACCACTTCAACAGACGCAGTAGCTGACAGGGAGGGTTCTCCGTTATCAGAAACCAGCACCACTAAGGGGTGAGTTTTCAGGTCATTGTCACTCATTCTCCTCTTAGTCCTGATTTCTCCGGTGCTGGTTCCGATCCTGAACAGGTTGTTTCCCTTGATCTCAGACAGGTGATAAGAAAGCAGCGCGTTGTATCCAGAGTCTGCGTCTACAGCCCTGATCTTTGCCACAAAGTATCCCGCTTCAGCAGAATAGGGGATGGTCTCACTGTTAACGGAACCGTGCTCAGAATAAGGGGCTAGAATAGTTGGATTATTATCGTTTTCATCCAGGATTAAAACGTTCACAGTAACGTTGCTGCTGAGTGGAGGAACACCCGAGTCTGTGGCCTGAATTTTAAACTGGAACGCTTTTAACTCCTCATAGTTAAAAGACTGCAGACTGATTATATCTCCAGTCTCTGAATTAACAGTTACCATAGAAGACATCTGCATCACTTTGGGAGAGTTACTGATTAAACTATAAGTTGATTTTGCATTTTCATTTAAGTCTGAATCTGTGGTTGTTAGTGTATGGATAGTAGTTCCAACTGGACTATTTTCTTTCACATAAACATTAATCACAGATTCTGTGAATTGAGGTGGGTTGTCATTGACATCAGACACTAGAATAGTAACTACACTTGTGCTCGACAGAGGTGGCGTTCCTTCATCAGTAGCCTCTATTTGTATATTATAACTGGAAATACTCTCTCTATCTAGAGGCCTGTCTACCAACAAAGAATAGTAGTTTTTATAGTTGGATTTCAGTTTGAATGGCACTGAACCTGCTATCTTACAGTTTATCTGGCCATTTTTACCCCCATCTTTATCGGTGATGGTCACCATAGCAACAGCCGTGCCTATTTCAGCGTCCTCTTTCACAGGACTCATGAGGGATGAGACTGAGATTTCAGGAGCGTTATCGTTGACGTCAATGACTTCGACTAAAACTTTGCTGTGGACGTTGCGAGGAGGAGAGCCTTTGTCTCGTGCCTGAACTCGAATCTCATATGCTTGATTTTTCTCATAATCGATATTTCCTTTCACTGTGATCTCACCTGTATTATTATTTAGGGCAAATACATTTAAATAGTTTATGCGATCTGTTTCTGTAAACGAAAACACAATTTGACTGTTAACCCCTTCATCGAGATCAGTAGCCATCAGCGTTAGCAATGCAGTGCCAATATTTGCATTTTCCTCCACCTGCACCTTATAGAGAGATTTACTGAAGACGGGTGAATTGTCGTTAACATCCAAAACATTAACTCTGATATGTAAAGTCCCTGTTTTGGGGGTTTTTCCTCCATCTATTGCAGTCAGAGTGAGCTCAATTACAGCTTGCTTTTCTCGATCTAATGTTTTCTGCAGCACTAACTCAGCAGAAACACTGTGGTCACCGATGCTCTGTATATCCAGAGAAAAATGTTCATTCTGGTTTAATTCGTATGTTTTTACTGAATTGCCTCCTATATCTACATCACGTGCTATTGGTAGAGGGTGTCTTTCTCCGATATATGAAGACTCATACATATCAACAGTGAATAGTTCTTTTGAAAAATATGGCGCATTGTCATTTATATCTTTAATCACAATTTCAATACGATGTAGACTTCGCGGGTTACTGCGTACGGCTTCTATGATTAATGAGCATTTTACCGTGTTAGGACATAGCTCCTCCCGATCTATTCTCTCCCTGACAAAAAGGACTCCAGATTCTTGATTTATTTCAAAATACTGTTTTGTATATCCAGATGTAATCTGAAGACCCGAGGACTGGAGCTGATGCACACTGAGATTTAAATCCTTTGCCAGGTTTCTTACCGCGGTGCCTTTGTCCACCTCCTCTGAAATGGAGTAAGATATCTGAGCCACGGACCGTTCACATAGACAAAGAAGAGTGAAAAACACACATCCCACATTATTCCACTGTGTCCGAGCAGCCATTGCTGTTTAGACAAACGTAATAATTCCTGATATCCGTTTTTATTCCGGAAAATAAGACGTTTTTTCTTTATCCATTTCCATAAAAGATCCTCACTCCAGATGGCCTGACTGTGTCTGTCTGCTGATCAGACAAAGCAGTAAAGTGTGATGACGTTTCACTTTGTAGTCATGATTTAAGGAGGAGTTTCCATACACTGGCATGGTCTCTGTCGACATCTTGTGATTCTTCTGTATATCGTAAAATGACACCTTGCAAGACAGCATTACAATGCACAACATTGGAAGCCATGCTCCTTGGAATACACGTACTCAACAATATATTGCTCAGACCACAATGGTAATTCATCAAGTGTGAATTTAAATAAATTCGTTTAATTATGAGGAAAATGTAGCTTATTTCCAGAGCCATTGTTTACACAATATCAGCACCGTGGAGAGCACACAAACCCAACACAGAACGCCAAAATAAGTTACAGCACTGTGGACAGCACCTCAACTCAGTTTCACCTTATCAGGTCAATTTAATTATTAAAACACTTACACCACATCCATCCATCTTCTATTGCTTAATCCTTTTCGGATCACGGGGGGGGGGGGGGGGCTGGAATAAATCCCAGCATCTTTGGTTGAGAGGCAAAGTAAACCCTGGACAGATCGCCAGTCCATTGCAGGGCCAACATAGAGAGACAGACAACCATTCACTCTCACATCCACACCTAAGGACAATTTAGAATCCCCAGTTGATGCCAATTAACATAACCTGCATGTCTTTGGCCTGTGGGAGTAAACCAGAGTACCTGAAGTAAATCCAAGCAGACATGGAGAGAACATGCACACTGTACACAGAAGGGTCACTGATGGTCTGGGGGTGGGATCAAACCCACGATGGTCAGGGGTGGAATCGATCTCATGACCTTCTTGCTGTGCTGCCACAGTGCTAACCACTGCGCCACCATGCTGCCCCGTATGGGTTATCTATAGGCTGTTGTTTATAATGACAATAGACTATGAAACAATTAAGTATGCGCATTATGTTTCCCCAAAGGTTACAAAGTAAGATCAGTGAAGATGGCTATGGCTTACCTTCTCTTTACTGGGTAAAGTCTGAGTCCTGGTAAAAGTGTCTCCTCCGTTAATACTGATCAGTTCTGCATCCACAGGTGGAAACGGTGCGGGGAAAACAACTACGTCACTCTTGAGTGTGTCTGAACTGAAACACACGTCATACTGCTGAGTAGCTTTAGAGTAAGACCAGCTCCCGTCAGGGTGGGTGGTGATCATCGGGGCGCTGTACCTGCTGAAACTACCGTCAGTCCTGTGGCACCTGACAGCTATTAAACTGATGAGGCTGAGCAGGAAGATGACTGACACCGACACAATGGCGATGAGCAGATACAGGTTCAGATCAGAGAAGCTGTCCTCCTTTATAGGCACGTGTCTGAACTGAGTGTGGATTTCAGCTGCGCTTTCAACCACCACCACTTCAACAGACACAGTAGCTGACAGGGAGGGTTCTCCATTATCAGAAACCAGCACCACTAAGGGGTGAGTTTTCAGGTCATTGTCACTCATTCTCCTCTTAGTCCTGATTTCTCCGGTGCTGGTTCCGATCCTGAACAGGTTGTTCCCTTTGATCTCAGACAGGTGATAAGAAAGCAGCGCGTTGTATCCAGAGTCTGCGTCTACAGCCCTGATCTTTGCCACAAAGTATCCCGCTTCAGCAGAATAGGGAATGGTCTCACTGTTAACAGAACCGTGCTCAGAATAGGGAGCTAGAATAGTTGGATTATTATCATTTTCATCCAGGATTAAAACGTTCACAGTAACGTTGCTGCTGAGTGGAGGAACACCAGAGTCTGTGGCCTGAACTTTAAACTGGAACGCTTTTAACTCCTCATAGTTAAAAGACTGCAGAATGATTATATCTCCAGTCTCTGAATTAACAGTTACCATAGAAGACATCTGCATCACTTTGGGAGAGCTACTAATTAAACTATAAGTTGATTTTGCATTTTCATTTAAGTCTGAATCTGTGGTTGTTAGTGTATAAATAGTAGTTCCAACTGGACTATTTTCTTTCACATAAACATTAATCACAGATTGTGTGAACTGAGGTGGGTTGTCATTGACATCAGACACTAGAATAGTAACTACACTTGTGCTCGACAGAGGCGGCGTTCCTTCATCAGTAGCCTCTATCTGTATATTATAACTGGAAATACTCTCTCTATCTAGAGGCCCATCTACCAACAAAGAATAGTAGTTTTTATAGTTGGATTTCAGTTTGAATGGCACTGAACCTGCTATCTTACAGTTTATCTGGCCGTTTTTACCCCCATCTTTATCGGTGATAGTCACCATAGCAACAGCCGTGCCTATTTCAGCGTCCTCTTTCACAGGACTCATGAGAGATGAGACTGAGATTTCAGGAGCGTTATCGTTGACGTCAATGACTTCGACTAAAACTTTGCTGTGGACGCTGCGAGGAGGAGAGCCTTTGTCTCGTGCCTGAACCCGAATCTCATATGCTTGATTTTTCTCATAATCGATATTTCCTTTCACTGTAATCTCGCCTGTATTATTATTTAGAGCAAATTTATCGGCAAGGTTTAAACGTCCTCTTTCTGTAAACGAATACACAATTTGACCATTAACACCTTCATCTATATCAGTAGCCGTCAGCGTTAACAATGCGGTGCCAATATTTGCATTTTCCTCCACTTGCACCTTGTAAAGAGATTTACTGAAGACGGGTGAATTGTCGTTAACATCCAAAACATTAACTCTGATGTGTAAAGTCCCTGTTTTGGGGGGTTTTCCTCCATCTATTGCAGTCAGAGTGAGCTCAATTACAGCTTGCTTTTCTCGATCTAATGTTTTCTGCAGCACTAACTCAGCAGAAACACCCTCGTCACTGTTTTGTATGTCCAAGGAAAAATATTCATTAGAGTTTAATTTGTACGTCTTAACTGAGTTAGTACCTACGTCTGGGTCATGAGCTATTGGTAGCGGATGTCTTTCTCCAACATATGAAGACTCAGACATCTCGAGAGCACCGATTTGTTCCGTAAATGACGGTGGATTGTCGTTAATATCATTAATTAAAATTTCAATTCTATGTAGGCTGCGAGGATTTGATGTCACAGCTTCTACATTTAATAAGCATTTTACCGTGTTAGGACAAAGCTCCTCCCGATCTATTCTGTCGTTCACGAAAAAAACTCCAGATTCTTGATTTATTTCAAAATACTGTTTTTTATATCCAGATGTAATCTGAAGACCCGAGGACTGGAGCTGATGCGCACTGAGGTTTAAATCCTTTGCCAGGTTTCCTACCGCGGTGCCTTTGTCCACCTCCTCTGAAATGGAGTAAGATATCTGAGCCACGGACCGTTCACACAGACAAAGAAGAGTGAAAAACACACATCCCACATTATTCCACTGTGTCCGAGCAGCCATTGCTGTTTAGACAAACGGAGCAGATCCTGGTCTCCGGTTTTTTGTTTTTTTTTTTTTGCTTTTATTCCTGAAAAATAAGACGTCTGTTTAGCTATCCATTCCCGTAAAAGATCCTCACTCCAGACGGCCTGACTGTGTCTGTCTGCTGATCGGACAAAGCAATAGAGTGTGATGACGTTTCACTTTGTCGTAATGATTTAAGGAGGAGTTTCCCTACGCTAGATCTAGGACTTTTGCATGGTCTCTGGCGACATCCTGTGATACTTCTGTGTCTCGTAGGATGGCAACATGTTACAACCCGAGTGCCGGTTCCGTCCGCACTCGGATCTTATATCATCATTTCCAGGCTTTGACAGCAGAGGTTTCCTTCTAGCTCCCCGGGCTCTTATTGTGACAGCGCCCGGCGGAGCTCCCTGCTGTTAAAGTCAACAGCTGTGCTGCATTCGGGGTCATTAGTGACCGGTGTTAAAAGAGGGCGCTGAATGCTCCCCGATGCAGCAGTCTGTTAAACTACCTTCTGTGAGACTTCACCTTCTTTACTACATCGTTTGACGCATCGGGCGTTCCCCGGCTCAGACGCTGTCCATTCATCTTCCACTGTAAGTTATCCTGTGATTGTCCTACCGCACTGCTGTGTGCATTATTCTCTGTTTCTGCACTTCCTAATAAAACATCACTGCAACTCACTGGTGACTGCTGGCGTCTTATGGCTCGTGAGGGCCACCGTGACACAACATAGCAAATCGTGACAAAACAGAATATGGAAACATTTACCCAAATAACACCCCCCCCCAATGCAATTATTCAAAAAATATTTTGCTCATACCACAAGGTTCATGTGTGAATATTGATTCATTTATTCTATTATGACAAAAATATAGCCTATGTACACAGCCCTAGGTTTTCCCCTCACAGTTTCAGCACCACGGAGAACACACAAACCCAACACTGAAGACCAGAATATATTTTAGAACCATGTGGACAGCACCTCGAGGCAATTTCTCATTTTCATGTCATTCCAGGTATAATTAAAACACATAAACCACATTCAGAACTGCTCCATCAAAACAAGTGAGGATGACGAGGCCACATTAAATTACCGAAGACAGCCTTTGTGTGGAAGAAATGCAAGAAATGAATGTCTAAATTCTGCTCTCAATAATAAATCTTACAGAAATGCAAGTAATGGTTTAATTATTTTGTTAAGGTTATTACATAAATAGTATAAAAGTAAAGGGACACAGCTGTTAATGCCGACTATGGAATTATTATATATTACTGACTTTGTGACAATGAAACAAAGGATGAACATTACGGGACAAAATTTGAGTAGTGAAGTTGGCCATGCCCTACCTTTTCTTGATTAGGCAACGTCTGAGTCCTGGTAAAAGTGTCTCCTCCGTTAATACTGATCAGTTCTGCATCCACAGGTGGAAACGGTGCGGGGAAAACCACTACGTCACTCTTGAGTGTGTCTGAGCTGAAACACACGTCATACTGCTGAGTAGCTTTAGAGTAAGACCAGCTCCCGTCAGGGTGGGTGGTGATCATCGGGGCGCTGTACCTGCTGAAACTGCCGTCAGTCCTGTGGCACCTGACAGCTATTAAACTGATGAGGCTGAGCAGGAAGATGACCGACACCGACACAATGGCGATGAGCAGATACAGGTTCAGATCAGAGAAGCTGTCCTCCTTTATAGGCACGTGTCTGAACTGAGTGTGGATTTCAGCTGCGCTTTCAACCACCACCACTTCAACAGACACAGTAGCTGACAGGGAGGGTTCTCCGTTATCAGAAACCAGCACCACCAAGGGGTGCGTTTTCAGGTCATTGTCACTCATTCTCCTCTTAGTCCTGATTTCTCCGGTGCTGGTTCCGATCCTGAACAGGTTGTTCCCTTTGATCTCAGACAGGTGATAAGAAAGTAACGCGTTGTATCCAGAGTCTGCGTCTACAGCCCTGATCTTTGCCACAAAGTATCCCGCTTCAGCAGAATAGGGGATGGTCTTACTGTTAACGGAACCGTGCTCAGAATAGGGAGCTAGAATAGTTGGATTATTATCATTTTCATCCAGGATTAAAACGTTCACAGTAACGTTGCTGCTGAGTGGAGGAACACCAGAGTCTGTGGCCTGAACTTTAAACTGGAACGCTTTTAACTCCTCATAGTTAAAAGACTGCAGACTGATTATATCTCCAGTCTCTGAATTAACAGTTACCATAGAAGACATCTGCATCACTTTGGGAGAGTTACTAATTAAACTAAAAGTTGATTTTGCGTTTTCATTTAAGTCTGAATCTGTGGTTGTTAGTGTATAAATAGTAGTTCCAACTGGACTATTTTCTTTCACATAAACATTAATCACAGATTGTGTGAATTGAGGTGGGTTGTCATTGACATCAGACACTAGAATAGTAACAACACTTGTGCTCGACAGAGGCGGCGTTCCTTCATCAGTAGCCTCTATCTGTATATTATAACTGGAAATACTCTCTCTATCTAGAGGTCCGTCTACCAACAAAGAATAATAGTTTTTATAGTTGGATTTCAGCTTGAATGGCACTGAACCTGCTATCTTACAGTTTATCTGGCCATTTTTACCCCCATCTTTATCGGTGATAGTCACCATAGCAACAGCCGTGCCTATTTCAGTGTCCTCTTTCACAGGACTCATGAGGGATGAGACTGAGATTTCAGGAGCATTATCGTTGACATCAATGACTTCGACTAAAACTTTGCTGTGGACGCTGCGAGGAGGAGAGCCTTTGTCTCGTGCCTGAACTCGAATCTCATATGCTTGATTTTTCTCATAATCGATATTTCCTTTCACTGTGATCTCGCCTGTATTATTATTTAGAGCAAATGTATCGGCAAGGTTTAAACGTCCCCTTTCTGTAAACGAATACACAATTTGACCATTAACACCTTCATCTATATCAGTAGCCATCAGCATTAACAATGCGGTGCCAATATTTGCATTTTCCTCCACTTGCACCTTGTAAAGAGATTTACTGAAGACGGGTGAATTGTCGTTAACATCCAAAACATTAACTCTGATGTGTAAAGTCCCTGTTTTGGGGGGTTTTCCTCCATCTATTGCAGTCAGAGTGAGCTCAATTACAGCTTGCTTTTCTCGATCTAATGTTTTCTGCAGCACTAACTCAGCAGAAACACCCTCGTCACTGTTCTGTATGTCCAAGGAAAAATATTCATTAGAGTTTAATTTGTACGTCTTAACTGAGTTAGTACCTACGTCTGGGTCATGAGCTATTGGTAGCGGATGTCTTTCTCCGACATATGAAGACTCGTACATATCAGCTGTATATAGATCTTCCATAAACGACGGTGGATTATCGTTAATATCATTAACTAAAATTTCAATTCTATGTAGGCTGCGAGGATTTGATGTCACAGCTTCTACATTTAATAAGCATTTTACCGTGTTAGGGCAAAGCTCCTCCCGATCTATTCTGTCGCTGACAAAGAGGACTCCAGATTCTTGATTTATTTCAAAATACTGTTTTTTATATCCAGATGTAATCTGAAGACCCGAGGACTGGAGCTGATGCACACTGAGATTTAAATCCTTTGCCAGGTTTCCTACCGCGGTGCCTTTGTCCACCTCCTCTGAAATGGAGTAAGATATCTGAGCCACGGACCGTTCACATAGACAAAGAAGAGTGAAAAACACACATCCCACATTATTCCACTGTGTCCGAGCAGCCATTGCTGTTTAGATAAATGTAGCAGATCCTATTATCCGTGTTTATTGGGGAAAATAAGACCTCTTTGTTTATCTATCCATTCCCGTAAAAGATCCTCACTCCAGAGGGCCTGACTGTGTCTGTCTGCTGATCGGACAAAGCAGTAGAGTATGATGACGTTTCAGTATATCGTCATGATTTAAGGAGGAGTTTTCATACACTGGTTAAATAATTTTTGCATGGTCTCTGGCGGCATCTAGTGATACTTCTGAATATCGTAATATTATACCATCTAACACAACGTTGCAAAGCACAACATTGGAAGAATTACCCAAATAAAAATTGACTAAAATTCACTTTTTAATGCAATTTCCCAAAATATATCGCTCATTGCACAATGGTAATTCATCAAGGGTGACTGAATAAATTCGTTTAATTATGAGGAAAATGTAGCTTTTTTTCCAGAGCCATTGTTTTCACAATATCAGCACCACGGAGAGAGCAAAAACAAACAGAACGCCAGAATATATTTCAGGTCCATGGACAGCATCAACGCAGTTTCTCCTTTTCAAGTCAATCCAAGTAAAACTAAAGCATACACACCACATTTTTTTTTTGTATACTATATACTTTATTAATCCACAGAGGAAAATGCAGGGCATCCACCTGGATAGATGAGACAGCTATGATATGGCACCAATCTCTTCACACACACATTCACACCTATGGCCACTTTAGTCACCAGTTAACCTAACTTGCATGTCTTTGGCCTGTGGGCTGAAACCAGAGTACCCAGGGTAAACCCATGCATACACGGGGAGAACATGCAAACACCACACAGAAGAGTCACTGATGGTCAGGGGTGGGATCAAACCCACGATGGTCAGGGGTGAACTTCTTACTGTGCTGCCACAGTGCTAACCACTGCGCCACCGAGCTGCCCGTATAGCTAAAATAGCTAGTAGTTAATATCGCTAAAACTCATTATTTACTCGCATGTTAAAGCAAGTGAGCATTAAGAGTCCATTATCATGTATGTATTATCCATGAAGGCTGTTATCAATATCGACAACATATTATGAAACAACAAAATATGCGTATTATTACTGAGCAGGAGCAGGGAAGATTGCCATTGCTTACCTTTTCTTTATTAGGTAAAGTCTGAGTCCTGGTAAAAGTGTCTCCTCCGTTAATACTGATCAGTTCTGCATCCACAGGTGGAAACGGTGCGGGGAAAACCACTACATCACTCTTGAGTGTGTCTGAGCTGAAACACACGTCGTACTGCTGAGTAGCTTTAGAGTAAGACCAGCTCCCGTCAGGGTGGGTGGTGATCATCGGGGCGCTGTACCTGCTGAAACTGCCGTCAGTCCTGTGGCACCTGACAGCTATTAAACTGATGAGGCTGAGCAGGAAGATGACTGACACCGACACAATGGCGATGAGCAGATACAGGTTCAGATCAGAGAAGCTGTCCTCCTTTATAGGCACGTTTCTGAACTGAGTCTGGATTTCAGCTGCGCTTTCAACCACCACCACTTCAACAGACACAGTAGCTGACAGGGAGGGTTCTCCATTATCAGAAACCAGCACCAACAAGGGGTGAGTTTTCAGGTCATTGTCACTCATTCGCCTCTTAGTCCTAATTTCTCCGGTGCTGGTTCCGATCCTGAACAGGTTGTTCCCTCTGATCTCAGACAGGTGATAAGAAAGCAGCGCGTTGTATCCAGAGTCTGCATCTACAGCCCTGATCTTTGCCACAAAGTACCCCGCTTCAGCAGAATAGGGGATGGTCTCACTGTTAACGGAACCGTGCTCAGAATAGGGAGCTAGAATAGTTGGATTATTATCGTTTTCATCCAGGATTAAAACGTTCACAGTAACGTTGCTGCTGAGTGGAGGAACACCAGAGTCTGTGGCCTGAACTTTAAACTGGAACGTTTTTAACTCCTCATAGTTAAAAGACTGCAGACTGATTATATCTCCAGTCTCAGAGTTTATGTTTATCATTGTAGTGAGTGGTAATGAGTTAGTGTTGTCTTTTACAATTGAATAGCTCATCTGCCCGTTTTGATCAATGTCTGCATCAACTGCTGACACAGTTTTTATAACTGCACCAACTGGACTGTTTTCTTTCACATAGACATTAATTACATTTTCAGTAAACAGAGGCTTGTTGTCATTTACATCAGAAACATGTACAGTAATAATGGTTGTGTTGGATAGAGATGGACTGCCCTCATCAGTAGCAGTTACGCTGATGTTGTACTGAGGTGCAGTTTCTCTGTCAAGAGGACCATTCACAACCAACGAATAGGAATTCTTATAATTTAGTTCTAATTTAAAAGGGACATCATTAAAGATTTTACAGTTCACCATCCCATTTTTCCCTCCATCTTTATCATGCACTGAAACAAGAGCAATGGCGGTGCCAATGGATGCATCCTCTTTTACTGTTTTTAACAGTGATGTAACAGAGATTTGTGGTGCATTGTCATTAACATCTAAAACTTCAATCAATAATTTTGCATGTGATGAGAATGGAGGTGAAGCTCCATCCCTGGCCTGTACTCGAATCTCATAAGCATTGTTTTCTTCAAAATCAAGATTATTTTTGTTTGTTACCACTCCCGTTTTTTCATCAATATCAAACATATCTGTTTGTTTCCCTTGTCCGACTTCACTGAATGAATACATTATCTCTCCATTCAAACCTGCATCCAAATCAGTAGCATTTAGTGTTATTATCGTTGTACCTATCTCAACATTTTCATGGACACTGGCTTTGTACAGTGTTTGACTGAATACAGGAGCATTATCATTACTATCTAATACATTCACTATTATAGTCATTGTCCCAGTTTTAGCAGGTGTTCCTCCGTCAATGGCAGTCAGAGTGAGTTTAATTACAGACAGTTTTTCTCGGTCTAAAACTCTCCTAAGCACCAGTTCAGGAGTCACGCGCTCTCCTTTATGAGTATCTAGAGAAAAATGTTCATTTTGACTGAGCTTGTAAGTACTGATTGTGTTTTTACCGACATCTGCATCTTGAGCTAGAGGGAGTGGAAATTTTGCACCCGGTGCTGTGTTCTCGCCAATGTTCATGGACTGAGACCTGGTTTGAAAGGAGGGTGAGTTGTCATTCACATCTAAAATGATCATCTCAACCCGATACAGTTTCAGTGGGTTATTTATAACTGCTTCTAAATCAAGTGAACACTTAAGTTCGTCCCCACAGAGCTCCTCTCTGTCTATTCTCTTGTTAACATGGAGGACTCCAGTCTTTAAATTTACCTCGAAATATTTTCTAGCTGATCCTTCAACGATCTGAAACACGCGGGGCTCCAAATCCTGGACATTGATGTTCAGATCCTTGGCGATATTTCCAACAACAGCCCCCACATTTACCTCCTCTGACACTGAGTAAGAGAGCTGCCCAGACACCGCTTCCCAACAACAGTCCAGCAGCACAAAGAAGAAACAAATCCACACACGGCTCCTTCTCCCCGGTATATTCATAATTCCAGTGATCGGCACTAGCCACATTCATTAATGGTCCAGAAACGTCACAAAATGAAGAATTTATGCCTCATCCAAATTTAAAATCATTTTTAAACCACCACAGAATCGTCGACTCGACCTCCCCGTTCACCCTCTTCTTCTCTTTGTGATAAACGTCTAAGCTACATCATCATCATCATCATCCTCTGAATCAGGGAGGAGCCGCGAGCTACTGAAGTCGAACTTGAGATGTGATGGTCTCCAATGTCCCCGTGTGGCCACTTTTGAGAACTGCACTCAGTATCGTGCTAGAAACACGGGAAAAGGAATACTCAAAAATATTAATTTGACTTAACCACAAAACAAACAAAAAAACTATATTAATCTATATCAAGCATAATATTTTTATTATGATTTCCTGTGTTTTTTTACGGGTTTCTTTCCCATCAGTATAAGTTTGGTTACATAAAATGAATAACTGTAAATTCACAGATTGCATGTTTCCTTTGAAGTTTTATTCTCTTGCTCTTCAAATAAACATGTAATGCTGCATCCCAGCAACTGATTAAACAGCATCTATTCAGCACCATAGTTACATTCAGTTCAATAAGCAAAACTTTGTCTCAGTTTATGAACACTCACTAATTCAGGATATCAACCACCAACACCATTACACACATAAACCTACATCACATATTACTACCCAAATTTGGCACCTGCAGGTCCTGACATTTGCTTGAAAAGTACATTTGGAATATTGTGTTGAGCACCACAACTTGAGACCCTCGCTCAGATTAATAAACAGACAGTTTGCACTGATTTGATTAGAAATCCATCAACTTGAATCACTAACAATTATTTCAACCTTCAATGTATTGTTCATATGTATGTACTTCAATGCAAAAGAGCACTAAAAGATCAAATACTATTACTACATCATTTCCCTTTCAGTTCTTAGCATAACAGTTTAATATGAATTATTTGTTTTCAGTCTTACCTTTTCTTTACTGGGTAAAGTCTGAGTCCTGGTAAAAGTGTCTCCTCCGTTAATACTGATCAGTTCTGCATCCACAGGTGGAAACGGTGCGGGGAAAACCACTACATCACTCTTGAGTGTGTCTGAGCTGAAACACACGTCGTACTGCTGAGTAGCTTTAGAGTAAGACCAGCTCCCATCAGGGTGGGTGGTGATCATCGGGGCGCTGTACCTGCTGAAACTGCCGTCAGTCCTGTGGCACCTGACAGCTATTAAAGTGATGAGGCTGAGCAGGAAGATGACCGACACCGACACGATGGCGATGAGCAGATTCAGGTTCAGATCAGAGAAGCTGTCCTCCTTTATAGGCACGTTTCTGAACTGAGTGTGGATTTCAGCTGTGTTTTCAACCACCACCACTTCAACAGATACAGTAGCTGACAGGGAGGGTTCTCCGTTATCAGAAACCAGCACCACCAAGGGGTGAGTTTTCAGGTCGTTGTCACTCATTCTCCTCTTAGTCCTGATTTCTCCGGTGCTGGTTCCGATCCTGAACAGGTTGTTTCCTTTGATCTCAGACATGTGATAAGAAAGCAGTGCATTGTATCCAGAGTCTGCATCTACAGCCCTGATCTTTGCCACAAAGTATCCCGCTTCAGCAGAATAGGGGATGGTCTCACTGTTAACGGAACCGTGCTCAGAATAGGGAGCTAGAATAGTTGGATTATTATCATTTTCATCCAGGATTAAAACATTCACAGTGACGTTGCTACTGAGTGAAGGAACACCAGAGTCTGTGGCCTGAACTTTAAACTGGAACGTTTTTAACTCCTCATAGTTAAAAGACTGCAGACTGATTATATCTCCAGTCTCAGAGTTTATGTTTATCATTGTAGTGAGTGGTAATGAGTTAGTGTTGTCTTTTACAATTGAATAGCTCATCTGCCCATTTTGATCAATATCTGCATCAACTGCTGACACAGTTTTTATAACTGCACCAACTGGACTGTTTTCTTTCACATAGACATTAATTACATCTTCAGTAAACAGAGGCTTGTTGTCATTTACATCAGAAACATGTACAGTAATAATGGTTGTGTTGGATAGAGATGGACTGCCCTCATCAGTAGCAGTTACTCTGATGTTGTACTGAGGTGCAGTTTCTCTGTCAAGAGGACCATTCACAACCAACGAATAGGAATTCTTATAATTTAGTTCTAATTTAAAAGGGACATCATTAAAGATTTTACAGTTCACCATCCCATTTTTCCCTCCATCTTTATCATGCACTGAAACAAGAGCAATGGCGGTGCCAATGGATGCATCCTCTTTTACAGTTTTTAACAGCGATGTAACAGAGATTTGTGGTGCATTGTCATTAACATCTAAAACTTCAATCAATAATTTTGCATGTGATGAGAGTGGAGGTGAAGCTCCATCCCTGGCCTGTACTCGAATCTCATAAGCATTGTTTTCTTCAAAATCAAGATTATTTTTGTTTGTTACCACTCCCGTTTTTTCATCAATATCAAACATATCTGTTTGTTTCCCTTGTCCGACTTCACTGAATGAATACATTATCTCTCCATTCAAACCTGCATCCAAATCAGTAGCATTTAGTGTTATTATCGTTGTTCCTATCTCAACATTTTCATGGACACTGGCTTTGTACAGTGTTTGACTGAATACAGGAGCATTATCATTAATATCTAATACACTCACTATTATAATCATTGTCCCAGTTTTAGCAGGTGTTCCTCCATCGATGGCAGTCAGAGTGAGTTTAATTACAGACAGTTTTTCTCGGTCCAAAACTCTCCTAAGCACCAGTTCAGGAGTCACGCGCTCTCCTTTATGAGTATCGAGAGAAAAATGTTCATTTTGACTGAGCTTGTAAGTACTGATTGTGTTTTTACCGACATCTGCATCTTGAGCTAGAGGGAGTGGAAATTTTGCACCCGGTGCTGTGTTCTCGCCAATGTTCATGGACTGAGACCTGGTTTGAAAGGAGGGTGAGTTGTCATTCACATCTAAAATGATAATCTCAACCCGATACAGTTTCAGTGGGTTATTTATAACTGCTTCTAAATCAAGTGAACATTTAAGTTCGTCCCCACAGAGCTCCTCTCTGTCTATTCTCTTGTTAACATAGAGGACTCCCGTCTTTAAATTTACCTCAAAATATTTTCTAGCTGATCCTTCAACAATCTGAAACATGCGGGGTTCCAGATCCTGGACATTGATGTTCAGATCCTTGGCGATATTTCCAACAACAGCCCCCACATTTACCTCCTCTGACACTGAGTAAGAGAGCTGCCCAGACACCGCTTCCCAACAACAGTCCAGCAGCACAAAGAAGAAACAAATCCACACACGGCTCCTTCTCCCCGGTATATTCATAATTCCAATGATCAGCACTAGCCACATTCATTAATGGTCCAGAAACGTCACAAAATGAAGAATTTATGCCTCATCCAAATTTAAAATCATTTTTAAACCACCACAGAATCGTCGACTCGACCTCCCCGTTCACCCTCTTCTTCTCTTTGTGATAAACGTCTGAGCTACATCATCATCATCATCATCATCCTCTGAATCAGGGAGGAGCCGCGAGCTACTGAAGTCGAACTTGAGATGTGATGGTCTCCAATGTCCCCGTGTGGCCATTTTTGAGAACTGCACTCAGTAACGTGCTAGAAACACGGGAAAAGGAATACTCACAAAAATATTAATTTGACTTAACCACAAAACAAAAACAAAAAAACTATATTAATCTATATCAAGCATAATATTTTTATTATGATTTCCTATGATGTTTTTTACGGGTTTCTTCCCCATCAGTATAAGTTTGGTTACATAAAATGAATAACTGTAAATTCACAGATTTCATGTTTCCTTTGAAGTTTTATTCTCTTGCTCTTCAAATAAACATGTAATGCTGCATCCCAGCAACTGATTAAACAACATCTATCCAGCACCATAGTTACATTCAGTTCAATAAGCAAAACTTTGTCTCAGTTATGAACACTCACTAACTAGTTCAGGATCCTGGTCCAGGTCCTGACATTTGCTTGAAAAGTACATTTGGAATATTGTGTTGAGCACCACAACTTGAGACCCTCGCTCAGATTAATGAACAGACAGTTTGCACTGATTTGATTAGAAATCCATCAACTTGAATCACTAACAATTATTTCAACCTTCAATGTATTGTTCATATGTATGTACTTCAACGCAAAAGAGCACTAAAAGATCAAATGCTATTACTACATCATTTCCCTTTCAGTTCTTAGCATAACAGTTTAATATGAATTATTTGTTTTCAGTCTTACCTTTTCTTTATTAGGTAAAGTCTGAGTCCTGGTAAAAGTGTCTCCTCCGTTAATACTGATCAGTTCTGCATCCACAGGTGGAAACGGTGCGGGGAAAACAACTACGTCACTCTTGAGTGTGTCTGAGCTAAAACACACGTCATACTGCTGAGTAGCTTTAGAGTAAGACCAGCTCCCATCGGGGTGGGTGGTGATCATTGGGGCGCTGTACCTGCTGAAACTGCCGTCAGTCCTGTGACACCTGACAGCTATTAAACTGATGAGGCTGAGCAGGAAGATGACCGACACCGACACAATGGCGATGAGCAGATACAGGTTCAGATCAGAGAAGCTGTCCTCCTTTATAGGCACATTTCTGAACTGAGTGTGGATTTCAGCTGTGCTTTCAACCACCACCACTTCAACAGACACAGTAGCTGACAGGGAGGGTTCTCCATTATCAGAAACCAGCAACACCAAGGGGTGAGTTTTCAGGTCATTGTCACTCATTCTCCTCTTAGTCCTGATTTCTCCGGTGCTGGTTCCGATCCTGAACAGGTTGTTTCCTTTGATCTCAGACAGGTGATAAGAAAGCAGCGCGTTGTATCCGGAGTCTGCGTCTACAGCCCTGATCTTTGCCACAAAGTATCCCGCTTCAGCAGAATAGGGGATGGTCTCACTGTTAACTGAACCATGCTCAGAATAGGGAGCTAGAATAGTTGGATTATTATCGTTTTCATCCAGGATTAAAACGTTCACAGTGACGTTGCTGCTGAGTGGAGGAACACCAAAGTCTGTGGCCTGAACTTTAAACTGGAACGTTTTTAACTCCTCATAGTTAAAAGACTGCAGACTGATTATATCTCCAGTCTCTGAGTTTATGTTTATCATTGTGGAAACTGGCACTGTGGTGTATTCAGTCAGTAAAGAGTAGCTCACCCGACCAGTTATACCTGCGTCAGCATCAGTTGCAGACACTACTTTTAAAACTGTCCCCACTGGACTATTTTCTTTCACAAAGATATTAATTACATTCTCTAAAAACAAAGGCGCGTTGTCATTTACATCAGAAACCTTAATTACAACCACTGCAACGCTGGAAAGAGGCGGGGTGCCCTCATCTGTTGTTCTGATAGTGACATTATAGTGCGAAACAAGTTCCCTATCTAGAGCTCCACCAATAACCAAAGAATAATAATTCCTGTAATTTGTCTCCAGCTTAAATGGAACAGAATCCAATATCTCAAATTTCACTTCGCCATTCTTGCCGCCATCTTCATCGAGAACTGAAACGAGAGCGACGGCTGTGCCAATTTCGGCGTCCTCTGCCACCACATTAAGCAGTGACGTCACTGTGATGTCAGGGGCATTGTCGTTTATGTCCACCACCTCTATCAGTACTTTACACTGAGCTGTTAACGGAGGCTGTCCTTTATCAGCAGCCTGCACTCGAATCTCAAAAGCAGGGTGTGTTTCAAAGTCAATGATTCCTTTAACTTTGATTAAGCCTGACTGAGACTCGATTTCAAATATTTCCAAAGCATGGTCTTGATCTTTGGAGTTTAGTGAATATACGATGTCTTTGTTTGGGCCCTCATCAGCGTCTGTGGCCGTCACTGTTACAACAGTAGCGCCAGTCGGTGCATTTTCTTGAATGCTCGTTTTATATAAAGACTTTGTAAAAACTGGGATATTATCATTGATGTCCATAACATTAATTACTATTTCTGATGTGCCAGATTTGGGCGGTATCCTGCCATCTAAAGCCGTTAGTATGAGCTTCACTGCAGCCTGCTTCTCCCTGTCAAGGGCCTTCCGCAGGACTAACTCAGCAGACACACTCTCTCCTTTGTGCACCGCTAAAGAAAAATATTCATTCGTGTTCAGCTTGTATGTGCTGATCCCATTTTTGCCAACATCTGCATCGTAGGCCGACAGCACAGGGAAAGTAGTTCCCGGCAAAACACTCTCCGCTATGTCGATGGTTTGTGTTCTGGCGCTGAAAGATGGAGCATTATCGTTGACGTCCACAATATTAACTTCTATACGGTACAGTTTCAGCGGGCTATTGATTACAGCCTCCACGTTTATTGTGCATTTCTGAGCTTTGGCACAAAGCGCTTCTCTGTCTATCCTCTCGCTGACCAAGAGGAGCCCCGTCTTTAAATTCACATCAAAATACTTTTTCTTCGACCCAGTAACGATCTGAAACATACGCGACTCCAAATCTTGCACGTTAAGGTTCAGATCCTTTGCCAGATTCCCCACAGATGTTCCCAGGTTCACCTCCTCTGACACGGAATAGGAGAGCTGCCCGGTTGCCGCTCCCATGTTACACTCCAAGACAACGAGCGCCAGATATATTCCAAAGAATGTCTTTCTCCCGGGTGGATGCATACTTCCATACGACGAGCGCAAACTATAGATCCGTATATAGGCTAGATATCCATTTATTAGTAGCAAGAAATCCTATGAAACACTAAAATAATTCTGCGGCTTCTCCCTTCATCCCGTGTCGCCTCGCTTCATTCTAACAAAGCACAGATTAACAAAAAAGACCTTTCAACGTGGGATGGGCCTTCAATACGTCACCGACCTGCTCACGGTGTTAGAGTCTAGACTGTCACCCAATGGACATCTGAAATAACTGCAATGTACTGAAAATGAAAAGGAAAAGCTCTTTCCTTTTTTTAATATCAGTTAACTATGTCAGCAATCATCAGAACACAAAGGAACTTCTGTTATCACTGTGAAGCAAACAATCACAATGATGTAAAGATACATGTTTCAGGACCATGGACAGAGAATCATGATACGCCACATCTCAGCAAATAAACTTATTTTTAATCTTATGCACTTCTATGCTGTACACATAAATGCAAACTTATGAAAATCACAAATTAAAGAAATGTTTAAACTTTTTTTATTAATTATAGAAAACTTTGCATTGGCATCCCCAGTATTATTAGTGTGGCATTAGATCTTAGCTGTTCTCTACTTGAGATTTGATGTGGCCTTAAAAAAAAGACAAAGGTGTCTCTTCAAGGTTTGATTTTCTAAAACATGAAATTAGAGGTGGCGCAGGGGACTATTTTCCTACAAAATCCACCAGATTAATTAGAAAGTTACATTTTTGTCCAATTAAACCCAAAATGTGTGTTGCAAGGTTGCAACGGAGGAAAGAAACTTATGGTGTATACAAGTGTAAAAACGCTATCTTCAGTAATTTAATAATGAATAGCATTGATACAGATAATCTTTTGAAGATACAGAAGATAATAGTTTTACAAAAGAAATTAAACCCTTACCTTTTCTTTATTAGGTAAAGTCTGAGTCCTGGTAAAAGTGTCTCCTCCGTTAATACTGATCAGTTCTGCATCCACAGGTGGAAACGGTGCGGGGAAAACCACTACATCACTCTTGAGTGTGTCTGAGCTGAAACACACGTCATACTGCTGAGTAGCTTTAGAGTAAGACCAGCTCCCGTCAGGGTGGGTGGTGATCATCGGGGCGCTGTACCTGCTGAAACCGCCGTCAGTCCTGTGGCACCTGACAGCTATTAAACTGATGAGGCTGAGCAGGAAGATGACTGACATCGACACGATGGCGATGAGCAGATACAGGTTCAGATCAGAGAAGCTGTCCTCCTTTATAGGCACGTGTCTGAACTGAGTGTGGATTTCAGCTGCGCTTTCAACCACCACCACTTCAACAGACACAGAAGCTGACAGGGAGGGTTCTCCGTTATCAGAAACCAGCACCACCAAGAGGTGAGTTTTCAGGTCATTGTCACTCATTCTCCTCTTAGTCCTGATTTCTCCGGTGCTGGTTCCGATCCTGAACAGGTTGTTTCCTTTGATCTCAGACAGGTGATAAGAAAGCAGTGCATTGTATCCAGAGTCTGCATCTACAGCCCTGATCTTTGCCACAAAGTACCCCACTTCAGCAGAATAGGGAATGGTCTCACTGTTAACGGAACCATGCTCAGAATAGGGAGCTAGAATAGTTGGATTATTATCGTTTTCATCCAGGGTTAAAATGTTCACAGTAACGTTGCTGCTGAGTGGAGGAACACCAGAGTCTGTGGCCTGAACTTTAAACTGGAACGTTTTTAACTCCTCATAGTTAAAAGACTGCAGACTGACTATATCTCCAGTCTCTGAGTTTATGTTTATCATTGTAGTGAGTGGTAATGAGTTAGTGTTGTCTTTTACAATTGAATAGCTCATCTGCCCGTTTTGATCAATATCTGCATCAACTGCTGACACAGTTTTTATAATTGCACCAACTGGACTGTTTTCTTTCACATAGACATTAATTACATCTTCAGTAAACAGAGGCTTGTTGTCATTTACATCAGAAACATGTACAGTAATAATGGTTGTGTTGGATAGAGATGGACTGCCCTCATCAGTAGCAGTTACTCTGATGTTGTACTGAGGTGCAGTTTCTCTGTCAAGAGGACCATTCACAACCAACGAATAGGAATTCTTATAATTTAGTTCTAATTTAAAAGGGACATCATTAAAGATTTTACAGTTCACCATCCCATTTTTCCCTCCATCTTTATCATGCACTGAAACAAGAGCAATGGCGATGCCGATGGATGCATCCTCTTTTACAGTTTTCAGCAGCGACGTAATAGAGATTTGTGGTGCATTGTCATTAACATCTAAAACTTCAATCAATAATTTTGCATGTGATGAGAGTGGAGATGAAGCTCCATCACTGGCCTGTACTCGAATCTCATAAGCATTGTTTTCTTCAAAATCAAGATTATTTTTGTTTGTTATCACTCCCGTTTTTTCATCAATATCAAACATATCTGTTTGTTTCCCTTGTCCGACTTCACTGAATGAATACATTATCTCCCCATTCAAACCTGCATCCAAATCAGTAGCATTTAGTGTTATTATCGTTGTACCTATCTCAACATTTTCATGGACACTGGCTTTGTACAGTGTTTGACTGAATACAGGAGCATTATCATTACTATCTAATACACTCACTATTATAGTCATTGTCCCAGTTTTAGCAGGTGTTCCTCCGTCGATGGCAGTCAGAGTGAGTTTAATTACAGACAGTTTTTCTCGGTCTAAAACTCTCCTAAGCACCAGTTCAGGAGTCACGCGCTCTCCTTTATGAGTATCGAGAGAAAAATGTTCATTTTGACTGAGCTTGTAAGTACTGATTGTGTTTTTACCGACATCTGCATCTTGAGCTAGAGGGAGTGGAAATTTTGCACCCGGTGCTGTGTTCTCGCCAATGTTCATGGACTGAGACCTGGTTTGAAAGGAGGGGGGATTGTCATTCACATCTAAAATGATCATCTCAACCCGATACAGTTTCAGTGGGTTATTTATAACTGCTTCTAAATCAAGTGAACATTTAAGTTCGTCCCCACAGAGCTCCTCTCTGTCTATTCTCTCGTTAACATAGAGGACTCCAGTCTTTAAATTTACCTCAAAATATTTTCTAGCTGATCCTTCAACAATCTGAAACATGCGGGGCTCCAAATCCTGGACATTGATGTTCAGATCCTTGGCGATATTTCCAACAACAGCCCCCACATTTACCTCCTCTGACACTGAGTAAGAGAGCTGCCCAGACACCGCTTCCCAACAACAGTCCAGCAGCACAAAGAAGAAACAAATCCACACACGGCTCCTTCTCCCCGGTATATTCATAATTCCAATGATCAGCACTAGCCACATTCATTAATGGTCCAGAAACGTCACAAAATGAAGAATTTATGCCTCATCCAAATTTAAAATCATTTTTAAACCACCACAGAATCGTCGACTCGACCTCCCCGTTCACCCTCTTCTTCTCTTTGTGATAAACGTCTGAGCTACATCATCATCATCATCATCATCATCATCCTCTGAATCAGGGAGGAGCCGCGAGCTACTGAAGTCGAACTTGAGATGTGATGGTCTCCAATGTCCCCGTGTGGCCATTTTTGAGAACTGCACTCAGTATCGTGCTAGAAACACGGGAAAAGGAATATTCACAAAAATATTAATTTGACTTAACCACAAAACAAAACAAAAAAAAAACTATATTAATCTATATCAAGCATAATATTTTTATTATGATTTCCTGTGTTTTTTACGGGTTTCTTTCCCATCAGTATAAGTTTTGTTACATAAAATGAATAACTAAATTCACAGATTTCATGTTTCCTTTGAAGTTTTATTCTCTTGCTCTTCAAATAAACATGTAATGCTGCATCCCAGCAACTGATTAAACAGCATCTATTCAGCACAATAGTTACATTCTGTTCAATAAGCAAAACTTTGTCTCAGTTTATGAACACTCACTAACTAATTCAGGATATCAACCACCAACACCATTACACACATAAAGCTACATCACATATTACTACCCAAATTTGGCACCTGCAGGTCCTGACATTTGCTTGAAAAGTACATTTGGAATATTGTGTTGAGCACCACAACTTGAGACTCTTGCTCAGATTAATGAACAGACAGTTTGCACAGATTTGATTAGAAATCCATCATCTTGAGTCGCTAACAATTATTTCAACTTTCAATGTATTGTTCATATGTATGTACTTAAACACAAAAGAGCACTAAAAGATCAAATAGTATTACCACATCATTTCCCTTTCAGTTCTTAGCATAACAGTTTAATGTGAATTATTCGTTTTCAGTCTTACCTTTTCTTTACTGGGTAAAGTCTGAGTCCTGGTAAAAGTGTCTCCTCCGTTAATACTGATCAGTTCAGCATCCACAGGTGGAAACGGTGCGGGGAAAACCACTACGTCACTCTTGAGTGTGTCTGAGCTGAAACACACGTCATACTGCTGAGTAGCTTTAGAGTAAGACCAGCTCCCATCAGGGTGGGTGGTGATCATCGGGGCGCTGTACCTGCTGAAACTGCTGTCGGTCCTGTGACACCTGACAGCTATTAAACTGATGAGGCTGAGCAGGAAGATGACCGACACCAACACAATGGCGATGAGCAGATACAGGTTCAGATCAGAGAAGCTGTCCTCCTTTATAGGCACGTGTCTGAACTGAGTGTGGATTTCAGCTGCGCTTTCAACCACCACCACTTCAACAGACACAGTAGCTGACAGGGAGGGTTCTCCGTTATCAGAAACCAGCACCACCAAGGGGTGAGTTTTCAGGTCATTGTCACTCATTCGCCTCTTAGTCCTGATTTCCCCGGTGCTGGTTCCGATCCTGAACAGGTTGTTCCCTTTGATCTCAGACAGGTGATAAGAAAGCAGTGCATTGTATCCAGAGTCTGCGTCTACAGCTCTGATCTTTGCCACAAAGTATCCCGCTTCAGCAGAATAGGGGATGGTCTCACTGTTAACGGAACCGTGCTCAGAATAGGGAGCTAGAATAGTTGGATTATTATCATTTTCATCCAGGATTAAAACGTTCACAGTGACGTTGCTGCTGAGTGGAGGAACACCAGAGTCTGTGGCCTGAACATTAAACTGGAACGTTTTTAACTCCTCATGGTTAAAAGACTGCAGACTGATTATATCTCCAGTCTCTGAGTTTATGTTTATCATTGTAGTGAGTGGTAATGAGTTAGTGTTATCTTGTAAAATTGAATAGCTCACCTGCCCATTCTGATTAATATCTGCATCAACTGCTGACACAGTTTTTATAACTGCACCAACTGGACTGTTTTCTTTCATGCAGACATTGATTATACTTTCAGTAAACAGAGGTTTGTTATCGTTTACATCAGAAATATGTACAGTAATGATGGCTGTGTTGGATAGAGATGGACTGCCCTCATCAGTAGCAGTTATGCTGATGTTGTACTGAGGTGCAGTTTCTCTGTCAAGAGGACCATCAACCATCAATGAATAGGAGTTCTTGTAATTTGACTCTAGTTTGAATGGGACATCTTTAGAGATTTTACAGATCACCATACCATTTTTACCTCCATCTTTATCATGCACTGAGACAAGAGCAATAGCGGTGCCTATCGGTGCATCCTCTTTTACAGTTTTCAACAGCGATGTCACTGAAATTTCAGGTGCATTGTCATTAACATCTAAAACTTCAATCAATAATTTTGTATTTGATGTCATTGGTGATAAAGCCCCATCCCTGGCCTGTACTCGAAGTTCAAAGGCATTATTCTCTTCAAAGTTAATATTCTTTTTATTTGTCACAGTCCCTGTTTTTTCATCTATATCAAACAGATCTGTATGTTTACCATGATCTAGTTCGATAAATGAATATGATATTTGTCCATTCTGACCTGCATCTAAATCAGTCGCATTTAGGGTTATTATTGATGTGCCAATCATAACGTTCTCATACACTCCTGCTTTATACAATGTTTGGCTAAAAACTGGAGCATTATCATTATTATCCAATACATTTACTATTATACTCATAGTCCCAGATTTTGCAGGTGTTCCTCCGTCAACAGCAGTCAGTGTGAGTTTCATTACAGACTGTCTTTCTCTGTCCAAAACTTTCTGAAGCACCAGTTCAGGCGTAACAGTCTCCCCTTTATGTGTAGCCAGAGAGAAGTGTGCGTTTTGACTCAGCTTGTAGGTGTTGACAGAATTTTTCCCTACATCTGCATCATGAGCTCGTTTCAGTGGAAATTTTGCCCCTGCAGCCGTATTCTCAGTTATGTTAATTATTTGAGAGGTACTCATAAATGCTGGGGAATTATCGTTCACATCCAGAATAATTATCTCAATACGGTACAGCTTTAAGGGATTATTTATAACAGCTTCTACACCGAGTGAACATTTTGTTTCATCGCTGCAGAGCTCCTCTCTGTCTATTCTCTCATTAACGTAGAGGACCCCGGTCTTTAGATTTACCTCGAAATATTTTGTCTTTGATCCTGCAACGATCTGAAACATGCGGGGCTCCAAATCCTGGACATTAATGTTCAGATCTTTGGCCACATTTCCAACAACAGTCCCCGGATTCACCTCCTCTGAGACAGAGTAAAAGAGCTGCTCGGACACAGCTCCTTGATAAGAGTCCAGCAGTGCAAACAGCAGATATATCCACACACGGTTTGATCCATGCTGTAAATCCATAGCTGCATACAAAGGAAGGCACACGATGCGTAATCCGTATATGTTAAAGCAAGCACGAAACTAAGATCATTGAGGAATAGTTCCAAGCAGGTATTTAAGCATGCTCTAAACTAGAAACTGCAGCCGTCCTTTGTCGTCTGTCTTCTCTTTGTTACACAGCCCACAAATACATCACCAGCTCACTCTGAGAGGGAGGAGCCCGAACTCACCAAACAAATGTCACGGTCTACAGTGTCTCCATGTGGACATGGGTGTTAAACACCCCCTTTATAGCACAAGACCAAGAATTTGCGATTTTATATTTTAAATAATAAATAAGAAAAACTGAGCAACTGATGATAATAACATTTAGAGGTGAGAAATGTGCAGAATGTGCAGAATTGTCTATAAAAAATTGAATTTCTTTGGTGATTCCTTGCTAAATAAAGTCTAGTTGTAGGTGAATGTGCGTGTCCCTTTAAAAAAAAAAAGAAAATTTAAAAATGAGATTCAAAAAGTGTATTTCTCCATTGTTCAGCATTTTGCAAGCGAAATATGTATTTTTACACAATGCAAGTGAATGTGGATTTCAGAAACCAATGTTCAAGAAGTTTAATTCAGCACCATGGACAGCAAGCCCTGTTGTCCTGTCACCAAACTGGCAGTAACATGTACAATATTTTATATTGACAATTCTTCAGAGATGCACGCTTGTGGATATAAATCCCCTATAAAAACAAATCTACATTGTCTAAAATGGTTTCTTATGCCCCCTTTTCTACAAAAAAAAAGCTTTCATTGTGTTACAGTTTCGTGTCAAAATCTTTTCACTTTTCCTCCTGCTTCAAACACTAGGATCTGTGAATAGGTCCACACACATCCCACAGGGCTAATGGTGGCTAGTGCTACATTCAACAGAACAAATCCTGTGATAAAAAGACTTAATGGTTGAAGGACATGCCCAGTTGTATGCACGGTGGCCCAGAAAAATGACAAAAAGCAGCTGTCTGAAAATGCTGGCTCTGGAGGCTAACTTCAGCTAGAGTCCTCATTGGCTCAACACTACAGACCTGATATAGTCACATGACCAAAATTGCTCCGTCTTAACTTGCCTTTATTCAGGGAGCGAGACTTAACTGAAATCTCACAGCAAAAAAAAAAAAAAAAAAAAAAGGAGACATGACACATTTGAGTGATTTCACTCGGTCTGTCTTGTAAATCATAAAAAAAAATATGTTACAAACATGTTAATAAGAAAAAAAACTCAATTTCTGGCAGACTCACTTTAGGAAATAACTCAAGAGATTTGCAAGCTGAGATATTTAATGACTTTCAAGCACATTTGGATATTAAAATAAGTCACAAAATTGTTGCTCAACAAATAAATACAACTGATTTAGAATCTTCTTACCTTCTCTTTACTGGGTAAAGTCTGAGTCCTGGTAAAAGTGTCTCCTCCGTTAATACTGATCAGTTCAGCATCCACAGGTGGAAACGGTGCGGGGAAAACCACTACGTCACTCTTGAGTGTGTCTGAGCTAAAACACACGTCATACTGCTGAGTAGCTTTAGAGTAAGACCAGCTCCCATCAGGGTGGGTGGTGATCATCGGGGCGCTGTACCTGCTGAAACTGCCGTCAGTCCTGTGGCACCTGACAGCTATTAAACTGATGAGGCTGAGCAGGAAGATGACCGACACCGACACAATGGCGATGAGAAGATACAGGTTCAGATCAGAGAAGCTGTCCTCCTTTATAGGCACGTGTCTGAACTGAGTGTGGATTTCAGCTGTGCTTTCATCCACCACCACTTCAACAGACACAGTAGCTGACAGGGAGGGTTCTCCGTTATCAGAAACCAGCACCACCAAGGGGTGAGTTTTCAGGTCATTGTCACTCATTCTCCTCTTAGTCCTGATTTCTCCGGTGCTGGTTCCGATCCTGAACAGGTTGTTTCCTTTGATCTCAGACAGGTGATAAGAAAGCAGCGCGTTGTATCCAGAGTCTGCGTCTACAGCCCTGATCTTTGCCACAAAGTATCCCACTTCAGCAGAATAGGGGATGGTCTCACTATTAACGGAACCGTGCTCAGAATAGGGAGCTAGAATAGTTGGATTATTATCATTTTCATCCAGGATTAAAACGTTTACAGTGACGTTACTGCTGAGTGGAGGAACACCAGAGTCTGTAGCTTGAACTTTAAACTGGAACGTTTTCAACTCCTCATAGTTAAAAGACTGCAGACTGATTATATCTCCAGTCTCTGAATTAATGTTTATCATTGCTGAGAGAGGTATTGAGTTAGTGTTATCTTTTATAATTGAGTAACTCACGTGACCATTTTGTTGAATATCTGCATCTACTGCTGACACAGTTTTTATAATTTCACCTACTGGACTGTTTTCTTTCACATAGACATTGATTATACTTTCAGTAAACAGAGGTCTGTTATCATTTACATCAGAAACATGTACAGTAATGATGGTTGTGTTGGACAGAGATGGACTGCCTTCATCAGTAGCAGTTATGGTGATGTTGTATTGAGGTGCAGTTTCTCTGTCAAGAGGACCATCAACCACTAATGAATAGGAATTCTTGTAGTTTGACTCTAGTTTGAATGGCACATCAGAGATTTTACAGTTCACCATACCATTTTTCCCTCCATCTTTATCACGCACTGAGACAAGGGCAATGGCGGTGCCAATAGATGCGTCCTCCTTCACAATTTCCAACAGTGATGTCACTGAAATTTCAGGTGCATTATCATTTATATCTAACACTTGGATCAGCAGTTTTGCGTGTGAAGTCATGGGGAAAACGGCTCTATCACTGGCCTGTACTCTGATTTCAAATGCAGTATTTTCTTCAAAATCGATAATCTTTTTATTTGTTACTATGCCAGTTTGTTCATCTATAGCAAACACATCAGGTTGCCTCCCTCGATCAAGCTTACTGAGAGAGTATGACACATGTCCATTATAGCCCACATCTAAATCAGTAGCATTTATTGTCAGTATTGATGTTCCTATCTTCACATTCTCATATACAGATGCTTTGTACAGCGTCTGGCTGAATACAGGAGCATTATCATTAATATCTAATACATTTACTATTATAGTCATAGTGCCAGATTTAGCAGGTGTTCCTCCATCAATGACCGTCAGAGTGAGTTTAATTTCAGGTTGTTTTTCTCGGTCTAAAACTTTCTGAAGCACCAATTCAGGATTAATACTCTCTCCTTTATGTGTAAGTAGGGAAAAATATTCATTTTGACTAAGTTTGTAAGTACTGACTGAATTTTTTCCAACATCTACATCTTCAGCAGCATGCAGGGGAAATTTTGTCCCCATTGCTGTATTCTCAGTAACATTTATCAATTGTGACGTAATGAGAAATGACGGGGAATTGTCATTTACATCCACTATATTAATTTCTATCCGGTACAGTTTGAGTGGATTATTAATAACTGCTTCTAAATCAAGTGAACATTTAAGTTCATTCCCACAGAGCTCCTCTCGGTCTATTCTCTCGTTGACATAGAGGACTCCAGTCTTTAGATTTACCTCGAAATATTTCTTCTTTGATCCTGCAACGATCTGAAACATGCGGGCCTCCAAATCCTGGACATTGATGTTCAGATCTTTGGCCACATTTCCAACAACAGCCCCCACATTTACCTCCTCCGAGACGGAGTAAGAGAGCTGCCCGGACACCGCTTCCCAACAACAGTCCAGCAGCACAAAGAAGAAACAAATCCACATGCGGCTCCTTCTCCCCGGTATATTCATAATTCCAAACATCCGCAAAAACACAGACTAAAACGATCCAGAAACGTGACAAAAAACAACAATTTATGCCTCGTCCTAATTAAATATAATTTTAAACTAGCACAAACTCGTCGACCCGTCCTTCCCGTTCGCCCTCTTCTTCTCTTTGTTATAAACGTCTGAGATGCATCATCATCATCCTCTGAATCTGGGAGGAGCCGCGAGCGACTGAAGTCGAACTCGAGATGTGATGGTCTACAGTCTCCCCATGTGGACATTTGTGAGAACTGCACTGAAGCTGGAATATACCCACAAAATATTGAGAAGACATAAAAAAAAGGGAAAAAAATAATTTATTTCAAGCTTACTATTTTATTATGATTTCCCATTGTATTTTTAATGGTTTTCTCATCAATATAAATTTGGTTACATAAAATGAATCAGTGCAAATTAACAGCTTCCATGTTTCCTTTAAAGTTTTATTCTCCAGCTCTTCAAACAAACATGTAATGCTGCATCCCAGCAACTGATTAAACATCTGTTCTGCAGCATGCTTACATTCAGTTCAATAAGCAAAACTTTGTCTCAGTTTATGAACATTCACTAAGCACTTCAGTATATCAACCACTAACACCATTACATACATAAACCTACATCACATACATGCATTACTAACCATATTTGGCACCTGCAGGTCCTGACATTTGCTTGAAAAATACATTTGGAATATTGTGTTGAGCACCACAACTTGAGACCTCCACTCAGTTTAATGAACAGATCGTACTGGTTTGATTAGAATTCCATCAACTTGAGTTCAATTCAATTCAACTTTATTTATATAGCGCCATTTCACAACAACAGTCATCTCATAGCACTATCAACTGTAGGGGGAACCCCCACAGTTGCAGAAAGACCCCAGCAATCAGGCGATCCCCTGTGAGCAAGCACTTGGCGACGGTGGAGAGGAAAAACTCCCTTTTAACAGGAAGAAACCTCAAGCAGAACCAGGCTCAGGGAGGGGCAGTCATCTGCTGCGACTGGCTGGGGGGTGAGGGGATAGGCAAGAAGAAAAGAACAGACATGTAGAAAGCAAACAGCACGATGGGGACTCAATCTATGGGAGAGAACAGACAAATGTTAATGACCAGCAAAAAAAATATTTCATTGAGAGTGAGGAAAGGAGTGAGGCCCAGTGCATTACTGGAGGTCCCCCGGCTGACTAAACCTATTAGCAGCATAACTAAGGGAGGGTTCAGAAACACATGATCCCTCCCTAATTGTAGGCTATATCAAAAAGGTAGGTTTTAGCCCTATTCTTAAAAACAGAGATCGAGTCTGACTCCCGAATCCAGATTGGCAGCTGGTTCCACAGGAGAGGAGCTTGATAACTGAAGGCTCTGCCTCCCATTGTACTTTTGGAGATTCTAGGTATTACAAGTAATCCTGCATTTTGGGAGCGTAGTGCTCCGTTAGGATAATACGGTAGTATCAGATCTTTTAAATAAAAAGGAGCCTGATTGTTTAGAGCTTTGTAAGTAAGAAGGATTTTAAACTTAATTCTAAACTCTATGGGAAGCCAATGAAGGGAGGCCAGAACCGGAGAGATATGATCTCTCTTTCTAGTACCTGTTAAAACTCCTGCTGCAGCATTTTGGATCAGCTGAAGACTTTTTAAGGATGTTTTAGGACAGCCTGATAATAAAGAATTATAATAATCTAATCTCGAGCTAACAAAAGCGTGGATCAGTTTCTCAGCATCACTCTGAGACAAGATGCTCCTAATCTTGGCAATATTATGCAAATGATAGAAGGCAGTCTTAGAAACAAATTTAATATGTGAATTGAAGGACAGATCCTGATCAAAAATAATTCCAAGGTTCCTCACAGAGCTATTAAGAGAAAGAGTAACCGCATCCAAACTGAAAGTTTGATTTGGAAAGGAATTTCTAAGGTTTTTTGGACCAACAAGAATGACTTCAGTCTTATCTGAATTTAATAGCAGGAAATTACAAGTCATCCAAGCTTTGATTTCCTTAAGACAGGCTTCTAACTTGGCTAATTGATTACTATCATCTGGCTTCATTGACAGGTATAATTGTGTGTCACCTGCATAACAATGAAAATGTATACAGTGCTTTCTAATAATGTTGCCTAAAGGAAGCATATATAAACTAAAAAGAGTAGGACCTAGCACAGATCCCTGTGGAACTCCATGACTAAGCTTTGAGTTGAAAGAAAACTCATTATTTACATGAACAAACTGGAACCTATCAGATAAATAAGATCTAAACCACTGCAACGAAGTTCCATTAAGTCCAACATAGTGTTCTAATCTATCAAGTAGAATATTATGATCGATAGTATCAAAAGCTGCACTAAGGTCTAAAAGGACAAGTACAGAAACCAGTCCATTATCAGATGCGATGAGGAGGTCGTTAGTGACCTTTGCTAAGGCTGTTTCAGTACTATGATGGATTCTAAACCCAGATTGAAACTCTTCAAGTAAACCATTTCCCTGCAGGTGGTCAAATAATTGCATAGCAACAACTCTAAGATTTTTGAAATGAAAGGGAGATTAGAGATTGGTCTATAGTTAGCTAAAGCTCCTGGATCTAGAGTTGGCTTTTTGAGTAAGGGTTTAATTACAGCCGTTTTAAAAGCCTGCGGTACATGGCCTAAAGTTAATGAAGAATTGATTATATGAAGAATAAAGCTACCAATAAGTGGGAAGACTTCTTTAAATAACCTGGTAGGAATAGGGTCTAAAAGACAAGTTGAAGGTTTGGATGAGGAAACTATTTTGTCTAACTCACAAAGGTCGATTGGAGTAAACTCATCAAGACAGACATCAATAGAAGGAGTTGTAGTAGTTACAGTATTTAAGTTAACTGTGGGAAGAATCTGATTGATTTTATCTCTGATGGATGAAATTTTATTATTGAAAAAGTTCATAAAGTCCTGACTAGTAAGCTCTAAGGGAATGCTAGGACTGACAGAGTCCTGACTCTTTGTCAACCTGG
This sequence comes from Pholidichthys leucotaenia, assembly GCA_020510985.1. Taxonomy (NCBI): domain Eukaryota; kingdom Metazoa; phylum Chordata; class Actinopteri; order Cichliformes; family Pholidichthyidae; genus Pholidichthys; species Pholidichthys leucotaenia. Next base: position 37,156,391 of record CM035840.1, on the reverse strand, counting down.
CTACAGTGCTGAAAAGAAACCTGGGATTATTCTTGTTCTCTTCCATTAATGCAGAATAATAACTCGTTCCAGCTTTTCTAAGAGATTTTTTATAAATTAAAAGATGATTTCTCCAAGCTAAATAGATTTCATCTAAATTAGTGGAGTGCCATTTTCTTTCTAATTGACGAGTCTTCTGTTTTAAGCTACGAGTTTCTGTGTTGAACCAAGGAGTTAGAAATCTCTGATTAGACTTTTTTTTTTTTTTAGGGGGCCATCAAGTCTAGAGTCTGATGCAGAGAAGCTGTAACACTATCCACCATGTTATCAATTACAGAAGGAGCAAGCTGTCTATAGCTTATTTCCGTTGTGTTGACACATGGCATAGAGGAAACAATCTGCATAAATTTGGAAACAGCATCATCTGAGAGGCATCTACTGTAATAATATTTTTCTTTAGGAGCCAAATAGTCAGAAATAGTAAAATCAAAGGTTAACAGACAATGGTCTGACAGTACAGGATTATGAGGAGACACTACAAGGTTTTCTATTTCTATGCCATATGTCAGAACAAGGTCCAATGTATAGTGGAGGTAATGAGTAGAATTTCCTACTTTCTGAGAAACCCCAATCGAGTCTAATATTGAATTAAATGCCACATTAAGGCAGTCACTATCTACATCCACATGTATATTAAAGTCCCCTACTATAATTATTCTATCAGATTTCAGCACTAAATCAGCTAAGAAATCAGCAAATTTGGATAAAAATTCTGAGTAGGTTGATGGGGGACGATAAACTATGGCAAATAAAATTGGGTTTAACCTAAAATTGCTAAAGTGCCCAATACTGAGGACCAGGCCCTTAAAGGAATTATAACATGTTTTTTGCTTTACATTAACTAGTAATTTGGAATGGTAAATTGTTGCTACTCCTCCTCCACGACCAGAACTTCTGGGATTTTGACAGTTTAAATAACCAGAGGGAGTTGATTCATTTAAACAAACATAATCCTCTTGCCCTAACCAAGTCTCTGTAAGGGAAATTAAATCAATCTGATGATCAATTAACAGATCATGGACTAACAGAGACTTGGGAGTTAGAGACCTAATATTTAATAAACCACATTTAATTTTTAAATTATGAGGAGGAACAGAGGCCAAATCATTCAATTTAGAGGCTTTGTTTGAGTTTTACCAATATTTTGCTTTATCACTTTGGGATGCTTATACATTGTATTTTTATTTACTTTGGAGGGAGCAGACAACGATTCTCTGATGGGGAAGACGGGGGCTAAGTTGAGGGGTGGCGGATGAAGAGGAGCTGCAGAGAGGCATGTAAGACTGCGACTCTGCTTCCTGGTCCCAACTCTGAGTAGTCAAGGTTTTGGAAATTTGGATAAAAAAGATGCCAGATTGTTAGATAAATGAGAAGCACCATCCAAAGTGGGATGAATGCTGTCTCGTCTCATAAGACCAGGTTTTCCCCAAAAAGAGCTCCAATTGTCAATGTAGCCCACGTTATTTGCAGGACACCACACAGACAGCCAGCGGTTCAAGGATGACGAGCGGCTAAACATGTCATCACTGGTCAGATTGGGGAGGGGCCCAGAGAATACTACAGTGGCAGACATCGTTTTAGCAAAGTCACACACCGATTCTACATTAAGTTTCGTGACTTCCGACTGCCGGAGACAGATGTCATTAATGCCGGCGTGAATAACAATTGTGGAGTATTTACAGTTACTTTTAGCCAGCATTTTCAAATTTGACTCGATGTCGCCTGCTCTGGCCCCAGGAATGCATTTGACTATGGCCGCTGGAGTCTCTAGGTTCACGTTTCTGACTACAGAATCGCCAATGATCAGAGTTTTTTCCTCAGCGGGTGTGTCGCTGAGCGGGGAAAAACGATTAGAAACGTGAACAAGTTGGTGGTGTACCGGGGCTTTGCGACTAGGCTTCCTTCTCACCGTCACCCACCCAGTCTCCTCGCTGCTGAGGAGAGCTGGGGGACCGCTAACAGGGGGGGCCTAAGCTAGCTAGCTCCGCTGCAGCTAAGGGGCGTCTGTCAAGAGTAACTGGCGCAGACGGTGTTTCAGTGCAGCGGAGCCGGGATTCCAAATCAGACAACCTCGCCTCGAGCTCCTCAAAAAGACATTTATTACATTTACCGTTATCACTAAAAGAGGCAGAGGTGTAGCTAAACATCTGACAGAGAGAGCACACCAGAGGAGGAGAGGAAGGAGAGCTAGTAGCCATAGCTAGTGGCTAACCCAAAGCTCAGGAGAGTAAGGAGAGCAAACCACACAGGCAGACAGCAAAACAGGAAGTGACGATACGTTACCACAAGGAAGTGACGATCAATCCACCCACCAAATAATTGCTAACAATTATTTCAGCCTTCAGTGTATTGTTCATACACTGAAGATTGGGGGCGGCTGTGGCATGGGGTAATGTGGCCAACTACCCAGAGGGACAGTGGTGCAGTTTCCGCTGTCTCTGCAGTCTGCATGCCAAAGTGTCCTTGAGCAAGACACTGAGCCCCCATTTGCTCCTGGTGGGTCAGACCAGCACCTGCGCACTGCAGCTCCGTCTTCAGTGTGTGAATGTGTGTGTGAATGGGTGGATAGCAGGATTTGTAGAGCACTTTGGCCATCCAGAGATGAGAAAAAGAGCTATATCAGTGAACGCCCTTTACCATTACCATATGTATGTACTTCAACACAAAAGAGCACTGAAAGATCAAATTCTATTACTGCATCATTTCCCTTTCAGTTCTTAGCATAACCATTAAATATGAATTATTTGTTTTCAGCCTTACCTTTTCTTTACTGGGTAAAGTCTGAGTCCTGGTAAAAGTGTCTCCTCCATTAATACTGATCAGTTCAGCATCCACAGGTGGAAACGGTGTGGGGAAAACCACTACGTCACTCTTGAGTGTGTCTGAACTGAAACACACGTCATACTGCTGAGTAGCTTTAGAGTAAGACCAGCTCCCATCAGGGTGGGTGGTGATCATCGGGGCGCTGTACCTGCTGAAACTGCTGTCAGTCCTGTGGCACCTGACAGCTATTAAACTGATGAGGCTGAGCAAGAAGACTACCGACACCGACACGATGGCGATGAGCAGATACAGGTTCAGATCAGAGAAGCTGTCCTCCTTTATAGGCACGTGTCTGAACTGAGTGTGGATTTCAGCTGCGCTTTCAACCACCACCACTTCAACAAACACAGTAGCTGACAGGGAGGGTTCTCCGTTATCAGAAACCAGCACCACCAAGGGGTGAGTTTTCAGATCATTGTCACTCATTCTCCTCTTAGTCCTGATTTCCCCTGTGCTGGTTCCGATCCTGAACAGGTTGTTTCCTTTGATCTCAGACAGGTGATAAGAAAGCAGCGCGTTGTATCCAGAGTCCGCGTCTACAGCCCTGATCTTCGCCACAAAGTATCCCGCTTCAGCAGAATAGGGGATGGTCTCACTGTTAACGGAACCGTGCTCAGAATAGGGAGCTAGAATAGTTGGACTATTATCATTTTCATCCAGGATTAAAACGTTCACAGTGACATTGCTGCTGAGTGGAGGAACACCAGAGTCTGTGGCCTGAACTTTAAACTGGAATGTTTTTAACTCCTCATAGTTAAAAGACTGCAGGCTGACTATATCTCCAGTCTCTGAATTAATGTTTATCATTGCAGACAGAGGTAAGGAGACACTGTTATCTTTTATAACTGAATAACTAACCTGGCTATTTTGATCAATATCTCCATCAACTGCTGATATTGTTTTTATAACTGCACCTACAGGACTGTTTTCTTTCACAAAGACATTAATTATACTTTCTGTAAAAAGAGGTTTATTATCGTTCACATCAGAAACATGTACAGTAACAATGGTTTTGCTTGAAAGAGATGGACTGCCCTCATCAGTAGCAGTTATGCTGATGTTGTATTGAGGCACAGTTTCTCTGTCAAGAGCACCGTCAACCACTAGTGAATAGGAGTTCTTGTAATTTGACTCTAATTTAAAAGGAACATCATTAGAGATTTTACAATTCACCATCCCATTTTTACCTCCATCTTTGTCATGCAAAGAGATAAGTGCAATGGCGGTGCCAACAGATGCGTCCTCTTTCACAGTTTTAAACAGTGATGTAACTGAAATTTCAGGTGCATTGTCATTCACGTCTAAAACTTCTATCAGCAGTTTTGCATGTGCGGTCATAGGTGATAAAGCCTGGTCACTGGCTTGCACACGCAGCTCAAAAACATTATTTTCTTCATAGTTTATGTTCCTCTTATTTGTCACCGTCCCTGTTTTTTCATCTATTGCAAACAGATCGCTTTGATCCCCACTACCAACTTCACTGAATGAATACCTGACCTCTCCATTCAACCCGGCATCTAAATCAGAAGCATTTAATGTTATTATTGATGTGCCTATCTCCACATTCTCATACACACCTGCTTTGTACAGTGTCTGACTAAACAGAGGGGCGTTATCGTTAATATCTAACACATTAACTATTATAGTCATAGTGCCAGATTTAGCAGGTGTACCTCCATCAATGGCTGTCATAGTGAGTTTAATTACAGGTTGTTTTTCTCTGTCTAAACCTTTCTGAAGCACCAATTCAGGAGTCACGCTGTCTCCCTTATGTGTAACTAGGGAGAAATGCTCATTTTGACTAAGTCTGTAAGTGTTCACTGAATTTCTGCCCACATCTGCATCACGAGCTTGGTGGAGGGGGAATTTTACTCCTGTTGCCGTGTTCTCAGTAATGTTAATGACTTGTGATGCGCTTCTAAATGATGGGAAGTTATCATTCACATCTAAGATTATAATCTCAATCCGGTACAGTTTGAGTGGGTTATTAATGACTGCTTCTAAATCAAGTGAACATTTGGATTCGTATCCACAGAGCGCCTCTCGGTCTATTCTCTCATTAACGTAGAGGACGCCAGTCTTTAGATTTACCTCGAAATATTTTCTCTTTGATCCTTCAATGATCTGAAACATGCGGGGCTCCAAATCCTGGACATTAATGTTCAGATCCTTAGCAACATTTCCAACAACAGACCCCAGATTCACCTCCTCCGAGACGGTGTAAGAGAGCTGCCCAGACACCGCTTCCCAACAACAGTCCAGCAGCACAAAGAAGAAATATATCCATACACGGCTCCGTCTCCCCGGTATATTCATAATTCCAAGCATCGGCACAAACCACATTCATTAATTGTCCAGAAACGTCACAGAGTAAAGAATTTATGCTTCATCCAAATTAATATTCATTTTAACTACCACAAAATCGTCGACCCATCCTTCTCCTTCGCCCTCCTCTTCTCTTTGTTACAAACGACTGAGCTACATCATCATCATCATCCTGAATCGGGGAGGAGCAGGGAGCTACTGAAGTCAAGCTTGAGATACGATGGTTTACAATGTCCCTGTGTGGACATTTGTGAGAACTACATTCAGTGTTTACTACTGCTGTAAACGCTGAAACAGGAATATTCCCACTAAATATTAATTTGACTGATACAAAACATTTATGTACACAGTGCATCCGGAAAGTTTTCACAGCACTTCATATTTTCTACATTTTGTTATGTTACAGCCTTATTCCAAAATGGATTAAATGCATTTTCCCCCTCAAAATTCTACACACAATTCCCTATAATGAATGAATCTTTATTTTGGATAGACTAAAAGTAAAGATTAAAAGAAAGGAAGAGAATAATCCAACAAAGGGGAAAGAAAGAAAAAACATCTTACAAGGTCAAATTAAACGATAACTCCTCTGATTATAGGCTACAGTTCAACATAGGTTATCTGAAATGGGTGATGGCTGAAGCCGCAGCTTATATTGCCCACCCATATTCCATCCAAGAATTCAAAAGGAAAACAAGAGCGATTACAATTCAGAGCAAAGCTAAGACAAAATGTGACAAAAATCTAAGCAACAACACAACAGACTGAATACAATAATCCTTACGTGATTTTACATGTCATCTTGTATATATGTTTGGAGTATTTCTTCCTTTAGTTTTTGTTTAAATTGTCCAAGCGTTGAACATGATTTTTAATGACAACTTGAAAAAGGTTTTTTTTTTTTGAGATTTTTGCAAATATCAAACTGGGGATTCTAAATTGTCCTTAGGTATGACTGTGAGAGTGAATGGTTGTCTGTCTCTCTGTGTTTGCCCTGCGATGGACTGGCGATCTGTCCAGGGTGTACCCTGCCTCTCGTCCAAAGATGCTGGGATAGGCTCCAGCGCCCCCGCGACCCAAAATTATTAAGCGGAAGAAGTGGAAGAAAATTGATGGATGGATTTTTGCAAATTTATTAAAAATTCAAAACTAGGAAATCACATGTACATAAGTATTCACAGCCTTGCCATGAAGCTCAAAACTGAGCTCAGGTGCATCCTGTTTCCACTGCTCATCCTTGAGATGTTTCTACAGCTTAACTGGAGTCCACCTGTGGTAAATTCAGTTGATTGGACATGATTTGGAAAGGCACACACCTGTCTATATAAGGTCCCACAGTTGACAGTGCATGTCAGAGCACAAACCAAGCATGAAGTCAGAGGAATTGTCTGTAGACTTCTGAGAGTGGATTGTCTCGAGGCAAAAATCTGGAGAAGGATACAGAAAAATTTCTGCTGCTTTGAAGGTCCCAATGAGCACAGTGGCCTCCATCATCCATAAATGGATGAAGTTCGGAACCACCAGGACTCTTCCTAGAGCTGGCCAGCTGTCTAAACTGAGCAATCGGGGGAAAAGGGCCTTAGTCAGGGAGCTGACCAAGAACCCGATGGTCACTCTGTCAGAGCTCCAGCATTCCTCTGTGGAGAGAGGAGAACCTTCCAGAAGGACAACCATCTCTGCAGCAATCCACCAATCAAGCCTGTATGCTAGAGTGGCCAGACAGAAACCACTCCTTAGTAAAAGGCACATGGCAACCCACCTGGAGTTTGCCAAAAGGCACCTGAAGGACTCTCAGACTATGAGAAACAAAATTCTCTGGTCTGATGAGACAAAAAAGATTGAACTCTTTGGCGTGAATGCCAGGCATCATGTTTGGAGGAAACCAGGCACCGCTCATAACCGTGCCAATGGTGGTGGCAGCATCATGCTGTGGGGATGTTTTTCCAGCAGAAGGAATTGGGAGACTAGTCAGGATAGAGGGAAAGATGAATGCAGCAATGTATAGAGACATTTTGGATGAATACCTGCTCCAGCGCGCCGTTGACCTCAGACTGGGATGATGGTTCATCTTTCAGCAGGACAACGACCCTAAGCACACAGCCAAGATATCAAAGGAGTGGCTTCAGGACAACTCTGAATGTCCTTGAGTAGCCCAGCCAGAGCCCAGGCTTGAATCCAATTGAACATCTCTGGAGAGATCTGAAAATGGCCGTCAAAGGGGCATCAACAAAGTATTTAACAAAAGCTGTGAATACTTATGTACATGTGATTTCTTAGTTTTTTTATTTTGAATAAATTTGCAATAATCTCAAAACTGTTTTCATGTTGTCATTATGGGGTATTGTGTGTAGAATTTTGAGGAAAAAATGAATTTAATACATTTTGGAATAAGGCTGTAACATAACAAAATGTGGAAAAAGTGAAGTGCTGTGGATACTTTCCGGATGCACTGTACAAAGCATAACATTTTTTATCATGATTTCCCATATTGTTTAACTATTTTCTTTTCATTGTAAATGTGATTAGGGCCACATATTATTAACTTTCATTTTTTTTTTCTTTGTTTTATTTTCCTGTTCTTCACATAAGCATGTAATGCTGCATCCCAGCAACTTATTAAACAAAATCCATTTAGCACCATAGACGGTTACATTCAGTTCAAAAAGCAAAACTTAATCTCAATTCATGAACATTCACTATAACAAAACAGTTCAATATCAGCCACCACCAGCAAAACCACTACACACAAATCTACAGCAAGTAGGGGTATACCAAATATGGTACTCGCATGTCCTGACATTTGTTTGAAAAATGCATTTAGAAGACTGTGTTCACCATCACAGCTAGACACCCACACTCAGTTTAATAAATAGACATTTTGTACTGATTTAATAGGAAGCCCATCAACTTGAGTCGATAACAACAGTTTATTTCAACCTTCAACGTATTGTTCATATATTGTACTTCAACCTAAAAGAACAGATACTGTCACAGCATCTTTTCCCTTTCAGTTCTTAGCATAACACTTTAATATGAAATGCATTAGAAGATGCAAAAAGATGCAATAGACTTACACAATGGTCCTCTCCGGCATACAACTAGGAACATACCGGTCGCTATGGAGGGTGAGAATATGTATGGGCACATAATCATACCATGTAGGATAACTAAATAGACGGTTATGCTGTTTCATCCCACCTAGCAACAATGCTCTGCACTGTGTGTGTTTATATATTTACATATTTATTCCATCTAGCTACAATGCTCTGCACTGGGTGTGTTTATATTTATATATCTATATATTTATTCCATCTAGCTACAATGCTCCGCACTGTGTTTTTATATATCTACATATTATTCCATCTAGCTACATTGCTCCGCACTGTGTGTGTTTATATACTTGCATATTTATTCCACCTAGCTGCAATGCTCCATACTGTGGGTGTTTATATATTTACATATTTATTCCATCTAGCTACAATGCTCTGCACTGTGTGTTCATATATTCATATATTTATTCCATCCAGCTACAATGCTCTGCACTGTGTGTCTGTGTGTGTGTGTGTGTGTGTATATATATATTTTATAGTAATATGTACATATGTATATTAGCTGCTCTTGCTTTTTTTTTTTTTTTTTTTTTTTTTTTTCTTGCCTTCTGATTGTTGCTCTGAGTGTTGCTATCCCTGTGCTGTTGCAATCCTGGAATTTCCCCGTTGTGGGACTAATAAAGGCTTATCTTATCTTATCTTATCTTATTATTTGCTTTCAGTCTTACCTTTTCTTTGCTAGGTAAAGTCTGAGTCCTGGTAAAAGTGTCTCCTCCATTAATACTGATCAGTTCGGCATCCACAGGTGGAAACGGTGCGGGGAAAACCACTACGTCACTCTTGAGTGTGTCTGAGCTAAAACACACGTCATACTGCTGAGTAGCTTTAGAGTAAGACCAGCTCCCATCAGGGTGGGTGGTGATCATCGGGGCGCTGTACCTGCTGAAACTGCTGTCAGTCCTGTGGCACCTGACAGCTATTAAACTGATGAGGCTGAGCAGGAAGATGACTGACACCGACACAATGGCGATGAGCAGATACAGATTGAGATCAGAGAAGCTGTCCTCCTTTATAGGCACGTTTCTGAACCGAGTGTGGATTTCAGCTGCGCTTTCAACCACCACCACTTCAACAGACACAGTAGCTGACAGGGAGGGTTCTCCATTATCAGAAACCAGCACCACCAAGGGGTGAGTTTTCAGATCATTGTCACTCATTCTCCTCTTAGTCCTGATTTCTCCGGTGCTGGTTCCGATCCTGAACAGGTTGTTTCCTTTGATCTCAGACAGGTGATAAGAAAGCAGCGCGTTGTATCCAGAGTCTGCGTCTACAGCCCTGATCTTTGCCACAAAGTATCCCGCTTCAGCAGAATAGGGGATGGTCTCACTGTTAACAGAACCATGCTCAGAATAGGGAGCTAGAATAGTTGGATTATTATCATTTTCATCCAGGATTAAAACACTCACAGTGACGTTGCTGCTGAGTGGAGGAACACCAGCGTCTGTGGCCTGAACTTTAAACTGGAATGTATTTAACTCCTCATAGTTAAAAGACTGCAGACTGATTATATCTCCAGTCTCTGAGTTAATGTTTATCATTGTAGTGAGTGGTAATGAGTTAGTGTTATCTTTTACAATTGAATAGCTCACTTGACCATTTTGATCAATATCTGCATCAACTGCTGACACAGTTTTCATAACTGCACCCACTGGACTGTTTTCTTTCACACAGACATTAATTATACTTTCAATAAATTTAGGGTTGTTATCGTTTACATCAGAAACATGTACAGTAATGATGGTTGTGTTGGATAGAGATGGACTACCTTCATCAGTAGCCGTTATGCTGATGTTGTATTGAGGTGCAGTTTCTCTGTCAAGAGGACCACCAACCACTAATGAATAGGAATTTTTATAATTCAGTTCTAATTTAAAAGGGGTATCTTTGGAGATTTTACAGTTCACTATTGCATTTTTACCTCCATCTCTGTCATGTACTGAGACAAGAGCAATGGCAGTGCCAATAGATGCATCCTCTTTCACAGTTTTTAACAGTGACTTAACAGAAATTTCAGGTGCATTGTCATTAATGTCTAAAACCTCAATCAGTAATTTGGCGTGTGATTTCATTGGCGATAAAGCTCCATCACTGGCCTGTATACGCAGTTCAAACGCATTGTTTTCTTCATGGTCTATATTACCTTTACTCGTTACAGTTCCTGTTTTTTCATCCATAGCAAACAAGTTGGGCTGTTTCCCTCGGCCAACTTGGCTGAATGAATATAACACCTGTCCATTTTGACCAATGTCCAAATCAGTTGCATTTATGGTTATAATTGAGGTGCCTATCTTCAAATTCTCATACACACTCGCTTTGTAAAGCGTTTGACTAAACACAGGAGCGTTGTCGTTAATATCCAAAACATTCACTGTTATAGTCATGGTCCCAGATTTAGCAGGTGTTCCTCCATCAAGAGCAGTCAGAGTGAGTTTAATTACAGACTGTTTTTCTCTGTCCAAACCCTTCTGAAGCACCAGTTCAGGCGTAACACTCTCTCCTTTATGTGTAACTAGGGAGAAGTGCTCATTTGGACTGAGTTTGTATGTGTTCACTGTGTTTTTTCCAACGTCAGCATCTTCAGCAGCATGGAGGGGGAATTTTGCCCCCGTTGCTGTGTTCTCTGAAATATCCATAACCTGAGATGTGCTAAGAAATGATGGGAAATTGTCATTGACATCCAAGATAATAATTTCTATCCGGTACAGTTTCAGTGGGTTATTGACAACTGCTTCTAGGCTAAGCGAACATTTTGAATCACCGCCACAGAGCTCTTCTCGGTCTATTCTCTCGTTAACATAGAGGACTCCGGTCTTTAGATTTACCTCAAAATATTTCTTCTTTGATCCTTCGACGATCTGAAACATGCGGGGCTCCAAATCCTGGACATTAATGTTCAGATCTTTGGCCACATTTCCAACAACAGCCCCCACATTTACCTCCTCTGAGACGGTGTAAGAGAGCTGCCCAGACACCGCTTCCCAGCAACAGTCCAGCAGCACAAAGAAGAAATATATCCATACACGGCTCCTTCTCCCCGGTATATTCATAGTTCCAATGATTGGCACAAACCGCATTCACTAAATTGTCCAGAAATGCCACAAAGTAAAGAATTTATGCCTCATCCAAATTCGAAAACATTTCAAACTACCACAAAATTGCGTCCTTCTCGTTCGCCCTCTTCTTCTCTTTGTTACAAACGACTGAGCTACAACATCATCATCATCGTCCTCTGACTATGGGAGGAGCAGCGAGCTACTGAAGTCAAGCTTGAGATGTGATGGTCTACAGTGCCCCTGTGTGGACATGCGTCAGAACTACATTCAGTGTGAACCATTTAGTGCAGATCATCACAAATACAGTGCAGCCCCACTTGCTTATGATTTCCCATGCTATTCTTTTTTTCCCCCCAATTACCTTGATCATCAATTTAACTTTGACTACTTAAAACAAATGTACATTTAAGTGTAAATTAAAAGCGCTCTTTTTTTTTTTAATTTTCTCATTCTATAAATTAACAGCTATTGTTGGGTCCTGGCAACAAATAAAGAATCCATGCAGCACCATGGATAGTTACATTCAGTTGAACAGGCCAGATTTCATATCTAAACTCATGAGAATTCACTTATGAGGTCATTATCAGTCTTATCCCCCACAAAGATGATGATAATGTGCTATTAAATTCTGCACTATTGTAGCAGTTATCCTTGAGCAGTTTTCTGTTTTGCCTTACTTCCACTGAATTGTTCTCTACTGAAAACAAGATAAGTAGTTAAAGGACACAAGTTTCCAGTATTCTCTTCACCGTCACAACTTGAGAACCAAAGTTATTTTAATGACCAGACATTTTACACTTATTGATCAGACTTCCAACGACTGGAATCAATGACAACAGCTTACTTCAACTTTCTCTACATATTGTTCTTATGCACTTCAACCAGAAAGAGTGCTTAAAGACCAAATACTATGACTGTAATCTAAGAATTGAAAGGAAAATGATCCAAAGAGTTTTGACATGAAAATCATTATTTGTTTTCAGTCTTACCTTTTCTTTACTGGGTAAAGTCTGAGTCCTGGTAAAAGTGTCTCCTCCGTTAATACTGATCAGTTCTGCATCCACAGGTGGAAACGGTGCGGGGAAAACCACTACATCACTCTTGAGTGTGTCTGAGCTGAAACACACGTCATACTGTTGAGTAGCTTTAGAGTAAGACCAGCTCCCGTCAGGGTGGGTGGTGATCATCGGGGCGCTGTACCTGCTGAAACTGCCATCAGTCCTGTGGCACCTGACAGCTATTAAACTGATGAGGCTGAGCAGGAAGATGACCGACACCGACACAATGGCGATGAGCAGATACAGGTTCAGATCAGAGAAGCTGTCCTCCTTTATAGGCACGTGTCTGAACTGAGTGTGGATTTCAGCTGCACTTTCAACCACCACCACTTCAACAGACACAGTAGCTGACAGGGAGGGTTCTCCGTTATCAGAAACCAGCACCACCAAGGGGTGAGTTTTCAGGTCATTGTCACTCAGTCTCCTCTTAGTCCTGATTTCTCCGGTGCTGGTTCCGATCCTGAACAGGTTGTTTCCTTTGATCTCAGACAGGTGATAAGAAAGCAGCGCGTTGTATCCAGAGTCCGCGTCTACAGCCCTGATCTTTGCCACAAAGTATCCCGCTTCAGCAGAATAGGGGATGGTCTCACTGTTAACAGAACCGTGCTCAGAATAGGGAGCTAAAATAGTTGGATTATTATCATTTTCATCCAGGATTAAAACGTTCACAGTGACGTTGCTGCTGAGTGGAGGAACACCAGAGTCTGTGGCCTGAACTTTAAACTGGAATGTATTTAACTCCTCATAGTTAAAAGACTGCAGACTGATTATATCTCCAGTCTCTGAGTTAATGTTTATCATTGTAGTGAGTGGTAATGAGTTAGTGTTATCTTTTACAATTGAATAGCTCACTTGACCATTTTGATCAATATCTGCATCAACTGCTGACACAGTTTTCATAACTGCACCCACTGGACTGTTTTCTTTCACATAGACATTAATTATGCTTTCAATAAATTTAGGGTTGTTATCGTTTACATCAGAAACATGCAAAGTAATGATGGTTGTGTTGGATAGAGATGGACTACCTTCATCAGTAGCAGTTATGCTGATGTTGTATTGAGGTGCAGTTTCTCTGTCAAGAGAACCACCAACCACTAATGAATAGGAATTTTTATAATTCAGTTCTAATTTAAAAGGGGTATCATTGGAGATTTTACAGTTCACTATTGCATTTTTACCTCCATCTCTGTCATGTACTGAGACAAGAGCAATGGCAGTGCCAATAGATGCATCCTCTTTCACAGTTTTTAACAGTGACTTAACAGAAATTTCAGGTGCATTGTCATTAATGTCTAAAACCTCAATCAGTAACTTGGCGTGTGATTTCATTGGCGATAAAGCTCCATCACTGGCCTGTATACGCAGTTCAAACGCATTGTTTTCTTCATGGTCTATATTACCTTTACTCGTTACAATTCCTGTTTTTTCATCAATAGCAAACAAGTTGGGCTGTTTCCCTCGGCCAACTTGGCTGAATGAATATAACACCTGTCCATTTTGACCAATGTCCAAATCAGTTGCATTTATGGTTATAATTGAGGTGCCTATCTTCAAATTCTCATACACACTCGCTTTGTAAAGCGTTTGACTAAACACAGGAGCGTTGTCGTTAATATCCAAAACATTCACTGTTATAGTCATGGTCCCAGATTTAGCAGGTGTTCCTCCATCAAGAGCAGTCAGAGTGAGTTTAATTACAGACTGTTTTTCTCTGTCCAAACCCTTCTGAAGCACCAGTTCAGGCGTAACACTCTCTCCTTTATGTGTAACTAGGGAGAAGTGCTCATTTGGACTGAGTTTGTATGTGTTCACTGTGTTTTTTCCAACGTCTGCATCTTCAGCAGCATGGAGGGGGAATTTTGCCCCCGTTGCTGTGCTCTCTGAAATATCTATAACCTGAGACGTGCTAAGAAATGACGGGGAATTGTCATTGACATCCATGATAATAATTTCTATCCGGTACAGTTTCAGTGGGTTATTGATAACTGCTTCTAGGCTAAGCGAACATTTTGAATCACCGCCACAGAGCTCTTCTCGGTCTATTCTCTCGTCAACATAGAGGACCCCGGTTTTTAGATTTACCTCAAAATATTTCTTCTTTGATCCTTCGACGATCTGAAACATGCGGGGCTCCAAATCCTGGACATTGATGTTCAGATCTTTGGCCACATTTCCAACAACAGCCCCCACATTTACCTCCTCTGAGACGGTGTAAGAGAGCTGCCCAGACACCGCTTCCCAGCAACAGTCCAGCAGCACAAAGAAGAAATATATCCATCCACGGCTCCTTCTCCCCGGTATATTCATAATTCCAATGATCGGCACAAACCGCATTCACTAAATTGTCCAGAAATGCCACAAAGTAAAGAATTTATGCCTCATCCAAATTCGAAAACATTTCAAACTACCACAAAATCGCGTCCTTCTCGTTCGCCCTCTTCTTCTCTTTGTTACAAACGACTGAGCTACAACATCATCATCCTCTGACTATGGGAGGAGCAGCGAGCTACTGAAGTCAAGCTTGAGATGTGATGGTCTACAGTGCCCCTGTGTGGACATGCGTCAGAACTACATTCAGTGTGAACCATTTAGTGCAGATCATCACAAATACAGTGCAGCCCCACTTGCTTATGATTTCCCATGTTATTCTTCTTTTTTTTTCCTAATTAGCTTGATCATCAATTTAACTTTGACTACTTAAAACAAATGAACATTTAAGTGTCAATTAAAAGTGTTCTTGTTTTTATTTTTAGGTTTGTTGTGTTTTATTTTCTCATTCTATAACTTAACAGCTATTGTTGGGTCCTGGAAACAAAGAATCCATTCAGCACCATGGATAGTTATATTCAGTTTAACAGGCCAGACTTCATATCTAAACTCATGAGCATTCACTTATGAGGTCATTATCAGTCTTATCCCCCACAAAGATGATGATAATGCGTTATTAAATTCTGCACTATTGTAGCAGTTATCCTCGAGCAATTTTCTGTTTAGCCTTACTTCCACTGAATTGTTCTCTACTGAAAACAAGGTAAGTAGTTAAAGGACACAAGTTTCCAATATTCTCTTCACCATCACAACTTGAGAACCAAAGTTATTTTAATGACCAGACATTTTACACTTATTGATCAGACTTCCAATGACTGGAATCAATGACAACAGCTTACTTCAACCTTCTCTACGTATTGTTCTTATGCACTTCAACCAGAAAGAGTGCTTAAAGACCAAATACTATGACTGCATTATTTTCCTTTCAGTTCTTAGATTACAAAGAGTTTTGACATGAAAATCATTATTTGTTTTCAGTCTTACCTTTTCTTTACTGGGTAAAGTCTGAGTCCTGGTAAAAGTGTCTCCTCCGTTAATACTGATCAGTTCAGCATCCACAGGTGGAAACGGTGCCGGGAAAACCACTACATCACTCTTGAGTGTGTCTGAGCTGAAACACACGTCATACTGCTGAGTAGCTTCAGAGTAAGACCAGCTCCCGTCAGGGTGGGTGGTGATCATCGGGGCGCTGTACCTGCTGAAACCGCCGTCAGTCCTGTGGCACCTGACAGCTATTAAACTGATGAGGCTGAGCAGGAAGATGACCGACACCGACACAATGGCAATGAGCAGATACAGGTTCAGATCAGAGAAGCTGTCCTCCTTTATAGGCACGTTTCTGAACTGAGTGTGGATTTCAGCTGCACTTTCAACCACCACCACTTCAACAGACACAGTAGCTGACAGGGAGGGTTCTCCGTTATCAGAAACCAGCACCACCAAGGGGTGAGTTTTCAGGTCATTGTCACTCATTCTCCTCTTAGTCCTGATTTCTCCGGTGCTGGTTCCGATCCTGAACAGGTTGTTTCCTTTGATCTCAGACAGGTGATAAGAAAGCAACGCGTTGTATCCAGAGTCCGCGTCTACAGCCCTGATCTTTGCCACAAAGTATCCCGCTTCAGCAGAATAGGGGATGGTCTCACTGTTAACGGAACCGTGCTCAGAATAGGGAGCTAGAATAGTTGGATTATTATCGTTTTCATCCAGGATTAAAACGTTCACAGTGACATTGTTGCTGAGTGGAGGAACACCAGAGTCTGTGGCCTGAACTTTAAACTGGAACGCTTTTAACTCCTCATAATTAAAAGACTGCAGACTGATTATATCTCCAGTCTCTGAGTTAATGCTTATCATTGTATTGAGTGGTAATAATTTAGTGTTATCCTTTACAATTGAATAGCTCACTTGACCATTTTGTTTAATATCTGCATCAACTGCTGTCACAGTTTTTATAACTTCACCTACTGGACTGTTTTCTTTCACATAGACATCAATTGTACTTTCAGCAAACAGAGGTTTGTTGTCATTTACATCTGAAACATGTACAGTAATGATGGTTGTGTTGGATAGAGATGGACTGCCCTCATCAGTAGCAGTTATACCGATGTTGTACTGAGGGGCAGTTTCTCTGTCAAGAGGACCATCAACCACTAATGAATAGGAATTTTTATAATTCAATTCTAATTTAAAAGGGACATCATTAGAGATTTTACAGTTCACTATTGCGTTTTTACCTCCATCTTTATCATGCACTGAAACAAGAGCAATGGCGGCGCCGACAGATGCATCCTCTTTTACCATTTTCAGCAACGATGTCACTGAAATTTCAGGTGCATTATCATTAATATCTAATACTTCAATTAACAGTTTGGCATGTGAGCTCATTGGTGAGGAAGCGCCATCACTGGCCTGTACTCGAAGCTCAAAGACATTATTCTCTTCATAGTCTATATTGTTTTTATTCGTTACAGTCCCCGTGTGTTCATCAATAGTGAACAGATGCATTTCTTTCCCACGGTTCATTTCATTGAAAGAAAATAACACCTGTCCATTTTTACCTTCATCGGAATCGGTAGCATTTATTGTTATTATCGATGTGCCTATCGCCACATTTTCATACACACTGGTTTTGTACAGCTTCTGACTGAACACAGGAGCGTTATCATTAATATCCAACACGTTTATTATTATTGCCACAGTGCCAGATTTAGCAGGTGTTCCTCCGTCAACGGCAGTCAGCGTGAGTTTAATTGCAGACTGTTTTTCTCTGTCTAAAACTTTCCGAAGCACCAGTTCAGGAGTCACGATTTCTCCTTTATGAATATCGAGCGAAAAATGCTCATTTTGACTGAGCCTGTATGTGTTTATGGTGTTTTTGCTGACATCAGCATCATGAGCTAGAGGGAGAGGAAATTTCACCCCTGCTGCCGTGTTTTCAGTTATGTTGATAAACTGCGACTCGCTGAGAAACGACGGCGAATTGTCGTTCTCATCTAGGATATTTATTCCAATGCGGTACAGTTTCAGGGGGTTATTTATAACTGCCTCCACATTTAGTGAACATTTGGGTTCGTGGCCACAGAGCTCCTCTCGATCTATTCTGTCATTGACGTAGAGGACTCCGGTCTTTAGATTCACCTCGAAATATTTTCTCTTTGATCCTGCGACGATCTGAAACATGCGGGGCTCCAAATCCTGGACATTGATGTTCAGATCTCTGGCGATATTTCCAACAGCAGCACCCAAATTTACCTCCTCTGACACGGAGTAAGACAGCTGCCCAGACACCGCTTCCCAGTAACAGTCCAGCAGCACAAAGAAGAAATATATCCACGCACGGCTCCTTCTCCCCGGTATATTCATAATCCCAAACATCCGCATTACGCACAATGATCAAATTGTTCAGAAACGTAATAAAATAAAGAATTTATGCCTCATCGAAATGCGAAAACCTTTTAAACTATGACAAAATCGTGGACTCGTCCTTCTCGTTCGCCCTGTTCTTTTTCTTTGTTACAGACGTCTGCGCTACGTCGTCACAACGCTCTGAACCTGGGAGGCGCCGCGAGCCGTTGTGTGGGAACTTGAGATATGATGGCCTTCAATGCCCCCATGTGGACATTTAACAGAACTACATTCACTGTCAACTGCTGCAACTGATTCAAAAGGAAGACACCACAATAAGTCAAATTTATTCACATATTCCTAATTTACAAATTTTGATTCCCAGTGTTACGATTTAGCTTTTTTTTTTTTTTTTTCCTCATGGTCTGCTTTCCACTGAATATAAATTGCGTGTTTGATTTGAAGTTTTATTTTTCCTGTTCTGTAAATGAACATAAAACGCTGAGAACCAGTGAAATTAGACAATGAAAAAAAAAAAAAAAAACACAATCAGCACAATGAACAACTGGAAATTCTCAAAAATTTTGAATTCATGAACATTCACTAACACAAAATAGATCAATATCATCCTTTTAACCAAAGATTGCAATAGCACAAGTGTCATTATTGTTGTACCAGTTTATTTTAAATAGATTTGGCTCAGATTAAACACATTCCTCTTCTTAAAACTGCAGCAATTACTGTTACAAAAGTCTGCTAGTAAAAAAAAAAAAAAAAAAAAAAAGTAGCTGAAACCATCATCAGAGCATTATAATCTAATTTTAGGAAGTAGAAGAAGCCATTTCTATTGTTATTCCGTCCATCATGCACAGTAGAACAAAATTGTGTTTCTCCTATCTACAATGTTAATCACATGTAGAATCAGAGGGGGTCACTGCCATGCAAGGTGCCGCCACAAACAACTTCTCCTTCCCCCATTCTTTCACGCTGAGCACCAAGATCAAAGGCCAGAAGTACCATTTTTATATGGTCTTGGTATGACCCGGCCTGGACTTGAACCCCCAACCTCCCGGTTGTGGGGCAGCTGCTCCATCAACTAGACCACCACTCTGGTGGAAACACGATACATAGGAATTTTGCTAAGCATTGAATTCAGAAGATTGTGTACAGCACCAAGGACAGAGACCCACAGTAGAGAACAGACATTCATTACTGGTTTGATTAGAATCCCATATACAGACGTGGACAAAATTGTTGGTACCCCTCTGTTAATGAAAAAAAAAAACCCACAATGGTTACAGAAATAACTTGAATCTGACAAAAGTGGTAATAAATAAAAATTCTATGAAAATTAACCAATGAAAATCAGACAATGCTTCTGAATTGTGGTTCAACAAAATTATTTTAAAAAACAAACCCATGAAACAGGCCTGGACAAAAATGATGGTACCCCTAGAAAAGATTGAAAATAATGTGACCATAGGGACATGTTCAACCAAGATGTGTCCTCTAATTAACATCACAGGTGTCTACAAACTTGTAATCAGTCAGTTGGCCTATTTAAAGGGTGACAAGTAGTCACTGTGCTGTTTGGTGACATGGTGTGTACCACACTAAACATGGACCAGAGGAAGCAAAGGAGAGAGTTGTCTCAGGAGATTAGAAAGAAAATTATAGACAAGTTAGGTTAATTGGCATCAAACTGGGGATTCTAAATTGTCCTTAGGTATGACTGTGAGAGTGAATGGCTGTCTGTCTCTCTGTGTTGGCCCTGCGATGGACCGGCGAGCTGTCCAGGGTGTACCCTGCCTCTCGCCCAAAGATGCTGGGATAGGCTCCAGCCCCCCCGCGACCTGAAAAGGATTAAGCGGAAGAAGATGAATGAATGAATGAATGTTAAATGTAAAGGCTATAAGACCATCTCCAAGCAGCTTGATGTTCCTGTGACTACAGTTGCACATATTATTCAAAAATTTAAGATCCACAGGACTGTAGCCAACCTCCCTGGATGTGGCCGCAGGAGGAGACGGATAATACGAATGGTAACAAGAGCCCAGAACAACCTCTAAACACATTCATGGTGAACTCCAAGGTCAAGGTACATCAGTGTCAGATCGCACCATCAGTCGTTGTTTGAGCCAAAGTGGACTTCTCGGGAGACGACCAAGGAGGACACTGTTGAAAACAAATCATAAAAAAGCCAGACTGGAATTTGCCAAACTGCATGTTGACAAGGCACAAAGCTTCTGGGAGAATGTCCTATGGACAGACGAGACAAAACTGCAACTTTTTGGCAAGGCACATCAGCTCTGTGTTCACAGACGTAAAAATGAAGCATACCAAGAAAAGAACACTGTCCCTACTGTGAAACATGGAGGAGGTTCTGTTATGTTGTGGGGCTACTTTGCTGCATCTGGCACAGGGTGTCTTGAATCTGTGCAGGGTACAATGAAATCTCAAGACTATCAAGGTATTCTAGAGAGAAATGTGCTGCCCAGTGTCAGACAGCTTGGTCTCAGTCGCAGGTCATGGGTCTTGCAGCAGGATAATGACCCAAAACACACAGCTAAAAACACCCAAGAATGGCTAAGAGCAAAACATTGGAGTATTCTAAAGTGGCCTTCTATGAGCCCTGATCTAAATCCTATTGAACATCTGTGGAAGAAGCTGAAACATGCCATCTGGAGAAGGCACCCTTCAAACCTGAGACAACTGGAGCAGTTTGCTCATGAGGAGTGGGCCAAAATACCTGCTGAGAGGTGCAGAAGTCTCACTGACAATTACAGAAATCATTTGATTGTAGTGATTGCCTCAAAAGGTTGTGCAACAAAATATTAAGTTAAGGGTACCATCATTTTTGTCCAGGCCTGTTTCATGAGTTTGTTTTTTAAAATAATTCTGCTGAACCACAATTCAAAAGCATTGTCTGATTTTCATTGGTTAATCTTCATAGAATTTTTATTTATTACCACTTTTGTCAGATTCAAGTTATTGCTGTGACTATTGTGGGTTTTTCTTTCATTAACAGAGGGGTACCAACAATTTTATCCACGTCTGTATATTTTGATCTACTCCACCTGTTGTTCATAAACATTCACCAAAAAGAGACCTATTAATGCCCAATTTCTGCATGGTAAGAAATGCATTTAATCTTACCTTTTCTTTACTGGGTAAAGTCTGAGTCCTGGTAAAAGTGTCTCCTCCGTTAATACTGATCAGTTCAGCATCCACAGGTGGAAACGGCGCGGGGAAAACCACTACATCACTCTTGAGTGTGTCTGAGCTGAAACACACGTCATACTGCTGAGTAGCTTTAGAGTAAGACCAGCTCCCGTCAGGGTGGGTGGTGATCATCGGGGCGCTGTACCTGCTGAAACTGCCATCAGTCCTGTGGCACCTGACAGCTATTAAACTGATGAGGCTGAGCAGGAAGATGACCGACACCGACACAATGGCGATGAGCAGATACAGGTTCAGATCAGAGAAGCTGTCCTCCTTTATAGGCATGTGTCTGAACTGAGTGTGGATTTCAGCTGCACTTTCAACCACCACCACTTCAACAGACACAGTAGCTGACAGGGAGGGTTCTCCGTTATCAGAAACCAGCACCACCAAGGGGTGAGTTTTCAGGTCATTGTCACTCAGTCTCCTCTTAGTCCTGATTTCCCCTGTGCTGGTTCCGATCCTGAACAGGTTGTTTCCTTTGATCTCAGACAGGTGATAAGAAAGCAGCGCGTTGTATCCAGAGTCTGCGTCTACAGCCCTGATCTTTGCCACAAAGTATCCCGCTTCAGCAGAATAGGGGATGGTCTCACTGTTAACAGAACCGTGCTCAGAATAGGGAGCTAGAATAGTTGGATTATTATCGTTTTCATCCAGGATTAAAACGTTCACAGTGACGTTGCTGCTGAGTGGAGGAACACCAGAGTCTGTGGCCTGAACTTTAAACTGGAATGTTTTTAACTCCTCATAGTTAAAAGACTGCAGACTGACTATATCTCCTGTCTCTGAGTTAATATTTATCATTGTAGTGAGTGGTAATGAGTTACTTTTTTCCTGTATGACTGAATAGCTCACCTGGCCATTTTGATCAATATCTGCATCAGCTGCTGATATTCTTTTAATAATTGCACCTACTGGACTGTTTTCTTTCACATAGACATTGATTATACTTTCAGTAAACAGAGGTTTGTTATCATTTACATCAGAAACATGTACAGCAATAATGGTTGTGTTGGAAAGAGCTGGACTGCCCTCATCAGTAGCAGTTATACTGATGTTATGTTGAGGTGCAGTTTCTCTATCAAGGGGACCATTCACAACCAGTGAATAGGAGTTCCTGTAATTTAATTCCAGTTTAAAAGGGACATCATTAGAGATTTCACAGTTCACCATCCCATTTTTACCCCCATCTTTATCATGTACTGAGACGAGAGCAATGGCGGTGCCAACAGATGCGTCCTCTTTCACAGATTTCAACAGTGAAGTAACTGAGATTTGAGGTGCATTGTCATTAACATCTAAAACTTCTATCAGTAACTTTGCATGTGATGTGAGAGGAGAAGCGGCTCCATCGCTGGCCTGTACCCGCAGCTCAAAAGCATTGCTTTCTTCAAAGTCAAAATTCTTTCTATTTGTAACAGTCCCAGTGCGCTCATCTATCGCAAATAGATCTGTTTTCTTCCCACGACCAACCCCACTCAGAGCATAAAACACTTGGCCATTAGATCCCGCATCTATATCAGTGGCATTTAATGTTATAATGGTTGTGCCTATTTTAGCATTCTCATACACACTGGTTTTGTAAAGCGTTTGGCTAAACACAGGAGCGTTATCATTAATATCCAGCACATTTACCACTATAGTCATACTACCAGATTTAGCAGGTGTTCCTCCATCAACAGCAGTGAGTATGAGTTTTATTCCGGACTGTTTTTCTCTGTCCAAACCTTTCTTCAGCACCAATTCAGGCATCACGCTTCCCCCTTTATGTGTAGTCAGAGACAAGTGTTCATTCTGGCTGAGCCGGTAAGCGTTTATCGTGTTTTTACCCACGTCTGCATCGTGGGCTGGATGCAGGGGGAATTTTGCTCCTGCTGCCGTGTTCTCGCTAATGTTCATAGACAGCGACAAACTGAGAAACGACGGAGAATTGTCATTCACATCTTGTATCCCTATATCAATCCGGTACAGTTTTAGTGGATTATTTATAACTGCTTCCACATTTAGAGAGCATTTGGGTTCGTCGCCACACAGCTCCTCTCGGTCTATTCTCTCGTTAACATAGAGGACTCCAGTCTTTAGATTTACCTCGAAATATTTTCTAGCTGATCCTTCAACGATCTGAAACATGCGGGGCTCCAAATCCTGGACATTGATGTTCAGATCCTTGGCGACATTTCCGACAACAGCCCCCACATTTAGCTCCTCTGAGACGGAGTAAGAGAGCTGCCCGGACACCGCTTCCCAGCAACAGTCCAGCAGCACAAAGAAGAAGCATGTCCACGCACGGCCCGTCCCCGGTATATTCATAATTCCATAGAACAAAAAGCATAGACTTGGTTGAAAACGTCAGCTAATAAAAAAAAAAAAAAAAAAAAAAATTAAAGACAGTTGTTAAAAATGACAAAAGCTTTTTTTTATATATTTGCGATATGAGCCTGGTTCGCTCACTGCTTCTGTCCGCTCTCTGTCTCTTTGTCTCTGTGAGAAAAATCATCATCCTCTGAATCTGGGAGGAGTCCAAAGCCACAAAAGACAACGTCAGTGTGAAGGTCTACACTGTCCCCACGTGGGGACTTATGAAAATTTCATCTGACTTACTGAAACTATTAAAGCTACACATCCAAGATTTAGCTGCCTCTTAATAGCCAGTTAGCTCTTTATCTCACTGAATATTTGCATGTAGCTTCAGGTATTACCACGCAGTCTGTAATGGAAACTTTTATGATTTATTT
This sequence comes from Pholidichthys leucotaenia, assembly GCA_020510985.1. Lineage (NCBI taxonomy): Eukaryota > Metazoa > Chordata > Actinopteri > Cichliformes > Pholidichthyidae > Pholidichthys > Pholidichthys leucotaenia. The sequence continues at coordinate 37,132,350 of CM035840.1, read as the reverse complement.
TTCATAAAAACGACGGAACGCACTCTACCTTAAATATTTTATTGTGGATACATTTTCATGAGCCGAGCTGGCTTGGCTTTCCCCGGCTCGGGCTCGATCTCTCTGTGGGTTTGGTTTCACTGTCTACATTTTGTGTTTTTCTGTACCTATCCTATTACCATAGCCACTGCCTGACCGGCAGCTGTTAGTCAGCTTCTGTGATCTTTTCCCCCACACTGCTGACAGTCCATCCACCCCCCGCCGCTCTCCTTAATTCCACCAGCTGTTCCCAGCCCCGGTAATTATCTTTCCCGTTCCTCGCTCAGGTGTGCCCAATTTATGTGGCCAGTGGCATTTGTATTTAAAGTAGAACTGAACCCACCTTTTGGCGCAAAAAGTAGAATAGCAGATTAATTCCTTATTACCTATTGTATTTTTCAACACATAAAAGAAATTTTTAGGCCGTGCGATGGCCAAGCTATAAGCCGATAAACTTTTGCCTCTGGCTGGCAGTGCCAAACAAACCGGAAGTAGTGCAGACGACGCTGCGTGACGTCACGAGCGTGATCCTTAAACAAAACAACAATGGCAGATGATAGCAGTTCCAGCAGTCCCAGCAGTCAAGAAAACCAGAGTTTTCAGAGTGAAGAGGCATTCAGGATCAGTGACGAGACAGAGGAGGATGCAGGAGTGTGGCAGGTGGCAGGCGTGCACAAGGGCGAGCCCGGGAGACAGAGACCTAATGCACCTGTGACAGCAGCTGGCAGACGGCGATGCAGAGGCGAGGTCCGCCGCCGGGGAATACAGTGATCCCTCACTTATCGCGTTTAATGGGGACCAGAACCGACCGCGAAAAGTGAAAAACCGCGAAGTAGCGTCACCCCCCCCCCCCCAAGGGCGTCACAAGCACTATTTTGCACAAAAAGGCACAAGAGAACAGCGAAAAGTGCCACTAAGCAACACGAGCGATAAAGAACAATGAATGCGGTCTTCCTTCGCTGGGTATGTGCGCTCTGCAGGGAGAGAAGCTGGGTAAAACGTCTCGGCCAATCAGCTTGCGAGGTAAAACGTCTCGGCCAATCAGCTTGCGAGATTCCCGAGCGGTGAAGAGGTGGGCGGAGAGGAGTGGAGCGGTGGTCAGAGAGGTGGCTTTTGAGTTGTGCGGGCTCTCCGTGTTGATACCTGATACATTAGAACATCAGGTATCAACACGGGCTAATGTGTTCTAATGTTCTAATGTAGTCTACTACATTAGAACATCAGGTATCAACACAGAGCCCGCACAACTCAAAATCCACCTCTCTGACCACCGCTCCACTCCTCTCCGCCCACCTCTTCACCGCTCGGGAATCTCGCAAGCTGATTGGCCGAGACGTTTTACCCAGCTTCTTTATCGCTCGTGTTGCTTAGTGGCACTTTTCGCTGTTCTCTTGTGCCTTTTTGTGCAAAATAGTGCTTGTGACGCCCTTGGGGGGGGGGGGGGTGACGCTACTTCGCGGTTTTTCACTTTTCGCGGTTGGTTCTGGTCCCCATTAAATGCGATAAGTGAGGGATCACTGTAACATCTATATCTAGAAACGCATCGCTTCCCGGTTGCTTTTCCTCCCCCTTTCTTTTCTTTCGTCGCCATGACAGCTTTCCTTGGCCACTGAACAGATCTTCCCAGGTGTTGGAAGTGTTTTGTAGTAGACTATCACAACAAAATGCACCAAAAACAACCAGTGTCGACGTGCTCACATGGAGGACTGTGTCACACTCGTGACGTCACGCGGAACTCCGGCTGTACTTCCGGTTAATCGGCGGATTTGTCTGATTTTTCAGGGCGGGAAATTCAAAATCGCGATTTTCTCCAAGATTCCGGGATTTGTGGAGGGGGTGCCAATGATAAATTATCTTTATAATTGTATGTACTATCACCCAGTGCCGTTCAATGCCGTTCAGTTCAGTTCTACTTTAAGCGGCTCTTTGCTAGACAAACGCTGCTGGGTCATTGTACGAGTCACGCTCTCGTTCTCTATGGTGTGACCGTCACATCTGGAAGGACTACTGGATTATGCTCGCTGAGAGAAAAGGACTTTCTGGACTGTTCCTGCTCGTGAGTAAACTGTTGCGTTTCTCTGTGCAGTCGCTGCTACGCCTTACCTGAAGCATTTATTCTTGCAGTGAGTCTGCTACGCTTCAGGTGGAGTTTCTTCTCGCAGCATAACCGCTACGTTTAGGCTGTGCCCAGTTTGCGTTCCCCCAAGTCAGTTTAGCTTCCTGTCATCTTCCCTGCTCTCCCGAGCGCATTCATTTTGTATTGTAATTTACTTGTTCATCTTTATTAGTGAACAGTATATGTCAATAAATGTGTGTATGGTGAAACCCTGCGTTTAAATCCTTTCATCCTTCCCCTCCTCCGTGCGCTATGGTGAAGTACACAGAGAGCTCATGACAGAATGACCCAGCCCGAAAAGAGGATTTAGCGGGTTTACCCACACCTCCCTTTTTCCCTTTTTGTGTGTCATTTTGTGAACCGTTTTTCCACTCACCGGTTTTGCCCCACTATGCCTTCGGCATGTCGCTCCAATGCCAGCCGGAGGACATTAGCCGCGAGGCATCCCACGGTGGAGGAAGAATGGGTGGTGACCGTCGTCCAGGACTTTATGGATGAGGCCTATAAAGCCCGTGGACCCAAAGTGAAGTGGAGCAGCCTGGACGCAGCGGAGGGAATTCTGGAAGCGCATCCTGGTCTCTGGGATTACCCTCAGTACGCAGATCTGATCGCTTTGGTCTACGCACTCCAGCGCATGTTTCCTGGTGTGGGGAGAGCGGCGTACCTCACAAAGCCCAAGCGGAAATGTGCTCCACAGTCTGCAGCCATTCTCCCCCTCGCTTCGCCATCAAGGTCAGCCACCTATAGGCAACGTCATCCCGTAAGGAAACGCTAGGAGAAGCCCTCCTCTTCAGCAGCGGCTTTCATCATTTCAGCTGCCGAGAGGTCCGCTGGATTCACCCAGGCCCCGCCTACCTCCACCGTCAGGGAGACGACTCCCTCAATAGTCTGTAGAGGGGTCCACGTAATCGCTGGCATGGAGAGGGATGAGTTTCTGCCCTTTGCAGCTGTGCAGATCATCAACCAGGATGACAGGCAAGTATCCCCCCCCCCCATTCTAATTCATTCATCAACACTGAAGCTTGCCTGTCTCCCTAGGAGGAGGCCCAGTATCAGCAGCCCACTGGGTCCTCTCCTCCAACTGCAGCTAATGATTGTTTCCCTCCCCTCTCCGTGTCTCCTCCTTTAATTTCTGAGGGCCTGCCAGTCCAAGAACCAGTTCACCTGACAATGGAGGAGGTTGAGGCCCTGGATGATCCTGCCCAGGAGCCCGCACGGAGGCGTTTCCCCGCAATCCCACCGGCGGACGAGGAGTGGGCAAATCTGCTCGCCTTCGTCAACCGTCGGGTCAAGGAGGAGCGGCGTGGAAGGGAGGTCCGAGGACGCACTTCTCCGGTTGTGAGGGTTCCACCCCCTACGCCTGCTCAGCCCACGGATTCACCTTCAGACGAGAAGTGGGCTAATCTGCTCGCCGTAGTCAACGGCCGGGTCGAGGAGGGGCATAAGAGGACCAGGACTGCAACCACCATCATGCCTGCTGTGTGGACCACCGCAGCAGTCATCCCCTGGACCAGACCCCCAGCCGACGGGATCCAGACAGTCACCATCGACAGCGTTGGAGTCCTGGACGGCGGTACAGCTCGAACATAAGCAAGTCTCTCCTGCAGTTCAATTGCTTATGATTGAGAGATCTTGTCTGGCTCTTGGGGAGGAGAGTCGGGTGCAGCGCTCGGCCATACCTGGGCTTCCCTCGCCAGGCTCTGCCGCTGCCGGCAACCCTAACCTCCTTCTCTCCCTTGCCTGTTGAGCCCCTCACTAGGGTCACCGGAGAGGAGCTACCATCACCGGGGTTGCCTACTGACGACGACGGGACATTGGTGGCCCCAGAGGAAGTCGGCGGGGGCACAGCACTGGACGCGATGATGTAGGCTACACACCCTAAATCCCTGGAGTCCTGGACGGCGGTGGAGCCCGAGTTCAGGCAAGTGTGCTCCATTATGTCAATTCCTCATTTGTCAATGTCACACTGGCCGACTCATGGTGAGGAGGGCCCGGGGCAGCTTGTAGTAGCCCTCGGGGCTACCTCACTGGGCTCTGCTGCAGCCAGCGACCCCAACCCGGTCTCTTGTTCTCTCCCTCTGGTGTCGGAGCCCCCTGCCAGGGTCGCCGGAGAGCAGCTGACTTCGCCAGAGGCTGCCGGGGATCGGAATCTGGGGCCAGGTGGGGTTAGGAGCACCACCTCCCTCGCTGGGGAGGCCACCACGCGGGCAATTAGGCCCCCGATGGGGGTCACCACTGGTGCAACGGTGCTCCAGCTAGAGCCCATCGGGGTGCAGCCACATCCCAGACCGGGACCGTCGTGGGTGCAGCCATGTCCCAGACAGGGACCGTCGTGGGTGCAGCTCTGGCCCAATCGGGGCCCACCACGGGTGCTGCAGAGTCGCCACCAGAGGTCATCAAGGGTCTGGCCCTGCCGAGGGAGGACGTCGCTGCTTCAGCCCCTCCTGCCAAAGTCGTCAGGTCCCCCCCCCCCATCAATCACCTCCCCAGCCTGGTGTCTCTGCGGGGTGGCCCTCTCACCGTGTGTGCAGCTTTTACCCAATCGGGGTCCACTGCGGGTGCAGCTGAGCCTCAGCCGGAGGTCACCACGGGTGCAGCTGAGCCTCAGCCAGAGGCCATCGTGGGTGCAGCGAGGCTCCCACTGGAGTCCATCATGGGTGCAGCGGAGCCGGCCTGGTTGGAGGCCACAGTCAGGACAGCGGAGCCGGCCCAGTCGGGGTCCACTGCGGGTGCAGTTACGGACCACCCTGAGGACGCTGTGGTCCCCTTATCCCTGCCCTTTGCCTTGGAGGTCCCCTTTCTCCGGTCCTGTTAACCACCAGTGAGCCTTCTGGTGGGCAGGCCACCTCCTGCTTCATCCCTTCAGTCCTGGTGGCTAATCAACGAGGGCCGGCCACCAGAAGAATTGACTTCCCGGGTCAGGTGGCTCATGTTTTCCTGCAGGCCATCGGATTCGGTTGACCGGACCTTCTGCTGGGCCTGGGACTCTGGGCAGCCTCCTGAACCCCAATGCCTGTGGACTTGGGGGGGGGGGGGGTATTCATGGGCCCTGGACGGGACATTGTGTTCCCTCCTTCCTGTTGCCCCTACCGCCCACCCGGGTTCATGTTGTTTGTTGTTGTGGCAACTGCTGGGGGGAGGGGGGGTGGTCTTCTTGATGTTACCTGGGGTGTCTGGGAATCCACCCCTTAAAGGGTGGGGGCCTGTCACGAGCCAAGCCGGCTTGGCTTTCCCCGGCTCGGGCTCAAGCTCTCTGTGGGTTTGGTTTCACTGTCTGTGCATTTTGTGTATTTCTGTACCTATCCTATTACCATAGGTCCAACCAAGCCCCCTTGCTCTCCTTAATTCCACCAGCTGTTCCCAGCCCCGGTAATTATCTTTTCCGTGCCTTGCTCAAGTGTGCCCAATTTGTGTGGCCAGCGGCGTTTGTATTTAAGCGGCTCTTCACTAGACAAAAGCCGCTGGGTCATTGTATGAGTCACGCTCTCGTTCTCCATGGTGTGACCGTCACGTCTGGAAGGACTACTGGATTATGCTCACCGAGAGAAAAGGACTTTCTGGACTGTTCCTGTTCATGAGTAAACTGTTATGTTTTTCTGTGCGATTGCTGCTACGCCTTACCTGAAGCGTTTCCTCTTGCAGTGAGTCTGCTACACTTCAGGTGGCGTTTCTTCTCGCAGCGTAACCACTACGTTTAGGCTGTGCCCAGTTTACGTTCCCCCGAGTCAGTTGAGTTTCCCATAGTCTTCCCTGCTCTCCCGAGCGCATTCATATTGCATTGTAATTTACTTGTTCATCTTTATTAGTGAACAGTATATGTCAATAAATGTGTGTATGGTGAAACCCTGCGTTTAAATTCTTTCATTCTTCCCCTCCTCTGTGCGCAATGGTGAAGCGCACGGAGAGCTCATGACACACATGGGTTAAAAAAGAAAACTGTCCCCACAGTGGTAACAGATAAATACAGGGCAGAGATGCAGTTCAGAAATAGGAAAATTATGCATCAAAGTACCGACAGTTTTACTTCAGACGGCTGGATTTTTGGAATCTGATATATATTAAAAAAAAACAAGACGAACAAAGGTACTACATTGCCAAGGAGACAAAAAATGCAAATACTGTAGTTTACATTATCTTATTGCTTTCCTTATTTTATTAAACAAGATTTTAAAAGGGGGGGGGGGGGGCTCCAGAGGATTACATTGACCACAGTCTTACGTTCAGCACCATGGACAGTAGCAGACATGTGAAAAATGAATCTATGGTAAAAAAAAAAAATCAAGGTTAAAAAATCATCAGCACTGTTATAGTCCACCATATAGCCATTTTATGTATTTTTTATAGATCTGCTGAAGTTTGTCTGCTCTTTAAAAACGTTTTTATCAAGAATAAAACTGCTTGTGCCATCTAGTTCCGGAAATTATTGAAGATTGTTACATAACATTTCCACTTTAAGAAAGCTTGAGCAATATACTCTTACCTTTTCTTTACTGGGTAAAGTCTGAGTCCTGGTAAAAGTGTCTCCTCCGTTAATACTGATCAGTTCAGCATCCGCAGGTGGAAACGGTGCGGGGAAAACCACTACATCACTCTTGAGTGTGTCTGAACTGAAACACACGTCATACTGCTGAGTAGCTTTAGAGTAAGACCAGCTCCCATCAGGGTGGGTGGTGACCATCGGGGCGCTGTACCTGCTGAAACCACCATCAGTCCTGTGGCACCTGACAGCTATTAAACTGATGAGGCTGAGCAGGAAGATGACCGACATCGACACGATGGCGATGAGCAGATACAGGTTCAGATCAGAGAAGCTGTCCTCCTTTATAGGCACGTTTCTGAACTGAGTGTGGATTTCAGCTGCGCTTTCAACCACCACCACTTCAACAGACACAGTAGCTGACAGGGAGGGTTCTCCGTTATCAGAAACCAGCACCACCAAGGGGTGAGTTTTCAGGTCATTGTCACTCATTCTCCTCTTAGTCCTGATTTCCCCTGTGCTGGTTCCGATCCTGAACAGGTTGTTTCCTTTGATCTCAGACAGGTGATAAGAAAGCAGCGCGTTGTATCCAGAGTCTGCGTCTACAGCCCTGATCTTTGCCACAAAGTATCCCACTTCAGCAGAATAGGGGATGGTCTCACTGTTAACAGAACCATGCTCAGAATAGGGAGCTAGAATAGTTGGATTATTATCATTTTCATCCAGGATTAAAACATTCACAGTGACGTTGCTGCTGAGTGGAGGAACACCAGAGTCTGTGGCCTGAACTTTAAACTGGAACGTTTTTAACTCCTCATAGTTAAAAGACTGCAGACTGATTATAGTTCCTGTTTCTGAGTTAATGTTTATCATTGTAGATAACGGCAGTGAGTCGCTGCTACTTTGTAAATAGGAATATGTCATCTGACCATTGTTATCAACATCAGCATCACTTGCAGAGACAGTTTTAATAACTGTTCCAACAGGACTGTTCTCTTTCACGTAAACATTAAGAATCGACTCCGAAAACCGAGGTGGGTTGTCATTGACGTCAGAGACATGAATATTAATTATATGATGACCGGATAGAGGTGGAGTGCCTTCATCTGTTGCTACTATGGTAACGTTGTACTGGGTTATAGTCTCTCTATCCAGCTGACCATTAACTACCAGCGAGTAATAATTATTATAATTCTTGTCCAGTTTAAATGGGGTCTCATTTGCAATAACTGCTGTAACTGCTCCATTTTTCCCGCCATCTTTATCCAGCACAGAAACAAGTGCAATAGCTGTACCTATTTCTGCGTCTTCATTCACTGTATTTAGCAGTGACCTCACTGTGATCTCAGGGGCGTTGTCGTTTAAGTCCAGCACCTCCACCAGCACTTTACAATGAGCAGACATTGGAGGCTGGCCTTTGTCGCTCGCCTGAGCGTGAATCTCCAATGCAGGATTTTCTTCATAGTCAATCTGACCTTTGACCGAAATAACCCCGGTTTTGGGGTCAATTTGGAACAAATCCAATACACGATCCTGACCTTTACTTCTCATTGAATATTCTATTTCAGCATTTGCTCCTTCATCTGCGTCTGCGGCCGTTATTACTATAACTGTGTGACCTACCGCCATATTCTCGGACATTTGTGCTTTGTATAAAGATGCTGAGAAAACGGGTGCGTTGTCATTAATGTCTAACACGTTGATGACTATTTGTGACGTCCCTGACTTGGGTGGGCTTCCGCCGTCTACAGCAGTTACCGTAAGTCTTATAGTAGGCTCCTTTTCTCTGTCTAAAGCTTTTTGGAGCACAAGCTCAGCAGACACGCTCTCATCTCCTCTGTGAACTTCTAAAGCGAAATAATTATTTGGGGTGAGCCTGTATGTGCTTACATCATTCTTTCCAACATCGCGATCCATAGCCCCTATAAATCCAAATCTCCCTCCTGGCACTGTACTTTCCGCAATGTTAAGAGACTGCAGTTTCTCAGAGAAATACGGCGCGTTATCATTTATATCCACTACGTTTATTTCTAAACGGTAAAGCTTTAGAGGGCTGTTAATGACGGCCTCCACGCTCACGGTGCATTTTGCAGCCTTCGCGCAAAGCTCCTCGCGGTCGATCCTTTCATTAACATAAAGACTACCCGTTTTCAGATTTATGTCGAAATATTTTGGCTTTGATCCACTGACAATTTGAAACATGCGTGCCTCCAAGTCGTGTCCATTGAGGTTTAGATCTTTAGCAAGATTTCCCACCGATGTTCCGGGGTTTACCTCTTCTGATACAGAGTAAGAAAGCTGTCCAGATACCAATTCCCAGCAGCAAACCAGAAGAAAAGCGATCACATAAATCCACAAAGCTCCACGTATCCAACTCGTAGACATATTTTAATCCAATGTGAAAAGAACATACATACGTATTTTTCTCCTTATAATTCTGTCCGTTAATCTGAGACCAAAAATCAATACCGGGATCCCTCTTGTGTTTTAAATGTTACGAGACAAAACGATGGCCAAACAATCCGTTCTCACTGCTGCTCTTTGTAACAAAGCACAGCGAAACATCACTCTCTCATCACCATCATGGGAGGAGTCCCACAGAATCTGGAGGCGCATGAAAATGTGATGGTCTACAGTGCCCCCGTGTGCCCATTTTAAATAACTACATTTATCACGGAAATAATGTAAATAAAGTCACCAGTCAGAAAAGTCAATGGCCGGACAAAAGTGTATAATCCTTCAATTTACTTATACCAACAAAGACAGCCATGAGAATTAACTATTTCTAAACAAAATTATATATGGATTTTTTTCCTCAAGGTCTGCAAATTAAGGTAATAAAATTGTTGAACGATGCCATTTCTGAACTGAATAAAAGCACAGATGCCACGTGTTTATATATATATATATATATATACCGTATTGCTATGAAACCTCAGTGACTGTCGGGTAAGAGCAAAGGAGCACTTTACATTTTTACTGCGCTTTCTGGAGGCACAAAACTACTCGTATTTCAACACCATGGACAGCGACACACGACAGAACTTCTTTGCCGAGCCAACGTTATTTATATCCAGGCACGCAACATGCTTTTATATTTCATAGTATTTAACTTCATGTATATAGAACCGTTTCCACCACCATCTTCCAGAGTTAAACCGCATACAACACGAAACATCACAGTCTTACCTCCTCTTTGCTGAGTAAAATCTGAGTTTTTCTAAAAGTACTTACACAATACAAAAAAGATAACTGTTGTTAAATGCTGTTTTGGTTGTGTATTTTTTCCCCAGAAATGGGCATTATAAAAAGAAAACGAAATTTTCATTTCCTGTTCAAAGCCATACACAGTGTTCAAGCTTCCATCAGCACCACTGACACGTCACACACTGTCTGCTGAAACGTAATGAGTGGGAATAGTCTTTGATGTCATTGTTCTTTGTCGTCATTGTTCTTTGTCTTGGAGAAGTGTGGCTTTCACCAAAATCCCAAAGTCACGATATCCATTTAAAAAAAATGTCATGTCTCCACAAAGACAATTTTACTTATAGAAGACAATAAAATCGATATTTAATACACATTTTTAGCTTTTTTATAAGTTACAGTGCATCCAGGAAGCATTCACAGCTCTTCACTTTTTCCACATTTTGTTATGTTACAGCCTTATTCCAAAATGGATTAAATTCATTTTACCCTCAAATTCTACACACAACACCCTATAATGACAATGTGAAAAAGTTTGTTAGAGATTTTTGCAAATTTATTAAAAATAAGAAACGAAGAAATCACATGTACATAAGTATTCACAGCCTTTTCTCAATACTTTGTTGATACACCTTTGGCAGAAATTACAGCCTCAAGTCCTGTTGAATATGATGCCACAAGCTTGCCACACCTATCTTTGGGCAGTTTGGCCCATTCCTCTTTGCAGTACCTCTCAAGCTCCATCAGGTTGGATGAGAAGCATCGGTGCACAGCCATTTTCAGATCTCTCCAGAGATGTTCGATTGGATTCAAATCTGGGCTCTAGCTGGGCCACTCAAGGACATTGACAGAGTTGTCCTGAAGCCACTCCTTTGATATCTTGGCTGTGTGCTTAGGGTCCTTGTCCTGCGGAAAGATGAACCTTTGGCAAAGTCCAGGTGGGCTGCCATGTGCCTTTTGCTAATGAGTGTCTGGGGTGGTGCGGTGGAGGAGTGGTTAGCACTGCGGCAGCACAGTAAGTCACCTTTGGCCAGGGGATCCTGGGTTCGATCCCAGCCCCCGACCAACAGTGATCTGTGTGGAGTTTAAATGTTCTCCTCGTGTCTGCGTGGGTTTACTCCGGGATTTCTCCGGTTTCCTCCCACATGCCAAAAACATGCAAGTTGGGTTAATTGGCATCAAACTGGGGATTCTAAATTGTCCTTAGGTATGAATGTGAGAGTGAATGGTTGCCTGTCTCTCTGTGTTGGCCCTGTGATGGACTGGTGATCTCTCCAGGGTGTACCCTGCCTCTCGCCCAAAGATGCTGGGATAGGCTCCAGCCCCCCACTACCCGAAAAGGATTAAGCGGAAAAAGATGAATGAATGAACGGCTTCTGTCTGGCCACTGTACCATACAGGCATGATTGGTGGATTGCTGCAGAGATGGTTGCCCTTCTGGAAGGTTCTCCTCTCTCCACAGAGGAATACTGGAGCTTTGACAGAGTGACCATTAGGTTCTTGGTCACCTCCACCTAAGGCCCTTCTCCCCTGATTGCTCAGTTTAGACAGCTGGCCAGCTCTAGGAAGAGTCCTGGTGGATCTGATCTTCTTCAATTTACGGATGATGGAGGGCATTGTGCTCACTGGGGCCTTCAAAGCAGCAGAAGTTTTTCTGTACCCTTCCCCAGATTTGTGCCTCGAGACAATCCTGTCTCAGAGGTCTACAGACAACTCCTTGACTTCATGCATGGTTTGTGCTCCGACATGCACCATCAACTGTGGGACCTTATATATACACAGGTGTGTGCCTTTCCAAATCATGCCCAATCAATTGAATTTACCACAGGTGGACTCCAATTAAGCTGTAGAAACATCTCAAAGATAATCAGTGGAAACAAGATGCACCTGAGCTCAATTTTGAAGCTTCATAGCAAAGGCTGTGAATACTTATGTACATGTGATTTCCTAGTTTTTTTTAAATTTTTAATAAGTTTGCAAAAATCTCAAAAAACTTTTGACATTTTCATTATGGGGAATAGTGTGTAGAATTTTGAGAAAAAAATATCCATTTGGGAAAAAAGCTGTAACATAACAAAATGTGGAAAAAGTGAAGCACTGTGAATACTTTTTGGATGGACTGTAAATTAAACAGGTGAGTAAGTTTTATTCTTACCTTTTCTTTGTCGGGTAAAGTCTGAGTCCTGGTAAAAGTGTCTCCTCCATTAATACTGATCAGTTCTGCATCCACAGGTGGAAACGGTGCGGGGAAAACCACTACGTCACTCTTGAGTGTGTCTGAGCTGAAACACACGTCATACTGCTGAGTAGCTTTAGAGTAAGACCAGCTCCCGTCAGGGTGGGTGGTGATCATCGGGGCGCTGTACCTGCTGAAACCGCCGTCAGTCCTGTGGCACCTGACAGCTATTAAACTGATGAGGCTGAGCAGGAAGATGACCGACACCGACACAATGGCGATGAGCAGATACAGGTTCAGATCAGAGAAGCTGTCCTCCTTTATAGGCACGTTTCTGAACTGAGTGTGGATTTCAGCTGTGCTTTCAACCACCACCACTTCAACAGACACAGTAGCTGACAGGGAGGGTTCTCCGTTATCAGAAACCAGCACCACCAAGGGGTGAGTTTTCAGGTCATTGTCACTCATTCTCCTCTTAGTCCTGATTTCTCCGGTGCTGGTTCCGATCCTGAACAGGTTGTTTCCCTTGATCTCAGACAGGTGATAAGAAAGCAGCGCGTTGTATCCAGAGTCCGCGTCTACAGCCCTGATCTTTGCCACAAAGTATCCCGCTTCAGCAGAATAGGGGATGGTCTCACTGTTAACAGAACCGTGCTCAGAATAGGGAGATAGAATAGTTGGATTATTATCATTTTCATCCAGGATTAAAACGTTCACAGTGACGTTGCTGCTGAGTGGAGGAACACCGGAGTCTGTGGCCTGAACTTTAAACTGAAACGTTTTTAACTCCTCATAGTTATAAGACTGCAGACTGATTATATCTCCAGTCTCTGAGTTTATGTTTATCATTGTAGAGAGAGGTAAGGAGTCGCTGCTACTTTGTAAAAATGAGTAGCTCACATGGCTGTTCTGGTCAGTGTCAGCATCGGTTGCTGTCACTGATTTTATCACGACTCCAACTTGACTATTTTCTTTCACATAAACATTAGTAACGGACTCTGAGAATTTAGGAGGGTTATCATTGACATCAGATACGTGGATAGAAACTACACTTGTGCTGGATTGTGGTGGCCTTCCTTTATCACTAGCTACTATAGACACCTTGTACTTGGACACACTCTCTCTGTCTAGCTGTCCGTCAACCAGCAATGAATAATAATTTTTGTAGTTTGTTTCCAGCTTGAATGGAACTTCATTTGTGATTAGAATTTTCACCTCACTGTTTTTGCCAGCGTCCTTATCAAGGACGGACACGAGTGCCACTGCGGTTCCCACAGAAGCGTCTTCCTTCACTGTGCTGTGCAGGGACGTCACAGTGATCTCTGGAGCATTGTCGTTCTGGTCCAGCACTTCTACCAGCACTTTACAGTGAGCGGACATGGGAGGTTGTCCTTTATCACTGGCTACAACCCTTATCTCAAAAGCCTTTCTCTCTTCAAAGTCTATGTTGCCTTTGACCTTAATCATACCTGTCTGAGGTTCAATTTCAAAGATATCGAGTACGTGGTCCTGATCTTTGCTTCTTAGTGAATACACAATCTCACTGTTAAGGCCTTCATCCGCGTCCGTGGCGTTTACCGAGATCACCGCTGAGCCCAGCGGCGTGTTTTCCGATATTCTCGATTTATACAGAGATTCACTGAACACAGGAATGTTATCGTTGTTGTCTAATACATTTATAACAAGCTGTGAGGTGCCTGATTTGGCTGGACTCCCCCCATCTACAGCTGTCAGAGTCATGGCGATCACAGGCTGCTTTTCTCTGTCCAAGGCTTTTTGGAGCATCAGCTCCGCAGACACTCTGTCACCTGCTCTGTGCACCGCCAAAGAAAAATGCTCATTCTGGCTTAATTTATACGTACTGACCGAGTTTCTCCCCACATCTGCATCGCTGGCCTCGGATAATTCGAATTTCACCCCAGGCAGTGTACTTTCAGCTATGTCCAGATGTTGCACTTTGGTCGTAAATATCGGGGCGTTGTCGTTTACATCTGCAATGTCTACATCAAAACGGTAAAGCTTCAGAGGGTTATTTATAACGGCCTCGACGCTTATTGGGCACTTAAGCTCCCCGGGGCAAAGCTCCTCTCTGTCTATTCTCTCACTGACGTAAAGAGCGCCAGTCTTTAGATTTACCTTGAAGAATTTTCTCTTGGATCCGGCAACGATCTGAAACATACGAGACTCCAGGTCTTGTGAATTAATCTGTAAATCCTTTGCGATATTCCCAACCGGAGTCCCCAGGTTCACCTCCTCTGAGACGGAATAAGAGAGCTGCCCAGCTGCCGTTTTCCAGCAACAATGCAGTAGAAAAATCCACAAATGTATCCCCAAATAGCTCCATTTAGAAGGTGGACACATCTCTGGCCCGCTTGGAAATAGAATCAACATAACAGCCAGTGATTACGTGATAGGCAGAAAATAAATGAGCGTTATGACTGGGAAATTCGGTGTTTTTTTTTTTTTTTTTTCCACAGTCACCCGTGTCTTTATAACAAAGACGGGGTGGGGAGGGAAAATCTAAACCTCTGAAAACGGGAGGGGCCTGCTTGGTTCATTCAACACTGGACTCCTTCAGATGAATCAACAACGACTTCACGTGGAAAAACGTGCACTATACAGCAGTGGTCCCCAACTCCCGGGCCGCGGACCGGTCCCGGTCCGTGGGTCATTTGGTACCGGGCCGCACTGAAAAAAATAAATGACTTGCATTACGTCCGTTTTATTTATTATCTCAGTCTGAATGATGTTTTATTTTGAAAAATTACCGGATTCTCTCCGTTACATCCGTCTATGGCTCACTCTTGACACACGTCAAGACGCTTGTCTCAGTGACGTGATACGTTACCACTAAAATTAAAGGCCGTTGCTAGACGGAAGACATTTATGTCTGCACTAGTGAATGAAAAACCCACGTGCAGGAGTGGTTTCGTGCGTTTTATTGAACAAAACCCCAAAACGTGTTAATGGGAATGAATGAAGTATGGGTGTGTATGTGTGTGAAACACCCGAGCTGCTGAGTGCCCCAGCTGTCAGGGAGTGAACGACCCAAAGGGCCCCCTGACGCGCCTGATGGAAGATAATTGATGCATTTGCATGATGAAAGATGCATTTTTTAAAAAATATTTTTTTTAACCAAATAACCAAATTAGGAGGTATTGTATTATTAGCATATTTTGGTTATCCCGAGGGAGATCGCTGGCCAGAGTGTTTGAATTACGAGAGCTGCTGCAGAGGTTTCTCTCAGAAAAAAAAGTCACCGCTGGCAGCACATTTCAGTGACGAGGATTAGGTCGCAAAACTCGCTTACTTGTGCGACATATTCAGCCTGCTCAATGAACTCAATCTGTCACTTCAGTGGAAAATGACAACTGTCTTCAAGTTGGCAGATAAAGTAGCTGCATTCATCTTCTTCCGCTTAATCCTTTTCGGGTCGCGGGGGGCTGGAGCCTATCCCAGCATCTTTGGGCGAGAGGCAGGGTTCGCCAGTCCATCGCAGGGCCAACACAGAGAGACAGACAACCATTCACTCTCACAGTCATACTTAAGGACAATTTAGAATCCCCAGTTTTGATGCCAGTTAACCCAACTTACAGGTTTTTGGCATGTGGGAGGAAACCGGAGAAATCCCGGAGTAAACCCACGCAGACACGGGGAGAACATGCAAACTCCACACAGATCACTGTTGGTCGGGGGCTGGGATCGAACCCAGAATCCCCCGGCCAAGGGTGAGTTGCTGTGCTGCCGCAGTGCTAACCACTCAATCACCGCGCCGCATTTAAAGCCAAATTGGATTTGTGGGGACAGCACGTGAATGGACGTATATTTGACATGTTTCAAACATTAGCGGGGATTTTGGAAGAGACTGAGCCCGAGCCTTCATTCTCCCAGCTGGTGCACGATCACCTGTCTTTGCTTTTAAAAGACTTCGAGCACTACTTCCCAACAACAAAAAAATACACGAACTGCCAAAGAATGGATGCGCGACCCACTTAACAAGCCAGGTGAATCCAACATGTCTGTGCAAGAAGAAGATCAACTGCTGGAAGTCACAAGTGACGGCAGCCTTAAAAGTATGTTCGAGACAACAGCTCTGCCGGTGTTCTGGATTAAAGTCATGGCTGAATACCCTGAGATCGCCACAACAGCACTGAAAACCCTGTTGCCATTTCCGACATCCTATCTGTGTGAAGCGGGGTTTTCTGCAGTGACAGCAACCAAAACTAAATTACGAAGTAGACTGGACATACGCAACACACTTCGGGTGTCATTGTCTCCCATTACCCCTAGATGGGACCGTCTCGTTGCAGAGAAACAAGCTCAGGGCTCCCACTGATTCAGCGTTGTGGCGAGTTTTATTTTTCATGCACTTTATATTTGTTTGTGGTGTATCTTATTGTGACGTTTGCAGGGGTTCACACAAAAAGACAATGGAGCAGATGGCTGTGATCAACCAGATTTATTTTACACACACCCCGACCCCCCAACCTACTTCTGAGCAGAGAGAGTAGTGGAGGTCATTCCCCCAGACCCCTGTTTGAATCATGGTTACACACACATGATACATCTTGCCCTAATCCTGCTAAACACTGCTGGGTCATTATAATGCAGTTATAATGACACAGCAGTATAACTCAGAAATAACACTTTTAACACACACAGTAACGTTTCAAACTGGCAAAGCATGCTGGGAAATCCCTGGCTCCCTTAAAATGGCCCCGACGTTACACTGCCCCCCCCTGGACTGGTTTCTGTCCCCAGAAAATTCAAAGTCCACTTTCAGAAATCGAACGCGAGTCAGCCCGGTGCCAGGGCGGCATGCACGGACCATCTGAGTCTCGGTCAGAGTATCTGGTTGGGGTAGGGTTCCGGTTTGGCCATCAGCGGGCGGATGGACACATCTGACAGCCTCTGTAGGACCACGCACAGTCCCTTCCCTGGCAGCGGGAGTCCCAGGCCCGCTCCGGCCGACTCCCACCGCTGCCAGATCTCCCAGGCGGCCGCTGGCCCGCGTCCATGCGTCCAGCCCTTGCCGCGCCTGGAAAGTGGCCGCATCTTCGTCCTGCTCGCTCCGCTGCATCGCTCCTGCGCCGAGGGCCTCCGTGACGTCACCAAAAGGAAAAGCATCGGGTAGCGGTAGGACACGCACAGTTCCTCCTCTGGCAGCGGGAGTCCCATGACTCCCACCGCTGCCAGGACCTCCCAGTCGGCTGCTGGCCCGCGTCCAGGCGCCCAGCCCCTGCCGATCCCGAGAAAAGACCGGATCTGTCCTGCTCGCTCCACTGCTGCTGCGCTCCAAAGGCCTCTGTGACGTCACCTGCCGGGGGAAGCATCTGCAGGAGGCGGCTTTTTCCCCGTCCATGCCACCTCGCTCTAATTTAACGTCGGCGAGGGGCCAGTTTGTCGTGCACTGTGTGCGGGGCAGTACCATGCACCCTGGCTCTGTGCAGCGGAAGCTGTCCTTCCTCATGTCGCCACGGCTGTTTCCTTCGTGCACGCGCTGCTGTGATCTGCCGTAGCTCCTCCTCCACTCGCTCTCAGCGCGGCAGCCAACTCGACCTGGGCCAGGCGGTCATCCGACAGGTTCTCGCCGTTGTAGCGGGGAATCTTGGCCTGCTGCTGGATGGATGGGACCGTCATCTCCCGGTCGATTGCCGCTCCTAATTGCTCTGGAATCGCCAGCCCGTCCTGCCCTGAAAAGGGCGGGAAACGGGGCTGGTTTGCTCTGCTCCGTCCATCGCAGCGAAGCTCTCCAGGGGCCGGCGTCTCAGCTCTATACTCCGTTCCCGGCTGAGCGATGAATCGCTCCGGCCGCTGTACCTCCGCCTGGATGCTCATCTTGCTCCATATCCCACTCCTGACACCAGTGTGACGTTTGCAGGGGTTCACACAAAAAGACAATGGAGCAGATGGCTGTGATCAACCAGATTTATTTTACACACACCCCGACCCCCCAACCTACTTCTGAGCAGAGAGAGTAGTGGAGGTCATTCCCCCAGACCCCTGTTTGAATCATGGTTACACACACATGATACATCTTGCCCTAATCCTGCTAAACACTGCTGGGTCATTATAATGCAGTTATAATGACACAGCAGTATAACTCAGAAATAACACTTTTAACACACACAGTAACGTTTCAAATTGGCAAAGCATGCTGGGAAATCCCTGGCTCCCTTAAAATGGCCCCGACGTTACATTATTTTGAAGGCATGCGAAAAAAACGTTACCATAGCGACCAGAGAGCGTTGTGGGAAGAGAGGATGTTACTCATGTTGTTGTTGTTGTTGTTGCGATGTTAAGAAGACGCTGTTAATAAAGTTGCAAACGAGTATACAGTGGATTCACGTTTATTATTATATTTAGAAACTACCACAGTTTTTAAGCCGGTCGTATCATGTTCTTTTGTTGTATTTATCCGCCACACCTTAAAGGCCGGTTCCTGAAAATATTGTCTGACATTAAACCGGTCAGTGGCGCAAAAAAGGTTGGGGACCACTGCTATACAGTACTCAGTGTGGCGGAAATTGTCAGCAAACGCTGGATCACACCAAAACGTTTCCCTGGGCGTCCACACGTCCTTAAAAAGTCTCAGTGGTTTGATAAAAGCGGAGGCCTTAATTGTCCATGAAAATGAAATCATTCTTTCAACATTTCAATGGCATTTCAGTGTTCTTAAACAAGAACAAATAAACAAGATTCATACATTTTCTCGCACTTGGTGGTGAAATGTACGTTGTGTATACTTCTGTGAATTTGTAATTACAGTTTGCCTTTTTTGGAGCAAATAGAAAGGAGCTGGACCATCTGTAATTGTTTCAATGTGGGGAAGGGGACTAGTTTTTGGGATGTATATTAGTCTTACTTAAATAATTGTTAATTAATATCCAGCAGCAACATCAGTCATGAGAATGTGTAACTGTTACTGATAACTCAAAATATACAGGAAATTTCAGTTCCAATAAATGTTTGAACAAAACTGATTGCAATGTAGTCACACAGTCATTTCCTATTTCTCTTAAATTTCATGAAGTGGCTTTAAAAAGGTCTTAAAATATTAATTTGCCTTCCTTTTACCTGCAGATACCATCCATCCATCCATCTTCTTCCGCTTAATCCTTTTCGGGTCGCGGGGGGGGGGGGGGGTGGGGTGGATCCTATCCCAGCATCTTTGGGCGAGAGGCAGGGTACACCCTGGACAGATCTCCAGTCCATCGCAGGGCCAACACAGAGAGACAGACAACCATTCACTCTCACAGTCATACCTAAGGACAATTTAGAATCCCCAGTTTGATGCTAATTAACCTAATTTCTTTTAAATTAGATGAACAACTCAGCTGAAAAGATGAACACTTTTTTCAGCACCATGGACAGCATTCATGCACTTCCCCTGATGGTGACTGCAAATTCTTCTTTCCATTTCTCTCAACAGCTCAGCTCTGCTTGTACCATAGAATCATCTCACAATATCAGTCATAGAACTAGCTTTGGTATTTATTGATCGGTAATAGTTTGTTCAAAGTCGAGTACTGTTTCTATTGAAATTAGGAAAATCGGTTTCTGTGGCTCTGTCTCTCTGTGTTGGCCCTGTGATGGACTGGTGATCTGTCCAGGGTGTACCCTGCCTCTCGCCCAAAGATGCTGGGATAGGCTCCACCCCCCCACCCCACACCCCCACCCCCACGACCCGAAAAGGATTAAGCGGAAGAAGATGGATGGATGAATGGTTTCTGTGGCTCACAGAAAAGTCAGTGTTCAGTGGTTTATTTTGGATACCATGAACATAATGAAATTGCGTTGCTTCCAGCAATAAAATGACTGCTATGGCTATAATAAAAATATGAAATTAAATTATTCTTTTATCACAGTTCTGCATCAGTCACTCCGCCTTTTTTTCAATAATTTTGGAGCACTAATGACATTCATTTGGTCTATTTTCCACTGCACGCATAAATGCAGAATTTACACCCCTGCGTTAGGTGTATTTTTGGTGCTTTTCAGCATTCCTCCACAATTTCCACAGAGACAGGAGCCATGAGCTTATGAACGCTTCCTTGTTTGTAATCCCAGGATTAAGCCCTGGATGCAGAAACTCCTGCCCTATTTCCATTCCATAAAACATGATTTGATTTGAATTAATAACCATCCCACAGCTACAATCGCCTCTTAACCCCAAGTGTAATAACAATGATGATGATGATAATAGCTCACAAACCTCGGCGCAATTTTCCTTGATGTAGATGTGAGGAAATATCAGTAGGATGTGAGGAAATATCATTACTGCATAGCAACAGTCACATGTAGGTTATTTACATACATGTGAGTACACACGCAAATATCACCTGGTTCATCAGACCCAGACAACTCATGACAAAGTTCAGTGATTTGCGTTTTATTTTTAGGCCAGCAACCTTACCAGAGTTCATTCTGGATTATCCTTTTGATAGAATCAACATGACACACATATGGAGGCTGCATGAAGCTCACCAGGTGTTTTGAACTGCGGCCTGTTAACTGTGTGACCTAGTTTCTTTTAGAATGAGCAAAGAATTTCAAATTTATAATAAACGCATAAGACATAGCAGCGTTGTCTAGATTTACAGTTCGCTCCAATCTACAGACAGGCTATGCATGCCCGTTAAGCCACGTGAAGACACACAGCTAAAAAAGATTTGCAATTACTTACTTTTTTAAAAGAGCATTCACTGGATTATACTATGTCGAAGGAACCTGCATGCATTTATAAGTTAATTTTCCTGCGGTTATCATAACAAACTTGCTGAATAATTAATAGAGAATAAATTGTGGTTTAGATAAATACACAGTGCTGGCTCACTGATGTCTGGGTGTTATGCATAATAAATGCTCTGGTAAAGTATAGTCTGTAACACATTTGAAGCAACATGACCTAAAGTAGTGGTGGTGGTAGTGATGGGGGGGAGGGGGACGCAGTAGGTGACGGAAGAAGGTTGGAGGGGCACAAGAGCACAACAGTAGGGTGCTGGGTGTGTCCACTAAATTATTAAATAAACCACTTCCATCACATACAGCGTATTCCTTCTATTTGATTATTGTGAGTAACGGGCTGTGTGTTGAAGGGTGTGTACTGACTGTACTGTTGGATAGTGTGTGAGTGGGGGTGCCATTTGAACACGCTTTGAGGCGATTCCTCCCCCCTCTCTCTTCCCCTCTCCTTCTGTGCTGCTCTCTTGTCTCCATAGCAACGCCATCTTGGGCACAGACATAGACGCATATGCACACGAACACATGCACCCCCTCACTAACGCAGAAGCTATAGTAGGTTCAGGTTTTTTTTGTTATTATTATTATCTGATAACATAAATGCAACACGTCCAGTTTCATGCATTCTGTTTTTCCACACCTCTACCTGTGAATTTCTTTAATTTGGGTGAATGAATCTGCTCACTTCATAGTGGCAGCAAGCACAAACCGTAAACATTTCTGCATACCAGACCAAGGAGCTGCACTGCAGCGGCACATTCACTGTGGCAGCAGGGGCCCTCTTCTCTTTCCACCCCCACAGCCCCTGAGAGAGCCTGACCTTTCATCCAGCTATGGCCGGTCTACCCTCTCTGGGCCAGGGCTCTGGAGTCACCCCTCAATGTCACTCACACACTACTGCAGTCTCCACACTCAGTCTTGTTCCCTGTGGCGAGATACTGACTTTATTGCACTGTAGAGCTCGTTATGACACAAGAGGGCACCCTACTCCTTGGGTATATTACTTCTCCTTTTTTATTATCCATATTGATTAGATAAGGCCTCCTTTCCTTTTTAAAAAGGCTAACACACCACCTCTTATTTTGCGCAGCAGTGTAGCTAAAACCACACCCAAAGAAAGGGAAAATGCCCCGTCTTACAGGAGTGCAAGTATTCCTACACATATCATTTGTATTTTTAATCAGGATCTGCACCCATGATACACATGAGCCAGTTACAGATAAGAACCAGATCTATAGGGCAGCACGGTGGGCACAGTGGTTAGCACTGTGTCAGCACAGCAAGAAGGTCACGGGATGGATTCCACTCCTGACCATCGGTGACCCTTCTGTGTGGAGTTTGCATGTTGTCCCCATGTCTGCGTGGGTTTACTCTGGGTACTCTGGTTTCCTCCCACAGGCCAAAGACATGCAGGTTAGGTTAAGTGGCATCAACTGGGGATTCTAAATTGTCCTTAGGTATGACTGTGAGAGTGAATGGATGTCTGTCTCTCTGTGATTGCCCTGTGATGGACTGGCGATCTGTCCAGGGTGTACCCTGCCTCTCACCATGCTGGGATAGGCTCCAGCCCCCCGCGACCCAAAAAGGATTAAGTGATAGAAGATGGATGGATGGATTATCCTATAAATAATTTTTGCAATGTGTGATATAAATAGAAAAGAGGTAGTAATGTTGGGAGAGAGGAGCCATTCTTAATATTTAATCCAACACCCACTTAATCATTTATTTCCAAATCTGCACTTGTTTCTGGAGTAAGTAGGACAGGGAGGAGTCCAGGGGAAATATGAACCGGAACAAAACGGAAAAAAAAAAACAGGACACAGCAATATGGAGCGTGCCTAAACACACGCATGCACACATCCGTGATAGGCACAGCAGCACAGTGATAAAACAGTGTTCACTCATTTGGAAAGAGATGGAACAATGCCCGAATAGCACATAATTAGTTACTCTACTGTAAAACAACAAGCAGGGGGGAAAACGGCATACCACTGCTGCAGCTTGATGGACGGGGTCAATGGCATAAGCTGACATCCCTGTAATCATGACAGGACTGCTGGATTTAGATTTTAGCAGAATAAATGGTGTTTTTATACACATACAGTGTTTATTTTGTAGTAAGCCTGCAGTAATGAGTTCAAGTACATGTGTTCAAATTTTTTACTTTGAGTAGTTTTATTGCAAGATACTTTTTACTCTTACTTCAGTACATTTATAAAGAAAAAAAACAAAACACGTACCGAAATACAACTGGTTATAGGTTAGGAATTTGTTTTACTTGAAAATATTGCATTTTTCTTTTCTTTTTTTTTTGTGAATTTATAATTTAATTTCTTTGAAATAAAATCCTCCTGTTCTAATTAAACATTTAATTTATTACAACGTGTCTTTATGTGTTGATTTGGATTTTACTAAAGGGTCCACATGTATATCTCATTTTCCTTTGATTAATATATTTAAGAGGAAAAGCTTCCCACACTGGCAAGAGGTAAAGTTGCAAATTTACTTGCAAAAAACAGTAAATTTATGAATAAAAACTTGCAAATGTATAACTAAAGCAACCCGGTGAATTCTCTGAGTGACAAAACGTGTAATTTGATGGGTTTTTTTTTTTGGTGAGACTGTGTTGCAAAAGTCCCAAAGTTATAACAAAAAAGTGAACATTTATTAGAAAATTGTCACACATTTGTGTGCCGAAAAGTGCAGATATATGCAGAAAAACTTTTAACTTTACAAAAGAATTTGCAAAATCTATGAGAAGAAATGCCACAAATTTATGAGAAAAATAACATGAATTGGTGAGAATAAAGCTGCTCTGTCATGAGAACCTTCGGGGCAGAGATATGAGACCAATGCGCCAACTGTGATTTTGGGCAATTTATTGCAAAAGGCAACAAGCAAAAAGATCAGAGGACTCAAAACTCAAACGATGCTCCAGAGTGAGGCAGGGCTCTGGTGGAAACAAGATGAGGATAACCATTAGGACAGCTGCAGTTAGAAAATGACTCCCTTTAAATAGGGATCAAAACCCTTTACATAATTGGTGACAGGTGTGGGTATCAGAGAGAGAGAGAGAGAGAGAGAGACGCAACTGACAGCTGTCAACCAGTAAAAGAACAATAAAGATATAAAAAATAAAATAACAATCCCCGTTTGCCAAAATATAAATAGATAAAATAAGAATGAAACAAAACTAAAACACAAACAGGATATGGCAAACAGAGCATGAATACAAAAACCCAAAAGGGCATAAAATGCAACAAATAAGTAAATATAAAGAAAAAGCCACTAGGCTTAGCATGGCGGAAACTGTCAGAGTTCCCCTCTCAAGGGGTGGATCCCAGACATCCCGGGGTAACATCAAAAGAAAAAGACCCCCCCCCCCCCCCAAAAGAGGAGCACAACAATAACCCACCCAGGGTGGGTGGTGGGGGGAAACAGGCTAGGAGGAGATGAAGACAGCCTTGCTGAGGACCCACACCAGGCTAACCCCCCCCCCCCCCCCAGGCCAAAGAACTAAACAGTTCCGGCGGCCAACCAAAGTCCCAGGCCTGACAGATGGTGAGGTGGTATGAGTTGGGTGGCCTGCCGGAGAACATGGGCCACCTAACCCAGTGGCTCAGTTCGTCAGGTGGTTGACCATAGTTTTTTAGCCACCTAGACAGAAAAGGTGGCCTAAGAGGCAGCTCCCCCATGGGGAGGCCCAGCAAAGGGAAGGAAAGCCAAGGAGGAGGAACCATGATGGTGTCTGGCCAGCCGCACCCTTGGTGGCTCCGGGCTGGAGCAGAGCTTCACCTGCGGTGGCTCCGCGCTGAAGCAATGCAGTGCCCGCAGTAGCTCTGGGCTAGAGCAATGCTACACCCATGATGACCTCCATAGCAAAAGAAGCAGCACCTTCAAAAAGACCTCAGCCGGATGGGGAGCAGCACCCACGGAGGTCCCAGGCTGGGACAGCGCGCCCGCAATGACCTCAGTGGGAGGAGCTGGACCCACGGAGACAGCTGGCAGATCTAGAATAACCTCAATGACCGTGGGGGAGAGTTCAGACAAAATAGGCGGAGAGACAGTGTCAGGGTCACCGGCAGCAGTGGAGCCCGGTGAGGTGAGCTCAGGTGCAGCTGACAGCTGCTCTTGGCTCCCCTTGCCAAGAACCCGACAAGAACTCTCCAAAACTGTAACAATGAAAACAAAGGAGAGCACTTGCCTGAGCTCGAGCTCCACCACCGTCCAGGACTCCGTCGATCCAGGTGACGATTTCTCGGGTCCAGTTCTTTGGAGGTCCAGCTCCAACTCTGCTGCAGCAGCCCCTGCAACAGGCTTGGTGGTGAATACAGTCTCCAGACTCCCAGGCGAAGTGACCTACACCAGTGGTTCGTCCGGCATGGTGGCTGGGGGTCCACTTCCTGTGGGCGCTGGATCCAGCGTAGCTGAGATCCAGTGGCGTGCCATCATAGGCACAGAAATCAGCTTGGCATCACCGCTTCCTCTCTGTCCAGACTATGGCTGCTGGGCTGAGGCCAGGTCCTCCAAGGCCGCAGGCTCCTCCATCATCTGCCGGCTCGGCGGGCACTCAGAAAACATAGGAGGAGGCACAGAGAGGACAGGTGAAAGGCTTACAGCTGCAGCAGGCAGTGAGGGCTCAGAGGACTGTATGAGTTGAGCCTCACCACCAGGAATCAGACAAGGTAATTCATGTTTAAGTTATAGAGAATGGAAAAAATACTTGCCTGTTTTCCCGGGGCGTGATGTTTTCTGCAGCAGCTGGCATGGCGTCATCCCTCTCTGTGACCGCAGTGGATATTGGCCCCTCAGAGGATCATGGAGGGGCAGCCCCAGTGGGTACGGAGGCAGGCGTAGCCGGAGGAAAAACAATTGACCTCTTGGCAGTGGGAGAGAGTGCTGGGGAGAAGCAGAGAACAGCAGCTGTGGAGAAGGGAGGTGCTGATGATTCAGCCGGAGATGAAAAACATTGAATGCACACTGCTGAGGGAGGCTTCTTACTGGGCATAGGAGGAGCTGCAGGCTGAGAGGTGAGGGTGTTCTTCCTATGGGATTTTTTAGATCGGTGCCGATGAACGGGAGGCTTAGGCGTAGGTTCACCATGGAGCGGGAGAGGCTCCGGAGTCAGGGGGCACTTAATCATCGGCTCCAACTCCACTTCCCTCAGTGAAAACTCCCCCAATTCCTGAGCCAAATCCGGGAGGAGCCATGGCTTAACTTCTAGCAGAAGGTCGGTCTCAGCCAGTAAAACCTGCCTGCGCTCCTCCAGTTCCTCGGCCGATGGAGCGGGCCAAAGCTCGGGAGGAGGAGGTGGAGCTGCTGCCGGCGAGCAGCAAGAGGCTGGGAGCTTTTTTGTGCACGAGTGCTTGCTCTTTGTTGGTGCAGGCGCCAGCATCGGAGCTGACTCCCCCGGCTCATTGCTTGTTGATGGAGGGAGGAATATGGAGAGAAGTAGGTGTGTGAGCTCCGGGTGATCCCACAGGCTGGGGCATGCCTCAAGCACCTGTGCCATGCCCTCCAAACACTCTCGGGCTGCCTCGGGGGTATAGGAGGCTCGAGCCTGTAACAGGATATCCTCCAGTATGCACACTGACCACCACTCTATTTCGTCTAGTCCCGGGGTAACAGACATGGTAATCTTGGTGTGAAAGAAAAAAAAATAAACAAGGAAAAATGGGGGGGAAAAAAAACCAATAAGCTTTGCTGCCGAGGAGTGAAAGAAACAAACAAAATCAACAAGCTCACAGCAGCTGGGTCTCTACTTGGCAGCTGTCTTCTGTCATGAATGCCCTTCAGGGCAGAGATACGAGACCCACACGCCAACTGTGAGTTTGGGCAATTTATTGCAAAAGGCAACAAACAAAAAGTTCAAAAGAGCGTTCAAAACTGAAAACACAAACGAAGGAGAAAAAGAGATGGTGCTTCAGAGTGAGGCAGGGCTCTGGTGGAGACGAGATGAAGATAACCATTAAGACAGCTGCAGTTTGAAAATGAAAATGACTCCCTTTAAATAGGGATCAAAACCCTTTACATAATTAATGACAGGTGGGTACCTGAACAGGCAGGGACAAGGCATAATGTGGATCAGCTGGGGCAGAGAGAGAGTGAGGCGAACCAGAATTGACAGCTGACAGGGCAACGCCCACACGAAGCCTCACGTGACTGACAGCTTACCAGTAAAAGAACAATAAAGATATAAAAAATAAAATGACAATCCCCACTTGCCAAAATATAAATGTAAATAGATAAAAAAAATAAGAATGAAACAAAACTAAAACACAAACAGGAAATGGCAAACAAAGCATGAATACAAAAACCCCAAAGGGCATAAAATGCATCAAATAAGTAAATATAAAGAAAAAGCCACGAGGCAGAGCATGGCGGAAACTGCCAGTGCTCCACTCTTGACACACTCACTTTTACTTCTAACTACTGTAGATGCTATCTTACTGTCACTCAAGCAATTTTTCATGGCTACTCTTGTGCAATAAATATAAGGTAATGTTACTTTTACTTGAGTACTATTTCTGGCTACTGCACCTTTGTCTTTACTCTTATAGTTTCATGCTTTTGCTTCACTCTGAATCCACACACAAAAAGTAAACTTGGTGTGTTGTTGACTTTAATCAGTACACATATGCCTGATTTATTTCCATTAGTTTTTAATGACTCCACTTTAGTTTAACTTGATCTGCATGCAAAAAAAATGTTTACTTAATCCTGTAAAAACTTCCACTCTAAGAAATAATTTTAAAAAAAGCAATAAATGGCTTTTGCCTGCAGGATTAATACCATCATTGTCTTTCAGCTTTAATAGGTCTATGTCCAGCTAACTAATCACATCAGCATCAACAAAATGCTCTTTATTTATGCCATACTACTAATCCTGCATGTTAACAAGTTGTGATACAGATCCAGTGATTGCTTTGGATGGACAGACCATCAAATCGCAGCTGCCAGTAAAACAAGGTGCGCAACAACCTGAGAGCAGAAATCTGATTGGTCAGTTAGGATCGATGAGCCTGAAATGGACACCTCTGATTGGCTCAACGCTGCGCTTGGCGACAAAGGCAGCGTCTGTTGGAGCTCTGCTTTCACAGGAAGCACCCGCAATTGATTCACACTCTCCCCTCTTGTAACCATGGTGATGCGGATGCATCTCCCGTGTCTCTCTCCCCCTGCCTCCCTCTTCACCACACCTGTTTTTTTTTTAATGAGCACTCTGTGTATATCCCAATGACATTTTTCAAAATGAACTTTAAAAAAAAATGCTCAAAAACTCGAATTATGTTTGAGTTGATCAACCTTTACATACATTAAAAAAAAATACTTCATGGCTACCCCTGATATCTGCAGATTTCTCTTCCTCCGCCTCTCACGTAGAAAATGAAACAGCCCGCACCAAACAGTTTTTGGTGAGATTAAGAATAAATCTATTTTCATATAATCAGACATGCGTAACAATTTGTCACTGGGGCCTGTAGCCTGCTGCTTTTGTCCAAGAGTGGAAATTAGGACAGGATCTTTTTTTTATATATATATATATGGGGATCAATAGTGGGTGGGAAACACGGGAAAACTACACGTCGATACATGGCACACAGAGGGTAACGTTAAATAAACTAGTACATCGACGCACGGGCCCACAGAAGGGCAGAGTTATTCCATTTTTGGCCACAAGGGGGAGATTTTTTTTTCTCTCCGTTGCCTTTTACCCATCCACAGGCACACCACTCGTTGATGCTTTGTGTTTAATATTAGATTAGCACCCCGACAGTCAGATAAAAAAAAAAAAAAAAAACTGGATCTGTAGTGTAGATAGATTTACAGCGTTGTGGTGTCTGCTCTACATTCACTCTGCCTGAGGAAATTAAAATGTCAGCCATACCAGATGGGGAAAGGAGATGCGGGCGCGAACGGGCTCCTGTATCTACCAATACCTGCACATTCTGATCCAGCCTGATACTCATCAAAACAAAGAGGGAGCGAGTGATTCTGCAAGCGTTAGAAGATGAAACGCACGCATCTTCTACATTTATGAAATTTATATCAACAAGCAGGTCTTGTCTCATTTATATTCGCCATGCCACTCTTTCCTCATGCACAGAATGCAGTGTTGTGTAATGCCTATTTTTACTCTCTTCTTCTCCGTGCAGAATGAAATATTCACCAGGCACCACATGCATGTAAAGTGCATTGCAGGTGCAGGGATGGTGCACTAGGACATGGCCCTTTTTTTTTTTTTTTTTTTTTTTTTTAAAGGGGGGAAAGGGTATGAATTATAGAGGAGAGTGGTTCATGGCCAGCAGAGAATCTGATGTTGGGAACAGCTCGAATGGTCTTCTGTGGTTGCTCTACTTTTCGCACAACCTGAAGGCAGCTATTTTTAAAATAATGACTTGCCTACCAAATCATTTAAACACAGGCCCTGATGCTGCTGTTCTGCTTGGAGAATATCATACAGCATCCTCGGTTCCCTTAAAGTTACATTTTAGATATCTCGTCCGAGCATGTGTATCAGCAGAAACTGTGAACATCCTAATGATATAGACTTGTATACGTGTGTGTTTTAGTGCGATATATTGCAGTGTTTAACATGAGTAGAAATAGAGAAACTGCTTTCCAAGGTACAGTTTTTTTAAAATCCGTATCTAAATATGCTCCTCATCAAAGATGGGTAGCTCTAGTAAATGTACTGCAGTAACTTTTTCACAGAATTGTACTTTGGGTAGTTTTATTGCAGGATGCTTTTTACCCTTATTTGAGTACATTTATTATAAATTAAAAAAAAAAAATCTTCTTTTGTTCCAGTACATTACAAGTAAATGTTATAATATCAAAAACATTTTCTGATGGACAATAAAGAGGGAGATTGGGTGAGGGATGCAGCAGCTGGGACCTTTTTGTACCATACTCACAGTGAAGGAAAAAATAAACTCAAAATTAGAAGGACAAAAAAAGTCTGGACATTAGCCTGGAATTCAAGGTTGAGTGACAGTCTGGCTTACTCTTTGTGCTCCTGCCTTTCAAAGCTCCTCTTCCTGGCATCATTAAGTTGATTCCACCTAATCGTATTATGGGAGCGACACAGTAGAATTATCACTTTACACATTTTACTGAGGCCTTAATCCAGGGCAACTGGGAATACTGACAGCAGTAGGGAATACTCGCAGGGGTGTCAAACTCATTCCATGGAGGGCCAAGACCCTGCATGTTTTACTTCCACACAGTGTCTTCAGCAGGTGTTTTCACTGATCAGGAATCAGTGGGAAGAATTCAGTGAAATAACCTGTTGAAGACACCTGGGTGGAGGTATAACCTGCAGGGTCTTGGCCCTCCATGGAATGAGTTTGACACCTGTGGAATAGAGAGAAAGATTGGGCAGGAATTTCACCTCTAAAACACCTGAAGGAACAGCACTAATGCTTTCTGATTTTAAACCCTTAGCATAACATATTATGGCAATCCAATCTATTTTCCCCCATATTGTCTATATTGATTGTAGCAAGTATTTTAAATTTTACTGTGTTTTTTACATACACTACTCTCAAAAAGTTAGGGATATTCGGCTTTCGGGTGACATTTCAGGATGAACCTAAAATACACCATAACTTTTACAGATGAACTTAATTTGAGCTTCTCTAACCTTTTGAATGCACATGTCCAACTATTCAATGCTTCAGTACTTTTTGCGTAACTTGCTGTTCTCTAACAAGGTCCTTAATGGCAAAATTCACAACAGGTGTTTGATCCATGAATCGACCAATAAATTTTCTGGTTCAATTAGAATTGGTATTTAAATAGTCCTCTTCATCAAGCTGTTCACATTTTGACATCATGAGACCAAGACAACACCTCACAATTGAGCAACAGCACCTTGCCATTGCGAGGCTTCAAACAGGATGTTGTCAGAGGGAAGTGGCCACTGAGCTTAGTGTCACAGAATGTCATCAGCAGGTTGCAACAGAAATACAGAGAGACTGGAAGAGTCACAGAAAGGTGTAGAAGTGGACGTCCTTTGCCCACATCCCATGCTGATGACCGCTCCATTGTGAACAGTGCCCTGCAGAACCGAATGATGAATGCTACTCAACTCCAGGCACATTTAAAGGAGGTGAGAGGCACCCAAGTGTCACGTCAGACCATTCAAAACTATTTACTGTACATCAGTGTGGTCTGCATGCTAGATGACCTGCAAGGTTACCTGATCACACCACCAAGCACAGACGTCATAGTCTTGCATGGGCCAGGGAGCATTTATGCTGGACAAGGGACCAGTGGGCCTCAGTGCTGTTCTCTGATAAAGTTGATTCACGGTGAGCAGAAATGATTGCTGTCAACGATATTGGAGACATCAAGGAGAGCGCTATGCATCAGCCACTGTTGTCACCACTGTTGTCTGAGCAGGTGTGTCTAGTCAATACAGAGCTGCCCTACACCTTATGAAGTATACAGTGACAAGCCAATACTACCTAAATAGCATCATTAATCCAGTCATTGTGCCCCTACATGAATAACACAGGCCTAATTTCATCTTCATGAACAACAATGCTCCAGCTCATTGAGATTGCATCATTAGGGAGCGGCTGCTGGAGGCTGGGGTACCTCAAATGGAGTGGCCTGCACTTTTTCCAGACCTGAATCCTGTAGAAAACCTATGGGATCAGCTGAGTTGCCCTGTAAAGGCTCAAAATCTTGCACCCCACAACCTCAATGACCTGAGGGCCACCCTTCAAGAAGAGTGGAATACCATGCCTCAACAGACAATCAGTCGACTTGTGAACAGCATGATACATCGTTGTCAAGCTGTAATTGTTGCTCAAGGGCACATGACAAGTTATTGAGATGTTGACGTTTTTTGTTGCGGTATACCAACCATTGTTGTTGGCTTTTGTTTCAATAAATTGTTTGAGATGAGGAAATCACTATTGCATGCTTCTACTTAAATGCCTTACTTTCATGATATTTTATCACTGTGGTGTGAACTTTTTACATTTTCCATAAATTTCACCTGAAAGCCAAATATCCCTAACTTTTTGTGAGTAGTGTATAATCCGTCTTTGTTCTGGAAGTGCAACACTTCAAATACTTCATTCATACTGGGGTAGGGAGTGAGGATGAAGACAGACATTAGCTAATAAAATGCTTAGGGGCCAATTATACTTTAATCTCATTTAAAAGAGCCAGTTTAGAGTGAGGCATAAACAAGATGACCAAACTTCATGCTATTTTCAGAATGATGTTTTTTTTTTTTTTGAACATCTTTTGCATCTCTGACTTGCATTTAGCAGATTCACACTTAATCATGCAAAATATGATGCATAGATTATCTCACCCAGAATCTACCATGGACCAATTAGTTCTGGAGTGCATGAAAGATTTAATTTATCTGTTTAGTGCATCTCTTGGTACCCCATCTTTAAATCCTTTTCAACTAAACAAGACATTTTGATGTGACACACTGAAACCTGGGCCAGTGAATTTGAGAGACTATTATAAATGCCACAGTTGGGGGGCACTGCAATAATAAATACCCATATGAGACAAAATACATCCTTAAATTTGTGCCTTTGGTTCATATTCCTATGAGTGATTGATGTACAAGAAGCTATTTGATTTTTCATATGCAATAACAGTTATTGAATGAGTTACATCACATCTACTTGAGTGATCAAAACTAAATTTATTCAAGATATTATCTCACAGAACACAACACAGCATAAATCATCATTGCAACAACACAGAGGCAGTAAAAAAAATGATGCATCTGATGACAAGAAATGGGCAAATAAAATCTATTGAGGTGGTGACTTCCATTTAGCTGACATTGTTCATCACATATAAGAAATGAGAGGACATGGTGTTTTACAGAGCAAAGAAAGGGATGCTGTAACCTGGGCTCAGACACGAAAAACACATACCCAACAAGCATTGTCATGTTGTCTTTGACCCAATATGAAAAAAATGGAAGCAATCAAGTGCAAAAATTGTTATGAAGAAGCAAATCTGAAATATTTCACACTGATGCTCACATCTGGATCCATTTGCAGCACTCACACATCAAGATTGCTTTGTCTGTGTCTCCACACTTAAGTCTGTGAAGAGCCGGAGGGTTTGGTTGTGCTCCCTTTTACTGCTGCAGGTATAAGACAGAGAGAGAGAAAACTGGTCTGACCCAGCTCTATTTATGTCACCAGTTTACAGAAAAAATGGATTACACAAAAAAGAGGCTGCCTCTGTGCACGAGAGACGAGAAAGGATGGTCTACATATCTACAGAATTAAAAAGACGGGAACGAGGGAGAGAGGAAAAATTATACTAAACAATAACGTGTCTGCTATTTCCCATTAGGTTGCAGTTGCATGAAACAACAGGAGGGGGCATAAGGAAGAGTGTCAGGTGAAGAAAATGAGGATGTGGAGGAGGAGGAGGAGGAGGAGGTGGAGGAGAAAAGGAGTTCTTTGTGTAACGATGAGAACTGAACAGATATGTAGACACGGATTGAAGAGGAAAGCTAGGAAGATAAACCCAAAAAAGGTGAAGATGAGATTTGTAAAAGTGGGGCATAGCAACAGTGGGAACAAAGGAGGGAGGGAAGGGAGAGGCAGACCGTGGAAGGAGAGGATGGGAACTGAGCCAGGATTACAGCATCATCACCGATCTTCCACACCCATGTCTCAATGTTTTATTCACACACTGCGGCCACTGCATTGGATGGCGTGAGACTTAAATAACATATACCGTATTTAGCAGTCAATGCACAGTAACAACACATCACATAATCTGCAATCTGCCTATCGTGTTATAAAATAATAATAACCCTAAATGCCCACGTTCCTGATTCATTTTTCATGGCAGATGGTTCAGCCGAAAATAAACCCGGCAGAACAAGTTCACAAAATGGAAAACTACATGTGGGAAGAGATGACTCACCCCCCCCCCCCAAAAAAAAAGAAAAAAAAAAACAGCTCACTAGTTCACACTCAGAGAGATGACCCGAAGGAGCCACATGACACTCAGTTTCATTTTTAACATAGCAGAACACAAGGAGGATTTTTCACCCTCTTGAATTGGCACTTGCTGTAACTGCCCCTTCATGTATATCAGAGGTGGGTAGTAAGGAGTTACATTTTCTACAGATACCCAAGTAACTTTTTCATAAAACTGGGCTTTGCCGAGTTGACACGTTTTACTCTTGACTAGATGAAGAAAAAAAACATACTCTTTGAGATTACTGATTTGAAAACTGCTTCTTACCAGATGACTGAGTATTTAATTTATTAATGTTTGTTTCCTTATAAGATTTGGATTGTATTAAGAGGGTACATGTGGATAGATATTGTTTTCCTCAGATTAATTTAAGAGGAAAAAAATCTTGTCACCTGAAAAAATAAGAAATTAAGAAAAATAGTCATACATTTTCAAGAAAAATTTCTTAAATTTGTGAAGAAAAATGACCAACTTTATGAGAATAAATTAAAAAAAAATGTACAAGAAAAAACTATGTAAATTTATGAGAAAAAAGTTTCAAATTTATAGGAAAAGAGTTGAAAATATTAGCAAAAAAATTTAAAACTTAAGAGGAAAGGTTTGTAAATTTATGAAGAAAAAAGTCACAAATTTATATAAAATTAAGAGAAAACCCCCATAAATTGGTGACAGTAAAGTTTTCAATCAGTACTCAAGAAATGTTTTAGTTGATACTTACTCAAGTCATTTCTATGGTGACTATTCTTATAAGTGAGTAAATAATTTCATAAAATAACTGTTTTTTCTTGAGTGCAGTTTCCAACTACTTTACCCACCTCTGCTCTATGTGTGCATTATATACTGTAAATATAAGCATAACAATACAAATATCATGTAGTCATGCACATCTGACATATACAGTAACTCCCTGTGCTCTGTGACATATTGCTGTGTTTTAGTTTTAGA
This sequence comes from Pholidichthys leucotaenia, assembly GCA_020510985.1. Taxonomy (NCBI): domain Eukaryota; kingdom Metazoa; phylum Chordata; class Actinopteri; order Cichliformes; family Pholidichthyidae; genus Pholidichthys; species Pholidichthys leucotaenia. The sequence goes on along the minus strand of CM035840.1, from coordinate 37,097,682 downwards.
AAAACAGTATAATACCTGCCAAAAGGAAGTGATATGTATACCATTAAGTCAGGCTTATCTGAGTATTTTACTATTTGAACAAAAAACAAGCTTACTTAGATTAGTATTTAGTTTGTTTTAGTAAAGCACCCATTTTTTCATTCTGCTTTCATATAGCATATAGATACAAGGTTTACAGGATATGCAGTGGAAAAAGGAGATTATACTGACATGCAATGCAATACATGCAATCTACTTAAACCTACACACAATGCAACATTACAAAAGCCTTTACTGTAACTGTCTTCATTAGAGTTCTTGCATGCCTATTTATTTAAAAAAAAAACATTACAGAGTAAGTCAAAAAATGTTAAATTTACAGTTAATAAGCTGATTGTATACAAAATGTTATTGCACAGGAAACACAGATAAGGATAAACACGGAATACACATGCTAAAGCAAAGCTTAACATTTACACAAGATGCTCAGCAGGGCAAATGGGCACAAGGAGAAGGAATCCTGCAGCTAGAGACTGGATCTCTGTAACAGCCAACATCTGATCCCACCAATGTATGGCCAAAAATAAATACAGCATACGGTATTAATTAGACAACTATATGACATTTGTGGCTGTATACCCCATTTACCCCACAGTGAGCAGTGAAAGGATAAGAAGACAATCCTCTTAGGGAGGCTGCATCTCATAGCTAAGCGGCCGTCTCTGGATTTCCCTCACCTATTCATGCTTTTCTCCAACTCACAAATGACAACCCCATCCCCTAAATCTAGACCTCAAAACACTTTCCTATCGTGTTTTTTTTTTTTTTTTTTTTTTTTTTAAAGGTCTGCAACAGGATGAATTTAAAGTGGATTTTAAGCCAACTGTGTTGTCCCTCGTTTTCCACTTAATGGCTGGCTGTCTAGCATGTAGCCTTGCGCTGACCCATCAGTCTGTTCAATCCTCCGGGCATGCCATGTTGACCTAAGTGCAGCAGCAGATGTTCGGGCTGTGTGAGCACTGGCGTCAGATACAGGAACCTGCATCTGTTCTGATCTCTGTTGATTCAGAAAAAAGGGGGGGAAAAAAAACAACTTGTAAACACAGCACATGGCCAACTGCACTAAACAATGCCACCAGGCAATGAATATTTTTTTCAGACAGGTAGACAGTGGTAGGAGTACTGTACTGTACTGTAATGATATCATTACGGTTGAGTAAATAATATTACAATGCATAGTAAAATATATTGAGCATGCAGTACCCAGCTCTTATCATCTAGCCGAGACTTAAAACAACAGATACAGACAGTGTGTGCAAAGTCCTTTCATTAGTGCAATGTTTTTAATGCTCACAGAAGTTGACCCAGCTAACACCCTAGAGAAAGGCCACAGTGCTTAGATTCAGCTGTGTTAGAGTGGTTCTAAAATGAGAGTGGCGCAGCCCAACCTATGGGACTCATCCACACTGCCAGGAGTCGATGGACTGAGAGATAATGAAACTGATGGCTTATATAATCTAGAGGTGCAGAGGGGACGGGTCCAAGACCGCTCACACGATAGCAGGCACGAAAGACATCAGAATGTTGCCATTTGTTTTTATATTTGCAGATGCAAGAAGTAAGAAGCAGGAGATGCTAACAAACACTACTCGTGACATTTTTTTCATCAGTTAAAGAATCAGGTTTGACCCAAATACAGTGGAATAGCCCCTAGCCTGAGCCAGTTCAAATCAAAGCCCCAAATGGCTCTGAACCAGCCTCGTCATGTTCTAGGACAAATGACAAGAGCAAAAGGAGCTGTGCCAGAGAATCTTGCCCTGCAGATGCAAGAGCAGAAGCAGGGAAAAAAATATTATATCTTGTCAGGTTACACATTAATTTAATGCCAGTTTGAAACAGTAAAAAGGAAAACATTGTGAGAGATTTCGCATCTATGTCTGTGTCCAACCCTTTTCTGCAACTTCATCTAGAGGACAGAGACAGCCAAGGAATTTATTGACTCTCTGTCTATAAACTGCATTGCAGCAGCGCCTGTGCTTGCTGACATTGACAATTATCTTCAGAGTTACCAAGATCAATCTGCAGTGAGTTAAATATATGTAACAAAATATTACTTCATATAAGTCACACAGGCAATTTTGATTCAACAACTCTCCAAGCAAACTGAAACACAACTGTAAATTGTTGATTTAGAAATACAAATGTCTGAAGTACTGTATTATGATTAAAATGGTTTCCACACAATCATAAACAAAGTTGGTGCTTTCTGACCCTAGACACTTATGAAGGTGCTGAAACTCAACCAGAGAATTACAGTGAATGGTCTCCCATATAGTTTGTAGATGCTAATAAAGATTGTATTTATCTGTGTGGCTTATTGCTTTGCAGCAGACACAGTTCCTAGGTGTCTCCCAGTTGACCTCATGAGACCAGTCCCAGGGCCTGAATGGAGTCTATGTGCCTAACTCATAAATCTGATCTGTTGTCTCCACTTCATTAACCAAGATCACCCTGTATGTAACACAAACTCCAGGGTTAGAATAATCTGTTGACAAAGCTGAAGAATATTCACTGTGTTTCTCTGTGTTTCTCATCTCAGTAACACTATGTTCCAAGTGCACCCTAGCACAGACCCCTATCTTATGAAACGGGGGTGACTCATTTCTCTTTGGGCCAGTCTTAGCTGCCAGATGGCTACAAATAATTGATCTCATTCTGTTCAATACCATTCTGATTGTTCTCTACTGCGTTTTCTTCTGTGTATTAGCACTTTGGGGTAAACTTGTACTTCTGTTTCACAGTGTTGATCCCTTTGCAAGGCTTATTAAATATCTTATAAAGACTCAAGTGTGAGTTCCGTCACATAAATCTTTGTAGGTGTGACATGCTTTTGCTCAGAAATTATACAACTAACTTCAACTACTTGAAAACTTCTAAATTTCACATACACTCCCAATCAGAAGTTTGGACACACCTACACATTCATTTTCTTTTTCCTTTTTTCCCCCTTGTCCTGTCAAGTAGCTAAGTGAGCAGAACAGAAATCTGCTTTCCTTATTGTGCCAAACAGATTTACTTTGCCAAAAGGAGCTTTATACAATACATAGATACGTACTGTATATTATTTATAAACTCCTCTACAAACTTTTAATGCTTTATTTAAATTGTTTTACCCATGAAGGACCCAACCGGAGGGGGGGGGGGGGGGCAGACAAAGAAGGCAGACTAACACAACTGAAACAAACAGAAGACAGACCGTCTCTTCTACTGACAAGGTCTCATCACGGGTCTAGTATCTGCACCTATTAAAGGGGAGACATGTGCATGTGCATGCGTGTGCATGTGTATGAGAGCATGTGCGAGTGGTTTGCCAGGAAACATATGAAGAGTGTGGCAGGTCATAGCAACACCCCCCCCCTTCCCGTCCCGGAAACCCTGAACAAGCAAGACAATGCCACCAACCCCCACAGAGCACAAATGTCCTGAGGCCAAGCCCTGGGACAGCCAGGCATCCGCCAAAGGAGGGGTGGCCGAGGGAGGCCGGGCCAGCAAGTGGCTAGCGCGAGCGCACCCCTGCCCTCGGACTGGCCAGCCCCCCACCCCACCCCAGCGGGGCCAACACCAGCCCCCGGGCCCCAGGTTCCGAAGGGCCAGTGCCCTTTCCCCCCCGGGCAGCAGACTGGCCCCAGCGCAAGCCCCCCCAAACACCCCCACAGCAGGCCCGTCCCACCACAGCCCCGCTGACACACATCCTGGGAACCCCCATGCCCAAGGAAGGCGGCAGCAAGGCACAGGAACCCCACGGGGGGGGCAGACAGCCAGGAGGTACCAGGAGGTACCAGGAGGCACCAGGAGGTGCCACCCCCTTAATCCAGCACCCCCGACCAGCACACACACCCATTCCCACGCACTCACACCCTCATGCTCTCATACGCACCCATTCACAACCACACACACTCACACGCACTCACTCACCCTCTCCCCACATAATCCCACACTCGCACTCCAAGACCCATCCACTCTCACCCACTCCCATACCCGCTCAGTCTCACTCCCACTCCCACTTGCCCTCAGAGTTGCCCTCATCCACTCACGCTCACCCATACACATACTCTCACTTGCGCTCCAACTTACTCACATCCACTTGTGCTCTCCCCCACATACTCACCCACTTTCATTCACCCTTATTACTTGGGGCGGCTGCAGCGCAGATGCAGCGAGCATGAATGCACACCAATGCTCGGCAGTGGCCAGGAAGACTGCCGGCGTGGACTGGCAGCCAAACCCCCGCCGAACCCAACATCCACCCGGAGCAACTGATCAACGGACTACCACAAGTGCTCCGAGATGCCACCTGACACGCAAAGCGCCACACAAATCCGACCCACCACCAACATCACTATCTCCACTCATCACTCCCTCACTCACACTTACTCACTTGTTCACTCACTCACTCACTCCATTGCTCGTACCTATTCATTTGGCAGTGCCCAGGAATTTTTGACAACATGACGGGCCCCAGGCCACCAGCTGGGTCCCCAGGCCCCCGGCAGAAGGAGGGCAGCACATTCATTTTCAATGGATAGTTGTGTCCAAGCTTTTGACTAGTACTGTTGTGCTTGACACATTGTTTTTCTTACTTCTTTTAATTTTGGGAAAACTGAGAGGCAAATAATGTGATCTAACAGCCATTTAAAAGGACAGACAGTGGTTTGCTGAGTGGTTTGCTATTGCTGACTTACTTTACATAGTTGGGGGGGGGGAATTAATGTATAGAAAGAAGTATGACATAAAGACCAGATTTAGAACTTTCATGCAGCACTAAGGACTATGCAGATGGAGAGAAAGGGTTTTGACAAAGACAAAACACTTATTTAATAGGAAAAATGTTAAACACTGACACTGAAAAAGGCACTACAGTTTTAGGTATTATCATTATAATATCTACAACCAAACTCAGCCTGCTACAAACAACAAACCTTGGATCCTGGCATTTATGCAAGTATCTATCTCACACACACGCACACACACTCACACACGTGCACACACACACAAAGTGCACGGTGACACACTGCACAAGCTGCTCAGAAAACACTCAAAAGTCCACAACAACCAGCTCAAGGTGTTGCCTGGGCCTCTAAACTGCCAAAACTGAACACAAAGCAGATCCCAGTATGGTGGAATCTCTTCCTGTAGTCAGCACACTTCCCAAAGGACCCATGTCCACACTCAGACAGGTCAGATTTGCATGTACGGCAGTGCAAGTGGACACCTACAGCTCACAAGGCAGATCAGTCAGATTTTAAATTGTAGCCAGGTGGTTTATATTAACTGTAGAACAGAACACCAGCTCAGAATACCAGCTGCATCTTTCTGATGAGTTTGGACTGCGATGTAAAATATAACTGGATGGATACAACTGTTATGTTAAAAAAAAAAAAGGCTTGTGACACTTGAGAGCTTGCATGACAGAAAAATATAGTCATATTTACCAAAAAACTAATTATTTTCAGAACATCTGATTTTTGCCACTCAAATATAGGAACTCAAGTAACATTTTCCAAACAATAATACTGTACTGTTTTACTTTGGAATATTTTTACTCTTTCTTGAGCATATTTATTAAGAAAAATACTGCACTTTTTCTCAAATACATGGCTGTAAGCTATTCTGGGTTATTGTGCTCTCACTGAGTTAAATGGAGTTTTAATTTTCTCTCACTGTCAGACGCCGAGTTTCTGTTCAACTTAAATATTTTAATTTTTTCCTTTGATTTCTTTTTCACATTTTAATTTTCAAATAATTTACAGTATAACTTTTTATATTTTCATGTTTGTTCTTTTACATTTTTGTAATAATATTCACTTAAAGACACAATGCAGGGGATATACTGTAACTCCCCTTTAAAACAAATCTACATAGTCTGAAATGGTATCTAATGCCCTTTTTTCCCCGCAAAAAACTTTCATTGTTTTACAGTTGCATGGGAAAATCTGTGCTCTTTTCCTTCTCCTTCAAATGCCTGGATCTAATTAGGCCCATCCACATCTAACCCACGAGGATGCTCACACACCGCCTCTCATCCAACTACAGCACACAGACATCTGCAAGCCGGCAAATTTAAACCACCAGTGCTTAGTCCTGACTGGTTCACCTGTTATAGTGACATCACAAAAACAGTCTAAACTTGCCTTTTTCCAAGGGGAGGAGCTTCACTGAACTTCCACAGCAGAAAAACACAGACATAACACACACAAGTGATTTTGTTCTTGATATGTCTTGTAAGTCATAAAAAAGATATTAGACATGAAAAAAAACCTTTATTTTCACTGGTGTGTCACTAAGTTTGTGCTTATTTTTTATTTGCATTTTTACTTACATTTGCATTTTTAATTTAACTTTGTCACTTAAATTTCATTTAACTTTACAAGCTTTTTTCTAAAATGTGTTTTTTTTTTCCCCCCCCAAAAGGTGTGCATGCTTTTAGCTATTAGCTTGTGATTAAGAACCATCAGTGACCACACATTAAAACACTTTTTTCTTTTAAATAAAAAAACCTCTGGTATAATTATATAATGCATTGCACATCTTCTTAAAAATGTTGGCATTTCAGTATATATCACAGGTTACATGTTGAAAGCTTCTGTTTTATTTTACTCAGAACACAGTTTGTTCATGATCAGAAAGAATACACTTGTTCAAAGTTATTCACTATTTAAGTAAAGTTTCAGTACATAATTTCTCACTTTTACTCATTGTTTTTTGTTTTTGGTGACTATGGTTATGTGTATTTGAGGTATTAGTATCATAGAGTACTGCTACTTTTGCCTGAGCACAATTTCTGGTTACCCTACCCTCTTCTGACTGACTTATATGACAGTTCCTCTTGTGCATGTCACCAAGGTTGGCCATTCTCCTGATGCTCTATTTTCTTGTTCCCTCACCATCTATTCAGCCTTCTTTCATCTATGAAAGTGCCTTTCAGTAAAGAGGATTAGGCATATGTGAGCATGGGCGATGTGTTGTTGCACGTCTGCCCATGTGCACAAGTGTGCGTGTGTGAAGTGTGAACATACTGTAATAATATAGTAGCTCCCTCACCATGCAGCGCTGTGCATGCAAATTAGATTACCATCACTACTGCTGACCTCAATGTGAGTGGCGGCATCCTCAAACAAAGATGGAGCGATGCGGGAAAATGTGCCCTACTGACACACAACACCATCCATGGCCACAACCCTACAGGCATGGGGCACAGCAGCAGCAGCACAGAGCTATAAAGCATCTGGCAGGATGAGAGAGGAGATTTAAAGAAGAAAGCAAGTCAGGAAAGGACAGGAAGATGAAGGTCTCCATATGAAGGAGGAGAAGAAGGAAAGACGCCTAACAGTGAGAAAACGAGGGCATGGCTGGTATGGGGGAAGGGAAGGGAAGGCTGAGAGTGTGATAGAGCAAACCTGCAAAAACAGAAAGGGCCAATAGTTTGCTGCATGAATGAGAAAAGATAAGAAGCAAAAAGAAAAAACAGCAATGAGTGATGTATCTGTGTGTCTGTCATATTGCAGAAAGATGCAGATTTAGAGGGGAAACCAAATGAGCTGACAGATAATTCTGACATAAGCAGGAAGACTTTTAACATATTAAATTAAAATTTGGATTTATAGGGGTGTTAATGATAAGGTAGTGACAATAACCTTGATAATTTGAAAAAAATCAATATTTACATAATGTTAATACAAATATACAGTGCTGTGAAAAAAGTATTTGCCCCTTCCTGATTTCTTATATTTTTACATATTTGTCACACTTAAATGTTTTAGATCATCAAACAAATTTTAATATCAAACAAAGATGACCTGAATAAATACAAAATGCAGTTTTCAAATGATGATTTAATTTATTAACCAAGGAAAAAAAAATCCAAACCTACCTGGCCCTATGTGGAAAAAGTAATTGCTCCTCTTGTTACATCATAAATTAATTGTGTTTAACCATATTTTTTAGAAAGATGAGTTCAGTTTCAGTAGCTACACCCAAGCCTGATTACTATTAAACTTGTTGAATCAAGAAATCACTTAAGTAGAACAATGTCTGACAACCTGAAGTAGGCTAAAAGATCTCAAAAAGCAATACATCCCACTGTGATCTAAAGAAATTCAAGATCAGATGAGAAACAAAAACCCAGAACAAAATCTAAAGAGCTGCAGGCCCCACTTGCCTCAGTTTGGACACTGGTCCATGATGGAACAATAAGAAAGAGACTGGGCAAAAACAGCATCCATGGGAGAGTTCCAAGACAAAACCGCTGCTGGACAAAAAGAACACAAAGACTCGTCTCACATTTGCCAGAAAACATCTAGATTATCCTCAAGACTTTTGGGAAAATTTTCTGGGAACTGATGAGACAAAAGTTGAACTTTTTGGAAGACTTGTGTCCTGTTTTATTTGGCATTAACACAGAATTTCATAAAAAGAACATTGTATTAACAGTCAAACATGGTGGTGGTCATGTCATGGTCTGGGGCTGCTTTGCTGCTTCAGGACCTGGACAACTTGCCCTAATTGACAGAACCATGAATTCTGCTCTCTACCAGAAATTCCTGAAGGAGAATGTCCGTCCATCAGTTTGTGAAGCCCTCCAGTGTGACTGAATTTAAGCAATTCTGCACAGAAGAGTGGGTCAAAATTCCTCAACAGTGATGTAAAAGACTTATTGCCAGTTGTTGCCACCAAGGGTGGCACAGCCAGTCATTAGGTTTAGGGGGCATTTAGGGGGCAATTACTTTTTCACATAGGGCCAGGTAAGTTTGGATAGCTTTTTTTCCCTTAATAAATGAAACTATCATTTGAAAACTGCATTTTGTATTTACTTGGGTTATCTTTGTCTAATATTAAAATTTGTTTGATGATCTGAAACATTTAGGTGTAACAAATATGTCACGTTCTGAGGGCGGAGGAATACCACCGGGCTCAGGTTATCTGCCTTTTTTATTATTTGTACTGTGTTGTCATTTTGAGTTGTCACTTATCCTATATTGTTTTTCAGTATGATTTATTTTCCCGTTTACGTTCGTTATAGGTTGTTTATCACATGTTTGAGTTTGCCTGTCTCCATTTTTTGCTTTATCGTTATATTTGTATTCTGTTATGTTCTTTCTCTCGGGGTTGATGGCTGTCAACGGCTTTATGGGGTTTTGCTCTGTGTGGGCGTGGCCCTGTCAACTGTCAGCCCCGGTGTCTCTCTCACGGCCCCAGCTGGTCCTAATTATGTTTCATTTGCTTTCTCCTGCCCTCTCAGATGGCAACACCTGTCATCGATTGTGTTAATGGTTTTGCTCCTGTTTAAGGGCTGTAATTTTATCTTTTCTTCGCTGCAGTCTTATTTGATCTTCCTCGTCTCCACCAGAGCCCTGCCCTGCTCTTGGTGTGTAATCTGTAAGTTTTCTCCCTTCTTTGTACTTTGTGTTTTGTGCTCCGAGTTGAACTTTTTGTTACCTTTTGTTCAATAAATTGGCCAAACTCACAGTCCAGCGCATGGGTCTCACCTTCCTGCCCCGTAGGGCATTCATGACAGAAGACTGCCGCCAGTAGAGACCCAGCTGCTGTGAGTTTGCAGATTTTGGTTTTCTTTCACCTCAGCCGCAGCAATAGCCCATTGGTTTCTTTATTTTTCCCCGTTGGTTTTCTTTTTCACCGGAAATAACCATGTCTGTCCCCCCGGAGGTGTCCACCCTGAGACTGAACGAAGTAGAGCGGTGGTCAGTGTGCATCCTGGAGGATATTCTTTCTCAGGCTCAAGTCTCTAGGACTCCCGAGGCAGCCCAAGAGTGTCTGGACAGTGCAGCACATGTGCTTGAGGCATGCCCCAGCCTGTGGGATCATCTGGAGCTCACAAACTTACTCCTCTCCATATTTCTCCCTCATTCAACGAGTTATGACCCGGGGGAATCAGCTCCTATGCCTGCACCTGTGCCAACGAAGAGCAAGCGCTCACGCAAACGAAAACCTCCAGCCTCTCACTGCTCTCCGGCGGCAGTTCCGCCTCCTCCTCCTGAGCCTTGGCCCGCTCCATCGGCCGAGGAGCTGGAGGAGCACAGGCAGGTTATACTGGCAGAAGCTGACCTCCTCCTGGAAGTTAAACCATCGCTCCTCCCGGATTTTGCTCAGGAGCTGGAGGAGATTTCATTGAGGGACCTGAAGTTTGAGCCGATGAGTGAGCGTCCCCTGACTCCGGAGCCTCTCCCTCTACACCTCGAACCTACGTCGTTCGGGGAAATTCTGCCAGAGGAGCACTTCAACCTCTCAATTGGTAGCTTCTCATACACCGGGACGGAAGCATCCTTCAGTGGTGCATCTTCCAAGCTCATCTTCTTCGGCCAAATTGCCAGCCTTCTCCCTCTCTGCTACGGCTGCTCCTTGCTCCCCCTCGATGCCTTCTCCCACTGCTGTGAGCCAAACTGTTCTTTTCCCCAGATCCACCTGAAACCATGTCAGCAGGGGCAGCTCCTCCATGCTCCCCAGAGAGGTCCATGACCGCTGAAGTCACAAAGATGGCTGATCTCCACCCAGCTACAGCAGTTAACATCATGCCCCGGGCATACAGGCAAGTCAATTTTCCTTCTCTATTACCTACGTTCGAATTATCTTGCCTGGATCCCAGTGGTGAGGCTCAGCCCTCGCAGCCCTGTGAGCTCTCACCACCTGCTATAGCTAACGACTTATCACCTGCTGTCTCCGTTACTTCTCCTCTGCCCCTTGAGTATACACCCACCCCTGGATTGAGCCGCCGTACATTGGAGGAGCCTGCGGCCCTGGAAACCCTGGTTCCAGCCCTGCAGCCATGCTCTGGATGGAGGGTGAGCGCAGAAACCAGCCGACGCCTGAGCCAATGCAAGATTGACCCTGGGCTCCAGCTGAGCAGGTTTCAGTGCCAGCAGGAGATCCACTCCTGTCACCACACAGGGCCAGCCACCTGCGTGCGTCACCTCATGGGGAGGCCCCAGGACTGAGCTGACAACCATGCCTGCTTCAGGGGTCACCACAGCAGAGCTGGAGTTGAACTCCCAGAGAACCGGGCCCGTAGAACCACCACCTGGATCGTTGGAGTCCTGGACGGAAGGTGGAGCTTGAGAACAGGCAAATGCACTCCTTTATTTCTGGCCTTCTTTTGGAGAACTCTTGCCTGGCTCTAGGTGGGGAGAACCAAGTGCAGCCATCAGCTGCACATGAGCTCACCTCGCCAGGCTCCACTGCCACCGGTGTTCCTGACCCAGTATCTGTGTATCTCCTGTCCGAGTTTTTCCCCAGGGTCACCGAGGAGATTCCACCTGTGCCAGATGTCTCCGTGGGTCCAGGCTCACCACCTGAAATCATCATGGGTCCAGATCCTCCCGTCGAGGTCCTCGTGGGTGCTGCTTCCTTTCCTGCTGAGGTTGTCGCGGGTGCTCCGTCCCAGCCCGGGGCCTCCGAGGGTGCAGCCCCGCTCCTGCCCGGGGCCTCCGAGGGTGCAGCCCCGCTCCTGCCCGGGGCCTCCGAGGGTGCAGCCCCGCTCCTGCCCGGGGCCTCCGAGGGTGCAGCCCCGCTCCTGCCCGGAGCCACCGCGGGTGCAGCCCCGCTCCTGCCCGGAGCCACCGCGGGTGCAGCCCCGCTCCTGCCCGGAGCCACCGCGGGTGCAGCCCCGCTCCTGCCCGGAGCCACCGAGGGTGCAACCCCGCTTCAGTCCGGAGCCACCGAGGGTGCGACTATATCCCAGTCCGGGACCTCCGAGGGTGCTGTTGGCCAGTCCGTTGGTGTCGTGGTCCCCTCTCCCTTGCCTGACGCTGTCGTGGTTCCCCTTCCTCTGCCAGTTGTCATTGTGGTGCCTTGACCTCTAGTCACCCCAGTTGGGCGGCCACCCCCCGGACCACCATCTCTGTGGTGGTGGTGGCTGAAGAACTCTGGCCGACTGCCTGATAGGCATTGCCGTTGGGTTGGGTGGTTCACATTCTACGGTCGACCACCCGACTCTTACCATCTCACTGTCTGTCAGGCCTGGGACTTTGGCTGACCACCAGAACTGCCCTGTCCTTTGGTCTAGGGGACCGGGGTGCCCAGCTCCATGTGGGTCCTGAGGGAAATTTTGTTTTTGATGTTTTCTCTCAGTCTGGGCCTTGCTGGAATGCTTCCTCAGAGCCTTTTTTCTGCTTCTTTTGGTTTGGTCCCTCCATGCCTGGGTCCCCCCCCCCCCAGGGTGGGGTTGTTCTCTTGTTGGGGTGGGATTTCTGTGTGTGTGTGTGGGGGGGGGGTTCTTTTCTTTTCTATTACCCTGGGGTGTCTAGTATCCACCCTTTGGGGTGGGGGGTGGGGGTATCTGTCACGTTCTGATCGTGGAGGAATCCCACCGGGCTCAGGTTATCCGTCTTTTTTATTATTTGTACTGTGCTGTCATTTTGAGTTGTCACTTATCCTATATTGTTTTTCAGTATGATTTATTTTCCTGTTTACGTTTGTTATAGGGTGTTTATTGTATGTTTGAGTTTGCCTGTCTCCATTTTTTGCTTTATCTTTATATCTGTATTCTGTTATGTTCTTTCTCTCGGGGTTGACGGCTGTCAACGGCTTTATTTGGTTTTGCTCTGTGTGGGCGTGGCCCTGTCAACTGTCAGCCCCAAAGTCTCTCTCACGGCCCCAGCTGGTCCTAATTATGTTTTATTTGCTTTCTCCTGCCCTCTCAGATGCCCACACCTGTCATCGACTGTGTTAATGGTTTTGTTCCTATTTAAGAGCTGTAATTTTATCTTTTCTTCTCTGCAGTCTTATTTGGTCTTCCTCCTCTCCACCAGAGCCCTGCCCTGCTCTCGGTGTGTAATCTGTAAGTTTTCTCCCTTCTTTGTACTTTGTGTTTTGTGCTCCGGGTTGAACTTTTTGTTGCCTTTTGTTCAATAAATTGGCCAAACTCACAGTCCAGCACTTGGGTCTCACCTCCCTGCCCCATAAAGCATTCATGACAAAATATGCAAAAATATAAGAAATCAGGAAGGGAGCAAACACTTTTTCACAGCACTGTATATATACACACACACACACACACACACACATATAAATATATATATGTGTGTGTGTGTGTGTGTGTGTGTATAGATACTTTATTTTGAACAAAAAAGTAAAAAAACAAAACAAATGACAAGTGCGATAAAGTGACAGTATGCAGTGCTTGAAAGGGAGAAGGAAGAAGTGAACACTTAACTCCAACTCCTCTTTTCCATAAATACAACCCATGTGAAATATATACATATTACCTCATTTAAGACCCCAAGTAAACAATTAACTATATTTTGTACATACCAACATTAACACCCATCCATCCCAACATACATACAGTCCATACATCAAAACCCAGCCCCAAACAACACAGATATACACAGTACTGTCCCACCTACCATTCCATAGTGTCCCAGAGTGAGCATAGTGAATCGTACATATAAATACTACCCTTCTAACATATTCTTTCAGCAAATAATGTTTATACCTATTTTTGAATTGATTTCTGTTTGTACATAGTTTCAGTTCCAGCTCCAGACTGTTCCACAAATCCACCCCACAGACAGATATGCACATACTTTTCTTAGTAGTTCATACCTTAGGTTTTATAAAGTTTAAGTCTCCTCTCAAATTATAATCACCGTCTCTTTTTTTGAATATTTTTTGTATATTAGTTGGGAGTTGATTATTAATTGCCCTGTACATTACTTGTGCTGATAGATAGATAGATAGATATACATGAATAATCCAGTGCCTCTTAAAGTATTTGCCTCCTCCCTTCAAGTGAGTTCTGTTGTATTGAAGACATGTGCAGTACACAGTACTCACACTATGGTTCCTTTTTAAATCAGTTTTCTGGCTGCTTTTTCACAATGCCATTAAGAGTAACTGTTCTTTTTGTACTCTTTGGTACACGTATACAAGAAATGTTTACCATAAAGGCATCCAATAGACAAACTTAAAGATCAGTTTGACCGATAAGAATATTTATTTCAATTTTTTCACATTCATCATGATAATTTGTTACTGTGATATTTTCCGGCCATTGTGCTGTAAAAATCAGATACCATGACAGCTCCCAAAAAAGTCAAATTCATTTCACAAAATATGCATGTGCAGACACACTGAGGCCATTACACTGTGAATTATCTTCACTGTAGACACTCAGCACCAAAACACAATTGCACAGATCTGCTGAGCCAGCCAAGCAAAAAGACAAAGCCACTGGAGCAAGCAGCCACACACCCACTAAAGAGAGAACACTCAGAACAGAGTGCACTGGAATGAAAGATACTGTACATTGTGTGAGCTTTACAGTCTGCTGTTTAAGAGAAGAATAAAAGTCCACAAGTTCAAGCTATAAAATTGTATTCTGCAACATAGGAAGGTGATACTTATATAAAAAGTTTAATAAAACATTGTATTACATTAGCCTCCTGATCTGGCAGCGCGGTGGCGGAGTGGTTAGCACTGCGGCAGCACAGCAACTCACCCTTGGCCGGGGGATCCTGGGTTCGATCCCAGCCCCCAACCAAAAGTGATCTGTGTGGAGTTTGCATGTTCTCCCCGTGTCTGCGTGGGTTTACTCCAGGATTTCTCCAGTTTCCTCCCACATGCCAAAAACATGCAAGTTGGGTTAATTGGCATCAAACTGGGGATTCTAAATTGTCCTTAGGTATGACTGTGAGAGTGAATGGTTGTCTGTCTCTCTGTGTTGGCCCTGCGATGGACTGGCGATCTGTCCAGAGTGTACCCTGCCTCTCGCCCAAAGATGCTGGGATAGGCTCCAGCCCCCCCGCGACCCGAAAAGGATTAAGTGGAAGAAGATGGATGGATGGATGGATAGTCACCTGATCTTATATTCTGAATGATTATGTTACAAACTATCACTTCCTCTTTCGTTCATTCTTTTTCCTTGCAACTATACAGGCAAAAAAAAATCATTACACCAAAATATGGACGCCTTAATTAAAATGCAAAAAAATACACTTGACAAGCTCACAGTTCAACTGGACACACCCATCATGATCCTCAATTATTTGTAATGCAATTGTTCATTTTAATGAGGTGTTTTCATTTGTAATCACATCTTTCCTGGGTATCTGCTGTCCAGGCAGAGCTTACTACACTGCTGCTGCTGCTGCTGTAGCACACATGATGGCAGATTTCTCTTTCTCACACAAGAATGCATGCATATAAAATATTCATGCACACGTGCACACACACACACACACACAGAAAATCAGCTATTGCTATTAGAGAAGTTTTAGTCTCTTTTCTTTCTCCACATTTTATCTGCTCCTTCTTCCTTCCAGCATTCATACTCCACATCAGCTTCCTGTCTTCCATGCTGATCAGACTTTCAGCAGACATATTTACTGACATTTTATAATACACATTTTGAGTCACTTTTTTCTGTAGGAAGGAAAGCTAAGGTTGACCTAGTTATTTGGGAGAATAGCTTATTTCCATTGTCTAAAATATCTAATTAGGAACACACACATTCTCGCCTTCACTATTGCTTCAATATCTGCGCCACCATCTGCTGCTTGCTTCACAGTGACAACTCTACCATTCTAATCCATTTTTATCTGTCTAAATAAACCAATTTTCAACAAATGTTGTTTTCTACAAAAACCACTTCCCCTCCCCCTGCTTCGCTGCTCTCTCCATCCCTCCCTCCTTCGCTCATCCCCTTCCTTTGCTGTTGCTAAGACCACTGACAGCATACTAGTCTATGGAAACCAGTAGACTCTGAGAGGTGGATCGCCCGGTTTGTTGCTATGGGCAACACACACTGTTGAGAACCAGCGTAGAGGCACAACATGCCGACCTTCACACATGTGATAAAGTATGACCTAATTTTTAGGGAGTCAAAATGAATCAAGCACTGTGGGGCTTATGCATATGCATGCAACTGTATACACCCATTTACAAACCAGTCAAGCATTTCTCCTTTTCAAAGCACAAGTAAAATGAGTAGAGATATATATTGCTTGCTATTTATCTTTCAGAATGTATTACAATTGCTGAAACAACGTGTTCCAGCCCCACCTGACTGGCTGCACATTGTGATTCACTGCACGCTTGCCTCAGGCTTGCTCTGCCCATCTCTGTCTTAGCTCGAGCCTTTCATGGACCACTGAATCACCTCACCAGCATCAGTGAGCGGAGACCACAAGAAACTCTCCCATTAAACCTACTGCACAGCAGCACTCATAGATATGATTCATATATAGGGACATACAGAAAAGCAAAACATACAAGTATCAAAACAGACCACATTTACTCTGAAGCATATATTTTTCACAAGTACATGTGTATTCAGAAGCAGAAAAGAAACTATACGTTTTGAAGATGGCACAAAATGCAGATGCAAAAACGGTTTCACAGTGGTAAATGAATCGACTGCTCTCTTATTTAAACTTCTCCTTCACAAATCTTTGAGTTTCACAAAGTGACTCACGGTCTCAGCTAAACTTGTCACAATTCAAATGACAAATTTGAATTATGACATTCAAATTTGCAGTATGCTCTCCCCCTCTCAGACATCTACCTCACCCGCAGAGCCATCAACATTGCAGGTGACACCTCCCACCCTTCACACTCCCTCTTCAGCCCCCTGCCCTCAGGGAAAAGGTACCGGAGCCTCCAGACCCCCGCCACAAGACTGCTAAACAGATTTGTACATCAGACCATCAGGACCCTGAACTCTGCCCCCCCCCCCCCGCCCCAGACCGTAATGCACTCACCCGCAACCCGCACAATAACTACATCAGCTGTTGGTACACAAAGACTGGCACACCAACAGTAATGCTTTTTCTGCTGTATGTCTCTGCACTTTACTGTAACCACTTGCACAAATGTCATAGCTGTTGCTGTCTGTCATTGCAATATTGATCATGTGGAGTCCTATCTGTCACTGTCTGCACCTACACTACCGCATTGAACTTGGTACTATGAGTATTACTGCTCTACTTTTCCGTATATAAGATTGCTGGGTCTCATCGTTTATCATTTATCTTTATTTGCACTATGGGAGGTCTGGGTCCATCTTTTGTCGCCATTTGCACTACAGGTAGCATTACTGTACATAGACTGCTGTTGTTGTTTTTCCAGGCTTATTCCTTTTTCTTTTTTTGTATTGTGCATATCACTGAAGAGAGAGAGAAATGCCATTTCAATTCTCCTGTATGTCCTGTATGTATAGTAGTACTGACAAACAAAATCTTTGAATCTTTTGAATCTTGAAATTCCTGAGTATTAGCATGCCATACACTCACCAGCTTGTTCATCTGTTTGTTAATGAAAAAATCTGTTCAGCCAATCACATAACAGGAACTCAATTTATTTGTGTATATAGACATGGTCAAAACAAGATGCAGAAGTTCAAACTGAGCATCAGAATGCTGAAGAAAGGTGATTTAAGTGACTGAAAATGGCATGATTGTTAGTGATAGAGGGGATGTTCTGAGTATTTTGGAAAGTGCTGATCTGTGCAAAATCTCTAGGGTTTACAGAGAGTGGTTCTCTGGGTCCAAATGTCTTGTTAATACCAGGGGTCAGAGGAGAATGGCCAGACTGGCTTGAACCAACAGAAAAGCAACAGTAACTCAAATAACCACTCATTAAACCGAGGCACACAGAAGAACATCTCTGAAAGTACAACACATTGACCCTTGAAGCAGATACAGTAGTAGAAGACCTCAACTGGTGCCACTCCTGTCAGTTAAGAACAAGAAACTGAGGCTGCAATTCACACAGGCTCACCAAAATTGGACAACAGGAGACTGAAAACAATGTTCTGAGTCTCAATTTTTGCCGTCACATTGGAATGGTAGGGTCAGAATTTTGCATAAGCTTGAAAGAAGGATGCATGCATCATCATGAATGTGAGCCAAGAAATCTACACCAACTGTGTGATGCTAGGATATATCAAGATGGACTAATATCTCCAAAGACTGTTTCCAACACCTTGTTGAATCTTTGCTATGAAGAATTAAGGCAGTAGGGGTCCAAGTGGGTTCAGTCCCAATAGCAAGGTGTATTTATTAAAGTGAACTGCGAGTATACAAAACAGACGCATTCTTTTTTTTTTTCCTGGAAGAAGGTGGTATTTTATTTCTTCCAGAAGACATATTTTGTTCCATCTCCTGTTTCTAATGACTAATTTGATGAGCTGAGCCATCATTGTAACACAGGATAAATATTTGTGTTGTTACCTTGCTGTTTAGGGGAAAATATTTTATGCAAACAGATCTTTGCGTACTCAAACACCCCAAAAAACACTTCTCAAAGCCAACAAATTCACATGCAACTTTGACATTTCTGTCACTTCTGGAATTTATATCTGTCCCTGGCAATTCAATAGACTGTCATCCCAACTGTCACTATGATGCCAGAACTGCTCTAAAATAAAGTCCTCTGTCTTACCTCTTCAGAAGTACGTCTCCTGTCAGGTAGCACCAGTGTGTTAGCATGGCTTCCAGGTACTATAGTAGATCCTATACTCATCCTGGGTCCAACTAACATGTACCGCTTGTCTCCAGATCTGTACTGGATGCTGTGACAAAGTGTCCCATCATAATTAGTCTCTTGTAGATATTTGGAAGTATAGTCTGTGGATTTGGAGCACTGCATTGCAATCAGCACGATGATGCTGATGATGAAAAGAACAGAAACTGATCCCAAAGTTATTATCAGGTAAAAAGTCACATTATTGTCCTCATCATCTTTTGCTGAACTTTTAACATCAGAAGCCGCAAAAGCTTCTTTGGGCTCCACAAGTTTGACAAGCACAGTAGCTGTTGCTGAGAGGGAAACGTTCCCATTGTCTTTGACCAGTACGACCAGTTTATGCTCAGCCTCGTCTGTCTCTGTGAATGAGCGAAGTGTCCTGATCTGTCCTGTATAGCGGTCCAAACCAAAGAGACTATGGTCAGTAACTTCCTGCAGTGAAAACAGCAACCAGCCGTTATATCCTATATCAGCGTCATAGGCTCTGACTTTAGTCACCAAGTGTCCCGCGTTCACGTTGCGGGGAATCTCCTCCACACCTTCAGCAGAACCGTTAGAGCTGACTGGATACAGGATGACTGGAGCGTTGTCGTTCTGATCCAGAATGAACACGTTCACTGTGACGTTGCTGCTCAGAGACGGAGTTCCAGAATCTGTGGCTACAACTTGGAAGTGGAAAGTTTTCAGAGTTTCAAAGTCGAAGCTTTTTAGGCCCAGAATGTCTCCATTTTCAGAATTTATGTTGAGAAATGATGTCAGCTTTTCATCTCCATTTCTAACAATGCTATATGATACGAGTGCATTATCACCCTCATCACAATCAGAAGCACTCACAGAAAATAAAGACACACCTGCAACATTGTTCTCAGGAACATAAAAGCTATATGGGCTTGTTGAAAACTCTGGACTGTTATCATTCACATCTGATACGGTTACACTTATAGTCTTGTGAGATGACAAAGGTTGTTCACCACCATCCTTTGCAACTATTGTTATGTCATACTTGGACTGTTGCTCTCTGTCCAGAATATATTTAGTTACTATAGAGTACATATTTTCTTGTAAAGCAGGTGTTAATGTAAAAGGTACATCCTCACTTATAAAACAAATAACCTTCCCATTTACACCCGAATCTCTGTCATTCACACTTATCAGCGCTACTGTCTGTCCAGGTTTGGAGTCCTCAGGAACTGCACTTGATAAAGATGTCACCTCAATCTCGGGTGTGTTGTCATTCAGGTCTACAATATTTATAATAACACTTTTTTCTGTTGCGAGGGGAACTGGTCCTTTATCAGAAGCTTTAATATCTAGTTCATATCTGTCTTTTGCTTCAAAATCTATTAGTCCTTTGACCATAATTTCACCTGTATGGCTATCAACTTCAAAAAGCTGGCGTAATTTGTCATTTACATTATTCCCGAGTGAATAAACCACCTCACCATTTAGACCGTCATCCACATCTGTGGCGTTTACTTGTATGATAACTGTGCCTACGGGTGAATTTTCATTAAGCGCCGCAGTATACGAATCTTTGACAAAAACGGGCATATTGTCGTTTACGTCCAAGACATCAACAATAATGCTCATTGTTCCTGATCTAGCGGGTTTTCCTCCATCAGTGGCGGTCAGAAGCAACCTGTGACTTCTGGCAGCTTCTTTGTCCAGGGCTTTGTGCAAATACAAAACTGGAATTTTGCCATCTACTCCTCTGTCTTTAACCTCCAAGCGAAAGTGATCATTCTGACTGAGTTTATAATGCTGAATAGAGAACATGCCGCTGTCTGTATCACGGGCACCCTGCAGCTGAAAGCGTGCACCTGGCAAAGCAGACTCTGAAATCTCCAAATGCGTCTGGTTATCGGGGAAAACGGGAGAGTGGTCATTCACATCTAAAATCTCAATGCCCACATAGTGCACCTCCAGCGGATTCTCCAGCACAGTCTTTATGTTAATGGTGCACGTAGCGATCCGTTCGCACACCTCCTCTCGGTCTATTTTTCGCTTAACGTGCAAGATGCCGTTATTGCCGAGCTGAAACAAGGGTTCGGTCGATCCAGCAACGATGCGAAATCCTCTGGCGTGCAAAACAGTATGATCCAGTCCCAAATCTTTAGCGATATTTCCAACAACGGAACCCTCTGTGAGCTCTTCGGGAACAGAGTACCGCAGCTGAGCCCAAACCGAATTAGAAGTAAGAACAAAGATAAAAATGAGATGGACCAGACGCTCCTGCGGCGAACAGCAGTCTCGCCACGCCATCGTCAATTCAAAAAATGAAACAAAGCAGAATGAACAAGGTCAGACATGAGCAAAAATGCGTCTACGCAGGAATGCGGGTTTGACCATAAAATAACAAAAATCGCATCAAAAAAATGTTCCAGATGGGGAAAACGTCTTGATGCCACCGTTGTGAAGCACTGAGTGCTTAGTGTCGTGAAGTAGCGCCTTAAGGACTGATGTAGACAAAGCTACAGCCAAGAGTCTCTTTTTCACAGACAGTGACACCACATGAGCCAATCCTGTAGTGCAGACACATTTAAACTGGAAAAAAAAAATCCATTTTATATTTCTGATGTATCGGAGGCTGCACATAAAACTAGAAAATTTCATACATTGTATAAAAAGACATATGACCCTTTTTTTCTTTACTGTCATTTAGGATTACGGAAATGATTTCTATTTGCTTTTTTTTTTTTTTTTTTTTTTAGATTTTTTTACACTAAAAAATTATCTCGAATTGTCCCACCCCCACACACGCACGCATTTGTGGCCTAATGGTTAGGGATGCAGACTGGTGAGTGGAAGGTTGCTGGTTCAAGCCGTGGACTGCCATGATCAGATCTGGGTGGGACAGATAACTTAGCAGTGTTTGCCCCACCCTCATTAACCGCACTGTGGTGCCCTTGAGCAAGGCCCTGAACCCCAACGGCTCCAGTGAGCTGTTCAGTACTGAGCAGCTTCCAGGTGTCAGTGTGTAACTGTGTGAGTATGAACAGGGTGTCCTTGAAAAAGAGAGGCCACCTCTCAGTGGAACTGCCCTGTATAAATAAAGGTTAAATAAAAAATGCCTCTTTAGAAGTACACACTTTTTTTAAGTAGTAGTACTATAAACATGGCTTCTAGGCACCATATGAACATAAATGAAACGCAGACAACTCAATGATTTATAAATCTCTTACAACTAATGCAACGTGGGCAAATCTATTCAGAACCATGGACAGCGATCGCCACTAACCCCAAATGCTGTTACTTCAAATGTCTTTATGCTCTTTTAATTTCCTCCATAAAATATGGTGGCACAGTGATAGGCATACCCCATTTCTTGTAATAGAAAGTGGATTTTTTTTTTAAATGAGGACTTTACATTTCAAAGGAAAAACTGCCAAATTAATCAGTAAAATGTCTGTATTCGTGCTATACAGGTTCAGGTTCAGGTTACTTTATTTGCACCCGTAGGTAGATTTGTTACTTACTATACTGTATATAATATAGTCAAAGCAATACTGAAACAGACATTCAAATATCTCTTACCTCCTCAGATGTCCTCCTCCTATCAGGTAGCACCAGCGTGTTAGCATAGCTTCCAGGCACCATAGTAGATCCTATACTCATCCTGGGTCCAACTAACATGTACCGTTTGTCTCCAGATCTGTACTGGATGCTGTGACACAGTGTCCCATCATAATTACTCTCTTGTAAATATTTAGAAGTATAGTCTGTGGATTTGAAGCACTGCATTGCAATCAGCACGATGATGCTGATGATGAAAAGAACAGAAACTGATCCCAAAGTGATCATCAGGTAAAAAGTCACATTATTGTCATCATCTTTTGCTGCACTTTTAACATCAGAAGCTGCAAAAGCCTCTTTGGGCTCCACAAGTTTCACAAGCACAGTAGCTGTTGCTGAGAGGGAAACGTTCCCATTGTCTTTGACCAGTATGACCAGTTTATGCTCAGCCTCGTCTGTCTCTGTGAATGAGCGAAGTGTCCTGATCTGTCCTGTATAGCGGTCCAAACCAAAGAGACTGTGGTCAGTAACTTCCTGCAGTGAAAACAGCAACCAGCCGTTATATCCTATATCAGCATCATAGGCTCTGACTTTAGTCACCAAGTGTCCCGCGTTCACGTTGTGGGGAATCTCCTCCACACCTTCAGCAGAACCGTTAGAGCTGACTGGATACAGGATGACTGGAGCGTTGTCGTTCTGATCCAGAATGAATACGTTCACTGTGACGTTGCTGCTCAGAGACGGAGTTCCAGAATCTGTGGCTACAACTTGGAAGTGGAAAGTTTTCAGCGTTTCAAAGTCGAAACTTTTCAGTGCCAAAATGTCCCCATTTTCAGAGTTAATATTCAGAAACAAACTAATGCCGTTTTCACTGCTGTTCCGAGGAATGTGGTATGAAATATGTGCATTATCGCCATCATCAGGATCAGTCGCCCTAACGGAAAATAATGCTGCTGCCAGATCATTATTTTCTGTAATGTAAAATATATAAGGACTTAGAAAAAACTGGGGTCTATTGTCGTTCACATCTGACACAGTCACAGTTAGTTTTTTCAGATTAGCGTGGTGGCACCCCAGCGTCCCTTGCAACAACTCTGAACTCATAAAAACCCTTCTGTTCTCTGTCAAGCAGTGATTTGGTCACTATTGCATACATATTATCTTGCAAGGAAGGTGATACAGCGAAAGGAAAACCCTCCTGAATGAAGCATGAAACTTTTCCATTGGGGCCTGAATCCAAATCATTCACACTAATCAAAGCTACAGTTGTTCCAACCTTACAGTCCTCTGGAACTGATTCTGAAAAAGATGCAACTTCAATCTCAGGGTTGTTGTCATTTTGGTCGATTACCTTAATTATTACAGTTTTGTCTGTTGATAAGGGATAAGTGCCTGTATCTGATGCTCGTATGTCAATTTCATACCATGTATTGTCTTCATAATCGACTTCACCAGACACCTTAATTTCGCCTGTTTTTGAGTCGATGCAAAATAGTTTTTGTATTTTCTCATCCACTTCCTTACCAAACAAGTAAACAATGTCACTGTTGGTACCTTCATCCGCATCCGTTGCATTAACTCTAATAAGTAGTGTACCTGGTTCAACATTTTCAAATATTGTAGCTGAGTATACATCCTGTGTAAAAACAGGGGCGTTATCATTAACATCAAGAACCTTAATCAGTATTTCTATTGTTCCAGACTTGGCAGGCCTCCCTCCATCAACAGCTGTAAGCAGAAGCTTATGTTCTCTCTCCGCCTCTCTAGCTGTTTCTGTAAAATTAAAAAGGGTATTTTACCTCCACCTCGCTCCTGAACCTCTAAACGAAAATGGTCATTTTGACTTAATGTGTATTGCTGAACAGAAAACTGACTACCATCTGGATCGCGGGCAGGTTGGAGCTGAAATCGCGCTCCCGGTAACGTCGATTCAAATATCTCAATTTGCTTCGCGTCCTCTGGGAAAGTGGGGGAATGATCATTTATATCCAGCACCTCTATTGCCACATAATGAATTTCCATAGGACTTTCCAGCACCGTTTTAAGGTTTATGATACAAACGTTGCTTCGTTCACAGATCTCTTCTCTGTCCACTTGTCTACTCACGTACAGAATGCCGTCATCTTGATTCAAATGAAAAAGGGGTTCCGCTGAAGTGCCAACAATGCGATACCTTCTCTCGCTCAGCGTAACCTTATCGATCCCCAAGTCCTTCGCTATATTTCCTACAACACTTCCGTCTTTCACCTCTTCAGATATGGAATATCTGATCTGACCCGAGGCTTCGCTCCAAAACAGAACCAGAGCCACCAGGCTAAAGAAGCATCTCCACTGCTCGATCCAAGGCGGGCGCCTGCTTTGTTCCATTGTGCGCAGATTTAAAAATACAGTTCCAGGGTCTAATATTGTATGCCTTAGACACAATAGTCATTTAAATTCCTAAACTGCACCATATCATGCCAACCTACGTCTACACTGCAGTGGAAAGGGGAAAAAGTGCTTTCGACTAGAAGCTCCTTGCGTGAAACGACAAAAAAGGGCTGGACCATTCAGTTATCAGGGGAAAACGCGAGATAAAACGTGCTTTTACATCGACACCTTGCGACACACGACGTCACTACAGCAATATAGGCTATTAAAAGATGAAGCAAAAATACCAG
The DNA here is from genome assembly GCA_020510985.1 of Pholidichthys leucotaenia. Classification (NCBI taxonomy): domain Eukaryota; kingdom Metazoa; phylum Chordata; class Actinopteri; order Cichliformes; family Pholidichthyidae; genus Pholidichthys; species Pholidichthys leucotaenia. The sequence continues at coordinate 37,072,993 of CM035840.1, read as the reverse complement.
CTAAAAAAAAAAGGCAACAAAAAGGCAAAGATAACACCGGTCAACACCGAATTTATTGTCTGTTTTTTTTTTTTTAGCTGATTTGGGACAATTTGGATGTGCTGAATCCAAAAATCACATTGGTTTTGCTCAAGCAGGTCAACTTTTTGAATTATGGCCACATGTTTTATACGTTTTTGTTTACATGTACGGGTATTTTCGCTTTATATGATGCAAAATTCTTTTTTATGTCTTGAAATTCTCTGAATTTTGATCAATGATGACGTAACATTCAATTTACATATACTTACCTTTATATAAAGGTAAGTACATGCACAGTACTAAGTACTAAGTAAGTACAGATTTTCACTTAGCACCTGATCGAGAGAAACGGATGTCATTTTCGGCTTCAGCGGTGCAGAATTGTCTTAAATCAGCTGAAAAAACAAAGACAACTTACAAAAAAAAAATATTTTTGTAACCCTGTGTAATGACCAGGACAGTGGTTGTCCACGTTAATATTAATATATTCAAACACTGATTTAATATTTGAATCCATCTTAACAAAATTGCTGTTTTGAAGTACCGTGACTGCCTTCAATTATTCTAATTTCTATAACCCGTAAAACTGAATGGCGATTTTAAAAGAACAGCTTTCAGCACCGTGGGCAGCGACACGCTCCAGCGTAGCCTATGCGTTTTTTATCGGTTTATCTGCACACACTGTGACACCATTCTGTCACACCCAAACTTTCACACACACACACACACACACACACAGAGAGTGGTGTGAAAAAGTGTTTGCCCCTTCCTGATTTCTCTATCTTTTGTATGTTTGTCACATGTAAATGTTTCCGATCATCAAACACATTCAAATATTAGACAAAGATAACACAAGTAAACACAAAATGCAGTTTTTAAATGAAGTTGTTTATTAAGGGTAAAAAAAAATCCAAACCTACATGGCCCTGTGTGAAAAAGCTATTGCCCCCCTCTGTTAAAACATAAATTATCTGTGGTTTATCACATCTTTGGAAAGCTGAGTTCAATTTCTCTAGCCACACCCAGGCCCGATTACTGCCACACCTGTTCTCAATCAAGAAATCACTTAAATAGGACCTGCCTGACAAAGTGAAGTAGACCAAAAGATCCTCAAGAGCTTGACATCATGCTGCAATCCAAAGAGATTCAGGAACAAATAAGAAACAAAGTAATTGAGATCTATCAGTCAAGAAAAGGTTATAAAGCAATTTCTAAAGCTTTGGGACTCCAGTGAACCACAGTGAGAGCCATTATCCACAAATGGCGAAAACATGGAACAGTGGTGAACCTTCCCAGGAGTGGCCGGCCGACCAAAATTATCCCAAGAGCGCAGTGACAATTCATCCAAGAGGTCACAAAAGACCCCACAACAACATCCAAAGAACTGCAAGCCTCACTTGCCTCAGTTAAGGTCAATGTTCATGACTCCACCATAAGAAAGAGACTGGGCAAAAATGGTCTGCATGGAAGAGTTCTAAGACAAAAACCACTGCTGAGCAAAGAAACCCCATAAAGGCTCGTCTCAGTTTTGCCAGAAAACATCTTGATGATCCCCAAGACTTTTGGGAAAATACTCTGTGGACGGACAAGACAAAAGCTGAACTTTTTGGAAGGTGTGTGTCCCATTACATCCAGCGAAAAAGTAACACAGTATTTCAGAAAAGGAACATCATACCAACAGTAAAGTATGGTGGCAGTAGTGTGATGGTGTGGGGCTGTTTTGCTGCTTCAGGACTTTGAAGACTTTCTGTGGTTAATGAAACCATGAAAAAAAAAAAAATCCTAAATGTCTGACCATCTGTTGGTGACCTCAAGCTGAAGCGCACTTGGGTTCTGCAGCAGGACAATGATCCAAAACACACCAGAAAGTCCACCTCTGAGTGGCTTAAGAAAAACAAAATGAAGTTTTTGGAGTGGCCTACTCAAAGTCCTGACCTGAATCTGATTGAGATGCTGTGGCATCATCTTAAAAAGGTGGCTCATGCTCAAAAACCCTCCAATGTGGCTGAATTACAACAATTCTGCAAAGATAAGTGGGTCAAAATTCCTCCACAGCACTGTAAAAGACTCACTGCCAGTTATCGCAAACGCTTGATTGCAGTTGTTGCTACTAAGGGTGGCCCAACCAGTTATTAGGTTTAGGGTGCAATCACTTTTTCACACAGAGCCATATAGGTTTGGATTTTTTTTCCCCTTAATAATAAACACCTTCATTTAAAAACTGCATTTTCTGTTTACTTGTGCTATCTTTGTCTAATATTTAAGTTTGTTTGATGATCTGAAACATTTAAGTGTGACAAACATACAAAAAAAGTGAGAAATCAGGAAGCTGGAAAACACTTTTTCAAACCACTGTGTATATACAGTATATATACTATATATATATATATATATATATACACACACACACACACACACACACACACCACAACAAGAACGCAGCATTCTCTGTTCAAAAAGCTATTTTGATGCCACTTGGAAGACAGGTGCTAAATTTTCCAACTATCTACCTTATTCCTAGCCCCCATGGTGCCTTGCATGAATTATGTGTCCAACTTCCGGAACTAGTTTAGAACGTGGATTTGTCATTGAAATGGGATGCTTTTCCTTGTTAAAAAACAATGACCGGCATCAGAAATGTGGGAATATGATCTATTACACCTCAGAAACAGTAATATAATCATACCACTTCCCATGACTATTGAGGGGATGGGAAGATGACCTTAAAAAGTGGCCTGGCAGACTGTAGCTCATTAGTTAGCTCTGCTGCTAAGATGCAAACACTTTAAATGAATAAAAGCTCTGCAATATATCAATATCTCCACCATAATAAAGTTGGTCACATTTTGTTAAAAGATGTTGGACATTGTGGTATAGGGTTAAATGGCACCAGCATGATGACACAGTCATGTGGTGATACCATCATGTTGAGCCAATATAAAGGGAGAGTCAGCCATCTTAGGCCTCTCTCGGCTCCTGACTATATGGCACTCAGCCCCAATGGTAAACCAGTACTGTATCAGTAACAGTTTGTATAATAATGTTCGTGTTCCAAATCAGCACCACTCTCCGCTGATCATTCTGGGTTTCCAGACATAACATTTGGTGACAAGAGTTAAACTATGGAAGCATGCTTTAGGCCACTACGGCTGTTTCTGGAATACCCCGGTGAGCTGCCCATATCGTGGCGATGCTGGCTCGATGCTTTTGAGACTTATGTGTCGGCGTTGGACCTGGGCAAGTTGGACAAGGTTTGGAAGCAAGCTCTGTTAATTCACAATCTGGGCATAGAGGGCCAATGTATTTTCCACACGCTAGGACCAACGGACTCCTTTGCTGATTCAGTTGAGCTGCTAGCTAGCTACTTCGCGACACCCGACAATGTGTTGGCGCGGCATATTAGGTTCCGCCAACGGTGACAGAAGGCTGGAGAGATGACAACAATTCATAGCAGACCTTCGCACCTAGCTAGCATATGCAGGTTTGGTTTGCTGGAGGATGAAATGGTGCGGGACCAGTTGGCCGAGCACACTAGCAACCCACGGCGGCGGACAAAGATGCTAACAGCGCCAAACGACATGATACTAGCAAACACCATCAAGCTAGCATTTCAGCTGGAGTCCACCGACAGGTTAGCATCGGAGCTACACTAGGTGTGCACCAACAACAGCGACAGCCGAGCCACACACCGCTAGCATACACAGTGGGCATGGAGGAACCCGGTGACACAGCAGAGGAGACTGAAGCAAACACCGTGGACCGGAGAACCACTACAAAATGCTTCACTTGTGGCAGCTGTGGCTCCCTGACACACCGAGAGAGAGTGCACTTCTGTTTGGCAAGGGGCAACGATGCAAAAGATGCGGAAAATTTAACCACGTCACCAAAGTTTGCCGGTCAGCACCACCACTGAGCCTGCTGGCCAAACAAAGTCACTCGCCTGTGATGACCATCCACACGGTGAGGTCCGGAGGCGCAAGCATGCACATTCTGCATGGTGGAGCTAGACGACGTCAACTTGCCGCTCCTGCTCGACACCGCTGCAGTGAGATCAATGAGGAATTGGGCCACAGTGTGTCATGAACCGGGCCAGTTTGTCCTCCTGGCTCGGTTCCATGATTCTCCTTTGTGTGTCCTATTTTATTATCTGGGTATTGTCTAGTTTTCCTTGTCAGGTCTGGTGTTATTTTGCATCCTTCTGAGTTGTTGTGTTGTTTTGGGTTCTGACTGACAGGCTGTCGGGCAGCATGTGTAGTCTGGACTTGGTGTGGGCGTTGCCTGTCAGTCTGCCAGCAAGACCACACCTCCTCTCTCTCGCTCTCTCGACACTCAGCTGTTCCCTGTCTTATAAGATAAGATAAGCCTTTATTAGTCCCACAACGGGGAAATTCCAGGATTGCAACAGCACAGGGATAGCAACACTCAGAGCAACAATCAGAAGGCAAGAAAAAAAAAAAACAAGCAAGCAAGAGCAGCTAATATACATATGTACATATTACTATAAAATATATATATACACACACAGACACAGACACACAGTGCGGAGCAATGTAGCTAGATGGAATAATATGTAGATATATAAACACACAGTGCGGAGCATTGTAGCTAGATGGAATAAATATATAGATATATAAACATAAACACACCCAGTGCGGAGCATTGTAGCTAGATGGAATAAGTATGTAAATATATAAACACACACAGTGCAGAGCATTGTTGCTAGATGGGATGAAACAGCACAACCGTCTACTTAGTTATCCTACATGGTATGATTATGTGCCCATACATATTCTCACTCTCCACAGCGACCAGTATTTTCCTAGTTGTATGCCGGAGGGGACCATTGTGTAAGGTCTTGTGATTACTGCTCTGCTCCCGCGCTCAGGTGTTCCCAATCATTTGTTCATTCAGTTTGTGTATTTAACCAGCTCATGTCCTTTGTTTCATTGCTGGATGATTGTGTTGTTCCTGCCTTTGGGGTTTGCTCTGCCATGTTACGCCATGACCTGCCCGTTACACGTTACGTCGTGATCACTGTAAGTGTTTCTCTTTTTGCATTTTTGTATGTCTGCACTTTGGGACTCTATGTTAATAAATTTGTCTGTGGTGTAACTTGCACCTGAATCCATCTCTCCTCCTCTGTGCGCTGCGTAAAAGCACACTGGGATTCATGACAGAATCATCCAGCCATAAAAGGATTCAGTGGGTTACGCCCAGACGTTATTTTTTCTTTTTGGTTTAACTGTTTTTTTACTTCACCTGACTGTGAGCTCACCATGGACGAGGTGCTGCAGCAGGCACCTTACCATTTGGAGGACACCTGGGAGCAGACGATGAAAGCCCGTTCCCCCAAGACAGTCCAGGAGGGTCTGGGTCAGGCGGCACGGCTTATGTGGGTTTTTCCTCGTCTTTGGGACGTCCCGGACGCTATGGAGCTTCTCCGCTCCCTCCACTTGCTGCCACGCGATGAGACGATGGAGGGGGTTTCGATGCCCAAGCCGCCTCCAGCGAGGAAGAAGCGCCTCCACCGTAAAAAGACTCCAGCCTCTCCCAAGACAGGCCTGCTTCCTTCTCATGAGCCCTGGTCTGCTCCGTCTGTGGAGGAGCAAGAGGAACGCAGTCTGGTGTTGCTGGTGGAGACAGACCTCCTCCTGGAGGTGAAGCTGTGGTTCCTTCTGGAATTGGCCCTGGAGTTAGAGGATCTTTTCCCGAGGGAGCCGGAGCCCCTGCCTGAAGCTGAGCGTGCCCCGACCTCGGAGCCTCCTCAACCTCGCGACGAGTCCACGCCTTCCTCTTCCACTTGTTGCCGCCGATCTCAGAGGGCTCACCGGAAACTTCCTGCTGCTTCTACGCCAGCAAACTTTTTTTCACAGGAGGAGGGGAGTTCTGCCGCCAGCCATTTTCCCCTCCAGCAGCCGCCACCTCCTCAGCTGGTACATCGGCCAAGGTGGGGAGGGCAGTTTTCTCCCCGGATTCATCTCCGTCAGTGCCCGATTGGGAGGCAACTCCGCTACACGCAGAGGAACCCTGGCCTGCTATGGACACGGGGCGGGGGGGGGGGGGGGTGGAATTCAAGCGCTCCAGACGCCGCTGGAGACATCAAGAACCAGGAGAACAGGCAAGTTCTTTTTCATTTAACTCCTATTACTTCTGAACAATTTTGCCTGTTCCGTGGTCATGAGACTCAGGCCCAGCAGTCCCCTGAGTACTCTGCACCAGCGGCATGTCTTAATCCCTCACCAGCCCCCTCCGTGCCCTTTCTGTGTGCCCCTGAGAGTCTGCCGGCCCGCGAACCAAGCCACAAGAGGGAGGAGGAGCCTGAGGCCCTGAAAGATCCTGTCCCGGGGTCAGTGGTGAGGCAGTCCCCTGCCTCCACGCCGGATGAGCTACCAGCGTGGGAGATGTTGCCTGGGGGCCTCATGACTGCGACCACCATCACACCTGCTGCAGAGGCCACCACAGCAGAGTCACCCAGCAAGCTGGACCTCCTGGAGGCCAGGCCCAAGACATTGTCTTCAGGATCGTCCTGGATGGCCGTGGAGCTTGAGTCCAGGCAAGTGCTCTCATTTATTTCTCTCCCTTCAGAGTTGGAGCAATCTTGCCTGGCTCTTGGTGAGGAGAGTCGGGTGCAGCTGCCAGCTACATCTGAACTCACCTCGCCAGACTCCGCCACTGCTGGTGACCCTAACCACTTTTCCTCTCCTCTCGCTCCTGAGCCTTCTCCTAGGGTCGCTGGAGAGGATCCATCACTGCCGGGGGTCTCCATAGCTCTGGTCCAATCCACCAAAGACAACGAGAGCCCAGCTTCTCTGGTCGAGGTCGACACGGGGGTTTCCGCTCCAACCCGGGACCTCCGTGGATGCAGCACCTCCACAGCCTGATGAGCCTTCGTTTCCTGGATCGTTGGAGTCCTGGATGGCGGTGGAGCCCGAGTTCAGGCAAGTACGCTCCTTAGTTTCTCTCCTGCCTGTTTTGGAGCCATCTTGCCTGAGTCTTAGTGAGAAGAGCCAGGGGCAGCCCGCTGCTGCACCTGGGCTCATCTCGCCCGGCTCTGCCGCTGCCAGTGACCCTGACCCTGTCCCTCTCTCCACTGTCTCTGAGTTCCCTTCCAGGGTCGACGGAGACCGGTTAACACCACCAGAGGCCACCGAAGATCCAGGTTTGCCACCCGAGGCCGCTGTGAGCCCGGCTTCCCTTGCTGTGAAGGTCATCATGGATGCTGTGATGTCCCAGACCAGGACCACTGTGGGTGCAGCAGAGCTCCAGTCCGGAGCCACCGCAAGTGCAGCCGAGTCCCTAGCCCAGACCACCGCGGGTGCAGCCGAGTCCCAAGCTGGGTCCACCATGGGTGCAACTTTAGCCCAGTCGGGGTCCACCACGGGTGCAACACTGGCCCAGTCGGGGTCCACCGCAGGTGCAGCCATGGCCCACAAGGGGTCCACCGCAGGTGCAGCCATGGCCCACAAGGGGTCCACTATGGGTGCAACCATGTCCCAGACTGGGACCTCCATGGGTGCTGCAGTTATCCCTTTAGGGGCCAGCGAAGGCACTGTCCCCTCCTCTCCTCAGCCAGATGCCATCGTGGCCCCCTCCTCTTCCCTGCCTGACGCCGTCGTGGTCCCCTCTCCTCCCCATCCTGATGCCATCGTGGTCCCCCCTCCTCCTCTTCCTGATGCCGTCATGGTTCCCCGCTCCTCTCAGCCAGACGTCGTCGAGGTCCCCTCCTCTTCCCTGTTAGACACCATCGTGGCCCCCCTTCCTCCGCCACCAGTAGCTGCGGGGGTTCCCCTCCTATGGTCCGGCCTCCCACCAGTGAGCCTCCCAGTGGGTAAGCCGCCTACTGCTTTTCCCCTCCGGTCCTGGTGGCTCAACAGTGCTGGGCGGCCATCTGAAGGACTGAGTCTCTGGGTCAGGTTGCCCATGTTTTCCGGTAGGCCGCTGGACTCTGTCCACCAGACTGTCTGCTGGGCCTGGGACTCTGGGCGACCTCCCGAGCCTCCATGCCTCTGGATTTGGGGGGGGGGGGGGTAATTATTTGTGTTTCTCTGTTGTGGGCCCTGAGCAGGGTTGTTTTTGTTCCACCCTGACCTTGATGGTGTTGTTACTGTTGGGAAAAGGGGGGGGGGCAGGTTTTCTTTTCTTTTTTTTTTTTCTTCTTTTGTTGGTACCCTGGGTGTCTAGAATCTACCACTTGAGAGGGGGGCTCTGTCATGAACCGGGCCAGTTTGTCCTCCTGGCTCGGTTCCATGATTCTCCTTTGTGTGTCCTATTTTATTATCTAGGTATTGTCTAGTTTTCCTTGTCAGGTCTGGTGTTATTTTGCATCCTTCTGAGTTGTTGTGTTGTTTGGGTTCTGACTGACAGGCTGCCGGGCAGCATGTGTAGTCTGCACTTGGTGTGGGCATTGCCTGTCAGTCTGCCAGCAAGATCACGCCTCCCTCTCTCCCTCTCCCTCCCTCCCTCCCTCTCGACACTCAGCTGTTTCCTGTCTTGTGATTACTGCCCTGCTCCCGCGCTCAGGTGTTCCCAATCATTTGTTCATTCAGTTTGTGTATTTAACCAGCTCATGTCCTTTGTTTCATTGCTGGATGATTGTGTTGTTCCTGCCTTTGGGGTCTGCTCTGCCATGTTACGCCATGACCTGCCCGTTGCGTCATGTTCACTGTAAGTGTTGCTCTTTTTGTATTTTTGAATGTCTACACTTTGGGACTCTACGTTAATAAATTTGTCTGTGGTGTAACCTGCACCTGAATCCGTCTCTCCTCCTCTGTGCGCTGTGTAAAAGCGCACGGGGATTCATGACACAGTGAAGAAGTTCTTTCCCAACCACACTATTGTTAAGAACCCAGCAGTGCTGTATGGGTATGGTGGCTACTAAGTTAGCAACGTAGGGACCGTCATGCTAACGGTCCGCTACGTATCGAGAGTCATTACTGACTTTGTTTTACAAGTGGCCACACATGGAGACAACATATTGGGATTTGACTTGTTTTATCAACTGGGCTTCTCCATCTGCGACAGTAATGGACTCAGTTTAACAGACGTTGACGAGTGGGATGCCAAACACCCGGATGATGATGATGAGGGTACAGCCGTCCCATGCTCACAGGAGGAGCACTACCCAGAAAAGGGGATAAAACTGGACTCGCCTCAGATCCTTGCCCAGCATGAGCCCACAGGAGCCGCTGTGGAGTTGCAGGAGAAGGAGAACACGTATACCGAGAGTCCCAGGACACAACAACCAGGCGAAGATTCTAACAACGACAACAGCAACACACCGCCACGACCAGACTCCCCAGGTGAGGGGGAGAAGTGGCCAGATTGCTTCCGAATACACGCACAGCACCAGCCTACAGGTGCTGCTGCTGAACCACTGGATGAAGAATCCGTGATCATATAAAATACAGTGGAGTCACCGGACGTCTTCTGAATCCACGATCAGCATCGGCCTCTAGGAACTGCAGCAGTGGTACAGGATAAAGAGTCCGTGACCCACCAGGAGACAGCAGAACCACTACAACCTGACAGACGCCCCACGACAGACATAACAGCTGCACCACCTCAACCACAACGACATGTGCAGCTGAACAGGATGCTGCTCGCAGTGATGGACTGGGTTCGGGTAGGCAGAACCGAACAACCGGACCCACAGTCAGCTCCAGCACAGCCTCCACCACCACCGGCACCCATCAGGATCATTACACAGCTGGGCCCAGTGACATTCCAGCTGGCAGATGGGTTGATGTGGCACGCCATCCGTCTCCGTCAAGTTCGAGTGACAGCTTCGGATGACAAGCATTCGCGGGAGTCAGCCCACACGATGTGGGACCCGGACTGGGTTTTTGTGAGAGATGATCCTGGTCCGTGGGCCTCCACACCTCCAGGGGCACATCCACCATGGGCTCACTACAAGGCCCGTCCAACTGGACTGTGTTCCTCATGGAAAAGAAGAAGAAAGAAGGAGGACTGTTTAGCTAGGGACTCGGCTGTCAATGGAGAGGGGCAGAATAGCCCTGTCATATCCGGCTCTAGGGAGCCGGGCAATCAGAGCCAGGGGCAAGCCAGTGAGTCGTGATATTTTATTCAGGGTAAAGGGGAAAGCTTTGTAGCCCTGAAGTCCTCACCATCAATCTCACTGCCACCGCCACATGCCTGAAGGTGGTGACAGGAAACACAGTAGAGCTCGCGACAGCCACTCGACCCCGGACATAACTGCTGTCAGCTGCGGCTCCTTGAAGGGAATCCCGAGTGACGTGGCGCAGGTCGGGGGAAGTCCTCTGGTTGGCGCGAACTCCCGGACTGGAATGGCGGCAGGAACGGGACTCCGAAGCGGGGAAAGACGTCGCCCACTTCGACTCCCTGCCGGGATTTCCATCCACCCCGTGGAGCTTCTCTCGCTGTGTACCTGTAGCGTCTATCCTGGCACTGTCCTCCAGATGGTACAGAGAGTGAGGGTGACAGTCCAGGAGTTCCTCAGCACGGCCCGGATGCCAGCGTCTCGCGTTGGAGGCGTCGTGCAGGGTGAAGAGCGTCCCGTCGACAGCCTCCGAGATGGACCTCAGCTCGTCGCCCTGGCGCCGGAAGTGACTCCTGGGAAACGGCATGCTAGCAGCGCTGACACCCCGACAGAAAGGTACGTTTCCACAGCGACCCACGGCCGCCGGCAACTCTTCTGGCTGCGACATACTGTCATATCCGGCTCTAGGGAGCCGGGCAATCAGAGCCAGGGACAAGCCAGTGAGTCGAGATGGTTTATTTTGGGTAAGGGATAAGGGATGAGGAGAGCACAGATACTCATGCAGAGGTACACTCACAGGTTGCACAGCGCAGAGGTAAGCAGCTCGTACCGGACGTGGGGGTAAAAAGACGTACATCCTCACAGCGGGATACAAACACAGGAATGCTGCAAGGGGAGTTGAGGCTGACACCAGACGAAGGGGCTTCAGCCTAGCAGTGCTTATGTCGCAGCCCCGAGTCATCGAGGCTGCTCCTATTTATCCTCATTGGCAGCGCCCCAGCTGATGAAGACTAATTGGCCCCAGCCGTCCATAATGCTGCCAGCTGGGGGCCAGCTGAGACGCTGCTCAATGGGAGGCAGGGATGAGGGAAAACATGGGCTCAGTGCCGAGACGGCATCTCAACCCATGGTGACAAGCCCACTCTGCCACACTACGCAGCCGTGTGGTGATATCATCATGCCGAGCCGACATCAAGTGAAAGTCAGCCTTCTTAGGCCTCTCTTGGCTCCTGACTATATGATGCTCAGCTCCAACAGTAAACAAGTACTGTATCAATAACAGTTTGTATAATAAAGTTTGTGTTCCAAATCAGCACCACTGTCCATTGGTCATTCCAGGTTTCCGGATATAACAGACACAATCTTAATTTACCTTACAGCAGACGTAGGATCTAATCAGAGCCACAAAGAACCACACCACTGTTTGGATGCCGTGGTAGCTGTCCATTTTACCATGACATTAAAATGCTCATGCTGCTGTCATGCCGTGAATGCTTGTTATTTAACTTAACATGTACAGGTCAATTGTTAAAAATTTTACTGATCTATATTTTGTGATAATTTAAAAATTAATTAATGCATGCCGAAGCAGCTAATATCAAGTCCATATCGTTGCACTGCAAAATTGAGCAGTGCAACAAGTGCAACAAAAAAACAATTTGATATCTTTCCTTAATCATTAAGCCTTAGTTAGTAAACTGATAACTTTATTTATTATTTTACTTCATGCAGCCTTGCATGAAGTAAAATATCTGTACACTCTGTGACATTCATACTAGTGAAAACATAGCTGGTGCTCTTGTGTTTGACCTGTGTCTGTACCACCGACCGCTACGAACGAACAGTCCTTTTTAATTTATGGTGCATGATCTATACATTGCTGTTGAAGCCACAGATTTACCTGTGCTTATTTGTCGGGAGCCTCCCTTTATCCAGTCTATGGCACAACCACGAGCAACAGCAACAAGTACCAGAACAACGCAAAAACATTCAAAAATACAAAAACAACAAGTGTGGAAATTAGCTGCCACTTGACTGCAAAACACATATGTGGACTATACATTAAAACGAATTTGAATTTTTTAAAAAAACAACGCTATTTTAAATGTCCCTTTACTCCATGATTGCTGGCTGACTTAACACTACTTCCGGCAGAAAGCGAAAGTTGCACACGTAATCCTTTCTACAGCAGCATCCTCAGGAATAAGGTGGATTTCCAAAATATATGATTTAAGCACACTTTTTCATCTAAAACATCAAAGCCATGCATTAATGAAAGCATTTACACTCTCAGGTGCTATTACGTTGTCACTGACTACTGCAGTTTGTCAAAGAGCTTCTACTCCTTGAAGAATATTATTCAAATTATGTTCAGAAACTACATTTTCTGACCTTTACTTGGATTTTATTTCACCTATACATACTCTAGATAGCTATGAAAGCATTCAGAAAATGAACAGATTATAGTGTTGTGAGTAATATTGCATCATTTAAGTCATAATCTACTGTATATACTGCAGTGCAATTTCAGAAGCAGTGAAACTGACCGTAGCATTGTTTTCAAGTAATCACACCATAACTGTGATAAATGTGTTGCACTTTTTACATTTAAATGTACAACAACATACATCAAACATTCATAGCAATTGTTTCCTCAGGTATAACTCTTCCCAGTTTCTTATGTGATATGGAAAAGCCTCATAAAATCCATTTGCCTTACTAAAAAAATTGAAAAGTTGCATAAAAGTAATGATATTTGAAACAAGAATCTCACTAAACCTCAGTAGATAATCTTCAGAATTGTTTCTCTATATGGGATCATAATAAAATGAAAGAGTTTTCTACTGTTAAAGCTGTGTGATTTAAAGTTTAAAGCATGGTGAGACTGACTAGACATATTTGCTAATCATAGAAGAATCTGGCCTGTGTGACAATGACTTTTGATTTAATAATTTTAATCAATTCTCCTAATATTACAGTATATACTCCATATTGTTAAATAGGATTTAAAGCAATATACATCAACTGCATCGACATACCATGTTTTAATAGATATTGAGGATTATTTAATAACTGTTGGTTATTTGATGACTACATATAAACTGAATCGTTCCATTGGGATTGCAGAGATTTTGAGAGCTTCTTTTTTTAAAAAAATATATCTTCCTTACCTCCTCAGATGTCCTCCTCCTGTCAGGTAGCACTAGTGTGTTAGCATGGCTTCCAGGTACTATAGTAGATCCTATACTCATCCTGGGTCCAACTAACATGTACCGTTTGTCTCCGGATCTGTACTGGATGCTGTGACACAGTGTCCCATCATAATTAGCCTCTTGTAGATATTTAGAAGTATAGTCTGTGGATTTGGAGCACTGCATTGCGATCAGCACGATGATGCTGATGATGAAAAGAACAGAAACTGATCCCAAAGTTATCATCAGGTAAAAAGTCACATTATTGTCCTCATCTTCTTTTGCTGCACTTTTAACATCAGAAGCTGCAAAAGCCTCTTTGGGCTCCACAAGTTTGACGAGCACAGTAGCTGTTGCTGAGAGGGAAACGTTCCCATTATCTTTGACCAGTATGACCAGTTTATGCTCAGCCTCGTCTGTCTCTGTGAATGAGCGAAGTGTCCTGATCTGTCCTGTATAGCGGTCCAAACCAAAGAGACTGTGGTCAGTAACTTCCTGCAGTGAAAACAGCAACCAGCCGTTATATCCTATATCAGCATCATAGGCTCTGACTTTAGTCACCAAGTGTCCCGCGTTCACGTTGCGGGGAATCTCCTCCACACCTTCAGCAGAACCGTTAGAGCTGACTGGATACAGGATGACTGGAGCGTTGTCGTTCTGATCCAGAATGAACACGTTCACTGTGACGTTGCTGCTCAGAGACGGAGTTCCAGAATCTGTGGCTACAACTTGGAACTGGAAAGTTTTCAGCGTTTCAAAGTCAAAACTTTTTAGGGCTAAAATATCTCCGCTCTCAGAGTTTATGTTTAGGAAAGAAGTCACTTTGTTTTCTTTACTTCCATCTCTCACAATATGATAGGATATCAGAGCATTGTTGTTCTCATCTTGATCAGAAGCTTTAACAGAGAACACTGAAACTCCTGGATCATTACACTCAGTCACATAGAAAGTATATGGACTCAGTGAAAACTCTGGACTGTTGTCATTCACATCTGACACCACAACACTTATTGTCTTTTCAGACGATAATGGAGGTTTCCCTTTGTCCTTTGCAGTTATAGTCAGGTCATATTTTGACTGTTTTTCTCTGTCCAGAGGTGACTTGGTAACTAATGAAAACATTTTGTCTCGTATATGTGGGGATAAAACAAAAGGAACACCTTCATCTATGAAACAAATGACTTTTCCATTAAGCCCGGAATCCAGATCATTTACACTAATAAGAGCTACAGTAGTTCCAGGTCTGGAATCTTCTGGGATGGAGCTAGAAAATGAGGTCACTTCAATCTCAGGAGCGTTATCATTTACGTCTACTATATTTATAATGACGTTTTTCTCTGCAGTAAGCGGAGGAAGTCCTTTATCTGATGCTTGAATTTCAATTTCATATTTGTCCCTTTCCTCAAAATCTATAGGACCTTTGACAGTTAAGTGACCCTGTGTTTGGTCAATACTAAAAAGTTTTAAAATGCGGTTACTCACACTGTTGCCAAATGAGTAGACTACCTCTCCGTTCTGACCCTCATCCAAATCGGTTGCATTAACTTGCATCACTGTTGTTCCTACTGGAGAATTTTCGTACAGCATAGCTGTGTAAATGTCCTTTGAAAAAACCGGTGAGTTATCATTTACGTCCAGAACATTCACTAAAATGTTAATTTCTCCCGATTTGGGAGGTTTACCTCCATCCAGTGCGGTCAGCACCAATGAGTGGCTCCCTGCTGCTTCCCTGTCTAGTAATTTTTGCAAAATTAATATCGGTATTTTACCATCTTCTCCCTTATCCCTCACTTCCAAACGGAAATGGTCGTTTTGGCTGAGCTTGTATTGCTGCACAGAAAACTGACCACTGTCTAGATCGCGGGAAGCTTTAAGCTGAAATCGTGCACCTGGCAACACGGACTCAGAAATATCCAGTGTTTTATTTTTCTCTGGGAAGACAGGCGAATTATCATTTATATCAAGCACTTCCACTTCAATGTAATGGATTTCCAGTGGATTTTCCAGCACTGTTTTCACATTTATTACACACGTACTGCTCTGCGCGCACACCTCTTCCCGATCAACCTTTCTGCTCACATAGAGGTTGCCGTCGTTTTGATTTACGTGGAAAAGAGAATCAGCACCACTTGAAACAATCCGATACTTCCTGTCTTTCATTGTGCCTTTATCTAATCCCAGATCTCGGGCCGCGTTGCCAATCACAGTGCCTTCCTTAGTTTCTTCTGATATCGAATATCTTAACTGCGCTGAAACCACGCTCCACAGACAGACAGCAGCCACGCAGCCAGCAACGCATCCTCTGCTCGGGCGTTTCTCCCGTCGTCTTTGTTCCATGCTGAAAGCCGAGATCACAAATGATCAAGAGCAAAAGGGAAACTGCACGTCTAAGCATCCATGTGTCAAAATATCCACCTTTTCAGGCAACAGACGTAAAAGCAGAGTGTTTCCAGAGACAGCAGTATTCCCAAAAATGACGTTTACTAAAGAAAGGGTGAAGCCAGAGACGGAGCTAAAAACGTCATGACTGCAAGAGCTGTGCTGATGCTGATTTTTTCAATTACACTGGCACCGTGTGCCCAGACTCAACACTGCAGGAATTTAGAAACTATTGCATTCAAAAGCCATAAATTGCTGGGCGAATTCTTAGCATAATGCAATAATTAGTATTTGAGATGTTCTTGCAAATACATAAGTACTTCAAGTTAAAGCAGTCATTCACAGGAAAAACAAAACTACAATTTCTTACTCTACATTAAAATGCCCATATATTAAAAGATGTTTGGTTGTGACTTATGAACACACACTGACAATGTTGACTGAACAGTAGCCACGGCCAAGATACATACATAGAGTGATGATATAGAGTGAACTACGTGGCGGTAATGCACCTGTAAACTGGCTGTCAACCGCCAATCAAATCTAGAAGAAGAAGAAGAGCACCATGGACAGCGATTGCCCTTCAGCTTCACAACTCAGCTACAACGGCTGAAGGCAGTTCATTTCTCTGAGTTTGTAATAAGCATTAAATAAACCTAAGAAAGAAACAACAACCGAGTACCTTCCCTCTTTCTAATACAACCGGATATAGTTTTTTTTTTTTTTTTAAAGAAACAGATCCCCCTTTTTTTGGTGGGGGTGGGGGGAGTGACTGCATTCCTTAAAAATATTTTTTAGAAACCGTTATTAGGACTTTATGCAAAAACAATCTGACTTGCATTCTGGAGTAAGCAATGTTATTAAAGAAAACATTTAATGAAATAAATATACAGTAAATAAACAGCAACCTCATATTGCAAAGCGCAAGGTCCTAAGAAAGCCAAAAAATGTTGAAATATTTCAGATAGAAAACCAATTTAACTTTTTAGATTCTTGCTATAGGAGAGATATATGCTTTACCTAATATGTCTAAAGCATCCAGGTATTCACAAAAAAACGTTTGGTCTGCCTGATGATAAAATATGAGAAATCATTTTTGAAAAAAAAAAAAAAAGAACCTCTGTATATATCTTACCTCCTCAGATGTCCTCCTCCTGTCAGGTAGCACTAGTGTGTTAGCATGACTTCCAGGTACTATAGTAGATCCTATACTCATCCTGGGTCCAACTAGCATGTACCGTTTGTCTCCAGATCTGTACTGGATACTGTGACACAGTGTCCCATCATAATTAGTCTCTTGTAGATATTTAGAAGTATAGTCTGTGGATTTGGAGCACTGCATTGCAATCAGCACGATGATGCTGATGATGAAAAGAACAGAAACTGATCCCAAAGTGATCATTAGGTAAAACGTCACATTATTGTCCTCATCTTCTTTTGCTGCACTTTTAACATCAGAAGCTGCAAAAGCCTCTTTGGGCTCCACAAGTTTGACAAGCACAGTAGCTGTTGCTGAGAGGGAAATGTTCCCATTGTCTTTGACCAGTATGACCAGTTTATGCTCAGCCTCGTCTGTCCCTGTGAATGAGCGAAGTGTCCTGATCTGTCCTGTATAGCGGTCCAAACCGAAGAGACTGTGGTCAGTAACTTCCTGCAGTGAAAACAGCAACCAGCCGTTATATCCTATATCAGCGTCATAGGCTCTGACTTTAGTCACCAAGTGTCCTGCGTTCACGTTGCGCGGAATCTCCTCCACACCTTCAGCAGAACCATTAGAGCTGACTGGATACAGGATGACTGGAGCGTTGTCGTTCTGATCCAGAATGAACACGTTCACTGTGACGTTGCTGCTCAGAGACGGAGTTCCAGAATCTGTGGCTACAACTTGGAAATGGAAAGTTTTCAGAGTTTCAAAGTCGAAACTTTTTAGTGCCACAATATCTCCATTCTCAGAGTTTATATTTAGGAATGAAGTTACTTTATTTTCTACACTGCCATCTCTCACAATATGATAGGATATCAGAGCATTGTTGTTCTCATCACGATCAGAAGCTTTAACAGAAAACACTGAAACTCCTGGATCATTACCCTCAGTCACATAGAAAGTATATGGACTCAGTGAAAACTCTGGACTATTGTCATTCACATCTGACACGACAACACTTATTGTCTTTTCAGATGATAATGGAGGTTGACCAGCATCTTTAGCTGTTATTGTCAGTTCATACTGTGACCGTTTCTCTCTGTCCAGAGGTGATTTAGTCACCAATGAATACATTTTGTCTTGTAATGATGGCGATAAAGCAAATGGAACATCATCAGCAGTGAAACAAATAACTCTTCCATTAATCCCAGAGTCCAAATCGTTAACACTAATAAGAGCTACAGTTGTTCCAGGTCTGGAATCCTCTGAGACTGAGCTTGAAAACGACGTAACCTCAATCTCAGGTGCATTATCATTGACGTCAGCAATATTGATGACGACACTTTTTTGTGTCGATAGTGGAGCCTGGCCCTTATCTGATGCTTGAATCTCAATTTCATATTGATCCATCTCCTCATAGTCTATGGGGCCTTTTACAGTTATCGCACCCGTTGATTGGTCGATTTCAAAAAGCTCCAATAATCCAGGATTTACAATACTGCTAAATGAATAAAGTACATCTCCGTTTGGCCCGCAATCTAAATCAGATGCATTCACTTGTATAACTACTGTGCCTTCTGGGACATTTTCATTGAGCATCACAGAATAAACTTCTTGAGAAAAAACGGGGGCGTTATCATTAACGTCCAACACATTTACTATAATAGTCATGTCTCCAGATTTCGGAGGTTTTCCTCCATCCACCGCCGTCAGCACTAACGAGTGACTTTCAGCCGCCTCCCTATCTAATGATTTCAGTACAATCAGACTTGGTATTTTCCCACCCCCTCGCTTATCCTTAACTTCTAACCGAAAGTGATCATTAGGACTGAGTTTATACTGCTGAATAGACAAAGGGCCGCCGTCTGCATCTCGTGCAGGCTGCAGCGGTATACGCACTCCAGGCAACGCCGACTCATAGATTTCCAGTGTTTTCTTGCGATCAGGAAAACTGGGAGAGTGGTCATTTATATCCAACACCTCAACGATAACATAGTGGATCTCTAGTGGATTTTCCAGCACAGTCTTCAGATTTATTACACACAAACTGCCCTGTGCGCACACTTCTTCCCTGTCAATTTTTCGGCGCACATACAAGACGCCATCATTCTGGTTCACATGAAAAAGGGGGTCCGCGTTGCTGGAAACGATCCGATACTTTCTGTCTTTTAAGGTGCTTTTATCTAAGCCCAAATCTTTAGCTATGCTTCCCACCACGGTCCCTTCGTTAACTTCCTCTGAGACTGAATACCGCAGCTGCGCCGAGGCCAGACTCCACAGAAGCGCAGCAGCAGCACAACACATCAACCATCCGCTCCTCCTCCGTCTCCCTCTTTGTTCCATGGCACCAAAACGCGTGAAATCGCCAGTCATCCGTCACAAAAATAAGAGCTGAATCATGGTGAGGTAATCAAACTCTTCCACTTGTGAAATTGTTTATATTTCTGCAATGACGGATGAAATACAAAATCTATAATTCCATCGGCTGCTGTCCGATCAATGCGGGCAGCGACAAAAAACGAACTGGTGATACAAAGACGTGGAACCAAATGATGAGGAAATGAGGCATCTGACGTTTTATTCTGTTACACTGACACCATGTGATCGAAATTCACACTGCACTGAATAAAGACCACTTTCACAGTTATGTAAAATTAAATCATTTCGATTATAAAATGATCCACAAATCCAAACAGAAAAAGAAAATTGTCTACATGGGAAGAAGGTTCCATACTAAAATCGAGATCCTTGGAAGCTTTGTGATTTGATGAGGAAGTACTTTGATATATCGGTATTTTACAATTTTAAGTATACTGTGATTTGTAAAACTCATTCTCTGATCAACATACATGCACCAAAGTTAAATTTTCTTTCTGATTCTAAAAAGTAAAGAGATTGTATGGATGAAAAAAGAATGACAGTGAGAAAATAAAAGAATACCACCAAAGTACATTAATGAATACTATATCAGAAAATTCTAAGAGCTAAGTATTTATTGTGAAGGCCACTGATAGGGCAGGGGGGTGCCTCGAAGAAATAAATCCTTTGACTTCAATAACTGATTTTTATTTATTATTTTTAATTCTGATGCAATGCCATCCTAGTGTAGGTAATTGTTTAACAAGGAAAAATATCTGTGTAATGGTACTGAAAGTTGTAAAAAACAGGACTTATAATAAACACAGAAACAAAACTATTGGGTGGAGGGGGCAGTTCCTTACCTCCTCAGATGTCCTCCTCCTGTCAGGTAGCACTAGTGTGTTAGCATGGCTTCCAGGAACTATAGTAGATCCTATACTCATCCTGGGTCCAACTAACATGTACCGTTTGTCTCCAGATCTGTACTGGATGCTGTGACACAGTGTCCCATCATAATTAGTCTCTTGCAGATATTTAGAAGTATAGTCTGTGGATTTGGAGCACTGCATTGCGATCAGCACAATGATACTGATGATGAAAAGAACAGAAACTGATCCCAAAGTGATCATCAGGTAAAAAGTCACATTATTGTCCTCATCTTCTTTTGCTGCACTTTTAACATCAGAAGCTGCAAAAGCCTCTTTGGGCTCCACAAGTTTGACGAGCACAGTAGCTGTTGCTGAGAGGGAAACGTTCCCATTGTCTTTGACCAGTATGAGCAGTTTATGCTCAGCCTCGTCTGTCTCTGTGAATGAGCGAAGTGTCCTGATCTGTCCTGTATAGCGGTCCAAACCAAAGAGACTGTGGTCAGTAACTTCCTGCAGTGAAAACAGCAACCAGCCATTATATCCTATATCAGCATCATAGGCTCTGACTTTAGTCACCAAGTGTCCTGCGTTCACGTTGCGGGGAATCTCCTCCACACCTTCAGCAGAACCGTTAGAGCTGACTGGATACAGGATGACTGGAGCGTTGTCGTTCTGATCCAGAATGAACACGTTCACTGTGACGTTGCTGCTCAGAGATGGAGTTCCAGAATCTGTGGCTACAACTTGGAAATGGAAAGTTTTCAGAGTTTCAAAGTCGAAGCTCTTTAATGCTAAAATATCTCCATTCTCAGAGTTTATGTTTAGGAATGAAGTCACTTTATTTTCTTCACTTCCATCTCTCACAATATGATAGGATATCAGAGCATTGTTGTTCTCATCACGATCAGAAGCTTTAACAGAAAACACTGAAACTCCTGGCTCATTACCCTCAGTCACATAGAAAGTATATGGACTCAGGGAAAACTCTGGACTGTTGTCATTCACATCTGACACGACAACACTTATTGTCTTTTCAGATGATAATGGAGGTTGACCTGCATCTTTAGCTGTTATTGTCAGTTCATAATGTGACTGTTTCTCCCTGTCCAGAGGGGATTTTGTTACCAATGAATACATTTTATCCTTTAATGATGGGGACAGAATAAATGGAACATCTCCATTTACGGAACAAATAACTTTCCCATTTAGACCAGAATCTAAATCATTAACACTAATAAGAGCTACAGTAGTTCCAGGTCTGGAATCCTCTGGTATGGAGCTAGAAAAAGAGGTAACCTCAATCTCTGGTGCATTATCATTTACATCAATTATCTTAATATTAACACTTTTTTCTGTAGTGAGAGGAGCAAGCCCTTTATCTGATGCCTGAATTTCTATTTCATATCCATCACTGTCCTCATAATCTATCAAACCTGCAACAGTTATTTCTCCCGTTACTGCATTAATGTTGAATAAATTTAGTATGTTTTGGTTAATACTGTTGCTAAACGAATAAACAACCTCTCCGTTTGGCCCGTCATCTAAATCTGTTGCATTCACTTGTATGACTGTTGTGCCAATTGGAACATTTTCGCTGATTGTGACTAAATAATCCTCCTTAGTGAAAACAGGTACGTTGTCATTTACATCCAAAACATTTACTAGAATATTCATGTCACCAAATTTGGGAGGTTTACCTCCATCCAATGCAGTGAGTATTAATTTATGCATTCCATCAGTTTCCCTGTCTAAAGATTTTTGAACAATTATTACAGGTAGTTTAACATCACCTCTTTTATCCTTTACTTCTAAACGGAAATGGTCATTCTGACTGAGCTTATATTGCTGCACGGAAAATTCACCATTGTCCTGATCTCGTGCAGCCTTCAGCTGAAATCGTGTTCCAGGCAACACGGACTCTGAAATCTCCAGCGTTAAATTTTTTTCTGGGAAAATGGGAGAGTGGTCATTTATATCCCGAACATCTACTTCCACATAATGGATCTCCAGAGGGTTTTCTAGCACGGTTTTCACATTTATGACGCACTTACTGCTCTGCGTGCACACCTCTTCTCTGTCAATCTTTCGAGTCACATACAGGATCCCATCGTTCTGGTTTACATGGAATAGAGGGTCCGCATTGCTTGAAACAACACGGTACTTTCTCTCTCTCAGCGTGCTTTTATCTAATCCCAGATCTCTCGCTATGTTCCCCACCACGGTTCCTTCCTTTACTTCCTCGGAGATTGAATACCTCAGTTGCGCTGAGGCTACGTTCCACAGAAGCACAGCAACCACGCATGCAACCCAATATGTCCTCCTCCTCGGCTGGCGTTTTCTTTGTTCCATGGTTACACCCGAAATCAGCGGCTGTGAGTGACTAAAACATTATCCACACTGTCAGAACAGAATCCAGAACTTCTCCGAATATAGACACCGAACCTTATGGCACATAGGTGAAATATGTTGCAGAGAGAGCTTTAACATAGATGACCGAAAGACTGGCTGACATGAACGTGACAATCTATTTTGGAGGCTGAACAACAGTGCAGTGGCGACAACCCAGTGGGGTGCTGAGTACTGATATTACACTGACACCTGGCGACCAAACTGCTTGCTGCACAACAATCATGAAGTTTGTTTAAATTGCCGTTTGTTATATTGCCGAAACAAACTAGTTGATTTATAGGTTCAGTGAGAGGAGATGGCCTTTATGGTAAACATGAATACTGAAAATAATAATAAGTAATAAATACAGTAGAATAAAAACACACGATCCATAAAAATTGCAGCTTTGCATAGCATTATATTTCAAATTACACGCAATATGAGTGTGTCAGTTTAATTTAGGCCAGGGGTGTCAAACTCATTCCATGGAGGGCCAAGACCCTGCATGTTTTGCTTCTACCCAGTGTCTTCAGCAGGTGTTTTCACTGATCAGCAATCAGTGGGAAGAAATTCAATGAAATCACCTGTTGAAGACATTGGGTGGAGGTAAAACCTGCAGGGACTTTGCCCTCCATGGAATGAGTTTGACACCTGTGATTTAGGCTATGAAAACAGTGGAGTGTAAAAAGTGTTAATCGTTTCAACACCATGGACAGCGATTGCAGACTAATGCCTTAAATGGCAACATGTTTAATATTATCTATCTATAAATACATGGAATCTGTGTGTGTGTGTATGTCTGTCTGTCCATCTGTCTGTGTCTGTGTGTGTTTGTGTGTCTGTTCCACACATATCTCTTGAACCATTCATCAGACTGACCTAAGGTTTTATACGTGTTTTGCTGAGGTTACGAGGGTGTGCATCCTTGAGTATGGAGTTGTTCGGTCAAAATATGCAATTTTTATCAATAAAAGTTTAGTCATCGCTCTCTCCTCATCCTCTGGCTTCTGGAGGTGTGGGTGGGGTTTTGCATTGACTCTGTACTGATTGGATAATACGCAACATCACGGCATCAGTAACCGCAGCACACCGTGAGCAAAACAAGGAAGTAAAAACGACAAATTTGACTAGAACAAGATAATACTGAAGATTTAATGCATAAAAAAATTATACCATAAAGTTGCCATGATTGCTTAGGTCTAAAGGATAATTTGGCATGTGTGGAGAACATGAGGTGCATGAGCAGACTGGGTGGAGCGTCAGCGGGGACCAGGTCTGACAAAGAACATCAGTGTATCCAACACAGAACATGCTGGGAGAAGCAGCGGCCCGACCGGGCGGACCATGATCCTTCGCGGAGAGACACGCCCAGCCTGCCCAGTCAGTGGTAGACGGGAGTACCTGCTTCTGCTTCACCCATGTGGTACCACTCACACACTTTACAGAAGCGCGAGTCCCCCCTCCCACGCTAGTATCTAAAAATTAAAAACTTAATAATAATACCACCATGATTGTGGAGCAGAATGGCCTGAATGACTTAATGCAGGACACAAAAACACCCAAATAATGAAATAAATCATTTTAGTAAAATATTTACTGACAAATGGGCAGCACTGATGCAACGGTTGAAGTCAAACGGGTCCTTCTGCTGTGTATAATAATGTTGGGTGTTTTGTAGTTAGTTCGGTTGATTACAGTTTAAAAAAAAAAACTTTTAATAACAAAATATTGCTAAAGTATGAACTGATGCACTACAATGGGTCTCAAATATCTGTAAACATGTCCTGTTATAGTACTGCATGAGTTTATTGATGATACACAGAAGAAATTCAATATTACACTGAACCCCATCACTCAACAGTGATATAAACTAAAATAATTATAATGGTCACTGAACAACTCCCATTCCCCAAAGTGAAGACACACTGTTATGAATATAAGTCATAAAAGATCACAGAAATAAGTGATTTAACAAACAAATAAACAAAGGATCTGAAACAGTCGCCAATATTGGATGTCCCATTCATTTTCGGTATTGAGGTATTCTGTAATCAATATTCACACAAATAAATCTTAGTGCCATTTACTCCCTTTTATATTTGTCAAAGTCTAACATGTGATTCCCTACATATAGGACACAACTCTTTGCATTCCACTTTCAAGCACAGCCTACATTTGGGCCTGTAAAGCCTGATTGGGATACCCGTCTCAGACAGGAATACTTGCATTCTACGGGCAATGCACTAGTATGTTTGGATTCAAGTAAATTGCTTCAAGATTAGCGTAATATATTTTTTGAATTCTGCAATGTAGCTATCTTTAAATACACAAATATGGCTAAAGTAAATGATATAAGCTTTCTAATCATCAGATGTCCCACATTGCCCCTCCTAATACACATATTGAAATAGTGTCTTACCTCCTCAGATGTCCTCCTCCTGTCAGGTAGCACTAGTGTGTTAGCATGACTTCCAGGTACTATAGTAGATCCTATACTCATCCTGGGTCCAACTAACATGTACCGTTTGTCTCCAGATCTGTACTGGATGCTGTGACACAGTGTCCCATCATAATTAGTCTCTTGTAGATATTTAGAAGTATAGTCTGTGGATTTGGAGCACTGCATTGCAATCAGCACGATGATGCTGATGATGAAAAGAACAGAAACTGATCCCAAAGTGATCATCAGGTAAAAAGTCACATTACTGTCCTCCTCATCTTTTGCTGCACTTTTAACATCAGAAGCTGCAAAAGCCTCTTTGGGCTCCACAAGTTTGACAAGCACAGTAGCTGTTGCTGAGAGGGAAACGTTCCCATTATCTTTGACCAGTATGACCAGTTTATGCTCAGCCTCGTCTGTCTCTGTGAATGAGCGAAGTGTCCTGATCTGTCCTGTATAGCGGTCCAAACCGAAGAGACTGTGGTCAGTAACTTCCTGCAGTGAAAACAGCAACCAGCCGTTATATCCTATATCAGCGTCATAGGCTCTGACTTTAGTCACCAAGTGTCCTGCATTCACGTTGCGGGGAATCTCCTCCACACCTTCAGCAGAACCATTAGAGCTGACTGGATACAGGATGACTGGAGCGTTGTCGTTCTGATCCAGAATGAACACGTTCACTGTGACGTTGCTGCTCAGAGACAGAGTTCCAGAATCTGTGGCTACAACTTGGAAATGGAAAGTTTTCAGTGTTTCAAAGTCGAAACTTTTTAATGCCACAATATCTCCATTCTCAGAGTTTATGCTTAGGAATGAAGTTACTTTATTTTCTACACTGCCATCTCTCACAATATGATAGGATATCAGAGCATTGTTGTTCTCATCACGATCAGAAGCTTTAACAGAGAACACTGAAACTCCTGGATCATTACCCTCAGTCACATAGAAAGTATATGGACTCAGGGAAAACTCTGGACTGTTGTCATTCACATCTGACACCACAACACTTATCGTCTTTTCAGATGATAATGGAGGTTGACCAGCATCTTTAGCCGTTATTGTCAGTTCATACTGTGACTGTTTCTCTCTGTCCAGAGGTGATTTAGTCACCAATGAAAACATTTTTTCCTTTAAGGATGGTGATAATATGAAAGGAGCATCTTCATTTACTGAACAAACAACTTTCCCATTAAGCCCTGAGTCCAAATCATTTACAATGATTAGAGCTACGGTAGTTCCAGGTCTGGAATCTTCTGGAATGGAGCTGGAAAAAGAGGTCACCTCAATCTCAGGTGCATTATCATTCACGTCAACTATTTTAATGTTCACTGTTTTTTCTGTGGTAAGCGGAGCGGCACCTTTATCAGAAGCTTGGATTTCAATTTCATAGCCATCGTTCTCCTCATAGTCTATCAAACCTTTAACAGATATCTCGCCCGTTGATGGATTAATTCCAAACATGTTTAAAATATTTTGATTCATACTGTCTGTAAATGCGTATATCACATCTCCATTTGAACCCTCATCTAAATCGGTTGCATTCACTTGTATGACTGTTTTATCAACGGGAGAATTTTCAGGGAGTGCAACTGCATAAGCCTCACTGGAGAAAACTGGCGCATTGTCATTAATGTCTAACACATTCACTGTAATGTCCATATTTCCTGATTTGGGGGGCTTCCCCCCATCCAGTGCTGTCAGCATTAATGAGTGATGTGCTGCTGTTTCCCTGTCTAAAGATTTGTGAACAACCAATACAGGTATTTTATTATCACCTCTTTTATCCTTAACTTCCAAACGGAAATGATCGCTGTTGCTAAGCTTATATTGCTGCACAGAAAACTGACCACTGTCTGCGTCACGCGCAGCTTTTAATTGAAATTTTGCTCCGGGCAGCACACTCTCTGAAATCTCCAATGTGTAATTTTTTTCTGGGAAAGTGGGCGGATGGTCGTTTATGTCCAGCACCTCCACTTCAATATAATGGATCTCCAGCGGATTTTCTAGCACCGTTTTCACGTTCAGCACACATCCACTGCTCCACGCGCACACCTCTTCTCTGTCCACCTTTCTGCCTACGTACAGGATGCCATCGTTGTGATTCACACTGAAAAGGGGCTCCGCACTGCTCGACGCGATCCGATACTTCCTCTCTTTCAGCGTGCTCTTATCTAATCCCAGATCTCTCGCCACGTTTCCCACCACAGTTCCTTCGTTCACTTCCTCGGGGATTGAGTATCTCAGCTGCGCCGAGGCTACGTTCCACAGGAGCGCAGCGAAGACGCGTTCAAGCCAGTATGTCCTCATCCTTCTCACCTGGCGTTTTCTTTGTTCCGTGGTTACACCCGAAATCAGCGGGCAGTGAATCACAAAAACATTGTCCACACTGTAAAATCGAAACCCAGGACGTATCCGAATATAAGCCCTCCCTCTTTTACCACACAGGCGAAATATGTTGCAGCTTTAGCAAAAGCGACTGAAGTGAAGAAGCAGGCTGGCGAACAAAAAGGTGGAACCACAGTGCAGTGAAAACAAGCCAGTGGGCTGTTGACTATTGATATTACACTGACACCCGGTGACCAAAAGGCTTGTTGCAGAGAATTCGTTAGGTTCAGTTATGATTTCTAAATTTCTAAATTTTATTATTGCAAACTGGTTGATATATTGGTTCAGGGTGATGATGTGGTCTTCACGATAAACAGAAAAACTGAAAATCTCATAAAGTAATATATAGAAAATACTCCACCCTGCTAAAATAGTAACTTTATTTTTGTAACATAGCAACTGATATCACACGTAGTTGTAGTGTGTCAGTTTTTAAGAAAAACAGTGGAGTTAACCCTTGTATTATATTAAGGGTCAATCTGACCCATTTCGGTTTTGTGTTGACCAAAGTATGGGTTATCCTTTCTTTTTCTTCATGAAATTTTGTGACTTCTCATCTAGGGTCATGAACTGGTGTGTAGAATCTGGACACTTTGATGTGTAGTGGAATGTATGTGCAGTGTTTGTATACAAAGATGATGTTGCGAGTCATTTTGACCCGGACACTTATGTGGGTAAGTAGCTGTACAGATCCAAAATAAACATGCCTCTTGGATGTACTTTATTTTGAATGCCCAGTTAATTGTATTTTGACTGCCAGAGACCCAGGTGTGTGTCGAGGAAGGACTTTCTCTCCCTTGTCCTTGTCACTTTTCTCATGCCATCTCTTTGATAAACACACCAAAAATGAGCTCCAGAAGGTTTACAGCTGAAGAAGCTTCATCACATATTTTGAACTGGGATAGTTATGCAGAGGGAGAGATTTCAGAGACTGAGGACAATGTAATTGATGATCCAGACTGTCAATTTTCCGACCATGAAGAGGATTCAGAGGACGAGTCTGCCGTTGTGTCTCCATCAGATGAAAGCCAAGGAACGCAGCAATCATCATCCACAGAGGGGACATGGGCATCTAAAGATGGTAATATAAAATGGTCAACATCACCACACCAAAGCCGAGGTAGACTGTCATCTTCCAATTTCATCAAAATGACTCCCGGTCCTACAAGATTTGCTGTCACACGAGTTGATGATATTCAATCAGCATTTCAGCTCTTCATATCCCCACCAATAGAGAAGATTATACTGGAAATGACCAACTTGGAGGGGAGGCGTGTATTTCAGGTGAAATGGAAGCCGCTGGATCAGACTGACTTGCATGCTTACATTGGAATTCTGGTATTAGCTGGAGTGTACAGGTCAAAGGGAGAAGCAACTGCAAGTCTATGGAATGAAGAGTATGGAAGGCCAATCTTTCAAGCAACAATGTCTCTGGAGACATTTCACATGATATCTCGTGTGATCCGATTTGACAACCGTGACACCAGAGGTGGTGAACGTGAAAGAGACAAACTAGCTGCGTTTAGAGATGTATGGGATAAATGGGTTGAAATTCTACCTTTGTTGTACAATCCTGGTCCCCATGTTACTGTAGATGAGCGCCTTGTACCATTCAGGGGGCGCTGTCATTTCAGACAGCACATGCCCAACAAGCCTGCCAAGTATGGCATCAAAATGTGGGTAGCCTGTGATGCAAAATCTAGCTATGCATGGAATATGCAAGTGTATACTGGAAAGCTACCTGGAGGAGCATCTGAGAAGAATCAGAGAATGCATGTGGTACTGGAGATGAGTGAAGGGTTGCAAGGTCATAATATCACATGTGACAACTTCTTTACATCCTACCGCCTTGGAGATGAACTTCAGAAGAGAAAGCTGACTATGTTGGGTACAGTCAGAAGAAATAAGCCAGAACTTCCCAGTGAAATTCTGAAGATGCAGGGCAGACCTCTGCATTCCTCAATATTTGTTTTCACTGAGAAAGCAGCAGTTGTTTCATACTGCCCAAAGAGAAACAAGAATGTTCTTGTAATGAGCACAATGCACACAGATGCATCTCTGAGCACAAGAAAAGACATGAAGCCACAAATGATCCTGGACTACAACTCCATCAAAGGAGGAGTTGACAATCTGGACAAAGTCACAGCAACATACAGCTGCCAGCGCAAGACTGCCCATTGGCCCTCGGTGATTTTCTACAACATTGTCAATGTGTCTGCTTACTTATTTACTTACTTATTTATTCCATCCAGCTACAATGCTCTGCACTGTGTGTCTGTGTATGTGTATATATATATTTTATAGTAATATGTACATATGTATATTAGCTGCTCTTGCTTGCTTGTTTTTTTTTCTTGCCTTCTGATTGTTGCTCTGAGTGTTGCTATCCCTGTGCTGTTGCAATCCTGGAATTTCCCCGTTGTGGGACTAATAAAGGCTTATCTTATCTTATCTTATCTTACAATGCCTATGTCCTGTGGACTGAAATCAACCAGCAATGGAATGCTGGCAAATTGTACCGACATCGGCTTTTCCTGGAAGAACTCAGCAAAGCACTTGTCACTCCCAAGATCCAGAGGCGAGCCAGGCCAGCTCGATCCCCAGCAGCTGCAGCTGTCATTGAAAAGGTCAAGGTCAGGTCATCCAACCAATCTGCAATGGATCCAGTGGACACAGGTGTAAAGAAATGGAAAAGATGCCAGGTCTGTCCCTCCCGAGAGGACAGTAAAACAAGTACCTCTTGTGTGAAATGCAAGAATTACATCTGCAGAAAGCACACAGTTACATTCTGTCCATCATGTGGAGAGCATTGAAAATGATGAACATTGAAAATGTGAGAAAAAGGGGCAAGTTAAATGAAAAAAAAATGCAGAGGGAAAAACTTGAATAAAAATAGTTCTTAAATATAGTGTTGAAATTAAAAATGTATTATGTCTCTTTTATAAATGTTTATATAATCTAAAATAAAGTTGTTATTGGTTTAACCTGTTTTTTGACTGTTTTGAGTGGATTTACACTGTACGGGTCAAAATGACCCGCAACATAATCAATGTAATTTTTTTTCAACATAATACAAGGGTTAAAAAGTGTCAATCATTTCAGAACCATAGACAGCGACTGTGGTCGACTGAAACGGCAACACGTTGATACGATTTTTTTTAATTAAAGTTATTTGTTCAGCATTAGTGTAGTATATTTTCACATTTTTTTTAAATACACATATTATTGCTGATGATGTAAGCTCTCAGTCCCACCTTGCCCCCTTCTAATACACATATTGAAATAGTGTCTTACCTCCTCAGATGTCCTCCTCCTGTCAGGTAGCACTAGTGTGTTAGCATGGCTTCCAGGTACTATAGTAGATCCTATACTCATCCTGGGTCCAACTAACATGTACCGTTTGTCTCCAGATCTGTACTGGATGCTGTGACACAGTGTCCCATCATAATTAGTCTCTTGTAAATATTTAGAAGTATAGTCTGTGGATTTGGAGCACTGCATTGCGATCAGCACGATGATGCTGATGATGAAAAGAACAGAAACTGATCCCAAAGTGATCATCAGGTAAAAAGTCACATTATTGTCCTCATCATCTTTTGCTGCACTTTTAACATCAGAAGCTGCAAAAGCCTCTTTGGGCTCCACAAGTTTGACGAGCACAGTAGCTGTTGCTGAGAGGGAAACATTCCCATTGTCTTTGACCAGTATGACCAGTTTATGCTCAGCCTCGTCTGTCTCTGTGAATGAGCGAAGTGTCCTGATCTGTCCTGTATAGCGGTCCAAACCAAAAAGACTGTGGTCAGTAACTTCCTGCAGTGAAAACAGCAACCAGCCATTATAGCCTATATCAGCATCATAGGCTCTGACTTTAGTCACCAAGTGTCCTGCGTTCACATTGCGGGGAATCTCCTCCACACCTTCAGCAGAACCGTTAGAGCTGACTGGATACAGGATGACTGGAGCGTTGTCGTTCTGATCCAGAATGAACACGTTCACTGTGACGTTGCTGCTCAGAGACGGAGTTCCAGAATCTGTGGCTACAACTTGAAACTGGAAAGTTTTCAGAGTTTCAAAGTCGAAACTTTTTAGTGCTAAAATGTCCCCATTCTCAGAGTTTATGTTTAGGAATGAAGTCACTTTATTTTCTTCACTTCCATCTCTCACAATATGATAGGATATCAGAGCATTGTTGTTCTCATCTCGATCAGAAGCTCTAACAGAGAACACTGAAACTCCTGGATCATTACCCTCAGTCACATAGAAAGTAAATGGACTCAGTGAAAACTCTGGACTGTTGTCATTCACATCTGACACCACAACACTTATTGTCTTTTCAGATGATAATGGAGGTTGACCAGCATCTTTAGCTGTTATTGTCAGTTCATACTGTGACTGTTTCTCTCTGTCCAGGGGTGATTTAGTCACTAAGGAAAACATTCTATCTTTTACAGATGGTGTCAAAGTGAATGGAGCATCTTCATTTACAGAACAAAGAACGATTTTTTTTAATTAAAGTTATTTGTTCAGCATTAGTGTAGTATATTTTCACATTTTTTTTAAATACACATATTATTGCTGATGATGTAAGCTCTCAGTCCCACCTTGCCCCCTTCTAATACACATATTGAAATAGTGTCTTACCTCCTCAGATGTCCTCCTCCTGTCAGGTAGCACTAGTGTGTTAGCATGGCTTCCAGGTACTATAGTAGATCCTATACTCATCCTGGGTCCAACTAACATGTACCGTTTGTCTCCAGATCTGTACTGGATGCTGTGACACAGTGTCCCATCATAATTAGTCTCTTGTAAATATTTAGAAGTATAGTCTGTGGATTTGGAGCACTGCATTGCGATCAGCACGATGATGCTGATGATGAAAAGAACAGAAACTGATCCCAAAGTGATCATCAGGTAAAAAGTCACATTATTGTCCTCATCATCTTTTGCTGCACTTTTAACATCAGAAGCTGCAAAAGCCTCTTTGGGCTCCACAAGTTTGACGAGCACAGTAGCTGTTGCTGAGAGGGAAACATTCCCATTGTCTTTGACCAGTATGACCAGTTTATGCTCAGCCTCGTCTGTCTCTGTGAATGAGCGAAGTGTCCTGATCTGTCCTGTATAGCGGTCCAAACCAAAAAGACTGTGGTCAGTAACTTCCTGCAGTGAAAACAGCAACCAGCCATTATAGCCTATATCAGCATCATAGGCTCTGACTTTA
The DNA here is from genome assembly GCA_020510985.1 of Pholidichthys leucotaenia. Classification (NCBI taxonomy): domain Eukaryota; kingdom Metazoa; phylum Chordata; class Actinopteri; order Cichliformes; family Pholidichthyidae; genus Pholidichthys; species Pholidichthys leucotaenia. The sequence continues at coordinate 37,040,582 of CM035840.1, read as the reverse complement.
GTCACCAAGTGTCCTGCGTTCACGTTGCGGGGAATCTCTTCCACACCTTCAGCAGAACCATTAGAGCTGACTGGATACAGGATGACTGGAGCGTTGTCGTTCTGATCCAGAATGAACACGTTCACTGTGACGTTGCTGCTCAGAGACGGAGTTCCAGAATCTGTGGCTACAACTTGAAACTGGAAAGTTTTCAGAGTTTCAAAGTCGAAACTTTTTAGTGCTAAAATGTCCCCATTCTCAGAGTTTATGTTTAGGAATGAAGTCACTTTATTTTCTTCACTTCCATCTCTCACAATATGATAGGATATCAGAGCATTGTTGTTCTCATCTCGATCAGAAGCTCTAACAGAGAACACTGAAACTCCTGGATCATTACCCTCAGTCACATAGAAAGTAAATGGACTCAGTGAAAACTCTGGATTGTTGTCATTCACATCTGACACCACAACACTTATTGTCTTTTCAGATGATAATGGAGGTTGACCAGCATCTTTAGCTGTTATAGTCAGTTCATACTGTGACTGTTTCTCTCTGTCCAGGGGTGATTTAGTCACTAAGGAAAACATTCTATCTTTTACAGATGGTGTCAAAGTGAATGGAGCATCTTCATTTACAGAACAAAATACTTTTCCATTTAGACCAGAATCCAAATCATTAACACTGATTAACGCTACAGTAGTTCCAGGTCTGGAATCCTCTGGTATGGAGCTAGAAAATGAGGTTACCTCAATCTCCGGTACATTATCATTCACATCAATTATCTTAATTGTCACGCTTTTTTCTGTAGTAAGAGGAGCGAGACCTTTATCTGATGCCTGAATTTCTATTTCATATTTATCTTTCTTTTCATAATCAATTAAACCCTTCACTGTTATCTCACCTGTTGATGGATTGATATCAAAGACATTTAATTTATTTTTGTTCATGTTGCTTAATGAATATATTATTTCTCCATTTGGACCTTCGTCCAGATCAGTTGCATTCACTTGTATAACATTTGTGCCAATGGGAGCATTTTCAGCTAACGTTACCGAATAAGCCTCGTTTGAAAAAATCGGGGCATTGTCGTTTATGTCTAACACTTTTACTATTATGTTCAGGTTACCAGATTTGGGGGGTTTACCCCCGTCCAATGCTGTCAGTATTAATGAGTGACTTCTAGCAGTTTCCCTATCTAAAGATTTTTGAATAACTAATATTGGTATTTTGCCATCGTCGCCTTTATCTTTTACTTCTAAACGGAAATGATCGTTGCTGCTGAGTTTATACTGCTGCACGGAAAACTGACCACTGTCTCGATCCCGTGATGCTGTGAGCTGAAATCTTGCTCCAGGCAACACAGACTCAGAAATGTCCAACCTGTTCTCTTTTTCCTGAAATGTAGGCGAATGATCATTAATATCCAGAACTTCCACTTCCAAATAATGAATCTCCAGTGGGTTCTCCAGCACCGTTTTCACATTTAACACACAGGTGCTGCTCTGCGCGCACACCTCTTCTCTGTCAATCTTTCGGCTCACGTACATGATGCCATCGTTGTGATTCACATGGAAAAGGGGTTCCGCATTGCCGGAAACAATCCGATACTTCCTCTCTTTCAGCATGCTTTTATCCAAGCCCAGATCTCTCGCTATGTTGCCGACCACAGTTCCTTCGTTCACTTCCTCAGAGATTGAATATTTTAGCTGCGCTGTGGCCACGCTCCACAAAAACACAACAGCGGCACATCCAGCCCAGTGAGCTCGCCTCCTTCCCAGCTCGCCATTTCTTTGTTCCATGATCAAAAGAGAAATCACAAGCAATCATTCAGAAAGGTAAAATCCTACATGTAGAATCCAAGTTTACAGATCGAAAATATGTCCTCCTCTTTCTTATGAAAGTAAGCGGTTTCAAAGTGAGTCTCCACGGTCGCGACAATAAGAGCTGGACAGACTGCGCTATAATATTGAAGTGCGTCCGCTTTGAATGCTGCGGACTTTTGAGACTGTACTGACACCATGCGACCACATCCAAGCTGGATAAAATTTGACAAGGTTATGGGAAATTAGTTCGTTTTTAAACTCATCAGTGGACTGTAAGCTGCACGGTGTCGAGATCTGTACAGCTACACACGGAAGTCTCTTTTTCTCAGACTTTCAAAATAAACTGTCAGTTTTTGTGCCTTTTCGGAAATTATGTATGCCTGTAGTAATAGAAATGGAACTGCATCAGTTAAATCACAAACATTATCGCATTTTTTTGGTCTCATATTTTATATATGGAGAAAAATATATTGAAATAGGGTTAAATATCTTCAGTAACCATGGACAGCGATTATGACTCCTACAGATTCTGGATATAGTTTTATTACCTATGTTAGCCTAATGTTTCACTTCTCAGTCTTTTCAAATGAAACCCAAGAGAGCCAATGAACTCATTCTAAAACAATGACAAAACCAACTGTTGGAAAGACCATCAAAATCATTCTGAACTTGCTTGTTTGAAAAGATGGGTTCTTTTGTGATGTTGCCATGGATACAGGAACTAACACTGGAATGAATAATGCCACTGTGAGATGCTTATGATATCAGAATGTCACAGAAGATCATAGGACTGCAAGTTTTTATAAGCAGAGAGATCACATATTCTTACTCACACAACTCTGTGTTGTTTGCTGTGCTTAATCATCCGCCTAATTTTTTTTAAGTGTATGTCTTTTTTTTGTGCTGTGTGTTCTGATCTACACCCCAGAAAATGCCTCTCTTAGAATCACCGTATTCACAGTCTTAACTCCTGCTTTCCAAGTTGGTCCTTCGACATATCCAACACCAGCCAAATCCAGATACAGTCAGATAATGTATTTCCAAGTTTTTACACCATGCAAACATCTCACAGTTTAAATCCTCATTGCTATCTCACCAACCAATATGTACTCTACTACCATTCAAACTAGGACCAAGTACTCTCAGTTCAGCTGAAATAATCAGAGGATCCTCATTCTAATCAAAACTGTTTATATAAAATGAAATAAAAATTTACGAAAATTAAACGACAATGCCAAGAGATGTGATTAATGAATAAAAAGAGTGGCAAAGTATTCAGTTTTTGAATTTGGTATACATAAAACATTAAATAAGATCCTGCAACAACAACCAACCCCAAATAGATGGTAAAGGCAGGATTTGTTATACTTGGATACTGCATTATGTGGTTTGGCACAAGTGTGAATCATTTCCCCTCTTTTTTAGTGTCCATAATTTTGCATAATGGATTTTCTTAATTGCATACAGGAATACATTTTAGGAAATATGCTCCCATCTCTAAAGCAAGTCAGCTAATCACTAAGGGACTCAGAAATACATAAATACTGATTTAGACAGAATATGTCATACCTCCTCAGATGTCCTCCTCCTGTCAGGTAGCACTAGTGTGTTAGCATGGCTTCCAGGTACTATAGTAGATCCTATACTCATCCTGGGTCCAACTAACATGTACCGTTTGTCTCCAGATCTGTACTGGATGCTGTGACACAATGTCCCATCATAATTGGTCTCTTGTAGATATTTAGAAGTATAGTCTGTGGATTTGGAACACTGCATTGCGATCAGCACAATGATGCTGATGATGAAAAGAACAGAAACTGATCCCAAAGTTATCATCAGGTATAAAGTCAGATTATTGTCCTCATCATCTTTTGCTGCACTTTTAACATCAGAAGCTGCAAAAGCCTCTTTGGGCTCCACAAGTTTGATAAGTACAGTAGCTGTTGCTGAGAGGGAAACGTTCCCATTGTCTTTGACCAGTATGACCAGTTTATGCTCAGCCTCGTCTGTCTCTGTGAATGAGCGAAGTGTTCTGATCTGTCCTGTATAGCGGTCCAAACCAAAGAGACTGTGGTCAGTAACTTCCTGCAGTGAAAACAGCAACCAGCCGTTATATCCTATATCAGCATCATAGGCTCTGACTTTAGTCACCAAGTGCCCTGCGTTCACGTTCCGCGGAATCTCTTCCACACCTTCAGCAGAACCATTAGAGCTGACTGGATACAGGATGACTGGAGCGTTGTCGTTCTGATCCAGAATGAACACGTTCACTGTGACGTTGCTGCTCAGAGACGGAGTTCCAGAATCTGTGGCTACAGCTTGGAACTGGAAAGTTTTCAGAGTTTCAAAGTCGAAACTCTTTAATGCTAAAATATCTCCATTCTCAGAGTTTATGTTTAGGAATGAAGTCACTTTATTTTCTTCACTTCCATCTCTCACAATATGATAGGATATCAGAGCATTGTTGTTCTCATCTCGATCAGAAGCTTTAACAGAGAACACTGAAACTCCTGGATCATTACCCTCAGTCACATAGAAAGTATATGGACTCAGGGAAAAGTCTGGACGGTTGTCATTCACATCTGATACCACAACACTTATTGTCTTTTCAGATGATAATGGAGGTTGACCAGCATCTTTAGCTGTTATTGTCAGTTCATACTGTGACTGTTTCTCTCTGTCCAGAGGGGATTTAGTCACTAAGGAAAGCATTCTATCTTTTACAGATGGTGTCAAAGTGAATGGAGCATCTTCATTTACGAAACAAATTACTTTTCCATTTAGACCAGAATCCAAATCATTCACACTGATTAGAGCTACAGTAGTTCCAGGTCTGGAATCCTCTGGTATGGAGCTAGAAAATGAGGTTACCTCAATTTCAGGTGGATTATCATTTTCGTCAATTATGTTTATAATCACACTTTTTTCTGTCGTGAGAGGAGCGAGACCTTTATCTGAGGCCTGAATTTCAATTTCATATCTGTCCCTTTCCTCATAGTCAATTAATGCGTTAACAGTTATCTCGCCTGTTGATGGGTTAATATCAAAAACGTTTAATTCGTTTTTATTAATGTTGCTTAACGAGTAAACTATTTCTCCATTTGGTCCATCATCTAAATCAGATGCATTAACTTTTATAACAGCTGTTCCTACCTCAGCGTTTTCATGAAGTGTCACAGAATAAACATCGTGAGAGAAAACAGGTGCGTTATCGTTTATGTCGAGAACATTTGCCAGAATATTCATGTCGCCAGATTTTGGGGGTTTACCCCCATCTATTGCCATCAGTATCAATTGGTGCCTTCTAGTGGCTTCCCTGTCTAACGATTTTTGAACAACTAATATCGGTATTTTCCCATCCTTTCCTTTATCCCTGACTTCCAAACGAAAGTGATCATTTTGGCTGAGCTTATATTGCTGCACGGAAAGCTGACCACTGTCTGGATCCCGCGCGGCTTTCAGCTGAAATTTTGCTCCAGGCAACACAGATTCAGAAATGTCCAACGTATGTACTTTTTCCTGAAATGTAGGCGTATGATCATTAATATCCAGAACTTCCACTTCCAAATAATGAACCTCCAGTGGGTTCTCCAGCACCGTTTTCACATTTAACACACAGGTGCTGCTCTGCGCGCACACCTCTTCTCTGTCAATCTTTCGGCTCACGTACATGATGCCATCGTTGTGATTCACATGGAAAAGGGGTTCCGCATTGCCGGAAACAATCCGATACTTCCTCTCTTTCAGCATGCTTTTATCCAAGCCCAGATCTCTCGCTATGTTGCCGACCACAGTTCCTTCGTTCACTTCCTCAGAGATTGAATATTTTAGCTGCGCTGTGGCCACGCTCCACAAAAACACAACAGCGGCACATCCAGCCCAGTGAGCTCGCCTCCTTCCCAGCTCGCCATTTCTTTGTTCCATGATCAAAAGAGAAATCACAAGCAATCATTCAGAAAGGTAAAATCCTACATGTAGAATCCAAGTTTACAGATCGAAAATATGTCCTCCTCTTTCTTATGAAAGTAAGCGGTTTCAAAGTGAGTCTCCACGGACAATAAGAAGTGGAGACACTGCGCTATAATATTGGAGTCCGCTCTGAAGGGGCGGAACCAACACATGATGACGACAATCTCACATGCCGCGGACTTTTGAGACTGTACTGACACCATGCGTGCTGGATAAAATTTGACAAGGTTATGTGAAATTAGTTCGTTTTTAAAATCAGTGGACTGTAATCTGCAAGTTGTCAAGATCTGTACAGCTACACACGGAAGTCTCTTTTTCTCAGACTTTCAAAATAAACCGTCAGTTTTTGTGCCTTTTCGGAAATTATGTATGTCTGTAGTAATCGAAATGGAATTGCATCAGTTAAATCACAAACATGAAATTTCGTGGTCTAATATTTTTATATATTGAGAAAAATATATTGAAATAGGGTTAAATGTCTTCAGTACCATGGGCAGCGATTCTGACTCCTACAGATTCTGGATAGTTAGTTAGTTAATCCCTTCACACCATGAAGGTGTATATGGGCGGCGCCTATCTCCGTTTCTCTGACCCTAGGCCACACAGCCACTGTAAGTAGTGAAAGCTACAGCGGGGGGTCAGTCCTCTGGTAGCTCTGTGTGTAACTTTACTTTCCCCATTCCATTATGCGGAGCACCACGCTAGAAGGCAGAAAGCACCATTTTTATATGGTCTTTGGTATGACCCGGCCGGGATTTGAACCCCTGCCTCCCGGGTGTGGGGCGGATGCTCTACCAACTGAGCCACCACTCCGGTGCAGATTCTGGATAAAGTTAGTTTTATTACCTATGTTAGCCTAATGTTACACTTCTCAGTCTTTTCAAATGAAACTCAGAAGAGCCAATGAACTCAATCTAAAACAATGACAAAACCAGCTGTTGGAAAGACCATCAAAATCATTCTGGAGATGCTTGTTTGAAAAGATGGATTCTTTTGTGCTGTTGCCATGGATACAGGAACTTATACTGGAATGAATAATGTCATTGTGAGATTATTTTAATATCAGAATGTCACAGAAGATCAAAGGACTGGAAGTTTTATAAGCAGAGAGATCACATATTCATACCTATAAAACTTTGTGTTGTTTGCTGTGATTAATCGTTCTCCTAATTTAGTTAAGCGCATATGTCTTTTGCTGTGTGTTCTAACCTACACTCCAGAAGATGCCTCTCTTAGAATCATCGTATTTGCTGTCATGAATGCCCCTCAGGGCAGAGAAATGAGAACCAGGCGCTGGACTGTGAGCTAGTGAAATTTATTAAAAAAAAACAGCAAACAAAGTGCAACAAGGTGTTCAAATAATAAAATAACAATGAGGGGAAAAAAAACTTATGGGAATAGGGTGCCAGAGCAGAACAGGACTCTGGCAGAGATGATGAGAGACTGAGAATACACTGGGTAAGACTTGGCAGCGGCAATCAAAATGAAAAACAACCTCCCTTAAATAGGGATCATAATCATTACATAACTAGTAACAGGTGTGGGTTCACATGAGTGAGCAAAAGGGAACACTGAATAGTGATTGAGATCAGCTGGAAGAGATGAGGGAGGAGTGGCTGGATTGACAGACAACGCCCAAGCAGAGCACAAACTCGGAAATGTCATCTGCCAGCCCACAGAAAAAAATATAAGAAATAAACATAATCAAATGCAGACTAATAAATCATTACAAACAGACATGACACAAAACTGAAGCCTAAACAGAAAAATAGGAAGCAGAACAAAAACTCAAAGGCACAAAATACAATAAATATATAAATACAAAGAAAGAGCCACGAGAGTGAGTCTGGCAAAAAATCCAGAACTCAGCTCGTGACATTTACAGTCATAACTCCTTTTCAAGCTTGTCCTTCGACCTATCCAACACCAGCCAAATCTACATACAGTCAGGTAATGCATTTCCAAGTTTTTACACCACACCAACATCTCACAGTTTAAATCCTCATTGCTATTTCACCAGCCAGTATGTACACTATCTACAATTCAAACCAGGATCAAGCACTCTCAGTTCAGCTGAAATAATTAGAGGATTCTCATTCTGATCAAAACTGCTATTGTGTTTATATAAAATGAAATCAAACCTTCCCAAAATTGAACAAACAAGCCAAGAGATATGATATATGAAGAGATATGAAAAGAGTGGCAAAGTATTCAATTTTTGAATTTGTCATACATAAAACACTAAAGTTCCTGCAGCAACAACCAACCCTAAACAGATTAATAAAGGTAGGATTGTTATACTCTGATACTGCATTATGTGTTTTGGAACAAGTGTGACTCATTTCCCCTCTTTTTTAGTGTCCATAATTTTGCATAATGGTTTTTCTTAATTGCATACAGGAATACATTTTAGGAAATATGCTCATATCTCTAAAGTAAGTCAGCTAATTTGTAAGGGACTCAGAAACACATAAATACTGATTTAGACAGAATATGTCTTACCTCCTCAGATGTCCTCCTCCTGTCAGGTAGCACTAGTGTGTTAGCATGGCTTCCAGGTACTATAGTAGATCCTATACTCATCCTGGGTCCAACTAACATGTACCGTTTGTCTCCAGATCTGTACTGGATGCTGTGGCACAGTGTCCCATCATAATTAGTTTCTTGTAGATATTTAGAAGTATAGTCTGTGGATTTGGAGCACTGCATTGCGATCAGCACGATGATGCTGATGATGAAAAGAACAGAAACTGATCCCAAAGTGATCATCAGGTAAAAAGTCACATTATTGTCCTCATCATCTTTTGCTGCACTTTTAACATCAGAAGCTGCAAAAGCCTCTTTGGGCTCCACAAGTTTGATGAGCACAGTAGCTGTTGCTGAGAGGGAAACATTCCCATTGTCTTTGACCAGTATGACCAGTTTATGCTCAGCCTCGTCTGTCTCTGTGAATGAGCGAAGTGTCCTGATCTGTCCTGTATAGCGGTCCAAACCAAAGAGACTGTGTTCAGTAACTTCCTGCAGTGAAAACAGCAACCAGCCGTTATATCCTATATCGCCATCATAGGCTCTGACTTTAGTCACCAAGTGTCCTGCGTTCACATTGCGGGGAATCTCCTCCACACCTTCAGCAGAACCGTTAGAGCTGACTGGATACAGGATGACTGGAGCGTTGTCGTTCTGATCCAGAATGAACACGTTCACTGTGACGTTGCTGCTCAGAGACGGAGTTCCAGAATCTGTGGCTACAACTTGGAACTGGAAAGTTTTCAGAGTTTCAAAGTCAAAACTTTTTAGCGCTAAAATGTCTCCATTTTCAGAGTTTATATTTAGGAATGAAGTCACTTTATTTTCTTCACTTCCATCTCTCACAATATGATAGGATATCAGAGCATTGTTGTTTTCATCACGATCAGAAGCTTTAACAGAGAACACTGAAACTCCTGGATCATTACCCTCAGTTACATAGAAAGTATATGGACTCAGTGAAAACTCTGGACTGTTGTCATTCACATCTGACACCACAACATTTATCGTCTTTTCAGATGATAATGGAGGTTGACCAGCATCTTTAGCTGTGATTGTCAGTTCATACTGTGACTGCTTCTCTCTGTCCAGAGGTGATTTAGTCACTAAGGAAAACAATTTATCCTTTAAAGATGGTGTCAGGGTGAATGGAACATCATCATTTAGACGACAAATAATTTTTCCATTTAGACCAGAATCCAAATCATTCACACTGATTAGAGCTACAGTAGTTCCAGGTCTGGAATCCTCTGGTATGGAGCTAGAAAAAGACGTAACTTCAATCTCAGGTGCATTATCATTCATGTCAACTATTTTAATATTCACACTTTTTTCTGTTGCTAGAGGAGCAAGACCCCTATCAGATGCTTGAATTTCAATTTCATATCTGTCCTTCTCCTCATAGTCAATAGATCCTTTCACAGTTATTTCTCCTGTTACGGGATTCACATCAAAAAGTTTGATTATATTTTGGCTCACACTGTTGCTGAATGAATAAATTACATCTCCATTTGGACCTTCGTCTAAATCCGTAGCATTTACTTGTATGACTGTTGTACCCACGGGAGCATTTTCATTGAGAGTCGCAGAATAATCTTTGGAAAAAATAGGTGCATTGTCATTGATATCTAACACATTAACAAGGATGTTCATGTTACCAGATTTTTGAGGCTTTCCTCCATCTAAGGCTGTCAGTATTAACGAGTGAGTTCCAGTAGTTTCTCTGTCTAAAGATTTCTGAACAACCAATATTGGTATTTTACCGTCGTCTCCTTTATCTTTTACTTCCAAACGGAAGTGATCGTTGTTGCTGATCTTATATTGCTGCACGGAAAACTGACCACTGTCTAGGTCCCATGCAGGCTTTAGCTGAATCTTTGTCCCTGGCAGCACAGATTCTGAAATCTCCAAGGTTTTATCTTTCTCCTGAAACGTAGGGGAGTGATCATTTATGTCTTGCACTTCAACTTCCACATAATGAACCTCCAAAGGGTTTTCTAGCACTGTTTTCACATTTAACACACAGGTACTGCTCTGTGCGCATACTTGCTCTCTGTCCATTTTTTCACTTACATATAGGATGCCGTCGTTGGGATTTACACTGAAAAGAGGCCCTGCATTGCTGGAAACAATCCGATACTTCCTCTCTTTCAGCGTGCTTTTATCTAACCCCAGATCTCTCGCTATATTTCCAACCACAGTTCCTTTGCTCACTTCCTCTGGGACTGAATATCTTAATTGCGCCGAGGCCACGTTAAACAAAAGCACAGCGACTATGCATCCAACCCAGCATCTCGTCATCCGTCCTGGCTCCCGTTTCCTTTGTTCCATGGTAAAATCCGAAATTATTTGCAGTCTGTCACAAAAACATCATTCAGAAAAGAAACAAATGAGACGTTCTTGAATATAAATATCCCCTCATGTTTGATAGAAGTGATCACAAAGGCACGATACCAGGATGCGCCAAAAACTGGAGCGGCTTCACCAATATTAAAGAGAGACTGTTGTGAGGAGATTGAATCACAATGCAGTGATGACAGCATCACGCGCTGTAGACCTTTGGTATTATACTGACACCATGCGACCAGCTCCACAACTGCAGAACATCGGACAATATTGCAATACTTTAAATACTTTTATATCAAAGGACACTGATGATTTCAATGTAAAGATGACATAGATCCAACAGTTCTATATATTCTTAAGATATCGTGTAACATTTAGAAAATAAAAATGCCTCTTACACAAATTAAATCACCAACTGTATTCATGTTTGTTGGTTTTGTCCGCTATATTTTCAGAAATTGTACTGAACAGTGGGGTGTATCGCTCCAGGATCACGGGGAACAATAGAAGTAGGATATTTTTTGTGTGTTTTATTATTTATGACCAAAAACGCACACAACCTGCAGCGAATTCCATCTCTTACTCTCCATGTAGTGTATACAAAATCACGAATCGTCTTTTGTTAAAATGTGTAATAATTTATCATTATCTACAGCAGGGGTGTCAAACTCATTCCATGGAGGGCCAAGACCCTGCAGGTTTTACCTCCACCCAGTGTCTTCAACAGGAGAGTTCACTGAATTTCCCCTCACTGATTGCTGATCAATGAAAACACCTGCTGAAGACACTGGGTGGAGGTAAAACCTGCAGGGTCTTGACCCTCCATGGAATGAGTTTGACACCCCTGATCTACAGAGTATAAGAGCTGTTTCTGTGTCCTTGTGCTATGGTGTGGTGCCTTTTGGTCACCAGGGGCCACTCTTTCCTTCACATATTAAACTTATAAGGGGTAAAGCTACTGGATCAGGTATTTTTTTAACCGACATGACTTGATTAATGTTTATTGGGGTTTCAGGATTATTGCAAATCATATATTTTTTGTTTATAGAAAATATTTGAACACAAACCAATGTACTAATATTTAAGTTTGAAAACACTTAGGGTGAAGCCTAACAAGGCACCAGGACCAGACTAGATGTGTGGCTGCCTGCTAAAGGCCTGCTGTAGTCAGCTATCCCAGGTGTTTTGTTATCTCTTCAACCGCTGTCTGGCAGAACATTCAGTCCCTAAAACTTGGAAATCCTCATTTATATGTCCTATACCCCCAAAAAGCAACCCCTCCTGTTTCAATGACAATTGACCGGTGGCACTAACATCATTGGTCATGAAATGTTTTGAGAGGCTCCTTCTTTCCCAGCTCCAAGAGAGGTCTGTGTGCATGCTGACCCTCTCCAGTTTGCATACAAAAGGCACAGGGGAAAAGATGGTGCACTGCTAACACTGCTGCATGGCATCTACTCCCATCTTGACAAGCCAAAGTCACATCTCAGGCTCATGTTTGTGGATTTTCCCAGTGCTTTTAACACCGTGCAACCCTATCTGATGGGCCAAAAACTATTAGACATTGATGTTAATCCACACCTGGTCCTTTGGATCCTCTCATTCCTATCTGACCGGCCACAGAGGGTCAGAGTCAATGGTCACATCGGCTCATCCAGGACAATTTCCAGAGGAGTTCCACAGGGATCTGTAATATCACCAGTTCTTTACACACTATACACAAATGACTGTAGGAGCACACACCTGGACATAATATGCATTAAATATTCTGATGACACGGTGATCATGGACACCACCATCTCACAACATTTGCTTCTGGCTGAAATTAACACCTTCATAGAATGATGCGAGCTTAACCACCTAGATCTCCATCCCTCAAAAACAAAAGAAATAGTTGTTAATTTCTGCAAACACCTTCTAGGACTCTTACTCTATCAGTAAACAATCAATAAATAGAAAGAGTGGAGTCATATAAGTATCTTGGGACCATGATTGACAACAGACTCACCTTTCAACAGAACAAGCAAAGTGTTTTCTCTAAATGCCAGCAACACCCCTTTTTTATGGAAACTTTGTAGACTCCAGGTGCATCAGTCAATGATAACAGCTTTTTACAAATATTTTACTGAATCCATAATCACTTTTAACATCACATCCTGGTTCAGAGCACTGCCCAACATCCATCACAAACCAATACATAAGATCATCACATTGAGCAGCAAGATAATCAGACAGGAAAAAATCACTAGTATTTACAACAGAAGGACTAAAACAAAAAGAACACAAATAGCTTCAGACTCCACTCACACACTCCACAGCCAATATATTATTTTACCTTCAGGCCACAGATACAGATCACTCACCTTCAAGACCAGTAGAACAATGTTGAGCTTTGTACCAACTTCCATTAGACTCATGAACAGCTGATTCACTCACTCACTCATTTCCATATTTATTATTATTATTTTTAACTTCTTTTAATAGGTAGCTTTATACCATCTATTGCATGTTTTTATATTCTATGTATGCTTTTATGTCGTATGGCTTGTGTCTGTATTTTGCTGCATTTTTGTGTATGTGGATGAGATACGTGTGCACTGATGCTTTTTCCAAAATCTAAGTTCCTCACGAAATAAAAAAGTAAATTGAATTGAACCACTTACAGATGTAAATCTTCAATTATCAAATATTTCAGGTACAGTTCCTTGCAGAAAAGCTGCAGTACACAGAAGCAAAGCAGTCAGCTAAACCAAAATTCAGTTACCAGAAGCAAGTGCTAATTCCTGTTCCTGTAATATTGGCAATCAGATCTAAATAGTTCATAATATCAGACGCTATTATGACACTATAAGTGTGAAGACTATGAAATTACTGAATAAAGAAACAAGAACTAAGGAAGAGTATTCTCAAACTTAGTTTAAAATCTCTCATTACTGAAATTTCACAGTATTAAAAAAATTAGGAGAATCTCCTAAAGATGGGGGAATGTGATCAGAAATTAGCAAAAGCAGACACCGTCTTGACATGGTAAATGGTGTTCACTTATATAGCACTTCTTCTCATCTCTAGATGACCAAAGCGCTTTGCAGATCCTGCTATCCACACATTCACACACTGATGGCGGCAGAGCTGCCATACACATGCGCTGGCCTGACCCACCAGGAGCAGAGATGGGGGTTCAGTGTCTTGCTCAAGGACACTTAGACATGCAGACTGCAGACAGAGTGGGAATCAAACCCCTTACCCTCCAATCAGTAGTTGGCCACACTACACCTGTGCTACAGCCCCCCCCCCCCCACACACACACACACCCGACATGTTTACAACCAATACAACCTTAGTCAGCGTACTCAGCAACATGGAAAATGATTGCCATCGATGTCACTTAAGAACACTGTTGTAGTCAAAAAGATTGCTGTTCATGTAATTTTCTCTCTGAAAATAGTTGAACAGGTAGTCACACTTCAGTCCTCGTCTGTTGTGTAGGATTTTTTTTTTTAAGTCAGTATTACAGTCCATAAGAAAAGCTGTCTGATATTTCCACAACTCTCATGTTTCATGTTTTCATGCTATACTGGAGGTGCAGTTCTTTCAAGATAAACCTGAAACAGGTAGTCAAATATGTCTTACCTCCTCAGATGTCCTCCTCCTGTCAGGTAGCACTAGTGTGTTAGCATGGCTTCCAGGTACTATAGTAGATCCTATACTCATCCTGGGTCCAACTAACATGTAACGTTTGTCTCCAGATCTGTACTGGATGCTGTGACACAGTGTTCCATCATAATTAGTCTCTTGTAGATATTTAGAAGTATAGTCTGTGGATTTGGAACACTGCATTGCGATCAGCACGATGATGCTGATGATGAAAAGAACAGTAACTGATCCCAAAGTGATCATCAGGTAAAAAGTCACATTATTGTCCTCATCTTCTTTTGCTGCACTTTTAACATCAGAAGCTGCAAAAGCCTCTTTGGGCTCCACAAGTCTGACAAGCACAGTAGCTGTTGCTGAGAGGGAAACGTTCCCATTATCTTTGACCAGTATGACCAGTTTATGCTCAGCCTCGTCTGTCTCTGTGAATGAGCGAAGTGTCCTGATCTGTCCTGTATAGCGGTCCAAACCAAAGAGACTGTGGTCAGTAACTTCCTGCAGTGAAAACAGCAACCAGCCGTTATATCCTATATCGCCATCATAGGCTCTGACTTTAGTCACCAAGTGTCCTGCGTTCACATTGCGGGGAATCTCCTCCACACCTTCAGCAGAACCGTTAGAGCTGACTGGATACAGGATGACTGGAGCATTGTCGTTCTGATCCAGAATGAACACGTTCACTGTGACGTTGCTGCTCAGAGACGGAGTTCCAGAATCTGTGGCTACAACTTGGAAGTGGAAAGTTTTCAGAGTTTCAAAGTCGAAGCTTTTTAGTGCCACAATATCTCCATTCTCAGAGTTTATGTTTAGGAATGAAGTCACTTTATTTTCTTCACTTCCATCCCTCACAATATGATAGGATATCAGAGCATTGTTGTTCTCATCACGATCAGAAGCTCTAACAGAAAACATTGAAACTCCTGGATCATTACCCTCAGTCACATAGAAAATATATGGACTCAGTGAAAACTCTGGACTGTTGTCATTCACATCTGACACCACAACACTTATTGTCTTTTGACATGATAATGGAGGTTGACCAGCATCTTTAGCTGCTATTGTCAATTCATACTGTGACTGTTTCTCTCTGTCTAGAGGAGATTTAGTGACTAATGAATATATTTTGTCTTGTAAAGATGGCGATAAAGCAAAGGGCACATTCTCACCAATGGAGCAAACAACTTTTCCATTAAGCCCCGAGTCCAAATCCTTAACACTGATTAGAGCTACAGTAGTTCCAGGTCTGGAATCTTCTGGTATGGAGCTAGAAAATGAGGTAACCTCAATCTCAGGTTGATTATCATTTACATCAGTTATCCTAATATTCACACTTTTTTCAGTAGTGAGGGGGGCCAGACCTTTGTCTGATACAAGAATTTCTAGTTCATATTTATCCTTTTCCTCATAGTCAATTAAAGCTTTAACTGTTATTTCTCCGGTTTCCGAAATAATATCAAACAGATTTAATACTTTTTGGTTCATGCTCTTGCTAAATGAATAAACCACCTCTCCATTCGGACCATCGTCTAAATCTGTTGCATTCACTTGTAAAATTGTTGTGCCAACTGGCACATTTTCACTAATTGTCACTAAATAATCCTCCTTAGTGAAAACAGGTACATTGTCATTCACATCCAAGACATTAACTAAAACATTCATGTTACCAGATTTGGGAGGTTTACCTCCATCTAGGGCTGTGAGCATCAATGAGTGACTTATGGACGCTTCCCTGTCTAAAGATTTTTGAACAATAAGAATTGGTATTTTCCCATCTTCGCCCTTATCCTTAACTTCCAAACGGAAATGGTCGTTTTGGCTGAGCTTATATTGCTGCACTGCATACTGACCACTGTCCGGATCTCGTGCTGCCTTCAGCTGAAATCGTGCTCCGGGCAACACAGACTCTGAAATATCTAAATGTGTCTCATTTTCTTGAAAGCTGGGAGAGTGGTCATTGACATCCAGCACTTCAACTCGAATGTAATGAACCTCCAGAGGGTTTTCCAGCACGGTTTTCACATTTAACACGCACGTACTGCTTTGCGCGCACAGCACTTCTCTGTCAATTTTTCGGCTCACGTACACGTTGCCATCATTGCGATTCACATGGAAAAGAGGAGCAGCGTTACTGGAAACAATCCGATACTTCCTTGCTTCCAGCGTGCTTTTATCCAGTCCTAAGTCCTTTGCTACGTTTCCTACCACAGTTCCTTCGTCCACCTCTTCGGACACAGAATATCGTAACTGCGCTGAGGCTGCCTTCAACAAAAGCACCGAGACAACGCATCCGAGTGAAAGCCCCGCCGTCCTCCCTGGTTTGCGTTTTCTTTGTTCCATGTTCAAGTCTGACGGCACCAATAAGATGTCACAGTCATCAAAATTTCACCATATCAGCCGACTACAAAAGGAAAATGTTTCCCAGTGTGGCGCAATCCGGGACTTCGCACCAAACAAACCCAGAAACAATACGACCGCTGCAGCAACGTGGGCGGTTTTCAGAGGAAAAAATGATGACGCCAAGCTCGCGCAGGGATGACTTCTTACGTTACACTGACACCACGCGACCTTATTTCACGTTACAGAGCCTGTATTGCAATTTTGATCATTTCAAAGGATGTTTCAGTCATTGCTGTAGTGTAGAGCATGTACTCAAATCTGTAAAATATGCCTGATTGAACAGTAAAAATTTTCAAATTTCCCAAAGCCTCTACACCTCCATCCCACCTGCTAATTAAAATAGAAAATCAGATAAGGCGCTATATTAGGAGTTTTTGTTGCCATTGCAGGAACTAATCAACCCCAATGCTTGCTTCAGTGATAATTTGTTACTGCCGATACTACTGATATTAGGGCAGAAAACGAAGCCTGACACTTTCAGCACCGAGGACAGCAATCATGGTGATCGGCTGATAAAACTTTGACAAATCACAACCATTCCACCTTTAATATTATTTCACGTTTTGTTGGATACCAAGCACTAACAGTGACGACTGGAACAGCAGGGTAACAGTGCAATTACACAATAGCTTGACAATATACAAACAAGAGATGATAAAATTGATATGCAAATATAAAAGTACACTACTGAAACAATGAATGCACGTGCTTAACATTTGAATTGAATGTGAACACTTTTTCGAAAACGTGGATTTTATAATAGGGTCTTACCTCCTCAGATGTCCCCCTCCGGTCAGGTAGCACCAGTGTGTTAGCATGGCTTCCAGGTACTATAGTAGATCCTATACTCATCCTAGGGCCAACTAACATGTAACGTTTGTCTCCAGATCTGTACTGGATGCTGTGACACAGTGTCCCATCATAATTAGTCTCTTGTAGATATTTGGAAGTATAGTTTGTGGATTTGGAGCACTGCATTGCGATCAGCACGATGATGCTGATGATGAAAAGAACAGAAACTGATCCCAAAGTGATCATCAGGTAAAAAGTCACATTATTGTCCTCATCATCTTTTGCTGCACTTTTAACATCAGAAGCTGCAAAAGCCTCTTTGGGCTCCACAAGTTTGACGAGCACAGTAGCTGTTGCTGAGAGGGAAACGTTCCCATTGTCTTTGACCAGTATGACCAGTTTATGCTCGGCCTCGTCTGTCTCTGTGAATGAGCGAAGTGTCCTGATCTGTCCTGTATAGCGGTCCAAACCAAAGAGACTGTGGTCAGTAACTTCCTGCAGTGAAAACAGCAACCAGCCGTTATATCCTATATCAGCATCATAGGCTCTGACTTTAGACACCAAGTGTCCTGCGTTCACGTTGCGGGGAATCTCCTCCACACCTTCAGCAGAACCGTTAGAGCTGACTGGATACAGGATGACTGGAGCGTTGTCGTTCTGATCCAGAATGAACACGTTCACTGTGACGTTGCTGCTCAGAGACGGAGTTCCAGAATCTGTGGCTACAACTTGGAAGTGGAAAGTTTTCAGCGTTTCAAAGTCGAAACTTTTCAGCGCAGTGATGTGCCCATTTTCAGAATTAATGTTTAAAAATGAAATTATTTTATTTTCTCCAGTCAGTTCTCTCAAAATATTGTATGAAATTATAGCATTTTCACCACTGTCTCTATCTAAGGCTTTTACTGAAAGCACGGACTCACCAGGGTTGTTATTCTCACTTATATAAAATGTATATGGACTTGATATGAACTCCGGACTGTTGTCATTTACATCTGACACTTCTACACGTATTGTCTTTTCTGTTGTATAGGAAGGCTCACCTGTGTCCTTCGCAACTATTGTGACATCATAGTGAGAAATAATTTCCCTGTCTAACTGTGACTTGGTTACAACAGCGTACATGTTTTCTTGTAATGACGGGGTTAAAGTAAAAGGAACATCTTTAACTGCACAGATGACTTTCCCGTTAATTCCGGAGTCTAAGTCAGTGACACTAATCAGGGCCACTGTAGTTCCTATCTTTGAATCTTCTTTGATAGAGCTAGAAAAGGACGTCACTTCTATCTCAGGTGCGTTATCATTAACATCAATAACAGTTATTGAGACACTTTTACCAGTTGTCAGAGGAACGTGTCCTTTATCAGACGCCTGAATGTCAATTTCATAACTTGTACTTTTCTCGAAATCTATCTGGCCCATTACTTTAATTTCACCCGTGTCTGCATCTATACTAAATATCTCCGTTATTTTAGAATCAATTTCATTTCCAAATGAATATATTATTTCACCGTTTGCACCCTGGTCTAAATCGGTTGCATTTACCTGTATTACTATAGTGCCAACGGGGATGTTTTCCCTAACTGTAGCTGAATAAATCTCTTTGGTAAAGACAGGAGAGTTGTCGTTAACATCAGGTACATCAACAACTATTTCTATATTCCCAGACTTCGCTGGTTTCCCCCCGTCAACAGCTGTCAGGCGCAGCTTGTGCTTCCCGGCCGTTTCTCTGTCCAGCTGTTTCTGCAGAACTAAAAATGGCACTTTGCTGTCTTTGCCTCGATCCCTGGTCTCTACTTTAAAATAATCGCTTTGGCTCAGCTTGTACTGCTGAATAGAAAACTGGCCAACATCCGGGTCGCGTGCTGCCTGTAGCTGAAATCTCGCTCCCGGCAGGGCGGATTCAGAAATTTCGAGGCGTTTCTCCTTCTCTGGAAACATGGGCGAGTGGTCGTTTATATCAAGGATTTCCACTGCTACGTAGTGGATCTCCAGCGGATTTTCTAGCACCGTTTTAAGATTGACCAAGCACGTCAGGGCGCGTTCGCACACCTCCTCCCTGTCTATTCTTCTGGTCACAGAAAGGATGCCGTCGTCCTGATTCACCTGAAACAGCGCTTCGGTGGCGCCTGCCACAATGCGGTATCCTCTGTCTGCCAGCGCGCTCTTCTCCAGCCCCAAATCTTTAGCGATATTACCAACAATAGTTCCAACTGCAACCTCTTCAGGTATAGAATATCTGATCTGTGCAAACGCTGCGCTCCATAAAATGTCCAGAACAACCATAAAAGCAAACCAAGACTGCCGCTCCCTCCATGGTTTTGCTCCTCTTTGTTCCATGACTTCCCGACGGTGAACAGCAGTCCACTAAAAACACATTTTTACGCCCATAGACTGACAGACAGATGGCTCTTAGCTTCTCCTCGGGTTGCTTATTCCAAATCCACTGTAAGACACCCTCGCTGTTTCCAATCTCGATTTTAAGCACAAGTGGCTGAGAAGAACGGGGTGGCTTGGTAAAAATATGGCTTGTGACGTGAAGTGCTGGAGGTTTCCTCTGATTCACTAAACCACGCTGACACCAAGTGTTCAAACTGTTATTTGCATTATTCACTAGAAAAGCGCTATATAAGTGTAGGTTAGTTAGTTAGTTAGTTATTCACGGTATTATTTTTAAGACTTAGCGTTCGAAATCTACATTTTAAATATCATAATACAGTATTTTACAGAGAACACATGGCTCACATTGTCTTCATCTGAGACAAAACCTACAATCTATCATGAAAGTTTTAAGATGCTATCTGTCAACACAAATTAAATTACAGTCCATATAACCTTAATGGAAATGTGAGCACGAGATCTCCCACCAAAATGCGCCACAAACAAACCAATGGACAAATAAACAATTCAGTAAGTAAAGTCTGGAAGTGCATAGTGGCACAAAACCTTTTTCAGATGACGTGCTTTGAAAATACAGCTGGACTGTAAATTCAGATCACAACATTCAAGTCGTCAAACTGAAATTGTTATGAGTGCGTTAAACATCAGCACTTTGGACAGTGAAAGCCAACTGCTGCAAATCAAGGGAATCAATGTGAAACAGCCATCAAAGCAAAAATTGTTCCTCAGGATTGTCATAAACGGATGGAAGGATTTAAATGCAGGAGTTCACCACACACACCGTGGGGAACCCCGCTGCCGTTCCCTTTCCTCGGCGAGACAGGGGCATGACAAACTCCAACACAGGTTAGTCCAGGACAGAAAGACAGTTACAATGAAAAAAGGAAAATGATGTGTGGGTGAACCTGCTAAATCCTTTTTTCGGGCTGGGTCGTTCTGTCATAAACGCTCTGTGCGCCTCTCCACGGCACATGGAGGAAGAGAAGGATGGAAGGATTTAAATGCAGGAGTTCACCACACACACATTTATTGACAAATGCTGTTCACAAATACAGACAAACAAGTTGGTCACAATACAATATGAATGCGCTCGGAGAGCAGGGACGACTACGGGGAGTTCAACTACTTGGGGGGAACGCAAACAGGGCAACAGCCTAAGCATAGCAGTTATGCTGCGGGGAGAAACGCCACCAGAAGCGTAGCAGAATTACTGCAAGGGGGGAAACGCTTCTGGTCCAGCGTAGCAGCAACCGCACAAAGAAACGCAAACAGTTTACTCACGAGTAGGAACAGTCCAGAAAGTCCGATTCCCTCAGCAAGCATAATCCAAGTGTCCTTCCTGACGTGACGGTCACACCATGGACAGCGAGAGTGACCTGTACAATAACCCAGCGGCATTTGTCTAGCAAAGAGATGCTTAAATACAAATGCCGCTAGCCACACAAATTGGGCACACCTGAGCGAGGCGTGGGAATGATAATTACCGGGGCTGGGAACAGCTGGTAGAATTAAGGAGAGCGAGGGGGCATGGTTGGACCGACAGACTGTCAGCAGTGTGGGGAAAAAGATCACAGAAGCTGACTAACAGCTGCTGGTCAGGCAGTGGCTATGGTAATAGGATAGGTACAGAGCACAGTGGTGCAGTGGTTAGCACTGTTGCCTTACAGCTAGAAGGTTCCTGGTTCAAATCCCCAGGCTGGCAGGGGTTGGAACCTTTCTGTGTGGAGTTTGCATGTTCTCCCTGTGCTGCGTGGGTTTACTCTGGGGGCTCCGGTTTCCTCCGACAATCCAAAGACATGCATGTTAGGTTAATTGGTTGTTCTAAATTGTCCCTAGATATCTGTCTCCTATAGGCCCTTAGAATAGAGGGTTAGTACTAGTGAAAGCGTTTTGAGTGGTCTTTGTGACTAGAAAAGCGCTATATAAGTGCAGGTTAGTTAGTTAGTTAGTTAGTTAGAAATACACAAAATGCACATAAACAGTGAAGCCAGAGCAGAGGAAAGCCAAGCCAGCTCAGCTTGTGACAAGGATTATCTTACCTCACAGATGTCCCCCTCCTATCAGGTACCACTAATGTGTTAGCATATTTGTTATTATACTGACACCAAGTGATGGGGTTACACTGCACTCATTTATGTGAAATAATGGCAGTGTGTGCCTAACCTCAAGAAAAGCTTCAAAACTAATTAAATCAGAGAAAACATCAATAATCCAAATGCTTACAAAACAAGGGTATGCCAAATCTTTTACTCTCCCACTTTGTATTTATTAAAAGTATGTAGGTTTTGTTAAAGAAACAAGAGAAGGACTTGAGGCTCCACATTTCAGCACCAACGCCTGCGGCTCAGACAGCTCATTACGCTTTGTCTTCACCCTACGTCTCACTACACACTGTAACAATGATAAATGATTGTGATTTTCATAAATACACCAGAAGACCAGAAAGTTACAGTAAGTACACACAAACCAACGTTTCATCCGCCTGATCTACTGCTTGGAAGGACACAGTTTATGACCAACATTATTTATTCTGTGAGCGGTGGTATAAAAGCAGCTTTCCATAGTGTCATTGATATACAAAACCTTGCCCTATAGTATTAGTCCAATTTCGACATGTTAATAATAGAAATACTGAGATCTTTTGTGTGATGTAAAAAATGGAGTCCCAATAATTGCACAAAATTCAGATCTCTTTTTTTAAATAATCTATTAATATCGGTTAGCATAAAACAAGGGAAATGTTCTGTGTAACCATAAACCATTACAGCAGCCGATAGGAAGAGACTGAACAAACTGATCAAGAAAGCTAGCTCTGTCCTGGGGCAACGCCTTGACCCAGTGGAGGAGATAGGAGAGAGAAGGATGGTGGCTAAACTGTCATCTCTGCTGGAGTCCGAGTCCCACCCTATGCAGGACATATTGAACGCACTGAGGAGCTCATTTAGCAGTAGACTACATCATCCTAGGTGCGCAACCGAGAGGTTTCGCAGGTGCTTCCTACCTACGGCTGTCAGACTGTATAACCTAGGCAGGGCTGCTCACAGAGATAGCAAAAAAACGTGACGACCTAGTAGTATTGAATGCAAAAGACGCAACAGACTTACACAAATGGTCCCCTCCAGTATACAACTAGGACAATATCAGTCGCTACGGAGGGTGACAATATGTATGAGTACATATTCATACTATGTAGGATAACTAAGTAGACGGTTATGCTGTTTATTTCATCTTGCTACAATGCTCCACACTTTGTATATGTATTTATATATTTATGTGTATGTATGTATAGCCACTGCTCTTATTTATATTTTTTGTATCTTCTTAATTATTGCTCTGAGTGTTGCTATCCCTGTGCTGTTGCAATCCTGGAATTTCCCCATTGTGGGACTAATAAAGGCTTATCTTATCTTATCGTATCTTAAACCAAATATTCTACAAATATAAACTAGAAAATGTTGCACCACAGGACAACAATGTTTGAAAGTATGTGAACGCATGTTTTTAAAGCAAAGTCTTTTAACCCGAGCAGCTAAAATTCCCACATTTGTTTACAAATTTGCTGGAGAAATTGAGTCTTACCTCCTCAGATGTCCTCCTCCTGTCAGGTAGCACTAGTGTGTTAGCATGGCTTCCAGGTACTATAGTAGATCCTATACTCATCCTGGGTCCAACTAACATGTAACGTTTGTCTCCAGATCTGTACTGGATGCTGTGACACAGTGTCCCATCATAATTAGTCTCTTGTAGATATTTGGAAGTATAGTCTGTGGATTTGGAGCACTGCATTGCGATCAGCACGATGATGCTGATGATGAAAAGAACAGAAACTGATCCCAAAGTTATTATCAGGTAAAAAGTCACATTATTGTCCTCATCTTCTTTTGCTGCACTTTTAACATCAGAAGCTGCAAAAGCCTCTTTGGGCTCCACAAGTTTGACAAGCACAGCAGCTGTTGCTGAGAGGGAGACGTTCCCATTGTCTTTGACCAGTATGACCAGTTTATGCTCAGCCTCGTCTGTCTCTGTGAATGAGCGAAGTGTCCTGATCTGTCCTGTATAGCGGTCCAAACCAAAGAGACTGTGGTCAGTAACTTCCTGCAGTGAAAACAGCAACCAGCCGTTATATCCTATATCAGCGTCATAGGCTCTGACTTTAGTCACCAAGTGTCCTGCGTTCACGTTGCGGGGAATCTCCTCCACACCTTCAGCAGAACCGTTAGAGCTGACTGGATACAGGATGACTGGAGCGTTGTCGTTCTGATCCAGAATGAACACGTTCACTGTGACGTTGCTGCTCAGAGGCGGAGTTCCAGAATCTGTGGCTACAACTTGGAACTGGAAAGTTTTCAGAGTTTCAAAGTCGAAACTTTTTAGCGCCACAATATCTCCATTTTCAGAGTTTATATTCAGAAAGGAGGTATGTGAGTTTTCCCCTCCCTTGTCCCTCAAGATAAAGTATGAAATGAGAGAACTGCTACCCTCGTCCTGATCACGGGCTGTAACTGAAAAAATAGTCGCTCCTGGGTTGTTATTCTCAGTGATATAGAAAGTATATGGGTTCTCTAAGAATTCTGGGCTGTTATCATTCACATCTGACAGAACTATTATAATATTTTTGTCTGATGTTAAAGACGGTTCTCCTGTGTCTTTAGCAACGATCGTTACGTCATATTGTGATTGTTGCTCTCGGTCCAAAAGCTGTTTAGTTACTAGAGAATACATGTTCTTTTGAATAGACGGAATGAGCAAAAATGGGAGATCCTGGCTGACATAACACACCACTTTTCCGTTGTGACGTGAGTCTGCGTCTTTTACGCTGATCAGCGCGACTGTGGTTCCTGGTTTTGCATCTTCCGGGAGCGCCTGTGCAAAAGAGGTCACTTCAATCTCAGGCGCGTTGTCATTTACGTCAACCACGTGAATAATGACGGTTTTCTCAGTCGCCAGTGCAGCGGCACCTTTGTCCGATGCCTGGATGTCAATTTCATATTTACTACATTCTTCAAAGTCTATAGCCCCCGCAACGGTAATTTCCCCCGTCACAGGGTTCAAATTAAAATGTTCACGTGCCCGCGCATCCACGTCATTCCCAAATGAATACACAACTTCACCATTTGGACCTGCGTCCAGGTCCGTTGCATTCACCTGGATTACAGTTGTGCCAACGGGAGAATTTTCCTCCAGCTGCGCGGCATATGAGTCCTGAATGAAAACCGGTGGGTTATCATTAACATCGGAAACAATTACGATTATAGTCATGTTGCCCGATCGTGGAGGTTTACCCCCATCTAAGGCCGTGAGCAGTAACACATGCGTCTTTGTGGATTCTCTATCAAGGGGTTTCTGTAGAATTAGACTAGGCGTTTTACGGTTCTCGCCCCTGTCTTTCACATCCAAACGAAAATAGTCGTTGTTACTCAGTCTATACTGCTGAACGGACAGCGAACCGCTATCAGAATCACGCGCAGCCTGTAACTGAAATTTTGTTCCTGCCACTGCCGACTCAGAAATCTCGATCACCTTTTCATTTTCCGGGAAGCTGGGCGTGTGGTCGTTTACATCCAAAATTTCCACCGCAACATAATGGACTTCCAGCGGGTTTTCTAACACGGTTTTTAAGTCGATAACACAAACCTTGCTCCGCTCGCACACTTCCTCTCTGTCAAGTTTTCGATTCACGTACAGAACACCGTCGTCTTGGTTTACACGGAAAGGAGGCTCCGTGGAACCGTAGACAATACGGTATCCCCTCCCCCTCAGGGTGCTCTTATCCAGACCTAAATCCCTCGCAACGTTTCCAACCACAGTTCCCGCTTCAACCTCCTCGGAGATGGAGTATCTTAACTGTCCCGAAGCCATGCTCCAAAACGAAATGAAAGCCACCATGTAGACAGTCCATTCTGTCCGCGCTCTCCTCGTCTGTCGCCGCTTTTGTTCCATGGCGAGAAGACAAAACAGTAAAATATAACAATTTCAAAGGGCTACACTCATATTCTCTCTTGAAATTCCTTCATCACAATAATAATTACAATCTAACACTTTACTGCGTATAGTCTAAACGGCTAAATAGTGTGTTCGAGCTGTAAACGCTTAAAAGCACCTCCGTGTGATGGTTTGGGAGTGAAGGAGACGGTCGGGGGATATTACCAAATCACCTAGAAGCTTTATTTGTTATTATACTGACACCAAGTGATGGGGGATTTCACTGCACTCCTTTATGTCAAATAATGGTAAAATTAACCCCAAGAAAAGCTTCAAAACAGATTAAATCAGAGAAAATATCAATCATGCAAATGCTTACAAAATAACAGTATGCCAAATCTTCTGCTCTCCCACTTTATATTATGAAAAGCGTGTGGGTTTTGCTGAAGAAACGAGAGGACTTGAGGCTCCACATTTCAGCACCAGGGACAGTGAACGCCTGCGGCTCAAATCGCTCATTTCCCTACGTCTCACTACACACTGTCCATCCATCCATCCATCTTCTTCCGCTTAATCCTTTTCGGGTCGCGGGGGTGGGGGTGGGGGTCTGGAGCCTATCCCATGATCTTTTGGGCGAGAGGCAGGGTACACCCTGGACAGATTGCCAGTCCATCGCAGGGCCAACACAGAAAGACAGACAACCATTCACTCTCACAGTCATACCTAAGGGCAATTTAGAATCCCCAGTTTTGATGCCAATTAACCTAACTTGCATGTTTTTTGGAATGTGGGAGGAAACCGGAGAAATCCCGGAATAAACCCAGGCATGATAAATGATTGTGATTAAAAAAAAAACAAACAAACAAAAAAAAACATGAGAAGACCAGAAAGTTAAGTATACACAAAGAAACGTTTCATCCACCTGACCTGCTGCTTGGAAGGACACAGTTTATGCCCAACATTATTATTTATTCTGTATGCAGTGGTATAAGTTATAAAAGCAACTTTTCAGAGTGTCAGCAATATACAAAACCTTGCCCTATAGTATTAGTTCAATTTCGACATGTTAATAAAAGAAATACTGAGATCTTTTGTGTGATATGGAAAATGGAGTCCCAGTAATTGCCTAAAAATCAGATCTCTTTCTAAAATAATGTATTAATATTGGTTAGCATAAAACAAGGAGAAAGTTCTGCGTAACCATAAACATGAACCGAGCATTCTACAAATATAAACCAGAAAATGTTGCAGCACAAGACAACAATGTTTTAAAGTATGTGAGCACAGATGATTAAAACAAAGTCTTTTAATCCGAGCAGCTAAAATTCCCACATTTGGCTACAAATTTGCTGGAGAAATTGTATCTTACCTCCTCAGATGTCCTCCTCCTGTCAGGTAGCACTAGTGTGTTAGCATGGCTTCCAGGTACTATAGTAGATCCTATACTCATCCTGGGTCCAACTAACATGTACCGTTTGTCTCCAGATCTGTACTGGATGCTGTGACACAGTGTCCCATCATAATTAGTCTCTTGTAGATATTTAGAAGTATAGTCTGTGGATTTGGAGCACTGCATTGTGATCAGCACGATGATGCTGATGATGAAAAGAACAGAAACTGATCCCAAAGTGATCATCAGGTAAAAAGTCACATTATTGTCCTCATCTTCTTTTGCTGCACTTTTAACATCAGAAGCTGCAAAAGCCTCTTTGGGCTCCACAAGTTTCACAAGCACAGTAGCTGTTGCTGAGAGGGAAATGTTCCCATTGTCTTTGACCAGTATGACCAGTTTATGCTCAGCCTCGTCTGTCTCTGTGAATGAGCGAAGTGTCCTGATCTGTCCTGTATAGCGGTCCAAACCAAAGAGACTGTGGTCAGTAAATTCCTGCAGTGAAAACAGCAACCAGCCGTTATATCCTATATCAGCGTCATAGGCTCTGACTTTAGTCACCAAGTGTCCTGCGTTCACGTTACGGGGAATCTCCTCCACACCTTCAGCAGAACCGTTAGAGCTGACTGGATACAGGATGACTGGAGCGTTGTCGTTCTGATCCAGAATGAACACGTTCACTGTGACGTTGCTGCTCAGAGACGGAGTTCCAGAATCTGTGGCTACAACTTGGAACTGGAAAGTTTTCAGCCTTTCAAAGTCAAAACTTTTTAGTGCTAAAATGTTCCCGTTTTCCGAGTTTATGTTTAAAAATGAAGTCACTTTGTTTTCCTCGTCTGCGTTCCTGACAATGTGATATGAAATGTGTGCATTTTCTCCCTCATCGAGGTCAGAGGCGCTCAGAGAAAACACAGATGCTCCTGGTGAGTTGTTTTCAGTGATGTAAAACGTATAGGGGCTCGCTGAAAACTGGGGCCTGTTATCATTAGTGTCTGACACAAACACACTTATTGTTTTCTGTGACGTTAAAGGAGGCTCACCCGCGTCCTTAGCGACTATTGTAATGTCGTACCTTGACTGTTCTTCTCTGTCCAGCTGGGACTTAGTGACCACAGCAAACATGTTATCCTGTATTGATGGAGTTAATGTGAAGGGGCTCTCCTCAGCCACATAGCTGATTATTTTACCATTCACACCAGAGTCTAAATCTGTTATGCTGAGAAGTGCCACGGTTGTTCCTGGTCTGGAATCCTCTGAAACTGAACTCGACAGGGATGCCACTTCTATCTCTGGAGGATTGTCGTTTGTGTCTCCAATTTTAATGATTACACTTTTATAAGTTTTGAATGGAATGCTCCCTTTATCCGAGGCTTCTATATCTATATCATAACTATCCTTTTCTTCAAAGTCAACAGTGCCTTTTACAATTATCTCACCTGTATCAGAGTCAATATAAAACATCTCTCGAATTTTATCTTTCACCCCAGTGCCAAATGAATAAACTATTTCCCCATTTGAGCCTTCATCTAAATCTGTGGCATTGACCTGTATAACTGTAGTGCCAGATGGGGCGTTTTCTTGTAGCACTACTGAATATTTCTCTTGTGTGAACACTGGCATGTTGTCATTAACATCTAAAACATCTATGATTATTTCAGCTGTGCCCGTTTTGGGAGGGGTTCCACCATCTATGGCTCTTAGCACCAGTTTGTGCCTACTTTTATTCTCTCTGTCCAGTTGTTTCTGTAGCTGTAATATTGGAGTTTTACCATCCGTCCCCCGATCTTTGATCTCTAATCTAAAATGGTCATTCTGGCTGATTTTATACTGCTGAACAGAGTTTGTGCCACCATCAGGATCAATGGCATTTTGTAATTGATATTGTGCGCCTGGCAGCGCAGACTCCGAGATCTCTAGCCTCTCTATTTTTTCAGGAAATGACGGAGAATGATCGTTTAAATCCATTATCTCAACTGTGACATAATGTATTTCGAGTGGGTTTTCCAGAACAGTTTTGAGGTTGATTAAGCACACGCTGATCTCTTTACACACTTCCTCTCGATCTATTTTTCTGCTCGCATAAAGAACCCCGTCATTCTCGTTTACACTGAAAAGAGCCTCACCAGAGCCAGACATGATACGAAATCCTCGCTGCTTCATTATGTTCAAATCTATTCCCAGATCCTTCGCCATATTCCCAACAAGACTTCCCTCGTTGAGCTCTTCCGATATTGAATACCTTAACTGTGCCGAGGCTGCGCTGAGAAATAAAAGCAAAACCAAACCGCCGAGCAATGGCGATGTCTGCCGCCGTGAATCCCGTCCCCTTTGTTTCATATTGTGCGGTAAAAACACAAATCCAACAGGATCCATCAGTCTGAGGGTCTAGACTGTTTTCTTCATCACAGCAAAAATACAGTCCCTCTACATTTGAAGATATTCCAAACAATAAAGAAGATAACGTCACCGTGCACGCGCCTAATAGAGGTCCATCAGCTAAATGTGGCCTGAATGTGATTGATCCAGACGTTTGTATCCCGTGCTGAGACGCTATAAGCCGTCATACCGGCATAGCACTGCCACCGTGTGAGTGTGTGGGATAATACATTACCTCACTTCAAGCTAATTAAGTGATCATTAAATTCAAGTAAATGTGCTGTGCCGCTTTTAAAGTTTATTTCGCATCTAGTTTATTTCACATTTAATACCAGCCGCATTCGATATAGAAGGCAGACTATAGCAAATTTAAATTTTGACCCCACATCAAAAGACCTCTTCCTGTCTGGTAGCACTAGTGTATTAGAGCCTATCATCCTGGGTCCAGCTAACATGCAGGCCTACCTTTTGTCTCCAGATCTGTGCTGGATGCTTTGACACAGTGTCCCATCATTATTACTTCATTGTCGATATTTAGAGAGTTTGTGAATTTGAAACATGCATTGTTATTAGTATGGTGATGCTGATGAGCAACGGTAATGAAACCTATATTTAAAACTGTCATGCCAGAATTGGTATTAACAGATCTATTCGAGGAAAATAAAGAGAATGCAGCTCACTTTTTGTGCATTTTAGACAAAATAAACCTGCTACACTTCATTATGGAAACTTTTATACTTGGAATTCCGTTAGTCAACACAAGTTAATGTACAGAGCATATAACCCTGATGCAAATAATGTCAGCTGAAGGTCAGAGCAAATCAGTTACTGTGGATATAAAAAGTCTACACACCCCTGTTCAAATGCCAGGTTTTTGTGATGTAAAAATGAGACCAAGATAAATCATTTCAAAACTTTTTCCACCATTAATGTGATCTATAACCTGTATAACCCAATTGAAAAACAAATGGAAATCAAGGGGAAAAATAAAAAACTTAAAATAACCCATTTGCATAAATATGCACACCCTGTTATAACTGGGGATGTGACTGTGTTCAGAATTAACCAATCACATTCAAACTCATGTTAAATGGGAGTCAGCACACACTTGCCACCATTTAAAGTGCCTCTGATTAACCTCAAATAAAGTTCGGCTGTTCTAGTAGGATTTTCCTGACATTTTTGTAGCCACATCTTACAGCACAAGCCATGGTCCACAGAGAGTTTCCAAAGCATCAGAGGGATCTCATTGTTCAAAGGTATCAGTCAGGAGAAGGGTACAAAAGAATTTCCAAGGCATTAAATATCCCATGGAACACAGTGAAGACAGTCATCATCAAGTGGAGAAAATATGGCACAACAGGGACATGCCCAAGAACTGGACGTCCCTCCAAAATTGATGAAAAGACAAGAACAAAACTGGTCAGGGATTCTGCCAAGAAGCCGACAGCAGCATTGAAGGAGCTGCAGGAATTTCTAGCAAGTAGTGGCTGTTTAGTACATGTGACAACAATCTCCCTTCTTCTTCATATATCTGGGCTATGGGGTAGGGTGGCAAGACGGAAGCCTTATCTTATGAAGAAAAACATCCAAGCCTGGCTACATTTTGCAAAAACACATTTAAAAGCTACCAAACACATGTGGGAAAATGTGTTATGGTCCGATGAAACCAAGATTGAAGTTTTTGGCCATAATTCCAAAAGGTATATTTGGTGCAAACACAACACTGCTCATCACCAAAAGAACACCATACCTATAAGTGAAGCATGGTAGTGGCAGCATCATGCCTTGGGGCCGTTTTTCTTCAGCTGGAACTGGGGTCTTAGTCAAGGTGGAGGAAATTATGAACAGTTCCAAATACCAGTCAGTGTTGGCACAAAACCTTCAGATTTCTGCTAGAAAGCTGAAGATGAAGAGGAACTTCATCTTTCAGCACGACAATGACCCAAAGCACACATGCAAATCAACAAAAGAATGGCTTCACCAGAAGAAGATTAAGGTTTTGGAATGGCCCAGCCAGAGTCCAGACCTGAATCCGATCGAACATCTGTGGGGTGATCTGAAGAGGGCTGTGCACAGGAGATGCCCTCGCAATCTGACAAATTTGGAGTGTTTTTGCAAAGAAGAGTGGGCAAATATTGTCACATCAAGATGTGTCATGCTGACAAACTTCTACCCAAAAAAAGACTGAGTGCTGTAATAAAAACCAAAGGTGCTGCAACAAAGAATTAGTTTAAGGGTGTGCACATTTATGCAACCAGGTTATTGTAAGTTTTTTAAATTTTTCCAAGCCTGGCTACATTTTGCAAAAACACATTTAAAAGCTACCAAACACATGTGGGAAAATGTGTTATGGTCCGATGAAACCAAGATTGAAGTTTTTGGCCATAATTCCAAAAGGTATATTTGGTGCAAACCCAACACTGCTCATCACCAAAAGAACACCATACCTGCAGTCAAGCATGGTGGTGACAGCATTATGGTAGGGGCTGTTTTTCTTCAGCTGGAACTGGAGCCTTAGTCAATGTGGAGGGAATTATGAACAGTTCCAAATACCAGTTAGTGTTGGCACAAAACCTTCTGGCTCCTGCTAGAAAGCTGAAGATGAAGAGGAACTTCATCTTTCAGCATAACAGTGACCCAAAGCACACATCCAAATCAACAAAAGAATGGCTTCACCAGCAGACGATTAAGGCTTTGGAATGGCCCAGCCAGAGTCCAGACCTGAATCTGATCAAAAGTCTGTGGGGTGATCTGAAGAGGGCTGTGCATGGGAGATGCCCTCACAATCTGACAGATTTGGAGCTTTTTGCAAAGAAGAGTGGGCAAATATTGCCCCATCAAGATGCGCCACACTGATGGACTCCTACCCAAAAAGACTGAGTGCTGTAATAAAAGTCAAAGGTGCTGCAACAAAGTATTAGTTTAAGGGTGTGCATATTTATGCAACCAGGTTACTGTAAGTTTTTTATTTTTTATTTTTTCCCTTAAAAGATTTCAGTTTGTTTTTCAATTGGGTTGTACAGGTTGTAATTGACATTAATGGTGGAAAAAGATTTGAAATGATTTATCTTCGTTTCATTTTTTTACATCACAAAAACCTGGCATTTGAACAGAGGTGTGTAGACTTTTTATATCCACAGTACCAAAACAAAAACAATGGATAAATGGAACATATGGGTTAGCAACACCGTGAAATTCAGAAGCACAAAATTTTATTAGGTCATCTGCTTTATACATTTGCCAGGATTGCAAATTTAAATCAAAATACCAAAAATTAAATCAAAATCAAAATATCAAAAATAATATCAAAATATCAAAAATAAATATCAAAATATCAAAAATAAATATCAAAATATCAAAAATTAAATCAAAATATCATTTGTCAAGCTCAAACTACAAAAGGCTTGAAAAAAATATCTTTGAGGGTATACCAGATATAGGTAAATGAGTCTGATAAATATCAGCACCTGGGGCAGGGACAGCTGGCTGCTCAAAATCAAGAGCCCCAGTTTAGAAATGTACCCATACATCAAAGTTAGTTACTGAAACAGAATCTTACCTCCTCAGATGTCCTCCTCCTGTCAGGTAGCACTAGTGTGTTAGCATGGCTTCCAGGTACTATAGTAGATCCTATACTCATCCTGGGTCCAACTAACATGTACCGTTTGTCTCCAGATCTGTACTGGATGCTGTGACACAGTGTCCCATCATAATTAGTCTCTTGTAGATATTTAGAAGTATAGTCTGTGGATTTGGAGCACTGCATTGCGATCAGCACAACGATGCTGATGATGAAAAGAACAGAAACTGATCCCAAAGTTATCATCAGGTAAAAAGTCACATTATTGTCCTCATCATCTTTTGCTGCACTTTTAACATCAGAAGCTGCAAAAGCCTCTTTGGGCTCCACAAGTTTGACAAGCACAGTAGCTGTTGCTGAGAGGGAAACGTTCCCATTGTCTTTGACCAGTATGACCAGTTTATGCTCAGCCTCGTCTGTCTCTGTGAATGAGCGAAGTGTCCTGATCTGTCCTGTATAGCGGTCCAAACCAAAGAGACTGTGGTCAGTAACTTCCTGCAGTGAAAACAGCAACCAGCCGTTATATCCTATATCAGCGTCATAGGCTCTGACTTTAGTCACCAAGTGTCCTGCATTCACGTTGCGGGGAATCTCCTCCACACCTTCAGCAGAACCGTTAGAGCTGACTGGATACAGGATGACTGGAGTGTTGTCGTTCTGATCCAGTATGAACACGTTCACTGTGACGTTGCTGCTCAGAGACGGAGTTCCAGAATCTGTGGCTACAACTTGGAACCGGAAAGTTTTCAGCGTTTCAAAGTCGAAGCCTTTTAGTGCTAAAATGTCCCCGTTTTCCGAGTTTATGTTTAAAAATGAAGTCACTTTGTTTTCCTTGTCTGCGTTCCTGACAATGTGATATGAAATGTGTGCATTTTCTCCCTCATCAAGGTCAGAGGCGCTCAGAGAAAACACAGATGCTCCTGGTGAGTTGTTTTCAGTGATGTAAAACGTATAGGGGCTCGCTGAAAACCGAGGCCTGTTATCATTAGTGTCTGACACAAACACACTTATTGTTTTCTGTGACGTTAAAGGAGGCTCACCTGCGTCCTTAGCGACTATTGTAATGTCGTACCTTGACTGTTCTTCTCTGTCCAGCTGGGACTTAGTGACCACAGCAAACATGTTATCCTGTATTGATGGAGCTAATGTGAAGGGGCTCTCCTCAGCCACATAGCTGATTATTTTACCATTCACACCAGAGTCTAAATCTGTTATGCTGAGAAGTGCCACGGTTGTTCCTGGTCTGGAATCCTCTGAAACTGAACTCGACAGGGATGCCACTTCTATCTCTGGAGAATTGTCATTTGTGTCTCCAATTTTAATGATTACACTTGTATCTGATCGGAGTGGAACGCTCCCCTTATCCGAGGCCTCTATATCTATATCATAGCTATCCTTCTCTTCAAAGTCTACATTACCTTTCACAATTATCTCACCTGTTACAGAGTCAATGTCAAACATCTCGCGAACTTTATTTTTCACCCCAGTGCCAAATGAATAAACTATTTCCCCATTTGAGCCTTCATCTAAATCTGTGGCATTGACCTGTATAACTGTAGTGCCAGATGGGGCGTTTTCTTGTAGCACTACTGAATATTTCTCTTGTGTGAACACTGGCATGTTGTCATTAACGTCTAAAACATCTATGATTATTTCAGCTGTGCCCGTTTTGGGAGGGGTTCCACCATCTATGGCTCTTAGCACCAGTTTGTGCCTACTTTTATTCTCTCTGTCCAGTTGTTTCTGTAGCTGTAATATTGGAGTTTTACCATCCGTCCCCCGATCTTTGATCTCTAATCTAAAATGGTCATTCTGGCTGATTTTATACTGCTGAACAGAGTTTGTGCCACCATCAGGATCAATGGCATTTTGTAATTGATATTGTGTGCCTGGCAGCGCAGACTCAAAGATTTCTAGCCTTTGTGTTTTTTGGGGAAAAGTG
This sequence comes from Pholidichthys leucotaenia, assembly GCA_020510985.1. NCBI lineage: Eukaryota > Metazoa > Chordata > Actinopteri > Cichliformes > Pholidichthyidae > Pholidichthys > Pholidichthys leucotaenia. The sequence goes on along the minus strand of CM035840.1, from coordinate 37,005,489 downwards.
GGAGCGTGGTCGTTTAAATCCATTATTTCAACTGTGACATAATGTATTTCGAGTGGGTTTTCCAGAACAGTTTTAAGGTTGATTAAGCACACGCTGATCTCTTTACACACTTCCTCTCGATCTATTTTTCTGCTCGCATAAAGACCCCCGTCATTCTCGTTTACACTGAAAAGAGCCTCACCAGAGCCAGACATGATACGAAATCCTCGCTGCTTCATTATGTTCAAATCTATTCCCAGATCCTTCGCCATATTCCCAACAAGACTTCCCTCGTTGAGCTCTTCCGATATTGAATATCTTAACTGTGCCGAGGCTGCGCTGAGAAATAAAAGCAAAACCAAACCGCCGAGCAATGGCGATGTCTGCCGCCGTGAATCCCGTCCCCTTTGTTTCATATTGCGCAATAAAAACACAAATCCAACAGGATCCATCAGTCTCTGAGGGTCTAGACTGTTTTCTTCATCACAGCAAAAACATAGTTCCCCTGCTTTTGGAAGTACCTAAAAGAGCAAAGAAGACGACGTCTCCGTGCGCTTATTACAAGTCCATCGGCTAAATGTTGTCTGAATGTGATAGAACCAGAGTTTTGTATCCTGATCTGAGACGCTATAAGGAGTCATTCTGGCATGGCATAGTACTGCCACCGTGTGGGTGTGTGATGTAATACATTGCCTCACTTCAAACTAATCTAATAATTATGCCTTGGTGAAACTGAGAGGCATACAGTACTAATTAGTTAGTGTGTCTGTGTGTATCTGTCCGTCCGTCTGTCTGTCCGCCTCTCTGTTTCAGCTCACCAGGTCAAAATTAGATGGAACTAAAGGGTTATGTCATTGTATCGCCATATTTTCTCGACTTGTAATTTGCCAGAATTGTGAGATGAGGTTTTATTTTCAAAATAAACACAAATTTAACCCACAATTTCTGTCAATGCAGCCATGAAAAAAGGTTCTGTGATAACTATGCCTAGCCACTAGAGATTTCATTGCAACTTTTTCTTACAGCACATGACGGACCACTTCCGTGACATCACTAGGTTGGTTAGTAAGCTTAGTGCTCAAAGGTCTGCAATAGCTACTGTGGAGAGTTTTTACAAACACCAGGTTAGTGGCTGATTATTAGACCAAAACTAAAAACAGGTGTAAGGGTGGTCATTATTATATTACCCCGATTGTAGTGGTATATTTTACATGGTCAAAATGAGGAGCAATTGCCCGCTTTATTTTATAACATCTTCAACAGCTGACTGATGTCTGTACTGAAATGACAGAGCTGCCGTTAACCACAATGCTAATGTGTGCAGTTATAGCGCATATTTAAGGCGCATATATTGTATTCATATCCCCCGCATTCACCTAGTAGGAATGACGGTGCATATTCCAGAAGCTTCACGTCTTAAGGACCAAAGAGGACCTGACCCTGTGAGGACCTACGGGAGGTGTGAAGCTGGCCTTGCAGGAGAGGTGAAGCTGGAGAGAATGCCCCAGCAGGAGCCCCAGACGCTAGAGGGTCAGAGGACAATGGAGACGCCAAGGAGCCTCGGGCGCTGGATGTTTACCTAAGACTGTGGGTTGGGGGTGTGTGATTTGATGTGGGGGGTTTTGTGTCTGGTGAGACTATAAGAGCTGTGTTGGATGATTGCTCTGCCTCTTTTCCTGAGATCCTGTTCTTGTTAGAGGATGTGACCTTGCAATAAACCAACCCTGAGAAATAAACTCAGTCTCGTTTGTGAAAGTCATCCTCTACACAGTGAACTTTTATTACCTCCGCCAAGGAGGTTATGTTTTCATCGGCGTTGGTTTGTCTGTTTGTTTGTTTGTTTGTTAGCAAGATAACTCAAAAAGTTATGGACGGATTTTCATGAAATTTTCACAGATTGTCAGAAATGGGGTAGCCTACAGATGATTACATTTTGGTGGTGATCCGGATCACCGTCTGGATCCAGGAATTTTTTAAAGGATTCTTTAACATTGCGAGATAGGGCCATTTTCAATATTTGTGCATGTAAGTCTGCCAAAAATCGTCAGAACACTTGCAAAACAAAACAAAAAAATACAGGACAACATGCCCACAGGTTCTATAATATATCGAAGACTGATCCGGATAATGCAATAATTCCGGATACTATGATCCACAATATAAAAAAAAAAAAAATAGGGGACCTTTGCAATTTTCCTCATAGGAAGAGAACATATGAAGCTAAAATCACTCAACAAACACCATTATGAAGCCAAGACACTGTGGAATCTGTAGTGTGTCAACGGATTTGTTGTATCTTTAAAAGCTATGGAGCTACATCCAGAAGAAAACCGCCATTATGCGAAATGCGATTTTCCTGAATAACTACTGAACCACTAATCCTATCCATGTGAATCCAATTGCTACTCATATGTTTTCATGGTCAATGAATCTGAAAACATACACAATAAATGTAGGATTAATATTTATGATGTAAAACACTGTATGGGGGGAACTGTGGCGCTTGGCGGAGGTCTGCGCTCTCCGAGTGCTTTTCTAGTATTAATAATGAGACGGGGGGGGGGGGAGTCAGAGGGTCTGATGTTCATCAGATAAAAGGGTCTCAAGTCTGATCCTGCTGTTCTCTGATTGATTTTTTTCTCTGATAAAGTCTGTTGTCCACATATCACTGCACAGACTGTTAGCAGAGAGGTAATGAGTGCTAACGTCAGTTCTACACCTCAGCTAAACTCTTTAGGCTCAGCAGAAAGTACCTTATCAGTGGCGATTTATGCAAAATAGAACACCACTGTTTTCTATTCTTTTTAAGTGTAATAATTAGCTCATGTATGTGCAACAATTCATAAGTTAATAAACAGCTTTCTTACCTTTGATGAGGACCCCTAATATCACTGCAGTCTTTAAGATAAAAAAAAGCTATTTTTCTCCCTCTGATAAAAACTGATCATTTTAACAGGAACTTGGATTTTGCTTCCATCCAGTTAAATGGATTTATTAAAAAAAATACTTCAATTAAATCCAGTTTACCAAGAACACAAATCAGTTATTTTATTAATGTCTTACAATTCAAAGAGTAGCACACAAAAATTACAGGACTGAATATGATAATGGGAAGCTTAAAATATTTCAAGGTGAAAATCTGTGTAAAATATACAACAAATTTAAAAAAAAATGAAAAGAGTGAGAGAAAATAATTAAAACTCATTGTATTTGTCTTACAGGAGAAAAAAAAATGTCTATTACTATTTGAATGACCACAGTTTGTTTAGCTTCAGTTATCAATTCAAACATAATAAATTGTAATAGATTTGGGAAACAGGACTTCCTGTAAGGTTTTATTAATTATTTCTAGCACAATACTCATCCTCAGCCTGCTTGTAAATAAGAGGCTCAAATCATGAGTAAACACAAGTAAACAGTTTCAAAACCATTTCAGTTTGTGTCTCAGTCTGGCAAAATTTCCACGTAGGACTTTGTTATCAAAATACACCAGTGTAACTCACCTTTACTGTCACTGCAGCTGGGAAAAATGTATTGTAATAACTATGCCAGGCCAGTACAGGTAGCAATGCACCTTTGTTTACCACCCCCCCCACCCCCCCAATTCCACAGTCACCGAGGCATCAGCACCTTGGTGCTTTCATTAGAATCAAGTGTTTGTATTATGCTGCTTTGTAAGTTTAGCTCATCTAATACCAGCACCACAGTAAAGAAAAGAAATACTTGATCCAAAAACAGATTATGCCACAAATATAAACTTGGACTTACCTCCTCAGATGTCCTCCTCCTGTCAGGTAGCACCAGCGTGTTAGCATGGCTTCCAGGCACTATAGTAGATCCTATACTCATCCTGGGTCCAACTAACATGTACCGTTTGTCTCCAGATCTGTACTGGATGCTGTGACATAATGTCCCATCATAATTAGTCTCTTGCAAATATTTAGAAGTATAGTCTGTGGATTTGGAGCACTGCATTGCAATCAGCACGATGATGCTGATGATGAAAAGAACAGAAACTGATCCCAAAGTTATCATCAGGTAAAAAGTCACATTATTGTCCTCATCATCTTTTGCTGCACTTTTAACATCAGAAGCTGCAAAAGCCTCTTTGGGCTCCACAAGTTTGACAAGCACAGTAGCTGTTGCTGAGAGGGAAACGTTCCCATTGTCTTTGACCAGTATGACCAGTTTATGCTCAGCCTCGTCTGTCTCTGTGAATGAGCGAAGTGTCCTGATCTGTCCTGTATAGCGGTCCAAACCAAAGAGACTGTGGTCAGTAACTTCCTGCAGTGAAAACAGCAACCAGCCGTTATATCCTATATCAGCATCATAGGCTCTGACTTTAGTCACCAAGTGTCCCGCGTTCACGTTACGGGGAATCTCCTCCACACCTTCAGCAGAACCGTTAGAGCTGACTGGATACAGGATGATTGGAGCGTTGTCGTTCTGATCCAGAATGAACACGTTCACTGTGACGTTGCTGCTCAGAGACGGAGTTCCAGAATCTGTGGCTACAACTTGAAATTGTAAAGTTTTCAGCGTTTCAAAGTCGAAACATTTTAGTGCGGATATTTGTCCATTTTCGGCGTTTACATTTAGAAAAGATGTTACATCATTTTCTCTTAAAATGTGATAAGAAATAGCTGCATTTTCATTTAGATCATCGTCTTTTGCGCCCACTGAAAATATTGATGCCCCTGCCACGTTATTTTCTAAGAGGTAAAACTGCAGTGGGTTTTGCGTGAAGCGTGGACTGTTGTCATTCACATCTGATATCTGTATTTTAAGCGTTTTATAAGTTGAAAAGGCAGGTTGACCACAGTCAGTGGCTTTTATGGTTATTTCATAATGAGACACTTGTTCTCGATCCAAATAATTTTTAGTTACAAGTGAATATGTGTTCTGTTTATAGGATGGTTTTAATTCAAAGGGGACGTCCTTATTTATGTCTAAAATAATTTGTCCATTTACACCTGCATCTTTATCCATTACACTGATAAGTGAAATCAGCGTCCCGGGCTTGGAGTCTTCAGACACTGTGTTTGACAGGGATGTGGCTTCTATCTCAGGTGGATTATCATTTATATCTTTTATCTTTACAATCACTTTACATCTGCTTATTAATGGGGGGGATCCTTTGTCCGATGCATGCACATCCAATTTATACATTTCAGAATCCTCAAAATCTAACTCTCCTTTTAATTTAATTTCTCCATTTAAACTATCTAGTTCAAATATGTCGTAAATTTTGCGTGTTAAGGTTTTGCTCAGGCTGTACTCTATTTCTCCGTTGGTCCCTTCGTCAGGATCAATTGCACTGACTTTGGTTATAATTGTGCCAACCGATGCGTTTTCAAATATTTCTGTTTGGTACATATCTTGGCTGAATGTCGGGCGGTTGTCATTATTATCGAGAACAATAATGGAAACATTTAAAGTGCCTGATCGCGGGGGTTTCCCTCCATCTACCGCCGTTACAACTAACGAGTGATTTTTACTTTGCTCTCTGTCTAAGGACTTTTTCAGCACTAAGAATGGTATTTTATCCTCATCACTGTGAGCGATCTCGATGTCAAAATGATCGTTTGACGTTATCATGTATGTGCGGATGGAGTTTATTCCGGTGTCTGGGTCGCGCGCAGGGTGCAGTTCCAGTCGCGTCCCCTGGGATGTATGTTCAGCTATTTCAAACGTCTGTTCCTTCTCAGAAAATCGGGGCGAATGGTCATTTACATCGTTAATTTCGACTACTACATAATGTATTTCTAAAGGATTTTCAACAAGAATTTTCAGCTCTACCAGACATGCGCCACTGCCCTGACACAGCTGCTCTCTGTCGATTTTCTTCCGCACCTGTAAGGCTCCATTGTCCTGGTTTACCTCGAAAAAAGCGTCCGTAGATCCAGACACAATGCGGAAACGTCGGTCAGTCAAAGAGCTTTTGTCCAGACCAAGGTCCTTGGCAACATTTCCAACAACAGTTCCCGCTTTCATCTCCTCGGGGATGGAGTATCTTAATTCAGCCGCAGTCTGCTTTCCGAAAATCAGCAGAAAGGATAAATTGAAAACAAAGAGTCCGTGGTAATGGGGTCGGCTTCTTTTTTCCTCCCCCATCCCCGCCAAATAGCACATTTACGCACAAGAGTTGTTGTAAGGGAAATGTAAAAATCTATAACCTATCCTTTTATCTTCGCAGACATAGGAAAAGTAAAACACAGGACACCTTCGCCTCAGACTCAGAGTCTCTGTACTGCGAGGTATCAGACAAAAGCCTTTTTAGAGGAGGGTCCAGCTCCTTTAGGCCTTTCTAATGCAGCAGTGACGCCACGAGGACAATATTTTAGTCATGTCAAAATCTGTTTTTGTTAAGGAAATAAAACACGACATATATCACTTCAACCAATATAATAAAAATGAACCAGTCAAAGAAAATTAGAATAGAACTAGTGCAATTAAATATCACAGGGAAATCCCTGTGGCTTTCTTTTTGTTTGAAAACCCAGAAAGTATTTTTAGCACCACGGATAGCGACGAGCAGGTTTGATTATTTTTTCACCTGTTTTAAAATATAATCCAAAAGGGTTCATACTGTCTTCTAAATTAATTATAGAAATAATTCATTTTCTATCAGACAGTGAATAAGGTTGTTTTACCTTAACATGTTTTGGGCCACTTCATACCAGACAGCAGGGGGCGCAGTCGTCCTCTGCTGGCTGGTAAATCTGGTCAAACGGCTGATAAAAACAGCTGATTGTCACAGCAACATCACATGACCCTTCTGAGGAAGGCTGCAAGAAGTGGCCGAAACATGTTACGGTAAAAACAACCTTATTCTCCGTCTGATAGGAAAGAAATTATTTCTATAATTAATTTAGAAGACAGTATGGACAGTATGAAGGCATAACACCACCAAGCCTAAACATAAAGAACCCAATCCCCGCAAGAAATGCTGAACATATAATAAAAAGAGCACGGAAGGACGATAAAAGAATGGATACGGTACATCGTCCACAAGTTGCATTGACATGGAGCTAACCAAATTAATGGAGCAGTTTCAGCATGATTTTCCATTGGATGAAAATAACAAGAAAAAGCTACAACAATATCTGAAGGAACAATATGAAAAAGAATTTAGAAAAACGAAACAATGTCAAACCCGGAAACTGGAAGCACTCAGAACGAAAGGAAAAGAAGGGAATTTAGACAAGGACAACATAACACACAGGAAATGGGTATGCAATTTGTCAAACCAGAAACTTACACAATCTGAGACAAACATCCTAGCCCGTGGCATGAACTGTGCCATCATCCTAAACAAAATACTGTTTGAGGACTTCGTATTAGCAGCGGAGTGAGCGTGTACACAACAGAAGATCAAGGACAGAAATCACAGCTCCATAATGAGGTTGCAGGCATACTCAAAGCAGCCAAAATATGACACCCCAACACCACAAGAGAAGAAACAAAGGCCATACAAATGCTAGCAAAGGACAAGAATATCACAATCCTCCCAGCTGACAAAGGCAGAACCACTGTCATCATGGATACAAATAAATACACTAAACAGATGGAGGAATTATTAAATGACACCAATACATATGAAGTACTTAAAAAAGAATAAAACAGAAAACAAGACTAAAGACATTACTCAAACCACTCTTGGATGGAAACAAGCTCAACAAGGATTCCTACAATCATCTAATTCCAACAGCAAGCATCATGCACCTTATATATGACACACCGAAGATCCACAAACCAGGCACCCCATTATAATCAATTGTGGACAGCATAGGATCAATAACCTACAATCTGTCAGAGGCACTAGTTGAAATAATTAAGCCTTGTCTTGGACTCACAGATCATCACTGCAAGAATGCCAAACAATTAGTGCAAGACCTAAAACACAAAAAGATACAAGCAGATGAAATATTAGTATCACATGACATCATATCCCTGTTTACAAAAACACCGGTCACAGTCACTCTACACACTGCTGAAAACCGTCTCAGACATGACAAAACCCTACACAACAACACAGAATTGACAGTAGAAGACATCATGAAGCTGCTACATTTTGTTGCCACCTCCACCTACTTTCAATTCAGAGGAACCATTTACAGACAGAAAGAGAGCTTCACCATGGGAGATCCACTCTCAGCAATCATGAGCATTTTTTTCATGGAGGACCTAGAGACGAGAGCCATACAAACAGCACCAGCATCATGCAAAATAACCTTATGGAAACGGTACATGGACGACATCCTGGAAATAATCAACAAGGGACAAATAACCACACTTACTGAACATTTAAACCAGATGGACAGCACGGGAAAGATTAAATTCACCCATGAAGAAAAAACCAACAAATCCATATCTTTTCTGGACATGAAAATCCCCCACACAGACAACGGCGGCATCGACATCAAAATATACAGGAAACCGACACACACTGATCAGTATTTGTTATGGACTTCAGAACACCCCACAGCCCACAAACTCTCCGTTATCAGAACATTATACAACCGGACCAACATCATTACTAATCCACAGGATAAAGAGGAGGAAGAGGGACACATGATGAAGGCTCTGAAAAACTGTCACTACCCCAAGTGGGCCATAGAGAGGGGAAGGAAGCAAGTGGAGATGAAATTCATAAAACGGAGAGAAGGCAGGACCAGACAAAAAGTTAACGACATAGGAACAGTCACACTACCATACCTGAGAGGCATCACTGAAAGAATACAAAGGACAATGAAAAAATACCACACCAACAACTCAGTAAAACCACATACCACTTTGAGGCAACTCTTGGTTCATCCCAAAGACATAATACCCACAGAAAACAAAAGTAATGTCACCTATGAAATACTATGCCGATCATGCAACAAAACCTACATAGGAGAAATGGGAACAACCTTTGGAACAAGAAAAAAGGAACACAGGAAAGAATGTGAAAAAGAGACAATAGCAAGGTACACACCAGCACAAAAAGCAACAGCTGAACAACAGAACTTGAAATCTGCCCATTGCAAAAGAGAAAATCATATCATGGACTGGGAAGAGGCAAATGTCATCCACACAGAAAGCAACAAATACCACCGTTGGATCAGGGAAGCCATTGAGATCAGAAAACAGACCCCAAGAACCATCAACAGGGATGAGGGATCCTAGACCCTGTCCCACACCTGAGATGCTGTCCTCCACAGGATACCAGACAGCAGGGGGTATAGTCGTCCTCTGCTGCTTAACTCAGGCGAATGAGCTAAGCAAGTGCATAAGTGTGTATATATACAGTGGGGAAAAAAAAGTATTTAGTCAGCCACCAATTGTGCAAGTTCTCCCACTTAAAAGATGAGAGAGGTCTCCAATTGAGAGAGGTCTCCAATTTTCATCACCTCAACTATGAGAGACAAAATGAGAAGAAAAAAAAAATCCAGAAAATCACATTGAAGGATTTTTAATGAATTAATTGGTAAATTCCTCGGTAAAATAAGTATTTGGTCAATAACAAAAGTTCATCTCAATACTTTGTTATATACCCTTTGTTGACAATGACAGAGGTCAAACGTTTTCTGTAAGTCTTCAAAAGGTTTTCACACACTGTTGCTGGTATTTTGGCCCATTCCTCCATGCAGATCTCCTCTAGAGCAGTGATGTTTTGGGGCTGTCGCAGGCAACACAGACTTTCAACTCCCTCCAAGGATTTTCTATGGAGTTGAGATCTGGAGTCTGGCTAGGCCACTCCAGAACCTTGAAATGCTTCTTACGAAGCCACTCCTTTGTTGCCCGGGCAGTGTGTTTGGGATCATTGTCATGCTGAAAGACCCAGCCATGTTTCATCTTCAATGCCCTTGCTGATGGAAGGAGGTTTTCACTCAAAATCTCACGATACGTGGCCCCATTCATTCTTTCCTTTATACGGATCAGTCGTCCTGATCCCTTTGCAGAAAAACAGCCCCAAAGTATGATGTTTTCACCCCCATGCTTCACAGTAGGTATGGTGTTCTTTCTCCTCCAAACACGACAAGTTGAGTTTTTACCAAAAAGTTCTATTTTGGTTTCATCTGACCATATGACATTCTCCCAATCCTCTTCTGGATCATCCAAATGCTCTCTAGCAAACTTCAGACAGGCCTGGACATGTACTGGCTTAAGCAGGGGGACACGTCTGGCACTGCAGGATTTGAGTCCCTGGCGGCGTAGTGTGTTACTGATGTAGCCTTTGTTACTTTGGTCCCAGCTCTCTGCAGGTCATTCACTAGGTCCCCCCGTGTGGTTCTGGGATTTTTGCTCACCGTTCTCATGGTCATTTTGACCCCACGGGGTGAGATCTTGCGTGGAGCCTCAGATCGAGGGAGATTATCAGTGGTCTTGTATGTCTTCCATTTTCTAATAATTGCTCCCACAGTTGATTTCTTCACACCAAGCTGCTTACCTATTGCAGATTCAGTCTCCCCTTGGTGCAGGTCTACAATTTTGTTTCTGGTGTCCTTTGACAGCTCTTTGGTCTTGGCCATAGTGGAGTTTGGAGTCTGACTGTTTGAGGTTGTCGACAGGTGTCTTTTATATTGATAATGAGTTCAAACAGGTGCCATTAATACAGGTAACGAGTGGAGGACAGAGGAGCCTCTTAAAGAAGAAGTTACAGGTCTGTGAGAGCCAGAAATCTTGCTTATTTGTAGGTGACCAAATACTTATTTTATCAAGGAATTTACCAATTAATTCATTAAAAATCCTTCAATGTGATTTTCTGGATTTTTTTTTCTCATTTTGTTTCTCATAGTTGAGGTATACCTATGATGACAATTGGAGACCTCTCTCATCTTTTAAGTGGGAGAACTTGCACAATTGGTGGCTGACTAAATACTTTTTTGCCCCACTGTGTATATATATATATATATATATATACTGTATATATATATATATACACACACACAAGGGGGGGGGGGGCTGAAAAAATTATAGGCTGAAAAGTTCATAGGTCATATTTCACCAAATGTGGTTTATTTTTCAACTGCAGGGATCCAAGCGCTGCAACACCGATGGAAGCAGTGTGTGGACCGAAGGTTGAAAAATCAACCACATTTAGTCAAATTTGACCACTATGAACTTTTCAGCCTTTGAACTTTCCAGGTCCCCCCCCCCCCTTGTGCATATATATAGTAAAGATGGCATATTTTGATTTTTTGATTTGATTTTGTATACTTTATTGATCCCCAGAGGGGAAATTGAGGGCATCCACCTGGATGGATGAAACAGCCACGGTACGGCGCTATCCCTTTATCATTCACACACACATTCACACCTAGGGCCACTTTAGAGTCTCCAGTTAACCTAACCTGCATGTTTTTGGCCTGTGGGAGGAAACCGGAGAACTCCCAGAGTAAACCCACGCAGACACGGAGAGAACATGCAAACTCCACACAGATCACTGTTGGTCATGGGCTGGGATCAAACCCAGGATCCCATGGCCAAGGGTGAGTTGCTGTGCTGCCACAGTGCTAACCACTGCACCACCGCACTGCCCCATATATTGCTCTCAACAATTTTTTCACATCATTGAAATGATAAACAAGCCCAAAGATCTGAAATGATATAATGCACAGTATGTCTTGTTTATCAGTCTTATTTCTCCAGATGACCTCCTCCTGTAATTGGGATAGTTACCTGTTACAATTATGTCTCATTTGCTTCCCACATATTTGCATAAACAATACAGTATTTTACTGTCAACGAACTAAGTTTAGTGATTCAGTGTCACAGGAATTAAGGTAAACTCATCTATACACAGTTCATTATCCTCAGCAGAGTAATTCTTCCTGAGCCTCGCTCTGGATAATTACAAACTACAGATGGTGACTCAAGTTTAATAGGAGCACAGATACTGATTTAAAGCAAACATTTAAACAGTCTCTACAGTCAGTCAAACTGACACAATTTCAGAACTATAAACAGCACCTATACCATGACGTCAAACCACAAAAAAGTGTCAAAAATTTTCTTATATGAGTAAGTAATTGAAATACATTTACCTCCTCAGATGTCCTCCTCCTGTCAGGTAGCACTAGTGTGTTAGCATGGCTTCCAGGTACTATAGTAGATCCTATACTCATCCTGGGTCCAACTAACATGTACCGTTTGTCTCCAGATCTGTACTGGATGCTGTGACACAGTGTCCCATCATAATTAGTCTCTTGTAGATATTTAGAAGTATAGTCTGTGGATTTGGAGCACTGCATTGCGATCAGCACGATGATACTGATGATGAAAAGAACAGAAACTGATCCCAAAGTTATTATCAGGTAAAAAGTCACATTATTGTCCTCATCATCTTTTGCTGCACTTTTAACATCAGAAGCTGCAAAAGCCTCTTTGGGCTCCACAAGTTTGACGAGCACAGTAGCTGTTGCTGAGAGGGAAACATTCCCATTGTCTTTGACCAGTATGACCAGTTTATGCTCAACCTCGTCTGTCTCTGTGAATGAGCGAAGTGTCCTGATCTGTCCTGTATAGCGGTCCAAACCAAAGAGACTGTGGTCAGTAACTTCCTGCAGTGAAAACAGCAACCAGCCGTTATATCCTATATCAGCGTCATAGGCTCTGACTTTAGTCACCAAGTGTCCTGCGTTCACGTTGCGGGGAATCTCCTCCACACCTTCAGCAGAACCGTTAGAGCTGACTGGATACAGGATGACTGGAGCGTTGTCGTTCTGATCCAGAATGAACACGTTCACTGTGACATTGCTGCTCAGAGACGGAGTTCCAGAATCTGTGGCTACAACTTGGAAGTGGAAAGTCTTCAGAGTTTCAAAGTCAAAACTTTTTAGTGCGGATATTTGTCCATTTTCAGAGTTTATGTTTAGGAAAGAAGTGACATCATTCTGTCTAATAATGTTATATGAAAGAGCAGCATTTTCATTCAGATCTCTGTCCCTTGCACTTACAGAAAATATTGACGCTCCAGCAACATTATTTTCTACCACATAGAACTGGAATGGGCTTTGAGGAAATTGCGGGCCGTTATCGTTAATGTCTGTTATTTGAATGCTAAGAGTTTTGAAAGTCGACAAGGGCGGCTCTCCGGTATCAGTGGCTTTAATTATCACTTCATAATGTGACACCTCCTCTCTATCCAGAAGCCCCTTGGTCACAAGAGAATATGTGTTCCCCTTATAGGAGGGGTTCAATTCAAAGGGAATGTCATCATTTATACTTGTAATTGTTTTTCCATTTACTCCAGAGTCTTTATCTGTTACACCAAGTAGTGCAATAATTGTGCCCGGCTTTGAATCTTCCGCCACTGCATTTGACAGTGATGTGACGTCTATTTCCGGCGGATTATCGTTCACATCCTTTACTTTCACAACAACTCTGCACTTAGTTGTTAATGGGTGCATTCCCAGATCTGATGCCTGAACATCTAGTTTATAAATTTCAGTATCCTCGAAGTCCAGCGGTCCTTTGAGTCTAATTTGTCCACTTAAACGATCTAGTTCAAATGTTTCATAAACTTTACGTGCTAATGTCCTGCTCAGGCTGTACTCTATCTCTCCGTTTGTTCCTTCATCTCGATCAGTTGCACTCACTCTCGTTACTGTGGTGCCAATCGGTGCATTTTCAAATATTTCTACATGGTAAATATCCTGACTAAATTTCGGGCTATTATCATTTGTATCGAGAACAATAATGGAAACATTTAAAGAGCCCGATCGTGGGGGTTTGCCTCCATCTACCGCTGTTACAATTAATGAGTGATTAACCCTTTGTTCTCTGTCTAAGGGCTTCTTCAACACTAAGAATGGTATTCTATCCTCGTCGGTTTGTGCGACCTCTATGTCAAAATGATCGTTTGATGTTACCGTATATGTGCGGATGGAGTTTATTCCAGCATCGGAATCACGGGCAGCATGCAGTTCTAGTCGCGTCCCCTGAGATGTATGTTCAGCTATTTCAAATGTCTGCTTCGTCTCGGAAAATCTGGGTGAATTATCATTTACATCACTGATTTCAACAACCACATAATGTATTTCTAAAGGATTTTCAACAAGAATTTTCAGCTCTACTAGACATGCGCCACTGCCCTGACACAGCTCCTCTCTGTCGATTTTCTTCCGCACCCGTAAGGCTCCATTGTCCTGGTTTACCTCGAAAAAAGCGTCCGTAGATCCAGACACAATCCGGAAACGTCGGTCAGTCAAAGAGCTTTTGTCCAGACCAAGGTCCTTGGCAACATTTCCAACAACAGTTCCCTCTTTCATCTCCTCGGGGACGGAGTATCTTAATTCAGCCACAGTCTGCTTTCCGAAAATCAGCAGAAACGTTAGAAAGAAAGCAAAGAATCCGTGGATACGGGATCGCCTTTGTTTTTGCTCCCCCATACTGGTCAAACACATTTACGCACAAGAATCGTAACAGAAATATAAAAATCTATAAAATATCCTTTTATCACAGCAGACATTAGGAAACACGGGCACCTTCACCTCTGACTCAGTCTCTGTACTGCGAGGTATCAAACAAAAGCCTTTTTAGAGGAGGGTCCCGGTCCTTTAAGGCATTTCTAATGTAACAGTGACGCCAAGAGGACAATATTTTAATCATGTTAATGTCTGTATTTTGTTGAGGAAATAAAACATGAACTATCATAACCCCTGGACACAAATTCACTTACATAAGAAATCTAAAAGGGGACTAGTCGGTGAAATTATATGCTCAATAAATATCAGGGAAAAGCAAAATTTATATCATTTTCCACTTTTTTCTTTTGTGATTGTCTGAAAACAGTGATTTCAGAACCATGGATAGCAAAATTCGGCCGCTCGCTATTATCTTCTTATACTCTTAACCACATTCAGTCTATGTAAGATCATTTTAAAATATCCGGGTGTCAGATAAACTTTCAGAAAGAATTTTTTTTTATTAAAAACACTGGACTGAACTGGTGTGTTGTTTTTGTTAACAACAAACCTTTCGAGACCAAGACGTGCACATTTTGGACACAGAAGAGGGGTGGTTTGAAAGAGGTGTTAAGGAAGCCATCTTTGTTAAAGTGGAACGGTTTAATTCCTTAACAGAGGAGGAGGACTAAGGTATCATCTGTCGTCCGCTTACAATGCCGTGTTAAAAACCATTCCTCGACACTTTATGGACAAATGAACTTGCTCCGAGTCTCAGGTTTAAAGGAGGAGCACTGTTTTTTTTCCCCCTCCTCCTTTTCTCTTCTTTGGTTGCATACCATGGACTATATTCTTTTTTTTTTTTTTTTTTAAACTACAGTTCTCACAAGTCATGTGACTTCCTTGCAGGTTATTTATTGGCCAGAGACACTTTCTGCTACAGTCTGACGACTGATGATGGTGTTCGGATGAACGTTGAAACGTCTTGTATCTTAATTAGTTTTTAGTCCAGTGTTTTTAATTAAAAAAAAAAAATCTTTTTGAAAGTTTATCGTAACCACATTGTTGTTATTAACCATCAGCCTTGTTTAGTAGTTGTAAATGTTGACATTGATCAGCAACAATCACTATATGTTATGTTCAGAACTGTCATATAAACGTTATTATAGTTACTGCCAAATTGTAGTTTTAGCACTAATAATGACTTTGAGAGAAATGCAGCTATGTTCTAGTGAAAGTTAGAAATTACAGACCCAAGCAATTAAAGAATAACAATTGTCTTAACATGGCCCCAAACAACGTTTCTCAAACAACGTTTCATGTCATTTAAACAGCAAGCAAACCTAAAGAACTGAAGTGATATAATGCTCTTATTACATTTTAGTCTTACTTCTTCAGTTAGGCTTCTGGTGTAGTTTAACTACCTGCTGCAATGGTGCCATATAGCACATGTTCCTGCACTCAATGCTGTATTTCAATGTAAACAAATTAAGTGTAATGACTAAATTAGTCAGAAATCAAACTCAGACAAAGGTATCCACAAGCCACTGCCTTCAGTGGGGTATTTCTTCCATGACTAAAAAATCATAAGTTGGTCTGGTTTCTGAGTCAAGTTTTCCAGGCATAAAATGCATTGATTAAAAAAAGAGAAAAAAAAACACTGGGCATTTAGGCAGTATCCACAGTCATTCGAAAATGTGATTTCAACACTGCAAACAGTTTTATCTCAGTGGAATCAATCAGTCTCCCAATCAGTTAATGATGTGACAAAGCTTCTCCTTTGTAATTAATAGTTTAAAGGACATTTACCACTTCAGCTGTCCTCCTATTAATATGTACTCAAGTTTATATGGTATAAAGTGTATTGATGGACGAAAAAAAATTAAAACGGTAAGCACATTTTTAATACATGTTATGACAAAGCTTTTCTTATGGAAGTAATAAATTAAAAATACATTTACCTCCTCAGATGCCCTCCTCCTGTCAGGTAGCACTAGTGTGTTAGCATGGCTTCCAGGTACAATAGTAGATCCTATACTCATCCTGGGTCCAACTAACATGTACCGTTTGTCTCCAGATCTGTACTGGATGCTGTGACACAGTGTCCCATCATAATTAGTCTCTTGTAGATATTTAGAAGTATAGTCTGTGGATTTGGAGCACTGCATTGCAATCAGCACAATGATGCTGATGATGAAAAGAACAGAAACTGATCCCAAAGTGATCATCAGGTAAAAAGTCACATTATTGTCCTCGTCATCTTTTGCTGCACTTTTAACATCAGAAGCTGCAAAAGCCTCTTTGGGCTCTACAAGTTTGACGAGCACAGTAGCTGTTGCTGAGAGGGAAACGTTCCCATTGTCTTTGACCAGTATGACCAGTTTATGCTCAGCCTCGTCTGTCTCTGTGAATGAACGAAGTGTCCTGATCTGTCCTGTATAGCGGTCCAAACCAAAGAGACTGTGGTCAGTAACTTCCTGCAGTGAAAACAGCAACCAGCCGTTATATCCTATATCAGCGTCATAGGCTCTGACTTTAGTCACCAAGTGTCCCGCGTTCACGTTGCGGGGAATCTCCTCCACACCTTCAGCAGAACCGTTAGAGCTGACTGGATACAGGATGACTGGAGCGTTGTCATTCTGATCCAGAATGAACACGTTCACTGTGACGTTGCTGCTCAGAGACGGAGTTCCAGAATCTGTGGCTACAACTTGGAAGTGGAAAGTTTTCAGGGTTTCAAAGTCAAAACTTTTCAGTGCAGATATTTGGCCGTTTTCAGAATTGACATTTAGGAATGAGGTTACATCATTTTCACTGCCTGCTCTTAGAATATGATATGAAATAGCTGCATTTTCATTCACATCGTTGTCGATTGCACTGACTGAAAATATCCACGCCCCAGCAATATTGTTCTCTGAAAGGTAAAACTGTAACGGATTTTCTGCAAATCGTGGACTGTTGTCGTTAACGTCTGCTATCTGAATATTTAGAGTTTTAAAGCTAGATAAGGGTGGGTCACCACAGTCTACGGCCTTTATTGTTATGTCATACTGTGGCACCTGTTCTCGATCCAAAAACTCTTTAGTAACTATAGAATATATGTTCTCTTTATAGGAGGGTTTCAATTCAAAAGGTCCACTTTCAGTTATGTGTGAAATGATTTTTCCATTAGCACCAGAATCTGCGTCTGTGACACTTATCAGTGAAATAACTGTGCCGGGTTTTGAATCTTCAGACATCGTGTTTGAGAGAGTTGTGATTTCAATTTCTGGCGCGTTATCATTCACATCTCTTATCTTAATGATTACTCTACACCTGCCTATTAACGGAGGTTGTCCTTTGTCTGAAGCTTCAACGTCTAATTTATAAACCTCTGATTCTTCACAATCCAGCCCTGCTTTCAGTATAATTTCTCCACTTAGACTGTCCAGGTCAAATTTTTCGTAAACTTTACGTGGCAGTGTTTTGCTAAGGCTGTACTCCAATTCCCCGTTTGTCCCCTGATCTGGATCAATTGCAGCCACTCTTCCAACAGTCGTACCAATCAAGACGTTTTCTTTTATTTCAAACTGATAAACCTCCTGACTGAATGTTGGGCGATTATCATTGCTGTCAAGAACAGTAATTGAAACATTTAACCTTCCTGATCGTGGGGGTTTACCTCCATCAGTTGCTGTTAAAATTAACAAGTGTTTATCCTTTTGTTCTCTGTCTAGGGACTTCTTCAGCACTAAGAACGGGATTTTCTCTTCATCACTTGGACTGAAATCGATATCAAAATGATCATTTGATGTTAATTTATATGATCGGACAGAGTTTATTCCAGCATCGGGGTCGCGGGCGGCGTGCAACTGGAATCGTGTTCCCGGAGATGAATGCTCGGCTATTTCAAACGTCTGCTCCTCTTCAGAGAAGCTGGGGCTGTGGTCGTTCACATCGGTAATTTCTACAACGATATGATGCATCTCTAAAGGGGTTTCAACAAGGATTTTTAGCTCTATGAGGCACGCCCCGCTCCCGTGGCACAGCGCCTCTCTGTCGATTTTTTCACGGACTTGTAACGCACCATTTTCCGGGTTTACCTCGAAGTAAGCATCCTTAGATCCAGACGCAACACGGAACCGTCGGTCACTCAAAGACGTTTTATCCAGACCAAGATCCTTGGCAACGTTTCCAACAATTGTCCCCTTTTTCACCTCCTCTGGGATAGAGTACCTTAGTTCAGCCAAACCTTGCCCCCCGAAAAGCAGCAGCACCCAAAGAAAAGCACACCAGCAGCGGCCAGTCCTTCTCGGTCTTCTTTCCTTCCCCATCGTTGTTATAAACCCAAACCCCTGACTGTGGTTAAATTTAATTAATTTAATTTAATTTTAAACCGCTGACCTGGGTTCTTTTTGTAACAACGAATATTTTAGACGAGCTCTCCTCCGATCCGCCTTCTCACTTGAATTGCGCCTTTATGTGAAAAGGCGAACAGATTTTTTTTTTTTTAAATAGGAGGGAATTTGTTTTTTAAATGACTTCTTATGTTATACTGACGCCAAGAGGACGACATTAGCTTACGGCGTACTGTCACAGTTATCAATCCTCAAATAATACAAATAATTTTATAATCAACAAATTACTGAGAAGTCAGGACACAAGCAAATATTTAGACATAATGGATGTGTGTTGCAGCTTATTAAATTATCCCATAATGTCATATCCCGAGCGCTTTGTCCGCGCTCGGGTTATTCCTCATCCCTGTCAGCTTTTGACAGCTGGTGTCGTCACACGGGTTTCCCGGGCTCTGATTGGCCAGACGCTCGGGAGCTCTCAGCTGTCAGAACCTGGGCAGCTGTGCCGAGTTTCCAATCATGAGCAGCTGGCTTTAAATGTCAGTGCGAGTGAACTGGACGGCGCGGCTGTCTCGTCAGAAGTCCTATGACTTTCCCCTGTCTCCTTACCACATGCTCCCTGGGTTCCTCGACGTATCCCGCTGCATGTAAGTGATTTATTTGGAACTGTCTTCTCCCTCGCTGACGTTCCTTCCTAACTACGGCAGACGAGAGCTCCTCGTCACTGCCATAACTCTCTTTTGTGAATTTATGTTGTGTTGTGTAACGAAGCCTGCGTGGCAAAGTTATGTTGTACACCTAAGTCCTGTGCTTTATAAATAAAGGAACTGAACTGCAACTTACTGAACTGAGGCGTCTTATGCTGGCTCGTGAGGGCCAGCCGTGACACATAACAAAGTGAATCTCACTCTATTTATTCAGTATAATTCCTTTAAATAAATGCTAGAATTCCCTCATGTATCGGTATAACACCATTTCAGTAAACAGGACAGTGCAACATTAAAGCCAGCACAATTCAGTGCCATGGACAGCACTAATTGCCTTTTACAAAAACTGTGATACTTTATTCAAGCTTTCCTGAAGCGTTTCTGAATTATCTGCTTTCTTACAATGCACTAAATAGACAGAGAACTTAGAACAAGCTGTGGGCTAGATTTCATATGAACTTTCCTTGAGCACTTATTATGAAACTACAAAAATGCAGTCGTTGTATGTTTGCTATACCAGCCTGAGATGCAATCAGTAACCACAGACCAATGAATAACAAGGCTGTACTGGCAGCATTAAAAGCTGTCCAGCCTATTTGAGCCAGTACTGACACACTCATCCTAAAAGCCTGGGCCAAGTCACAATCACAGTAAAATTAGATAAAATGTGTTTATGAGCATTACATGTTTGTTTTTAATCAGCAACAATGCTGTTTTTTTCGATATTATTTCAAACAAACAAACAAACAAAAAAAATACACCGGAATATTTTTAAAGGAATGTCTTACCTCCTCAGATGTCCTCCTCCTGTCAGGTAGCACCAGTGTGTTAGCATGGCTTCCAGGTACTATAGTAGATCCTATACTCATCCTGGGTCCAACTAACATGTACCGTTTGTCTCCAGATCTGTACTGGATGCTGTGACACAGTGTCCCATCATAATTAGTCTCCTGTAGATATTTAGAAGTATAGTCTGTGGATTTGGAGCACTGCATTGCGATCAGCACAATGATGCTGATGATGAAAAGAACAGAAACTGATCCCAAAGTGATCATCAGGTAAAAAGTCACATTATTGTCCTCATCATCTTTTGCTGCACTTTTAACATCAGAAGCTGCAAAAGCCTCTTTGGGCTCTACAAGTTTGACGAGTACAGTAGCTGTTGCTGAGAGGGAAATGTTCCCATTGTCTTTGACCAGTATGACCAGTTTATGCTCAGCCTCATCTGTCTCTGTGAATGAGCGAAGTGTTCTGATCTGTCCTGTATAGCGGTCCAAACCAAAGAGACTGTGGTCAGTAACTTCCTGCAGTGAAAACAGCAGCCAGCCATTATATCCTATATCAGCATCATAGGCTCTGACTTTAGTCACCAAGTGTCCCGCGTTCACGTTGCGGGGAATCTCCTCCACACCTTCAGCAGAACCGTTAGAGCTGACTGGATACAGGATGACTGGAGCGTTGTCGTTCTGATCCAGAATGAACACGTTCACTGTGACGTTGCTGCTCAGAGACGGAGTTCCAGAATCTGTGGCTACAACTTGGAACTGGAACGTTTTCAGCGTTTCAAAGTCGAAACTTTTAAGCGCCGTGATGTGCCCATTTTCAGAGTTCACATTTAGGAAAGAGAGCACGTCGTTTAGACCCCCTTCTCTCACAATATGATATGAAATAGCTGCGTTGTCATTTACATCTTTATCTGATGCGCTAACAGAGAATATTGACTGTCCTGGAATGTTATTTTCTGAGAGGTAAAACTGCAAAGGATTCTGGAAAAACTGGGGTTTGTTATCATTCACATCTGATATTTGAATGCTGAATGTTTTCAAGGTAGAAAGCGGAGGATCACCACAATCCGTGGCTTTTATTGTCACTTCATATTGAGCTACCTCTTCTCTGTCTAATGGACTCTTAGTGATGACTGAATATATGTTCTCCTTAAATGAGGGCTTTAATTCAAAAGGCACATCCGAGATGATGCTTGTAATTATTTTTCCATTAACTCCAGAATCTTTATCTGTTACACTAAGCAGGGAAATAACAGTGCCTGGCTTTGAATCTTCAGATACTGTATTTGATAATGATGTCACTTCTATTTCTGGTGGATTATCGTTGACGTCTATGATCTTTATAATAACTCTACACTCACCAGTCAGTGGAGGTGTCGCTTTATCTGATGCCTCAATGTCAAGTTTATAAATGTTGTTTTCTTCATAGTCCACTGGGCCTTTTACTCTTATCTCACCGGTTAATTTATGCAACTCAAAAAGGTCATACACAGTTCTCCGTAAGGTTTTTGCCAGGCTGTATTCAATTTCTCCATTGGTGCCTTCATCTGGATCGGTCGCATTCATTTTAAATATTAAAGCGCCAAGTTGAACGTTTTCTTCTATTGTAATTTGGTAGACATCTTGTGTAAATGTGGGGCGGTTGTCATTAATATCTAGAACAATCACGGACACATTCAACGTCCCTGATCTCGGAGGTTTTCCTCCATCCACTGCTGTAACTACTAGGGAATGGTTTTGTCTTTGTTCTCTGTCTAGCGACTTTTTTAACACTAAAAACGGGATTTTGTCTTCATCACTTGGGCGGATGTCAATTTCAAAATGATCGTTTGCGGTTAACGTGTAGGTACGAATGGAATTAATACCAGCATCGGGATCGCGAGCGGCGTGCAGCTGAAATTTCCTCCCTGGCAGCGTGTGTTCGGCTATTTCAAACCTCTGCTGGCTTTCAGGAAACGCAGGAGAGTGATCATTCACGTCAGTTATTTCGACCGCAACGTAGTGCATTTCCAAAGGGTTTTCCACGAGAATTTTAAGCTCCATTAGACACGCACCGCTTCCCTGGCAGAGCCTCTCCCTGTCGATTTTCTGGTGGACATACAGAGCCCCATTGTCCTGGTTCACCGCGAAAAAGGCGTCCTTTGATCCAGACACAACTCGAAAACGCCGATCACTCAACGATGTGATGTCAAGCCCCAGATCCTTTGCAACATTTCCGACAACAGTTCCTTCTTTCACCTCCTCGGGAACGGAATATCTGATTTGAGCAAACGCCTGTTTTCCGATGAGCAGCTGCACGGCCAAATAAAACGCCAACAAACAGCACTTCCTCTGGGGAGCTTTGGTGGTCATCTCCATCCTTTTCAGACAATATATACACACACAGACAAGGCCGCTTCGTCCAGAAGAATGACAATTATGTGCAACCTACCGAAAGCTGCATATTTGAAATACACACCGGGTCAAACGACTGGTGCGCCTGATCCAACTACTTCATGCACACCGTTGAAGAGGAGACAAAAGCCTGCGACATGGGAGGGACTGAAGGGGATATTAGTACGATGTAATAGTGACACCCAGAGGCAACTACAAAGCAAATAGTACTAAGTTTATCATAAAACTAAATGCACCTATTTGAAAAAAATTATCAAACTTGTCATGTAACAGTATTTCACTTTTATACAGCCATGGAATATGAGGAACTAGGCTGAGTAATGCATAAAATGGTATGTTATATGACAGCAGTAGGCTCTACTCTGCTTGATCAGTCTTTAAATTACTGGCAGACGCACTGAAACATGTTCAGACTTGACTTTTAATTATAGAAATATATTTTTAGTAATGTTATTCCACACTTGTCTATAGTCGACCATTTCATAATCGGGATGGTCTAATTACTTGATACAATTATGCCATGCTTCCCACATATTTCCACAAGCAATATCACATTTCACTGTAAATGGTAGCCTTAGGGATATGGACTGGTGACTGGAGGGTCACCTGTTCAATCCCTGGACCCGCAGGATTAGATCTGGGTGGGACAGATAACGTAGCAGTGTTTGTCCCACCCTCCTTAACCCCACTGTGGTGCCCCTGAGCAAGGCCCTTAACCCCAGCGGCTCCAGTGGAGCTGCCCAGTGGCCACAGGTCAGTCTGTGGTTGTACTGGGCAGCTTCCAGGTGTGAATGTGTAACCGTGAGTGAGAACAAGGCATCCTTGAAAAAAAGAGTTCGTCTCTCAGTGGAACTACCCTGTATAAACAAAGGGTGAATAAAATAAAATAAATAAAATATATCTGATGACCCAGAAATGACACACAGCCAAAGCTATACACAATTCAGTGTCCTCAGCAGAATGAATCTGCCTGTGCATTTGTTTTAGATAAAGAAAAAACAAACCATTAAAGTAATTTTCAGTGTAAGGTGATTCAGGTTTAAGGGACATACAGGATAATAATTTTAAAAAGAGAAAATTTAAGCAGTCTTCCGGCATTTCGTTTCAGCACTCTGGACAGGTCCATATTATCCCAGTGGCGAGCACAGGAAAAAACTAGAAAAGCACTCGGAGAGCGCAGACCTCCGCCAAGAGCAACAGTCCCCCCCAGTACTGTGATTTATACCATAAATATTCTACACTAATTTTGTTATTGTTCTTTCCCTGTATCATGTGTTTCTGTATGTCATATGATTGGTCAAGAAAACAAAAAAAAAAAGTTATTTGAACTACACAAATACAATTTATTTAATTTAACAAGAGATACAACATGTACAAGTCTTTAGTTGGAGAACACATTCATGAAATTTATTCCTAATAATAAGTTCTGGATATTGAAAAGCTACCATTAACATAATTTTTCTAACTTCGTTTCTTTCCAGGAAATTAAAAATATGCACATATACGTAGTGTAGAATAGAACAATATTAACTCCAATCTTCTTTAAAAAAAAAAAAAAAACATAACCTCCTGGCGGAGGTAATAAGAAAAAATCAATAAAATAAAACTAAGCTCGAAGAGCTTCAATAGCATCTGGGGATAGCCCCTCATCCTGTCTATGCTGCCGTGTTCTGTCTCTGTCTTTAGCACGGCGAGAAGCAGCAGCCTGTGGGCTCTCATTCAATGTATGCTGCATTTTAGCGGCTCTGTCACAAGCTCGATGAGCTTCAATATGTAGTTCAGTGCTTCCTGCTGGCGGAAGCCCTGAACTACACATTACCTCCGGGCCCTATCTCACAATGTTAAAGAATCCTTTAAAAAATTCCTGGATCCAGACGGTGATCCGGATCATCCCCAAAATTTAATCAGTTCTTCCTTGTACCATTTCCAACAACAGCTGAAAGTTTCATCGAAATCCGTCCAAAACTTTTTGAGTTATCTTGCTAACCAACAGACAGACAGACAGACAGACAGACAGACAAACGCCGGCAAAAACATAACCTCCTGGCCTGCGGCCTGGCGGAGGTAAAAATGAATTTACATTGTGATAAAGCTTTTTATGTAAATAATAAATTAAAATAGATTTACCTCTTCAGATGTCCTCCTCCTGTCAGGCAACACCAGTGTGTTAGCATGGCTTCCAGGTACTATAGTAGATCCTATACTCATCCTGGGTCCAACTAACATGTACCGTTTGTCTCCAGATCTGTACTGGATGCTGTGACACAGTGTCCCATCATAATTAGTCTCTTGCAGATATTTAGAAGTATAGTCTGTGGATTTGGAGCACTGCATTGCGATCAGCACGATGATGCTGATGATGAAAAGAACAGAAACTGATCCCAAAGTTATCATCAGGTAAAAAGTCACATTATTGTCCTCATCATCTTTTGCTGCACTTTTAACATCAGAAGCTGCAAAAGCCTCTTTGGGCTCCACAAGTTTGACAAGCACAGTAGCTGTTGCTGAGAGGGAAACGTTCCCATTGTCTTTGACCAGTATGACCAGTTTATGCTCAGCCTCGTCTGTCTCTGTGAATGAGCGAAGTGTCCTGATCTGTCCTGTATAGCGGTCCAAACCAAAGAGACTGTGATCAGTAACTTCCTGTAGTGAAAACAGCAGCCAGCCGTTATATCCTATATCAGCGTCATAGGCTCTGACTTTAGTCACCAAATGTCCCGCGTTCACGTTGCGGGGAATCTCCTCCACACCTTCAGCAGAACCGTTAGAGCTGACTGGATACAGGATGACTGGAGCGTTGTCGTTCTGATCCAGAATGAACACGTTCACTGTGACGTTGCTGCTCAGAGACGGGGTTCCAGAATCTGTGGCTACAACTTGGAAGTGGAAAGTTTTCAGCGTTTCAAAGTCAAAACGTTTAAGTGCCGTGATGTGCCCATTTCCAGAGTTCACATTTAGGAAAGAGAGCACGTCGTTTAGACCCCCTTCTCTCACAATATGATATGAAATAGCTGCGTTGTCATTTACATCTTTATCTGATGCGCTAACAGAGAATATTGACTGTCCTGGAATGTTATTTTCTGAGAGGTAAAACTGCAAAGGATTCTGGAAAAACTGGGGTTTGTTATCATTCACATCTGATATTTGAATGCTGAATGTTTTCAAGGTAGAAAGCGGAGGATCACCACAATCCGTGGCTTTTATTGTCACTTCATATTGAGCTACCTCCTCTCTGTCTAATGGACTCTTAGTGATGACTGAATATATGTTCTCCTTAAATGAGGGCTTTAATTCAAAAGGCACATCCGAGATGATGCTTGTAATTATTTTTCCATTTACTCCAGAATCTTTATCTGTTACACTAAGCAGTGAAATAACAGTGCCTGGCTTTGAATCTTCAGATACTGTATTTGATAATGATGTCACTTCTATTTCTGGTGGATTATCATTGACGTCTATGATCTTTATAATAACTCTACACTCACCAGTCAGTGGTGGTGTTCCTTTATCTGACGCCTCAATGTCAAGTTTATAAATGTTGCTTTCTTCATAGTCCACTGGGCCTCTTACTCTAATTTCACCAGTAAATTTGTCTAATTCAAAAATTTCATAGACTTTGCGCTTCAACGTTTTCCCCAGGCTGTATTCAATTTCCCCATTCTTTTTTTCGTCTGGGTCTGTCGCATTCATCTGTAGGATTTTTGCGCCATTTGCAATATTTTCTGCGATTGTAATTTCGTACGCCTCCGGACTAAATATCGGACGATTGTCATTACTGTCTAAAACAATCACGGACACATTCAACGTCCCTGATCTCGGAGGTTTTCCTCCGTCCACTGCTGTAACTACTAGGGAATGGTTTTGTCTTTGTTCTCTGTCTAGTGACTTTTTTAACACTAAAAACGGGATTTTGTCTTCATCACTTGGGCGGATGTCAATTTCAAAATGATCGTTTGCGGTTAACGTGTAGGTGCGAATGGAATTAATACCAGCATCGGGATCGCGAGCGGCGTGCAGCTGAAATTTCCTCCCTGGCAGCGTGTGTTCGGCTATTTCAAACCTCTGCTGGCTTTCAGGAAACGCAGGAGAGTGATCATTCACGTCAGTTATTTCTACCACAACGTAGTGCATTTCCAAAGGGTTTTCCACGAGAATTTTAAGCTCCATTAGACACGCACCGCTTCCTTGGCAGAGCCTCTCCCTGTCGATTTTCTGGTGGACATACAGAGCCCCATTGTCCTGGTTCACCGCGAAAAAGGCGTCCTTTGATCCAGACACAACTCGAAAACGCCGATCACTCAACGATGTGATGTCAAGCCCCAGATCCTTTGCAACATTTCCGACAACAGTTCCTTCTTTCACCTCCTCGGGAACGGAATATCTGATTTGAGCAAACGCCTGTTTTCCGATGAGCAGCTGCACGGCCAAATAAAACGCCAACAAACAGCACTTCCTCTGGGGAGCTTTGGTGGTCATCTCCATCCTTTTCAGACAATATATACACACACAGACAAGGCCGCTTCGTCCAGAAGAATGACAATTATGTGCAACCTACCGAAAGCTGCATATTTGAAATACACACCGGGTCAAACGACTGGTGCGCCTGATCCAACTACTTCATGTACACCGTTGAAGAGGAGACAAAAGCCTGCGACATGGGAAGGACTGAAGGGGATATTAGTACGATGTAATAGTGACACCCAGAGGCAACTACAAAGCAAATGATACTGAGTTTATCATAAAACTAAATGCAGGAAACGCGCGCGAGCGCACACACACACACGCATGCATGAAATAAAATAATATATATGCATGCAGTGGCTTTGAAAGTTTTTGCCCCCTTTCTGATTTCTCAATTTTTTGCCTGTTTGTCACACTTAAATGTTTTACATCATCAAACAAACTCAAACATTAGACAAAGATGACACAAGTAAACACAAAATGCAGTTTATAAATTAAGGTGTTTATTATTAAGTGGAAAAAATCCAAACCTACATGGCCCTGTGTGAAAAAGTGATCAATCAAGCGTTTTCCATAACTGGCAGTGAGTCTTTTACAGCGCTGTGGAGGAATGTTGACCCACTCATCTTTGCAGAATTGTTGTAATTCAGCCACATTGGAGGGTTTCTGAGCATGAACCACCTTTTTAAGGTCATGCCACAGCATCTCAATCGGCTTCAGGTCAGGACTTTGACTAGGCCACTCCAAAGTCTTCATTTTGTTTTTCTTAAGCCATTCAGAGGTGGACTTGCTGGTGTGTTTTGGATCATTGTCCTGCTGCAGAACCCAAGTGTGCTTCAGCTTGAGGTCCTGAACAGATGGCCAGATATGATAAACCACAGTTAATTTATGTTTTAATGGGGGGCCACTTTTTCACACAGGGCCTTGTAGGTTTTAATTTTTTTTAACCCTTAATAATAAACACCTTCATTTAAAAACTGCATTTTGTGTTTACTTGTGTTTTCTTTGTCTAATATTTAAATTTGTTTGATCTGAAACATTTAAGTGTGACAAACATACAAAAAATGAGAACTCAGGAAGGGGCAAACACTTTTTCACACCACTGTAGATATATGCATAAAATAATATGTCATATCATTCTGCAGCAGTATAGGCTGTACATCTCCTTGACCAGTTAAATGCTTTATGTTACTGGCAGACCCACCAAAACATTTTCAGACTTGACTTTTGTTATTGAAATATGTTATTAGTTTATATCGGGGTAGTCTGATTACCTGTTGTGTTTTTATGCCACATATGCTTTCCATATATTTCCAAGGCAATATCATATTTCACTGTACATAAATCTGTCATGGTCTGCTCTGTCATCATCCGAAGCTGCACGCACACCTGATCCTCATTAGGTGAGGCCTATTTCTACCGCACGGCAGTGCGGAGATGTCTCACTGCGCTCCAGATGAGCTTCATTGCCGTTCTCTCTCTGCAACCAAGGCCACAGCCCGAGCCTGCTCTCACCAGCATCAGAGAATCCTACCTGCCTTCTACGTAAGCTCCATTATCAACTCACCTTTGCCTTCTAGTTCCCTGTGCACAGGCGGAGTCCGTGGCGGTGGAACCTTATTCCTCTCCCTCCAGACAGCGGACTTCCAGCCCTTCCTCCTCACCACAACTTCCACCAACACTCACCTGCCGGAGCCATTCCACTATCTGAAGAGCACTGTCTCCCTGGCCACAGCCACCGCGCTGAACCGGAGCCCCTCTCCATCTGTTCTCAAAGTAAGCAACAAAGTAACTGTGTAACTCCAGTTGTGACGCTCTGTAATCCCATCACTCTGTGTCCCCAGGGTTGCCAGGCCGTACGGTGTCTCGCTCAGTTCCCGGCAGTTCCAGCCCGCATTCACACTACATACACATCCACTTGTTGTTAATAAACTTAACTGAATCAATTCAGAATCTGTGTCTTGTCATTGGGTCAACAAACCATGTCAAAATCTGACAAGAAGTGACACCTAACCAAAGCTATACACAATTCAGTGTCCTCACCAGAGTTCATTTTCCTGTACATTTGTTTTAGATGGATAAAAACAGTAATTTTCAGTGTAAATTGATTCAAGTGTAAGGGACAAACAGGATAATGATTTAAAAAAGAAACTTAAAGTAGTCTACAGCATTTCATTTCAGCACTCTGGACAGGGCCATTTTCCCCCAGTGGAGAACAGAGGCAAAAAATTAATTTATATTGTGATAAAGCTTTTTATGTAAATAATAAATTAAAACAGATTTACCTCCTCAGATGTCCTCCTCCTGTCAGGTAGCACCAGTGTGTTAGCATGGCTTCCAGGTACTATAGTAGATCCTATACTCATCCTGGGTCCAACTAACATGTACCGTTTGTCTCCAGATCTGTACTGGATGCTGTGACACAGTGTCCCATCATAATTAGTCTCTTGTAGATATTTAGAAGTATAGTCTGTGGATTTGGAGCACTGCATTGCGATCAGCACGATGATGCTGATGATGAAAAGAACAGAAACTGATCCCAAAGTGATCATCAGGTAAAAAGTCACATTATTGTCCTCATCATCTTTTGCTGCACTTTTAACATCAGAAGCTGCAAAAGCCTCTTTGGGCTCCACAAGTTTGACAAGCACAGTAGCTGTTGCTGAGAGGGAAACGTTCCCATTGTCTTTGACCAGTATGACCAGTTTATGCTCAGCCTCGTCTGTCTCTGTGAATGAGCGAAGTGTCCTGATCTGTCCTGTATAGCGGTCCAAAGCAAAGAGACTGTGGTCAGTAACTTCCTGCAGTGAAAACAGCAACCAGCCGTTATATCCTATATCAGCGTCATAGGCTCTGACTTTAGTCACCAAGTGTCCCGCGTTCACGTTGCGGGGAATCTCCTCCACACCTTCAGCAGAACCGTTAGAGCTGACTGGATACAGGATGACTGGAGCGTTGTCGTTCTGATCCAGAATGAACACGTTCACTGTGACGTTGCTGCTCAGAGACGGAGTTCCAGAATCTGTGGCTACAACTTGGAACTGGAAAGTTTTCAGCATTTCAAAGTCGAAGCTTTTTAGTGCTGAAATGTGCCCATTCTCAGAGTTTATATTCAGAAAAGATTTGACGTCGTTTTGGCTCCCGTCTCTCACAATATGATATGAAATGCCAGCATTCTCATTTAAGTCCCTGTCTGTGGCACTTGCAGAGAATATAGAATTTCCAGCAATATTGTTTTCTGGTAGATAAAACTCTAAAGGACTTTGTTCGAAATGTGGACTGTTATCATTTACATCTGCTATCTGGATTGTCAGAGTTTTATAAGTAGATAACGGAGGCTCACCACAGTCGCTGGCCTTTATCATAATTTCATAACCTGACACCTCTTCTCTATCAAGATTTTCCTTTGTGACAATGGAGTATGTGTTTTCTTTATATGAAAGCTTTAACTCAAAAGGGACGTCATTGATTATGCTTGATAATATTTTCCCATTGACGCCAGAGTCTTTATCGGTGACACTAATCAGTGAAATAACGGTGCCAGGCTTTGAGTCTTCAGACACCTTGTTTGACAGTGATGTTACTTCTATAACAGGTTCATTATCATTGACGTCCGTAATTTTAATAATCACTCGGCACTCACCCGTTAATGGAGGTGTCCCTTTATCGGATACTTCAATGTCCAATTCATATATGTCCTTTTCTTCATAGTCCACTAATCCTCTTACTGTGATTTCTCCCGTTACTTTGTCCAATTCAAAAATATCATAGACTTTGGGCAACAAGGTTTTTCCCAGGATGTATTCCACATCTCCATTAGCGCCCTCATCAAGATCAGTGGCATTCATTCTAAAAATGGACGTGCCTACCGGAATATTTTCTTTTGTTGTTAACTGATAAACCTCTTGACTGAACATTGGTCGATTATCATTACTGTCAAGAACAATAATGGAAACATTTAAGGTGCCTGATCTTGGAGGTTTGCCTCCATCCACCGCTGTAATCAGCAGTGTGAGTTCAGTCTTTTGTTCTCGGTCTAATAATTTCTTCAGCACTATAAATGGCATCTTTGCTGCATCACTTTGACGTATATACATCTCAAAATGTTCGTTTGATGTCAGCATATAAGTGCGAATAGAATTGATCCCAGCATCAGGATCGCGGGCAGTGTGCAACTGAAACCGCCTTCCGGGTAATGTATGTTCTGCTATTTCAAACCTTTGCTCCTTTGCAGGAAAATTTGGCGAATGGTCATTCACATCAATGATTTCTACTACCACATAGTGTATTTCCAAAGGGTTTTCTACAAGGATTTTTAGCTCTATTAGACAGACGCCGCTTCCCTGACAAAGCTCCTCTCTGTCAATGTGACCACTGACGTACAACGCTCCACTGTTCTGGTTTACTTCAAAAATAGCATCCTTACTTCCAGATACGACGCGGAACCGACGATCAGACAAAGAGGTGACGTCGAGGCCAAGATCCTTTGCGACGTTTCCAACAACGGTTCCCTCTTCCACCTCCTCTGCAACGGAGTATCTTATTTGAGCCAAAGCCCATCTCCCAGGGAAAAGCAGTGCAGCCGAATAAAAAGAAAAAAACAGGCAGTTTGCCCATAGAGTCCCCATGTTGTTGATCAACTCATATACATAAGAATCCGACAACTGGGCTTAAACACTGTGTCAATAACCGAGAAAGGCAGCCTCGCGCAGCCGACAAGGGCTAGTCCATTTGGTTCCAGCGCTTTGCTCGGCTCAGTGCAAACAAAGGGTTCACAGAGGAGGGGAATAAAAGACTTTAAAGCTTTTCTGATTTCATAGTGACACCCAGTGGAGGGCGCTGAGAACAATTTTGAAAGGAATATCAATCCTGCAAAGCTTGAACTGACTTTACACAAAATTAACGTTCTGCAGAAAATCAGCTGGCAAACTGTTGGAATAAGTAAGCAGGGGCATGGCAACATCTGTAGACATTAAGCAGTCTGGGGGTCAGAAACTGGAGTGTTCTGATGCATAACGTCAATAATATGTTGCCCACATCTTTGTATATATGAAAATTATATACTATTACTACTATATACTTTTTTCATGCAGTTCTAAGGTTCAATTTCAGAACCGAGGACAGTGATCAAATGAAGGTGCCAAAATTGTGATTTTGTGACGAAAGATAAATTCTTACTTCAGATATATGTGTAACGGAGTCAAAAATGCACTTTAAGTGTTTCTTTTTATCAGTTATGTTTTAATTTATATTGTTGTGAATTTTATTTTACTTGAGTGGGGTTTTTTTTGGCAGTACGCTTCTCGCATCCGCTCTTTCTGTACCTCCGAGGCTGTGGTAGTTTAGTCCTTCCCCACAGTATCGCGTTGCTTTGCTGTGGGTAAGTTGTGTCCAAACGCTGCTGGCACTAAATAATCGTATCGTTCGTTAGTCTTATCATTTAAACTGTAACCTTGGTTAGTAATTGTTCGTTATTAATTTGACATGTCACTGTAGTGTATTTTTTTTGTTGTTTGTGTTGTAAATGAGAGTTTTGTGGGTGTTTCGGCGCACATTGGGAGTCCGCTAGGCGCCATTTTGGAGTTTTGCGCCAATGTGGGTTCTGTAGTGACTCCAGCAGCCTGTGTCATTGTGTAATTTATGTTTTGTTAATGTAGGAGCCTGTGTGGGATCGAGGTACAGACGGAGCGTGATGCATTTTGTTTTATTTCTCCAACAGGTATGTTTGTTTCTGGAAAATTTTTATTATTTTAAATGTAATTTATTTTTGTATTGTGAAGTTATTTTAGAGCTCCTTTCCCACACAGTATAGCGTTGCTTTGCTGTGGGAGCCTGTGTGGGATCGAGGTACAGACAGAGCGTGATGCGTTTTGTTTTATTTCGTCTACAGAAATAAATTGTGGAAACAGCAGTCTGGTGTCATCGTGGTCCCTATGCCGCACACACACTTTTTATGTTCCCGATCACGGCCGTTTAAGGGTGTCCCAGAAGAAGAACCATTACACTTGTGACGAGATCCGTTACACTGGTGCCAGTGACCCTTGGAACTTCAGATCAGCTGGATGCCGGTCACCGTGGATGCTGCATCGCCGTATTAGGTCTACGCTGGGACGTATATGTGGTCAGACATATACAGGACTGTTGAAATACATTTTAACTGTTATATGCCACTTTATTTTGGAGTTAGTCACAACGCAAGAAAATTTCACTGTGTAAAATAGTTTTAAAAAAAAAAGAGACATGGATAATTATACAACACTGGTTTTGCCAAAAGGAAGAGGTGTTTGGCGCAGCAACATTACTAATAGTAGAGATGTGGGACATTCTAAATTTATGAACAGTGGTGGGGATACAGGGTTAGGTCAGAGCCCAGGTTGTATTTCTGTTGGTGAGTTCATGAGTGAGGGTCCTCATGTTTCCACACCCTGCAGTAATGTCGGTGCCATTGAAAATTTTACAGACATGGTGGGGCAGCTTGGTGCTCAAATTGGTGAGTCTATAGTCACTAAATTAATGTCTGCTGGTGTTGTGAATATGACCAATGACAACCAGACTTCTCCTGCTGATCGAACAGCACATTGTGATGTTACCAAATGTGACCCTCCACATGTGACTGTCCATGTTAAGTCAGAGAGCTACGTACATTTAGAGGTGACGGTACTGACAAATATTCAGTTCGGGACTGGATTGACTTGACTAAGACTGAACTCAAGAAGAGAGAGATTCCTGTGTGTGAGCAAGCAGGAGAGATAATGTGTCATTTATTGGGCAAAGCCAAAGATGTTGTGAAAGTCGCCCTGCGTAGTGACCTGGAGCTAGATGCTAAAAAGGAACCTGAGATAATTTACGATGTTCTTCTGTTACGTCTGCGATGCCTCCTCATGTCTTCCGCTCGCAGATTTTTATGCAACCCTGCCCAGGTACAGAGAAAACCCAGTGGACTACTGGATAAGACTGAACAAAGCAGCAGACCTGGCTCTCGAGGGCCTGCGTAGACAAGGCAAGCAGACTGAGGACATGAGCAAAGAGGTTGCTATCATGTTTGTCAAAAATTGTCCTGATCTGTCTTGCACCTTGAAGTGGAAACCACCTCATGAATGGACCTCACGTGATGTTCAGTTGAGAATTGACGATTATCAGAGAGAGGTCAGAGCTAGTGCCAGAGCGCCTGATGGTCCACAGCTAATGAGTCACACAGCCACTGTAACATCTGACAAACCCAGGTTGCCATCTTCAGCCATGACCATGCCAGAACAGTGCCACACCCCAGTCATTCCCTCTTCACTTCCTCAAACCCGACAGTTTACATGTCAGGGTCCCTCTCCATTCCCCATCTCTGCCCCTACCCCAAATCCCCTCAACTCAGATTGTGCTAGTGTGCCGGTTGTTGCTCAGAATCTCCAACAGTCAGAGGAGAGGCTCCTTGGTCGCGTGGTTAATATGTTTCAGGAAATGATGGAGAAGTTGCAGCAGTGTACAATTCCTCACCCGACTGAGAGCAACAGATTTAAAAATGCTCCTCGTCAGAGACGCCCCAGAGAAGCAACCTGTATGGTTTGTAATGACATACGTCACTCCACCATTTCACATTGCATGTCTGAGAAACTGTGTTTTACCTGTCTTTCCCCTGGTCATACCAGACTGGCCTGTCCCAACAACAACTGCCAGCCTCCTTCTCAATCTCAGGGAAACTAACTGACCTGTACTTGGAGGGAGGCAGTGCAGGTCTCACCTCAAGCTCCCACTGCAGTGACACATTTGATGCGGAGTCGATTTTTGCATCAGTGAGAAGCTCATGTGATGATGTAGTTGTTGTGTATCAGAACATTCACATAATTGGTAATAGTTCCAGTCTTTTCTACACACCAGTGGCTTTTGGTGGTGCAGTGATAATTGATGGCATGCTGGACAGTGGCTCCGTGGCCTGCAGTATCAACGAGGATGCAGAGAAGAAACTGAGAACTGCTGGAGTGATAACAAATCAGAACCAGATTGATGTGAATGTGATGCTGGTTGGGTGTGGTGGACAGCGTGTCAGGCCAAAGAGTGCTTTTGATATTGTGATGGAGGTGTATGGTTGTAAAATGCTAGTCCCCACTCTGGTTGTCTGTGGTCAGCATGA
This sequence comes from Pholidichthys leucotaenia, assembly GCA_020510985.1. NCBI lineage: Eukaryota > Metazoa > Chordata > Actinopteri > Cichliformes > Pholidichthyidae > Pholidichthys > Pholidichthys leucotaenia. The sequence continues at coordinate 36,970,311 of CM035840.1, read as the reverse complement.
TGAGCTGATTATTGGTACAAATGTAATAAAGCACATCCTACACCATTCAAAACAATGCGAGTCCTACTGGAAAACAGTGTCTGGCCCCTGCCCAACTGCAGAACCAGAAGCTGAGCAGTTCTTGTCTATGCTCACTGGTTTGAACCCCTGGAAAGGAAATGACATTCCTGACAAAGTTGGTACTGTCAGATGTAACTCAGCCACCTACCTTGAACCTGGGCGTGAGTACCTTGTTTGGGGTAAATTGCCGAAAGACACTGTTGTATCTCCAGGCAGTACAGTCATGACAGAGCCCACATCTTCTCGTTCAGCTCCTAGGGGTGTCCTAGTAGCTAAGATTGTAACTCCTATGTGGGGTGACAGGTGGGTCCCGCTCAAACTCATCAACACATCCAACAAGCCTGTGTTGTTATGGCGCAATGCAAAGCTAGCCGACGTCTACACATGTGTAGCCCTTGAAGACATGGACGCAGATGAGCAGTCTAGTGTACCAGTGACCTGCTACACACAGTCTACAACGGCATGTGATGCTGGTATGGAGTCTGTAAAAGAAAAACTTAAGTCAGTGGGGCTTTGTGACATAGACATCAATTCATGCCAAGTGTCAGAGGACTGCAAAAAGAGAATGGCTGACTTGGTACTTCAGTACGAGGATGTCTTTTCACGCCACCACCTAGACTGTGGAGAAGCTAAGGGCTTTGTACACCGCATACATTTATCTGATGATAAACCATTCAGACTCCCATACAGGCATGTACCCCCTAGTCAGTATCAGAAATTAAGACAGGTGCTAAATGAAATGGAGGAAAAAGACATTATCAGGAAATCGACTAGCGAGTATGCATCTCCCTTGGTTCTTGTGTGGAAAAAGAATGGTGACCTCCGCATCTGCACGGATTTTCGCTGGCTGAATAAGAGGACTCTGAAAGACGCTCACCCTCTCCCTCACCAGGCAGATTGTCTGGCAGCACTGGGAGGTAACTGCCTCTTCAGCACAGTGGATTTAACGTCCGGCTTCTACAACATGCCGCTTCATGAGGATGACAGGAAGTATTCTGCTTTTACCACTCCGATGGGCTTGTATGAGTACAATCGCCTGCCCCAGGGATTATGCAATAGTCCTGCTAGTTTTATGCGCGTGATGACTGCCATTTTCGGTGACCAGAATTACTTGACTTTGTTGTGCCATTTGGATGATCTGCTGATTTTTGCATCTGATGAGGAGAGTGCATTGCAGCGCCTTGAGATGGTGTTCAGTAGGCTGCGTAGGCACAACTTGAAGTTGGCACCCAAAAAGTGTTTCTTCCTCAGGAGATCTGTGAGGTTTCTTGGTCACGTAATTGATGAGAATGGTGTTTCAACCGACCCTAGTAAGGTTGAAAACATCGCAAAAATGACTTGTGCCGACCTTATGGACACTGATGGTGTGACACCGTCCCAAAAAAGACTTAGATCCTTCTTGGGGATGGTTAATTACTATCAGCATTTTGTGCCAGGATATTCTGCCATTGCCAAGCCATTGTTCAGCCTGTTGAAAGGTGGGAAATTTAAAGGCAGATGTAAGAAAACCAAGATGGTTTGCAGAAAGCTTAGTGCTTCTGATTGGACCCAAGAGCACATACATGCCTTTGAAAGTCTCAAATCTGCACTTGTTAACACTGTGGTCTTGGCTCATCCTAACTTTGACCGTCCCTTCATGCTTTCAACTGATGCGTCTCTGGATGGGATAGGTGCCGTTCTATCCCAGGTCCAGGAAGGTGAAAGTCATGCCAGACCTATTGCTTTTGCCAGTAAGTCACTGACACAGTCTCAGAAAAACTATCCAGCGCACCGACTGGAATTTCTGGCTTTGAAATGGTCCATCACTGACAAGTTTAGTCATTGGCTAAAGGGTCACAAATTCACTGTTTGGACTGACAACAATCCTTTGACTCTCATATTGACGAAGCCCAAGTTAGACTGTTGTGAGCAACGCTGGGTAGCCAAGTTGGCTGCGTATGACTTTGACATAAAGTATGTTCCAGGACGGCAGAACATTGTGGCTGATGCATTAAGCCGTGTGCCTTTTGTCAAGGAAAATATTGGTCACAGACTGTTCAATGTGCCATATGTGAAACTCCTCAGTGAAGTCAAAAATGTGTCTACTGCCTCTGTTCAGGATGTTTTTCGTTCATCCAGTGGTCACGTGGATGCGATGTGTGACAATGCTCATACCTCACGGGTACACACTCAGATTGTGAATTCAGAAGAAGTGTCTGCTGTGATGCAGTCACACATTGAGTGGGATGCTGGTCCGAGGGCCCGGGCAACTGAAGCCTTGCAGTTTTTGCCCCAGTTAGTTCCACCGGGTCAAGACCCGTTGCCTGCCTATTCTGAAAAGGCTTTGCGTGACAAACAGTTGGAAGATGGAACTCTTTCTCGCGTCCTGTTCTATGTTGAAAGACATCGGAGACCCTCAAGGAGAGAAAGGGTGAAAGAATCATTTTCAGTGATTAAATATCTGAAACACTGGGATAAGCTATCTGTGAGCAATGGTGTTCTGTACAGAGTTTCAAGAGACCAGAGAACCAAGTCCAAACGGCTTCAGTATGTTGTCCCAGACTCACTTAAGGATGAGGTGTTGAAAGGCATGCATGATGATGCTGGTCATCAAGCCCAGTCGCAAACCCTCAGTTTATCCAGACAGAGATTTTTCTGGCTGACCCTTGAGAGAGATGTTAGAGACCATGTCAGACACTGCCAGCGTTGTCCTCAGCAAGTCAGCTGAACCTGAGGGACGAGCTCCCTTAGAGAGCATCTTGTCATCTAGACCGCTGGAGCTGGTCTGCATTGACTTTTGGTCAGCTGAAGACTCTAGGAACAAGTCTATTGATGTCCTAGTGATAACAGATCACTTTACCAGGATGGCTCAGGCCTTTCCTTGTAAGAATCAAACAGCTAAGCAAGTGGCAAATGTTCTGTGGAACAAGTACTTTTGTGTCTTTGGATTCCCAGAAAGAATCCACAGTGACCAAGGTCCTAATTTTGAAAGTCAATAAATCAGTGAACTCCTCAAAGTGTCTGGTGTCAGGAAATCTCACACTACCTCTTACCACCCAATGGGAAATGGGAGTGTCGAACGGTTTAACAGGACACTGAGTGGGATGATTCGTGCACTGTCCCCTGAGGTGAAAGCTAACTGGCCACGACGGTTACAGACTTTGACATTTATGTACAACTGTACAGCCTATGAGACGACTGGCTTTCCTCCTTTTTACCTCATGTATGGTCGTGTGCCCCGTTTGCCTGTAGATGTCATGTTTCGTTCTGTTCTTCGCGATGCTGATGTGACCAGTTATGACAAGTATGTGGCAACTCTCACCTGTGAGCTAAAAGAAGCAATGATGGTTGCTCAGGACCGTGCTGCTAAGGAGCAACACAGCCATGCTAATCTTTACAACAGGAAAGTGACAGGATCCAAGATTGAGATTGGTGACAGGGTGCTTTTGGCCAACAGAAAGGAGAGAGGCAAAAAGAAAACTGCTGATAAGTGGGAATCAACTGTTTACACTGTAATGGATGTGAACCCACAGACCCATACATACAGAATTTGTGACACTCTTACTGGACGGACAAAAGTGGTCCACAGGAATCTGTTGATGCTGGTAAATTTTCCTCCTGTGATGGATGTGTGCGATGTGTCCAACCATGGTTCATCCACCTTAGCTACAGACGTTGGTGATGAGGGAGACTCATCTGTGGATCTCTTCGAGGGAGAGAGTGAGGCTGGTACAGGTGATCCGTCTTCATGTGGAGAAACACGTGAACCATTAGTTGATCCAGAACCTGTTGACTCTGAAAGGAGAACTGTTGAGTGGATCACGCAGCTCACTGATCCATCTGTGTCACAGGTAGATGTTTCTGATGTGACAAGTGTGTCCTCTGACCCCCAGAACTCTTCAGTTGCACCTGTTGCTCAAGATGTAGATCATCCCATGTCCTCTGGCTCTCGACCTGTGACTACAGCTGCTACTGATATTCATGGTGGACGAACGCTTGACAGTCAAATAGTTTCGGTTCCTGACTCCGAGAGACAGACAGACACTCCCCTTGTTCGCTGTACTGTTGACCAGACGTCACGTACACATTGTGACCGTCCGAATGCACAACCTCAAATCAGGTTGAGATTTGGTCGCCTGATTAAACCTGTAAATAGACTAGTGCAGACAATGTCCAGGCAAGATGTGATTCGTGACAAGTTTAATGTTAAGGCTGTTTGTAGGTCTATGTTTCAGACCCTGACTGATTAAATGTCACATGTGTGGACTATCCTTTTGTGGACTTAGCTTTTTTTTTTTTTAATGTTCAGTTATTTTATTTTATTATTCAAGAGCATTTGCTACACTTATAGTTGGGGTTTTTGGTGGGGTGTACAAGGCACTCCATTACCAGTGGTTGGGCTGAGAGATAAGCACTGCTCTCATATCACTTCGTCCTTGTGTGGGACTCTCTGTCAAATGGTGTTCTTTATCTAACCCCGGGTGTTTTGTGTATTATAGTGAATTCTGTGTAGCTATGGCTCAAGTTCAGTAAAATTCAGTGGGGTGGGTGTAACTGAATCAAAAATGCACTTTAAGTATTTCTTTTTATCAGTTATGTTTTTATTTATATTGTTGTGAATTTTATTTTACTTGAGTGTTTTATTTTGGCAGTACGCTTCTCGCATCCGCTCTTTCTGTACCTCCGAGGCTCTGGTAGTTTAGTCCTTCCCCACAGTATCGCGTTGCTTTGCTGTGGGTAAGTTGTGTCCAAATGCTGCTGGCACTAAATAATCGTATCGTTCGTTAGTCTTATCATTTAAACTGTAACCTTGGTTTGTAATTGTTCGTTATTAATTTGACATGTCACTGTAGTGTATTTTTTTTGTTGTTTGTGTTGTAAATGAGAGTTTTGTGGGCGTTTCGGCGCACATTGGGAGTCCGCTAGGCGCCATTTTGGAGTTTTGCGCCAATGTGGGTTCTGTAGTGACTCCAGCAGCCTGTGTCATTGTGTAATTTATGTTTTGTTAATGTAGGAGCCTGTGTGGGATCGAGGTACAGACGGAGCGTGATGCATTTTGTTTTATTTCTCCAACAGGTATGTTTGTTTCTGGAAAATTTTTATTATTTTAAATGTAATTTATTTTTGTATTGTGAAGTTATTTTAGAGCTCCTTTCCCACACAGTATCGCGTTGCTTTGCTGTGGGAGCCTGTGTGGGATCGAGGTACAGACAGAGCGTGATGCATTTTGTTTTATTTCGTCTACAGAAATAAATTGTGGAAACAGCAGTCTGGTGTCATCGTGGTCCCTATGCCGCACACACACTTGTTTTGATGTTCCCGATCACGGCCGTTTAAGGGTGTCCCAGAAGAAGAACCATTACACTTGTAACGAGATCCATTACATATGGTTGCATTTTCCATGAGAAAAATGCCAGACTGAACCTTCTTCTTCTTCTTTTAGATTTGATTGGCGGTTGGCAACCAGCTTACAGGTGCATTACCGCCACTGACTTGACCATCATCACTCTATATCCCTGCATAAGGAGTTCTGAACAACTCCTTATGTGTGAAAAAATTATCCGTCCTTTGACTAAAGGACAAGTCAGAGGTGCCAGACTGAACCTCTAACACATAGCCACGGTCAACAATATGTTAAGAAACTTACTATATGTGACCATCTTACAGAATGAGAGATGCAATATAAACAGTTCAAAAGTTTTTAAAAAATCATCACACAAACTGTATATACAACACACACACACACACACACACAGGGGTGTGCATAAGTGGTGTGCAGGTGCACATGCACAATCAAAATAAGCAATGCCCACCAGATCAAATTCTAGCGTACATTTATAGGGACAGATAAATTCTAAACATTGGACTGCAGTGCAGAGTATGAGCGACTGCTTTTAGGATTTTCTCCTTTCATTAAAATGTCCAAAAAGCAAGCTCTGTTAAGCAATTACTTTGGTGTTCCTCCACCTTCAAAGAAATGCCAGACTGAACCTGAACCGCAAAAGAAGCGCGCGTTCTTGGAAAAGTGGCTGCAGGAGGTCAGCTGTACTATACTATAGCTAGCTAGCTATACTTTATTAATCCCCATAGGGAAATTCAGGGCATCCACCTGGCTGGATGAGGCAGCCACGGTACAGCGCCAATCCCTTCACCATTCACACAAATGACGCCCGCACCGAAATGTGGTGCAAACCATGCCATGAAAATCCCACTCTGGCGGATAAAAACAGCGCCTTTTATACAGGTACTAAAAACTTTAATCATCCAGCTTTTGATAAGCATGCGAATAGCAGACAGCATCAGAAAGTAGTGCAAGCAACTGATATTGCTAGCAGGTGCAGCCAGGGCCAGAGGCCCAGTGGTCCACTCGACAGATGGCAAGACAAACTGAATGAAGAACAGCATCAATCACTGAGTAACGTTTTTCTGTTGGCCTTTCACAAAGCGAAACATGCATACATACCCGTCAAGTGATACGGTTTTGCCGTATTTTAATACGGGGAAAATGCAATTTTAGCAAATACGGGTGTATTGCCATTTCTGTACGCCAAAAAGAAAAATATACAGCGAAAAAAAAAAAATTATTGATAGAACCTAAAATCAGCTGAACAGTAATTCGATGCCTGGCGAAATTGAACGCACCTAAGCAGTCTTTTTGTGATTTTCAAAATGGCTTCATGCAGCGCGCCGCTGGCGAAGAAAATAAAGGTTGAAGAAAAGGGAAATCGAGGGACTGGACGTCACCAAAAAGAATGGGAGAGTCCGAGCTTTGAGAAGGGAAAATACGCTCATCTGCATCAGATCGTACCTGACAGCCAGACCCACACTGCAGGTCGGCGCCTTTTTAGTCCTTCATGCTTCCTAGACACACTGGATATAAAGTATCAAACTTCAGCTTTCAGTAGATCAAACCCAATGAAGGTGATGATTTACAGTAGGTGAGAATAGGGAAACACCATCTTTGACTGACAGCGCTGTTCATATTCAGCAGGGCATATGCTGCTCCATGATAGCTATGGCACTAAAAAGGCTTTTCAATTTTATATAATTTAGCTAAAATATAGAAATGTTACACATTTATTAGGGCTGTTCATAAGAGATTTCCCCTGAGTCATCTTCCATGGACTGAGAAGACTCAGCCTTGGCACATTTATTAGTCTTTCTCTGCATAGTTGCCACCAAGGGTTACACATTTCTCCTATCGCTTTATGCAGCTGCGGAGACCTCACCTGTAGAAGTCTGCAGGCTGTGCCAGAAGCCACAACTTGACCATGGAAATCAGCATTTCATTGTCTTGGAAAGGGCTTGCCCTTCAAAAATGACTTCATTGTTGGAAAAAGGTGGAAGCCAATGGTGTAAGGTAGGGAGGGGAAGTGGGGTGAGGAAGGATTAAATAGCCACAGGACTGTGCTTCCCTCTGGGCAACGTAAGTTGTGAACCCGGCATTATCTTGCAGGAAGCGGACACCTTTGGTCAGCATGATTGCTTTTGATGACCTTCTGCAATTTCTACAGCAGTGAAGTGTAGTAAGTCCCGGTAATTGTGGTACCCTTTACCAGGCAATCCATCATCACTACTCCATGCTGGTCCCAAAAGACCATGAACATGACCTTGCCTGCCAAGGGTTGGACATGTGCCTTCTTCAGAGGTGGTGAGTCATAACGCTTCCATTGCTTCAACTGGGCTTTAGTTTCTGTATCATAGTGATGGACGTATGTTTCATTCTACGTGATTAGTTTGTCAAAGAAGTCGTCTTGTTTTTGTTTTTTTTTGGTACATGGCCAAAAGAGTCTGACAGTATGTGACTTGTTCCTGCTTCTCAAGTTCATCCTGCCTATCAACAACTTCAACACCATCTTTCAAGCAGACAAGAGCAAGATAGGCAGTCTCCTCCCTGAAATGGATCGTCCCTTGAGAAAACTATTGGTCAAATTTGTTCAAATGAAGTATGTAAAGGCGACCAATGACCTAAGAAGGCTGGATTTCCTGGACAGTGACCTGCAGCACTCTGAGGAGTTTATCGCTATTGGACTGGAAACCAGAGAAGCCCTACAAACCCATGAACTTGACCCAGGCACAGAGCTGAAGTTCTTTGAAGCAGTAAGAGGCTTCTATGAAGCTGTAGTGAGAAAGATGCTCAACAAGTTCCCCTTTGACGACAAAATTCTGCCACACCTCTGTCCTTGACCCCAGGAAAACAGAGTCCCTGACCTATGGCCCCATTGTAGAGCTTGCTGCTGCATTTTGCCCCACTGTTGATACAGAAGAGCTGAAAGAAGAATGGGAGGACCTGCAACTGCTGCCAGAAAACACAGTGCCTCTACAAGACAAGGATGGAAAGCCTGTCCGTGTTGATGTCTACTGGGGTCTGGTGATGGCCTTGAAGACAGCCCTTGATGTGCCCCGCTTCCCCCAGCTCCTCAAAGTGTACTCAGCACTGCTTTGCCTTCCTCACAGCAATGCTGACAGTGAGAGGGCTTTCAGCATGGTCAGGAAAATCCACGCCGACTTCAGAAAAAGTATGCTCCCAGAAACTCTGACTTCTTTCATGCAAGTGAAAATGAATTGTGACACTCCATGCTTCAAGGTCAAGCCTTCAAAAGAAATGCTAGAGTCAGCAAAGGCTGCTACTTGGAACTATAACAAGCAGCATCAGTGAACATTTTCTTGTTTCAAGTTCATCAAAGTGCATTAGTGTAACAAAGCTGACAATTAAAAACTCTTTAATTCCAAGTGTATATATCTAGCTGACAATTAAGAACTATATTCAGAATTATTCTTATTGTGTACTTTCAAATTAAGCGATCTACCTTGTGCTAATGTAAATTTGAAAAATATTGTTTATCATTTTTTTTTAAATTTATTTATTTTTTATTTTTTTTGTGCTACTTGGCTTATTATTTTCACATTACCAAAAAGTTATGGCTCAAGATTGTGTCCATATACGTGTACATTTGAATAAATGTTTGAAATAGTTCATGTTGCAATTGTTGTTGTTTGTTTGGTTTTTATTGCTTCAGTTTTCTTTCATCTGCCGATAAATACAGTTTTTAAGTACTCAGTACAGGTGTGAAAGCCCCCCCAATAAGGGAGGCATGAGGTATGCCTCGACAGGTATGTGCATGTCCTATGCGTTCATATGAGAAGGATATTCCGTTTCTCAAAAGGCTTAAAGTGCATTCACACCAAACACAAACAGGCAAATTTTTCACACGGCACGATTACATTATAAATCAGTGTAAACACGCCAACAGACATGAATAGTGAGATGCAGACAGGCGAAGTTGTCTTTAAAACTTCTGCAGCTGTGTTCAACCTGCTGTGGAAATTCCCAAAATAATGTCATGCTTAGGTTTACATTATCTGACCGGAGGCTCACCTGAAAATGTCTCAAGCCTCCAAAAGTTTACAGATGATGAGTGTTTACGTTGCTAGCTTGCTAGCTTACTGGGACGTCTGTAGCTGGAAACCGTGGGTAAATAACTCCAAAATCCTGATTCAGCTGAAGAGTTCCCGGTCCACCTGTCTCCCGCTAAGTGAGTTTCATTTTCTAACTAGTTTACTCTGCAATGGTGATAGCAGAATCTCAAAGCTAGCAGCTAGCTAGCTTGCGGACATGAACGTACGTCTACACAAATTCGCACATATCCGCGTCTTCCCATTCACTTTGTATGGACTCGCGCCGCCTGTTCGCATTTGGTGTGAACACACCTTTGAGGTGCATTCACACCAAACATAAACAGGCAAATTTTTTGCATGGCACAATTACATTATAACTCAATGCAAACACGCAAACAGACTATGAATTCCATGCAGACAGGCAAAGTTGCCCTTTAAACTTCTGCAGCTGTGTCCAACCTGCTGTGGAAATTCCCAAAATAACATCATGCTTATGTTTACATTATCCGACTGGGGGCTCACCTGAAAATGTTGTCTCAAGACTCCAAACCTTCACAGATGATGGGTGATGGCGGCAGCGCGCACGGACGCAGCGGCCCCTCTTGGCATCAGCGAGTGTGAGAGTTTTGAGTGTTTTGATCTTCCCACACGTACATTCTGTAAAACTTACAACCGTGAGACCTTATTAAACATCAAGGTACTGCACGCTGCAAGAATCACGGCGATCGGTTGTGACTTGGACATTCTACGCCAGCATGGAATTCTGGCGGAGTCCCCGCTGGAAGCTACCCGAGAGAGGAGGATGCGTAAGCGGAGCGAACGCAAGCAAAAGCGTGGAAAAAGGGCCGGGATCCATGCTAGGCTAAATGCTAACCCCTCCAGACCAGCGGTACTGTCGCTCATTCTCTCTAACGTCCGCTCCCTCGAAAACAAGCTGGACGAGCTGCGTTTGCTGAGAGAAACCCGGAGAGAGTGGAGAGACTGCTGTGTGCTTGCGTTAACTGAGACCTGGCTCCACCACAACATCCCTGACGAGGCCATTCAACTGGAAGATATGGCGATGTTCCGTGCCGACAGGGAAACCGCGAGCTCCGGTAAGAGCTGGGGGTGGGTGGGCTATGCATCTATGTTAACAAGAACTGGTACGTCAATGCCACGTTAGTGTCTAAACACTGCTCTCCGTTGGCGGAGTTCCTTATTGTAAATTGTCGGCCATATTATTTGCTGAGGGAATTCAGCAACATGTTAGTAGCTGGTGTTTACATAGCGCCGAGCGCTAATGCTAAAGCTAATGCTAAGAAGGCACTCGGGGAACTGCACAATGCGATTAGTGAAATCCAAACTTTACACCCGGACAGTTTTGTGGTGGTTGCGGGGGATTTTAACCACACCAGCCTTAAGACTGTGCTCCCCAAGTTTAAACAATGTGTAGACTTTAAGACCAGAGGAGAGAATATGTTGGACTTAGTGTACACAAACACAGATGCATATAAGGCGATACCCCGCCCCCATCTCGGCCTTTCTGATCACATATCCATGATGCTGGTGCCTGCCTACAAACCTTTATTGAAGCGCAGCAGGCCAGCAGTGAAACAAATCAGAATTTGGCCAGAGAGTGCAACCTCTGCACTGAAAGACTGTTTTCTGCACACAGACTGGGAGGTCTTCAAAATAGCAGCCTCCCAGGAAGACAAGACAGATGTGGAGGAGTATGCTGATACGGTCACCAGCTACATCGCGAAGTGCACAGAGGATGTCACTACAGTGAAGACCATCACTGTGCGGGGTAACCATAAGCCCTGGATGACTGCAGAGGTGCGCTCGCTGCTTACAGCCAGAAATGTAGCCTTCAGAGCGAAGGACAGGATCGCCCTCCGCTCAGCCAGGTCTGCGCTCTCAAAGGGAATTAAGGCGGCAAAGCGCGCCTATACGGAGAAAATCCAGGGACACCTCTGTAACACTAGGAACACCAAGCAGATGTGGCAGGGAGTTCGGACACTGATGGGCTATAAGTCTAGGCAGGGGGTCGATGATGATGACGCTTCGCTTCCAGACAGGCTTAACGACTTCTTTGCATGTTTTGAAGCATCAAACTCGACAATCAGAGGGAGGGCTGGCCCACCCCCACCATCGGTCGGACCAGCTTTTACCATCAACACAGCCGACACACGGAGGACCCTAACCAGAGTCAACCCATGCAAAGCTGCAGGTCCGGACAACATTCCGGGACGTGTGCTCCGAGACTGCGCGAGCGAGTTGGTGGATGTCCTGACTGACATTTATAACATCTCCCTGAGTCAGGCCATCGTTCCCAGATGCTTCAAGACCTCTATCATTGAACCAGTGGCAAAGAAACCAGTTGTGTCCTGTTTGAATGACTATCGTCCTGTTGCACTGACACCAATTGTGATGAAGTGTTTTGAACGGCTTGTCAAACCACACATTACAGCCTGCCTCCCTGCATCACACGACCCGCTCCAGTTTGCATATCATTCAAACCGCTCCACGGAGGATGCTATAGTCACCACCCTACACTCTGTCATCACCCACCTGGACCAGAAAGACACCTGCGCCAGACTCCTGTACATTGATTTCAGTTAAGCATTCAACACCATTATTCCCCAGAGACTGATGGAGAAATTACTCCTTCTCGGTCTGAACACCGCCACATGTCTCTGGATCCTGGATTTCCTGACTGAGAGACCTCAGTCTGTCCGGGTTGGAATCAGAATCAGGTTTATTGCCATTGTTCATGTAGTACACAAACTAGGAATTTGTCTCGGTGCAATGCTGCAACAGTAAACATGATAAGATAAAAGAAATAAACTATACATGCAATAAAGTGTAGAATAAGAGTAAGTGATACTGGTCAGCAGTTAAAATATATTAGCGAGCAGCAGATACTGTGGAGAACTATATAGTGCAGTCGGTAATGCAGGAAGAAAACAGTGATGATTGACATGAGTCTGGTTGAGCTGCTGTACATAGTGCACGAGAGTCAATAAGTCACTTAGTGTTCAGCAGTCTGATGGCAGAGGGGAAGAAGCTGTTCATGTGACGGGAGGTTTTAGTCTGGATGGACCGAAGTCTTCTACCAGAGGGGAGGGGGGCAAACAGTACGTGACCAGGGTGTGAGGGATCGGCTATGATCCGGCCAGCACGCCTCCGGGTCCTGGAGATGTACAGATCCTGGAGAGATGGGAGCTTGCAGCCGATCACCTTCTCAGCAGTGCGCATGACGCGCTGCAGCCTTAGTCTGTCCCTGGCAGTGGCTCCTGCGTACCACACGGTTATGGAGGTGGTGAGGATGGACTCGATGATGGCTGTGTAGAACTGCACTAACATCTTGGTGGGTAGCTTGAGCTTCCTCAGCTGCCGCAGGAAGAACATCCTCTGCTGGGCTTTTTTGATGAGTGAGCTGATGGTCGGCTCCCATTTGAGGTCCCTGGTGATGGTAGTGCCTAGGAAGTGGAAGGAATCAGCAGTGGTGATGGGAGAGCCTGAGAGGGTGAGGGGGGGCAGAGGGGTAGTGACTTTCCTGAAGTCTACAATCATCTCCACTGTCTTCAGAGCGTTCAGCTGCAGGTTGTTATTGTTGCACCAGGACGCCAGCTGGGCCACCTCTCTCCTGTAGGTGGACTCGTCGCTGTTGGAGATGAGCCCGATGAGGGTGGTGTCGTCTGCAAACTTGATCAACTTGACAGACTGGTGGCTGGAGGTGCAGGAGTTGGTGTAAAGGGAGAAGAGTAGGGGGGAAAGTACACAGCCCTGGGGTGATCCGGTGCTGATGCTAGTAGAGTCTGAGACAGTCTTTCCCAGCCGCACATGCTGCCTCCGGTCCGTCAGGAAGTCGGTGATCCACCTGCAGAGGGAGTCAGGCACGTTGAGCAGGGACAGCTTGTCCCGGAGCAGAGCGGGGCGGATGGTGTTGAATGCGGAGCTGAAGTCCACAAACAGGATCCTGGCGTAGGTTCCCGGGGAGTCCAGGTGCTGCAGGATGGAGTGGAGGGCCAGGTTGACTGCGTCGTCTACAGACCTGTTGGCTCGGTAGGCAAACTGCAGCGGGTCCAGGAGAGGGGTGGTGATGGACTTGAGGTGGGGCAGGACCAGGCGCTCAAAGGACTTCATGACTACAGAGGTGAGCGCTACAGGTCTGTAGTCATTAAGTCCAGTGATCCGTGGCTTCTTGGGGACAGGGATGATGGTGGAGGATTTGAGGCAGGACGGCACGTGGCATAACTTAAGGGAGGTGTTAAAAATGTCTGTGAAGACAGGAGCCAGCTGTTTCGCACAGTGTCTCAGGGTGGAGGGAGACACGCCGTCCGGGCCGGGGGCCTTGCGTGGGTTCAGTCTGGAGAACTGTTTGAGCACATCCTGCTCACTGATGATAAGGGCAGGGGGGGAGGAGGGGGGGATTCCTTTAATGAAGTAGGGATTGTGGAGGCTGTGGAGCTGGAGGGAGGGGGGGAGTTGGACACAGATGACGAGGTGTCAAAACGGGCATAGTGTTGGGACAGTCTTTGACAAAGGGCTTTGTCATCCTGACCTTTAGGAGCCTGAGGCCGATAGTTGATTTGCCTCAGTCCTCTCCACACGGAAGCCGAATCATTAGCAGTGAACTGCTGCTGGAGTCTCTCTGAATACACAGATTTAGCCCTCTTCAGCTCTCTGTTAAACCGGTATTTAACCTCCCTGTAGCAGTCCCTGTCTCCACTTTTCAGTGCTGCTTCCTTCTCCTTCCTGATCTGTCTGAGCTTAGCTGTGAACCAGGGTTTGTCATTAGAGTAACTCACCCTGGTGCGTGATGGAAGAATGATCTCTTCACAAAAGTGGATATATGAGTTCACAGTGTCCGTGTACTCATCCAGATCATGCGTGGCTCCTTTAAACATGCCCCAGTCAGATATTTCCATGCACGTTTCCAGCTTCTCCTCAGCTTCACTGGTCCGTATCTTCATAGTGCTCACAACAGGTTTAGTGAGCTTCAAACAAGTTGGAAGCTGTTGGAAACAACATCTCCAACTCTGTCACGCTGAGCACCGGATCCCCTCAAGGCTGTGTAGTCAGTCCACTGTTGTTTACACTTCTAACACATGACTGTGTATCCAGACACGAGGAGAACCAGATTATTAAGTTTGCAGACGACACCACGGTGGTGGGACTTATTCAGAGGGATGAGGAATCAATGTACAGGGAAGAAGTGAGAGACCTGGAGGGCTGGTGCAGGGAGAACAATCTGGTGCTCAACGTGGACAAAACGAAGGAGATGATTATCGACTTCCGGCGGTCACAGCCTGAGCACGTCCCCCTCAGCATCGGCGGCCATTTAGTGGAGAGAGTGGAGAACATCAAGTTCCTCGAAGTGCAGATCTCGCAGGACCTGACCTGCAGCAAGAATTCCTTGGGGATCAGGAAGCGGGCTCAGCAGAGACTGCACTTCTTGAGGAAACTCAAACAGGCCTCTCTCCCCATCTGCATCCTCAGGACCTTCTACAGAGGTGTGGTGGAGAGTGTTCTGACGTACTGCATTGCTACATGGTACTCCAGCTGCAGTATGTCAGACAAAAAAGCCCTGCAGAGGATAGTCAAGGGGGCTGAGAGGGTAATTGGAGTCTCCCTCCCCTCTGTCCAAGAACTTTTACAGAACCGTTGTAGGAGCAGGGCACTGAACATTGTCAAGGACCGTTCTCACCCTCTGCATAAACACTTTGAACTTCTTCCATCTGGTAAACGATTCTGGAGCATCAGAGGCAGAACCACCAGACTGATCAACAGCTTCCTTCCAAAAGCTGTCAGGATGCTGAACAGTTGACCCGGAATCTCTCATACACACTACTGCACCTACGGACATTTTGTATATTATTTGCATATTATAGTTAGTTTTTTCCCAAGTATGTCTAAGGGATGTGTGAATGGATGGGGGGTGGGGGTGGGGGGTGAAGCTATGTGTGAGTGTGTCTTAAATCATGCTGCTTCTATTTATATGGATGCCGAGAGAAACGCAATTTCATCTTGCCTGCACTACAGTTGTATGTACAGCAATATGACAATAAAGTTTGATTTGATTTATCCACATTGCTAGCTTGCTAGCTTGCTAGGATGTCCATGGCTGGAAACCATGGGTAAATAACTTCAAAATATCGATTCAGCTGAAGAGCTCCCGGTCCTCCTGTCTCCTGGTGAGTGAGTTTCATTTTCAAACTAGTTTACTCTGCAATGGTGATAGTTTTACTCTGTAACGGCAGAATCTCAAAGCTAGCAGCTAGCTAGCAGCTAGCTAGCAGCTAGCTAGCTTGCTGCTAGCTTTGAGATTAGCTAGCTAGCTAGCTGCTAGCTAGCTAACGTATGGACGCGCATGCGCAATTTCGCGTGTATTCGCGTCTTTCCATTGGCTTTGTATGGATTCATGACTCCCGTTTGCGTTTGGAGTTGGACACCTTTGGACACCTTTAGAGTTAACGTCGGGCACGCGTATCATTCTGGAGAATGATTCTGTGCTTTTAAATAGTGATAACTGTTGTCAGTGCTTAAAAAGCTGTCATTTCATTTGGTTTTTATTGTTTGAAAATCAGACATTTGTACTTTTAGTTTTCAGTGTTTGAAGTGCAGTCATTTCTTTAGAAAGTTACATACTATGGAGCTTTAAAGAACAGACATTCTGTTGTAATGCTTGCATTCATTTTCAGTTGAAATTAAAATGTGTGCTGTTATCCATATATTCTTCCATTTTGTGAGGTGGGTCAAAGAAAAAAAAAATATATACAATGGATATAAAAAGTCTACACACCCCTCTTCAAATGCCAGGTTTTGTGATGTAAAAAAAATGAGACCAAGGTAAATAATTTCAAAACTTTTTCCACCATAAATGTGACCTATAACCTGCACAACTCAATTGAAAAACAAGCTGAAATCTTTTAAGGGGAAAAACAAAAAATAAAAACATGCAACCGACAGCAACATTGAAGGAGCTGCAGGAATTTCTGGGGAGTACCGGCTCTTTAGTACATGTGACAACAAACTCCCATCTAGGGTGGTAAGACGGAAGCCTTATCTTACGAAGAAAAGTGTCCAAGCCTGGCTACATTTTGCAAAAACACATTTGAAATCTCCCAAATGCATGTGGGAAAATGTGTTATAGTCCAATGAAACCAAGGTTGAACTTTTTGGCCATCATTCCAAAAGGTATATTTGGCGCAAACACAACACTGCTCATCACCAAAAGAACATCATACCTACAGTCCAGCATGGTGGAGGCACCATCATGCTTAGGGGCTGTTTTTCTCAGCTGGAACTGGGGCCTTAATCAAGGTGGAGGAACTATGAACATTTCCAAATACCAGTCAGTGTTGGCACAAAACCTTTAGGCTTTTGCTAGAAAGGTGAAGATGAAGAGGAACTTCATCTTTCATCATAACAATGACCCAAAGCACACATCCAAATCAACAAAAGAATGGCTTCACCAGAAGAAAATTAAAGTTTTGGAATGGCCCAGCCAGAGTCCAGACCTGAATCTGATCGAATGTCTGTGGGGTGATCAGAAGAGGGCTGTGCACAGGAGATGCCCTCACAATCTGACAGATTTGGAGTGTTTTTGTGAAGAAGAGTGGGCATATATTGCCACATCAAGATGTGCCACGCTGATAGACTCCTACCCAAAAAGACTGAGTGCTGTAATAAAAGCCAAAGGTGCTGCAACAAAGTATTAGTTTAAGGGTGTGCATATTTATGCAACTGGGTTACTGTAAGTTTTTATTTTTTTTTCCCCTAAAAAGATTTCAGTTTGTTTTTCAGTTGGGTTGTGCAGGTTATAGGTCACATTAATGGCGGAAAAAGTTTTGAAATGATTTATCTTGATCTCTTTTTTTACATCGCAAAAACCTGGCATTTGAACAGATGTGTAGACTTTTTATATGTAATATATATATATATATATATATATATATATATATATATATATATATATTACAGTATACTCTGTGTGTGTGTGTGTGTGTGTGTGTGACACACACTAAAAGGATTTAGTCATAGCCAGAAGAAAACTTTCAGCAGAAGAGACAGCAAAACTTAAAAAAACAAACAGTTTTGCTTTTTCAAATAATTTCCCTCTGGATACTGACTCCAGTTTAAGAGGCATGAGTTGTATTGACTGACAGGAAAGAAGCATTTAAGCAGTCTCCACAGTCACAAAACGAAAAAAAAAAAAAGATTTCAGCCCTATAGAAAGCGACTTTTTGTCACAGTAGAGAGAAACAGAACAGCTACCATCTTGAGACAAAGCTTTTGTTATGTAAGTATTGAATTAAAATGGATTTACCTCCTCAGATGTCCTCCTCCTGTCAGGTAGCACTAGTGTGTTAGCATGGCTTCCAGGTACTATAGTAGATCCTATACTCATCCTGGGTCCAACTAACATGTAACGTTTGTCTCCAGATCTGTACTGGATGCTGTGACACAGTGTCCCATCATAATTAGTCTCTTGTAGATATTTAGAAGTATAGTCCGTGGATTTGGAGCACTGCATTGCGATCAGCACGATGATGCTGATGATGAAAAGAACAGAAACTGATCCCAAAGTTATCATCAGGTAAAAAGTCACATTATTGTCCTCATCATCTTTTGCTGCACTTTTAACATCAGAAGCTGCAAAAGCCTCTTTGGGCTCCACAAGTTTGACAAGCACAGTAGCTGTTGCTGAGAGGGAAATGTTCCCATTGTCTTTGACCAGTATGACCAGTTTATGCTCAGCCTCGTCTGTCTCTGTGAATGAGCGAAGTGTCCTGATCTGTCCTGTATAGCGGTCCAAAGCAAAGAGACTGTGGTCAGTAACTTCCTGCAGTGAAAACAGCAACCAGCCGTTATATCCTATATCAGCGTCATAGGCTCTGACTTTAGTCACCAAGTGCCCCGCATTCACGTTGCGGGGAATCTCCTCCACACCTTCAGCAGAACCGTTAGAGCTGACTGGATACAGGATGACTGGAGCGTTGTCGTTCTGATCCAGAATGAACACGTTCACTGTGACGTTGCTGCTCAGAGACGGAGTTCCAGAATCTGTGGCTACAACTTGGAAGTGGAAAGTTTTCAGCCTTTCAAAGTCAAAACTTTTTAGCGCCGTGATGTGCCCGTTTTCAGAGTTAATATTAAGGAATGCCGCTATGTCTTTTTGACCACCTTCCCCTCTGACTATGCGGTACGAAACAGCCGCATTATCGTTTAAGTCCTTATCTGATGCGCTCACGGAAAATATCGATGCACCAGGAGCGTTGTTTTCTGTCAGATACAATTCTAGCGGATTGTGTGAGAACTCCGGGAGGTTGTCATTCACGTCTGACACCTGAATGCTTAAAGTTTTGAATGCGGAGAGGGGCGGCTCACCACAGTCGGTAGCTGTAATAGAAATATGATAATCTGACACACTCTCTCTGTCTAACACTTCTTT
Organism: Pholidichthys leucotaenia; assembly: GCA_020510985.1. Taxonomy (NCBI): domain Eukaryota; kingdom Metazoa; phylum Chordata; class Actinopteri; order Cichliformes; family Pholidichthyidae; genus Pholidichthys; species Pholidichthys leucotaenia. The sequence continues at coordinate 36,951,434 of CM035840.1, read as the reverse complement.
GGTCACAAGTGAATACATGTTTTCTTTAAAGGATGGCTTTAATTCAAACGGCACGTTTTCTGTCAGATGGCATATGACTTTCCCATTCAATCCAGAGTCGGTGTCTGTAACACTAATGAGAGCGACAACAGTCCCCCGTTTAGAGTCCTCCGGGACCATGTTGGATATGGATGTCACTTCTATTTCCGGTTTATTGTCGTTGACATCTTGAATCTTTATTATGACTCTGCAGTCAGTTGTCATCGGTGGCTGGCCTTTGTCAGAGGCTTGGACGTCCAACTTGTAAACCGCAGCTGCCTCATAGTCAATTTGTCCAATCACTCGGATTTCTCCAGTGTGTCTATCTAGACTGAACAGTTGTAATAAATTTGAATTAATATCACTCCCAAATGCATACTCCACGTCCCCGTTAGAGCCCTCATCTAGATCCGTCGCTTGGACTTTCGTTATAATCGTGTCTAACATCGCGTTTTCTTGCAATGAAGCAGAGTAAACTTCTTGTGAAAAAAATGGTCTGTTGTCGTTGTTATCAAGAACCCTTATTGTGAGATTTAGGTTCGCTGATGTTGACGGAGTCCCTCCATCTACAGCGGTTAAAATCAAGCTGTGGTTAGTTTTTTGCTCTCTGTCTAAGCTCTTCTGCAAAACAAGAAAAGGTGTTTTATCCTCGCCTCTGTCTCGGATCTCAAGACTAAAGTGCTCGTTTTGACTAAGCTTGTAGCGCTGGACAGAATTTATTCCAACGTCTCGATCCCGCGCGCCCGGTAATTGAAACGACGCCCCCGGTGACGTCGTCTCTGCTATTTCTATCACCTTTTCTTTCTCGGTAAAATATGGGAAATTGTCGTTTGCGTCTGTTATCTCCACGGTGACATAGTGGACTTCGAGCGGATTTTCCACAATGATTTTTAGATCTATTAGACACGCAGCGTTTCTGTCACACGGCTCTTCCCTGTCGGGAGTGCTGTGAACAAACAGGCCCCCATTGTTCGGGTTTACCTCAAACAGCGTGCTCTGGGCCCCGGACACGATACGGAAGCGCCTGTTTGTCAGCGTGCTGGCCTCCAGACCCAGATCCTTGGCAACATTTCCAATAAGAGCTCCAACTTTTACATCCTCTGAAACCGTGTATTTAATTTGAGCTAAAGTCGGCTCCACACAGCAGAAAAGCAGAGAGAAAAGCAGAGGAGGAGACCACATCATCCCGTCTCTTTGTCCCTTATCCCCTTTAGCAAAATCGATCAAAACAGGATCCGCGGGTATCTTCCATCCAGAATGCTTCCAGTTTTCCCAGAAATTGTAGGTCAGAATTCCGCATTGGAATGGGAAATGTGCAAGTCAAACCGAAACAGTGCAGCCTAGTCTTTGTGTTTCAGCAAATGAGCGGACTGTGTAAGAGGCAGAGTTTTATCATCAATGAAACCCCTGTACTTCCCTGCTGTAACACTGACACCCAGAGGAGCACTGAATGCATAGTTATCTAACCTAATGTGATGCAAAGTTCGATCACACATATATAATAAATTACTAAATGTAAAGATGAACGTCTTACTGGGCAGCTAACAGCAAATGAAATCGTTTATGAAAGTTCAGCAACTAACGCCTCTTCAAAAGTCAACAGCAGAACTTTGGAGTAAAAACTTTCAGCACCACAGACCGTGCAAACACTTTTAAAGTCAACTTAAATGTTTATCCTGTCAACAGATGCTACTTAGTCACGGTAACTTTAACAATGACAAAAACAACTTGTTGCTCAAAACACTAGTTCTTTATGTCTTCACAAACTCACAGCGCCACATTGAAACTGTGTACAGATATCAGTAAGTATAATTCTCAAGTCATACACAAAATGAGACATTTTCTCACTTCTGTGATTATTGTCAAATGAATTAATACACTAAAATAACTAATAAGAAAACAAAACGAAACACGTTTCAGGACCAAGGACAGCAATAGTCTGCTGCGGAGACACATTGGGCTCTTCTCCAGGATAAAAAACAGTGTTGACCCAAATCACATCCACCACTTTATATAGAAACACCTTCATTTGGTCACCCCTAGCCTCAGAATAAGAGTATTATGTCATGACGGCCGCTGGGCCGTCATCTCTCTCATCAGCTCCAGCTGCGCACAGACCAGCAGGTGTTAATCAGCGGCTATTAAAAGCCAGCGTCGTTGACAGCCCGGCACGGAGTCGTCTGTCTACCTCGACTGAGTATGAGCCAGAGCTTCGTTTCACAGCCAAGTCAAGAACGTCACGACAAGACCCACCACGTAAGAAAACCATTTGCTTTTCAACGCCAAACCTTTACCCCTGTGCACAGGTGGACCTCCCAGGCGGCGGACCGGTATCTCCAACTGACAGAGAATTACCCTGTCCTCCCCGGAGCTCCTCCTTGCCATCGCTACTTCAGGAACTCTCATCACCACAGCTGCAGGTACTGTTACACTCTCAGCCACAGGAGTCATTATCACCACGGTTACGGACATTATCACCTCCACGGCTACGGGAACAGTCATCGTCACAGCTGTCAGTGCAATCATTGCTCTCGCCACGAACACCACCACGGTTACTGGAGTTATCACCATCACAGCCTCAAGCACCCGCACCACCACAGCTCACGGACATCGGGGAACAGCAAGATGCAATCAGTGACAACCTCAAGTAAGCTTCACACCTGCACTTGTCCTTTTGTGCTAAATGGCCTTAACGGTTTCTGCTTGTGTGTTCCAGGGTTGCCAGGTCGTCATCTGTATCGCTCAGCTCCGGTGACCAGGCCACTATATCTGCACTCACACTTGCACTACACTCACTCTCACTTAACAATAAAGAATAACTATTTTGTATCTGCCCGTGTCTGTGTCTGTCTCTTGGGTCCTGAAACATGTCATATTAACAGGAAAAAGTGCAAGAGCAAGAAGGTAACAAAATATTGCTGGTAAATTCCTGCATGGCTCAAAAACTTATTAAATACTTAAAACTGGCTATTTGTGTGTGCTTTAAAATGAATATGGATTTTATGGGAAAAGTAAGGGCTTCTGCCTTACCTCCTCAGATGTCCTCCTCCTGTCAGGTAGCACCAGTGTGTTAGCATGGCTTCCAGGTACTATAGTAGAGCCTATACTCATCCTGGGTCCAACTAACATGTACCGTTTGTCTCCAGATCTGTACTGGATGCTGTGACACAGTGTCCCATCATAATTAGTCTCTTGTAGATATTTAGAAGTATAGTCCGTGGATTTGGAGCACTGCATTGCGATCAGCACGATGATGCTTATAATGAAAAGAACAGAAACTGATCCCAAAGTTATAATCAGGTAAAAAGTCACATTATTGTCCTCATCATCTTTTGCTGCACTTTTAACATCAGAAGCTGCAAAAGCCTCTTTGGGCTCCACAAGTTTGACAAGCACAGTAGCTGTTGCTGAGAGGGAAACATTCCCATTGTCTTTGACCAGTATGACCAGTTTATGCTCAGCCTCGTCTGTCTCTGTGAATGAGCGAAGTGTTCTGATCTGTCCTGTATAGCGGTCCAAAGCAAAGAGACTGTGGTCAGTAACTTCCTGCAGTGAAAACAGCAACCAGCCATTATATCCTATATCAGCGTCATAGGCTCTGACTTTAGTCACCAAGTGTCCTACATTCACATTGCGGGGGATCTCCTCCACACCTTCAGCAGAACCGTTAGAGCTGACTGGATACAGGATGACTGGAGCGTTGTCGTTCTGATCCAGAATGAACACGTTCACTGTGACGTTGCTGCTCAGAGGTGGAATTCCAGAATCTGTGGCTACAACTTGGAAGTGGAAAGTTTTCAGCGTTTCAAAGTCGAAACTTTTCAGCGCTGATATTTCTCCGTTTTCAGAATTGATATTCAAGAACACTGCATTTTTCAGTCGACTACTTTCCTCTCTAATTATATGATAAATTAAAGCCGCATTTTTATCTGAATCTTTATCTGAAGCAGAAACAGAAAAGATTGGTTTTCCAGGCACATTGTTTTCTGACAGATAAAGTTCAACTGGATTTTGCATAAATTCTGGTGCATTATCATTCACGTCTGACACATCAATACTCAGAGTCCTGAATGAGGATAAAGGAGGTGTCCCACAGTCAGTTGCTGTTATTACGACGTCAAAATGAGAAATAATTTCTCTATCCAAAGGCTGTTTCACAATCACAGAGTATGTGTTTTCTTGAAATGATGGCTTTAAATCAAACGGTACATTGTCAGAAACACTACATATTACTTTCCCATTTAAACCCGAATCTTCGTCCTTAACGCTAATTAAAGCCACTACGGTTTCAGGTTTTGAATCTTCTGATACATGCTTTAACAGAGTGGTCATCTCTATTTTTGGCTTGTTGTCGTTTTCATCGAGCACATTAATGATCACTCGACAGTCAGTAGCCATCGGAGGGTGCCCTCTGTCAGTTGCATGCACATCTAACTTAAAAACATCAATTTCTTCAAAATCTATTTTCCCCTTCACTCGAATTTCACCAGTTGTCTTATCCAAGATAAACATGTCATATAGTTTCGGCTCAAGCTCCCCACCAAAAAAATATTCAATTTCTCCATTTACTCCCTCATCCAGATCAGTTGCATTTACTGTAATTACGCTTGTGTCCACATGTACATTTTCAGGTATTGATGTTGAATATACTTCTTGACTAAATGTAGGGTGATTGTCATTTGAGTCAAGAACTATTATTGTGACATTTAGAGTTCCTGACCTCGGTGGATTTCCACCGTCAACTGCCGTCAGGATCAATCTGTGCTCCTGTTCCTTTTCACGATCCAGAGACTTTTGCAAAACCAAAAATGGTATCTTGTCATTTCCCCGCTCTCTAATTTGTGTAATGAAATATTCATTATGATTTACTTTGTACATTCGTACTGCATTGGCACCAACATCTGGATCGCGCGCAGTGGGCAGCTGAAAACGTTTTCCTGATAGAGTGGACTCTGCGATTTCTAATATCTTTTCTTCCTCGTGGAATTTCGGTGAATTATCATTTACATCCACAATTTCAACAACCACATAGTGTATCTCCATGGGGTTCTCCGCCACCATCTTCAGGTTGATCAAACAAGGTGAAACGCTTTCACAGAGCTCCTCCCGGTCGGTGGTCTTACTCACGTGCAGGACGCCATTGTTCCTATTAATTTGAAAGAGGCTGTCTTCAGATTCAGAAACGATTCGTAACTGTCTTTCTTCCAGAGAACGGACATCCAGTCCCAGATCTTTGGCCACATTCCCAACAACAGATCCTACCTGCACCTCTTCGGGAATGGAGTATTTTATCTGAGCTGAAACGTGCTCCACACAGCTGAGCATCACAAAAAAGCTGAATCCAACCCACCACGGCCGCGTTCCTCGTCTTTGTCCTCCTTCTCCCATCATTTCGGTTTAGGTTGTCAATTGTGATTCTTATTGCAAGTTCTCATACAAAAGAAACTACCTTATCTATGAATTATGCTTGGAATATATCCTGTATTTCTCACGTCTTTATGCATCACTCCAGACAATCATTCTTTCTCTGTGAGGTGACGGTACGTTTTTTTTTCTTTCTGACAAAACCCTGGATGAAAGGGGCAGGGCCAGCTAATTACAACCCTTTTTAGCTTTTATAATACTGACCCCTTGTGGAGTAAAACACGTTAGAGATTTGATGTAGAAAGTGAAGTAAGAATTTCTTTTGAAAAAGAAGAATTAGAAATAAAGAAATGACAACTAGGTTTGGAAGCGTTCCCCATAAAATCCAAATCATTTTGTATTTCACAGATCAGTTTTGAGTTAAGCCATTCTGGCAGGCTGTCCATTATCAACACAGTGAAACTGACTGTTGTTTGTGATTTGCAATCGCTTGGAGATAATGTGTAAAAGATATACCATTGTATTTAAGTGTGCGTGGTATGACGTGATGCAACGTATAGAAAAATCAATGATTTTTTTTTTTAATCATGAATTGAATATGTGAGGATTTTTACCACAGGTTTGGCACATACTTCTTAAAAACATTAAAATGGAGTGAAGGAAAGGTAAGATTCTTCCTTGGTGTTTACAACAGTCCGAATAAGCACACATTCTCCATTAAAGAGTCAGACCAGGGTCAGTATATAATGTCCTCCCGATTACCATACACATTTTGTCCTCTGGCGTCAAACATGACCCTGCCTTGTTTGACTGTTATTTAAAGTATATAATATAAATTGTCAACCAATTCTGTGTTACACCTTTAATCTTAAGCTGGGTTCACTCTATAGCATTTGGACGACTTATCCAGACATTTTGAAAAATCAGCGAAATTAGTCCAAATGTTGGTGAAATTACATTCGTGAGCAGGTTTTTTTAATCCAGCGGCCCACAAACTTTTACAGACTTTTGGTAGCATTTGCCAGCATTGCATTCAGGGTTGGCAAACTTTTGCCAACTTAGGCTAGGGTATGTGTAGCTGTTGCCAACTTAGGAAACCTTAAACAAATGAATACTCAGCACAGCTCCACTAACATCAGCATCAGGCGACGCTCATATAAAGATCAGCGTTTGTGGAGGCTTCCTGCCAGTCTGGACTTGTTTTTGGAATGAACACATCTCCCCTGGGTATACATTTCAGTGGATAATTTTAGTGTTTTGGACTATGTGAGGGAAAGGAAAGATGGCAGTGTCTCACAAGAGGTGTGCCAAGAATGTCCACGATAATGAAGAACAACCAAATGGTTCACCAAGTGCTGCTGCTGCTGTTCCTGCCACCGTCCCGAAACATGGGAGCCCCTCGTGGGAGAAGTCCACCCCGAGGTCGCTGAGGTCCGTCACGCCTCCCTCTTCAGGAGAAGTGTCAGCCAAGTCGTGGGCCAAAAACGATTGCAAAGCCTACACCTTCACTAGGTAAATTGTCTTTCACATATTTATTTTATATTCCTATGTAGTTACTGTCACATTTTGGGGGGACTATATATTTTTTTCTTTTTTTTTTTATTCCTCTTCTTTCAGCTTTTGGTATTCCAGTAACATGGACAGCGACACTTATTCACATTTCTCTTGCATCCGTGCATGTCTGAAGTGAGTTTTGGTCTAAAAACATCTGCTTCCACCAGCATTTCAGTCAATGTATGCAAATGGAGCTCAACTTAGGCTGACTTAGGCAAGCTCTGCATAACTCAGCCCAACACTCAGGAACTTTTACAAACTGATCACAGCTTTCACCAACGTGTATTTCCAAACATCGGCAAATTTTCAGCATGCTGAAAAATTTTAAAGAACACAACTTTCACCAGCTTTTGCCAACAAACACCAACTATCATTAACTTTTACCACCTTAAGCCAGCATAGCCAGATGTTTGCCAAAACATCAGTAAAAGTTGATCCAAACGTAATGTGAATCCACCTTACTTCAGACCAACCCATTATCAAAATCCCCCCCCCTTTGTTTTGAATTTATGGCCAATAGATGTTATTTTTGAGTTGACCCTCATGTTTTTCTGGAGTCATTCTGGCCTTACGGACATTATGAGGGATGATATTTAGTTGCTACAAATGAAAATGATTATGAATTTTAATTTTAGTGAAAATGTTCTGGTAGAATTAAAGCTTTGTCTTACCTCCTCAGATGTCCTCCTCCTGTCAGGTAGCACTAGTGTATTAGCATGGCTTCCAGGTACTATAGTAGATCCTATACTCATCCTGGGTCCAACTAACATGTACCGTTTGTCTCCAGATCTGTACTGAATGCTGTGACACAGTGTCCCATCATAATTAGCCTCCTGTAGATATTTAGAAGTATAGTCTGTGGATTTGGAGCACTGCATTGCTATCAGCACGATGATGCTTATAATGAAAAGAACAGAAACTGATCCCAAAGTTATCATCAGGTAAAAAGTCACATTATTGTCCTCCTCATCTTTTGCTGCACTTTTAACATCAGAAGCTGCAAAAGCCTCTTTGGGCTCCACAAGTTTGACAAACACAGTAGCTGTTGCTGAGAGGGAAACGTTCCCATTGTCTTTGACCAGTATGACCAGTTTATGCTCGGCCTCGTCTGTCTCTGTGAATGAGCGAAGTGTCCTGATCTGTCCTGTATAGCGGTCCAAACCAAAGAGACTGTGGTCAGTAACTTCCTGCAGTGAAAACAGCAACCAGCCGTTATATCCTATATCAGCATCATAGGCTCTGACTTTAGTCACCAAGTGTCCTGCATTCACGTTGCGGGGAATCTCCTCCACACCTTCAGCAGAACCGTTAGAGCTGACTGGATACAGGATGACTGGAGCGTTGTCGTTCTGATCCAGAATGAACACGTTCACTGTGACGTTGCTGCTCAGAGACGGAGTTCCAGAATCTGTGGCTACAACTTGGAAATGGAAAGTTTTCTGAGTTTCAAAGTCAAAACTTTTTAGTGCTGATATTTCTCCATTTTCGGAATTAATATTTAAGAACACTGCACTTTTTGATTGACTACTTTCATCTCTAAGTATGTGATAAGTTAAAGCTGCATTTTGATCCAAATCTTTATCTGAAGCAGAAACAGAAAAGATTGATTTTCCAGGCACATTGTTTTCTGATAGATAAAGTTCTACTGGATTTAGCACAAACTTTGGTGCATTATCATTCACGTCTGACACATCAATATTCAGAGTTCTGAATGAGGATAAAGGAGGTGTCCCACAATCTGTAGCTGTTATTATGACATCATAATGTGAAACTAATTCTCGATCTAAATGTTCTTTCAAGACTAAGGAGTACATGTTATCTTGAAATGATGGCTTTAAATTAAATGGTATATTGTCAGAAAGACTACAGATCACTTTGCTGTTTAAACCCGAGTCTCTGTCTGCAATACTAATTAAAGACACAACAGTTCCAGGTTTTGAATCTTCTCGTATCGTTTTTGACAGAGAAGTCACTTCTATTTCTGGTGTATTGTCATTTTCATCCTGTACTTTAATAATGACAGTGCAGTCGCCACTCATTGGAGGATTTCCTTTGTCAGTCGCATGGACATCGAATTTATAAATGTCATTTTTCTCAAAATCTATGTGTCCTTTTGTTCTAATTTCACCAGTGTCTTTATCCAAGCTAAACACATCATGTACTTTAGGGTCAAGTTCGCTACCAAAGAAATATTCAACTTCTCCATTTACACCGTCGTCTTGATCAGATGCTTTAACCGTAATAACACTTGAATCCACATTTATATTTTCCTTTACTGATGCTGAATATACTTCTTGACTAAATGTAGGATGGTTATCATTTGAATCCAGAACTATGACTGTGACATTAACAGTTCCTGATCTCGGTGGATTTCCACCATCAATTGCTGTTAGAATTAATTTGTGCTCCTGTTCTTTTTCTCGATCTAGAGACTTTTGCAAAACCAGAAATGGGACTTTGTTCTGTCCTCTCTCCCGAATTTGCAAACTGAAATATTCGTTGTGGTTTAATTTGTACATGCGTACTGAATTGGCAAGTATATCTGGGTCACGCGCGGATGGTAACTGAAAATGTCTACCCAGGAGCGTGGACTCTGCTATTTCTAGCATTTTTTCCTCCTCTTGAAAGCTCGGCGAATTATCATTTATATCCACCATTTCAACCACAACATAATGTATCTCCATCGGATTCTCTGCTACCATCTTCAGGTTGATCAGACAGGGGGAAGAGCTTTCACAGAGCTCCTCTCGGTCAATGACTTTGTGCACATACAATGCGCCATTGTTAAGATTTACTTGAAACTGCACGTCTTCAGTTCCAGAGACAATACGAAACTGTCTCTCTTCCAGCGAGCCGATATCCAGTCCCAAATCTTTGGCTACATTCCCAACAACAGACCCCACTTTTAATTCCTCTTGAATGGAGTATTTTATCTGAGCTGAAACGCCTTCAACGCAGCAGAGCATCACAAAAAAACTGAATCCTGCTGACCGGGGCCACATTCTGCGTCTTTGTCCTCCTGCCTCCATTGTTTCAAGTTGTTAATGGATATTCCACTCACGGGGAGTTCAACATTAACCACGTATATACAGTTTGAAAGATAATCCCTTGTGCATCAACCGTGACAACCTTTCCTTCTGTTTCAGGAGCAGATCTCTTCTCTTACCACCTAACAAAAACCTCACCGTAAAGGGCAGGGCCAGCACGACAGCGCAACAGAGGGTTTTTTTTTTTTTGCTGATATGACACTGACATCTTGTGGACGAAGCAACCCACTATTGAATGAGTTTGCTTACAGCACCAACTTATGTCCAGTCGATCTGCAATTTCACCAAAAAGAGAATAGTTAAGTTTTCCTGTAATGTCACCAGTTATCAAAACTATGAAAATAGTGTTACGTTTTTTTGCTTCCCAGTATTTCATCGCTATGATGAGATGTTATAAATGAATATTGCTGATAAATTGTGCGTGGATTTTCATGCAAAGGTGTCGCGTTACATGCGTGATGTGCAGAGTTTACCTTTTAACGATTTTCATGAATGGGATATGAGGATTTCAACCAAAGGTTACAGAGAGGAACTTTCTGAAACAACTTGATTAACTAAATCAAATTTAATCTTTTGCTAAACATAGTAAAATAATCACAAAAATTATACAAAACAAAAAAGCTTCTGGCACAATACTGACAACCACGCGGCCGAGCCAACAAGGATTCAGACCATGGACAGCGCTATTTTTTTTTTTTTTTTTTTGTTACCTATTTGTACCCGTAGGTAGATTTGTTTCACAGTCTGGTGACAAGCCACCAGCTGCCGGTCACTGCGTGCGCGAGCGCCCCGTATCCCTAACCTGCATGTTTTTGGCATGTGGGAGGAAACCGAAGAAATCCCGGAGTAAACCCACGCAACACGGGGAGAACATGCAAACTCCACACAGATCACTGTTGGTCGGGGGCTGGGATCGAACCCACGATCTCACGATCCCTGCGATCCCCCGGCCGAGGGTAAACTGTGCTGCCACAGTGCTATTCCTCATTTGGGTTTTGGTGTTGTAGAAAAAAACTAGAAAAGCACTCATAGAGCGCATACCTCCGCCAAGGCTTCTTCCGTTTCTCATGGATCACCTCCAAAATGTAATGACTTTGTGTGTAGGCCTACAGCCACTTGTGGTGAAAATTGCATCAAAGTCTGTCCATCAGTTTTGGAGTATTGTTGCTAACACACTGTGAGAAGATAAGAGTCTTGGCTGAGGTATGCATTCTCAGATCATCACCAAAATGCAATGGGTTCCTCTCTAGGCCAAGAAGCACCTCTGGTGAAAATTTCATCCAAATCCACCCAGTAGTTTTTGTGTAATCCCGCTGCACAAATACAAAAAAGCCCTTGGTGGAGGTATGCACTCTCAGATCATCACCAAAATCTAATCATCTGTAGGATACCCCCTTTGTGACAATGTCTGAAAATTTCATGAAAATCCATCCATAACTTTTTGCGTTATCTTGATAACAAACAAACAGACAGACAGACAGACAAACCAATGCCGATGAAAACATAACCTCCTTGGCGGAGGTAAAAACACTTTTTATTGGTTCAGTTATTACCTCCGCCAAGGAGGTTATGTTTTCATCGGCATTGGTTTGTCTGTCTGTCTGTTTGTTTGTTTGTTAGCAAGATAACTCAAAAAGTTATGGACGGATTTTCATGAAATTTTCACAGATTGTCAGAAATGGGGTATCCTACAGATGATTACATTTTGGTGGTGATCCGTATCACCGTCCAGAAGAAAACCGCCATTACGGAAAATGCGATTTTCGTCAATAACTACTGAACCACTAATCCTATCATTGTCAATCCAATTGCTAGTCATATGTTTTCATGGTCAAGGAATCTGAAAACATACACACAAACACTGTATGGGGGGAACTGTGGCGCTTGGCGGAGGTCTGCGCTCTCTGAGTGCTTTTCTAGTTATTTTTGTCTTCCTGGGGATTTTTTTCTAAACAAACTGAAGATGTTCTTATAAAAATAAAATTTTGACTTACCTCCTCAGATGTGCTCCTCCTGTCAGGTAGCACTAGTGTGTTAGCATGGCTTCCAGGTACTATAGTAGATCCTATACTCATCCTGGGTCCAACTAACATGTAACGTTTGTCTCCAGATCTGTACTGGATGCTGTGACACAGTGTCCCATCATAATTAGTCTCTTGTAGATATTTAGAAGTATAGTCTGTGGATTTGGAGCACTGCATTGCAATCAGCACGATGATGCTGATGATGAAAAGAACAGAAACTGATCCCAAAGTTATCATCAGGTAAAAAGTCACATTGTTGTCCTCATCATCTTTTGCTGCACTTTTAACATCAGAAGCTGCGAAAGCCTCTTTGGGCTCCACAAGTTTGACAAACACAGTAGCTGTTGCTGAGAGGGAAACGTTCCCATTGTCTTTGACCAGTATGACCAGTTTATGCTCGGCCTCGTCTGTCTCTGTGAATGAGCGAAGTGTTCTGATCTGTCCTGTATAGCGGTCCAAACCAAAGAGACTGTGGTCAGTAACTTCCTGCAGTGAAAACAGCAACCAGCCGTTATATCCTATATCAGCATCATAGGCTCTGACTTTAGTCACCAAGTGTCCTGCGTTCACGTTGCGGGGAATCTCCTCCACACCTTCAGCAGAACCGTTAGAGCTGACTGGATACAGGATGACTGGAGCGTTGTCGTTCTGATCCAGAATGAACACGTTCACTGTGACGTTGCTGCTCAGAGACGGAGTTCCAGAATCTGTGGCTACAACTTGGAACTGGAAAGTTTTCAGCATTTCAAAGTCGAAACATTTAAGCGCGGATATTTGCCCGTTTTCAGAGTTCACATTTAGAAAAGAAGTGATGTCATTTTCTCTGGAAATGTGATATGAAATCACTGCATTTTCATTCAGATCATTGTCCTGCGCACTTACTGAAAATATTGATGCTCCAGCAATATTATTTTCCGAAAGGTAAAACTGTAATGGATTTTGGGGAAACTGTGGTCTGTTATCATTCACGTCTGTTATATGGATGATCAGCGTTTTAGAAGTGAATAAAGGAGGCTCACCGCAGTCGGTTGCTTTCACCATTATTTCATAATGGGACACCTGCTCTCGGTCCAAAAAATCCTTAGTAACAACTGAATAAGCATTCTCTTTATAAGATGGCTTTAATTCAAACGGCACGTCAGGAGTGGTGGTTAGAATAATCTTCCCATTTACACCAGTGTCTTTATCTCGTACACTGATGAGAGAAATCATTGTTCCGGGCTTTGAATCCTCGGCCACAGTATTTGATAGCGAAGTAACTTCTATTTCTGGTGGATTATCATTGACGTCTTTTATTTTTACAATAACTCTGCACTCACCTGTTAGTGGAGGCGTTCCTTTATCTGACGCCTCTATGTCCAGCTTATAAACGTCATTTTCCTCATAATCAACTACTCCCTTTATTCTTATCTCCCCAGTTAATGCGTCAAGGTCAAAAACATCATAGACTTTTTTCTTTAGTGTTTTCCCCAGGCTGTATTCTATTTTGCTATTGCTGCCTTCATCCAGATCCGTGGCGTTTAATCTAATTATGGAAGTGCCGACTGGAATGTTTTCTTGTATTTCTATTTGGTAAGTCTCTTGACTGAACATTGGACGATTATCGTTGCTGTCAAGAACAAAAACTGTGACATTTAAGGTGCCTGATCTCGGAGGTTTACCTCCATCAACGGCTGTAACAAACAGCGCGTGCGTGTTTCTTTGTTCTCTGTCTAGTGACTTTTTTAGCACTAAAAATGGTATTTTTTCTTCGTCCCTTTGGCGGATGTTTATCTCAAAATGTTCATTTGCTGTTAACATGTAGGTCCTAATGGAGTTTATTCCAGCATCGGGGTCACGAGCGGTGTGCAGCTGAAATCGCCTCCCTGGTAACGTTTGTTCAAATATTTCAAATCTCTGCTCCTTCTCGGGAAAGGCCGGGGAGTGATCATTCACATCAGTGACTTCTACAGCCACGTAATGTATTTCCAAAGGGTTTTCGATTATGATTTTGAGCTCCATCACACACGCACGGCTTCCCTGACAAAGCGCTTCTCTGTCCATCTTCTGGAGAACGTAGAGATCTCCATCGTCCTGGTTTACACCGAAAAACGCCTCTTCGGATTCAGACACAACGCGAAATCCGCGGCCAGTCAAAGAGCCGATCTCCAGTCCAAGGTCCTTGGCAACATTTCCGACAGCAGTTCTTTCTTTCACCTCTTCTGGAACAGAATATCTTATTTCTGCCGAGGCTCGTTTCCATAAAGTCGGAATTAATACCAGATAAAAAACGTACCAGAGGCAGCTCCTTCTTTTATTTTGCCTTCTGGGCTCCATCGTTATCCAGTGTTACACAGCTGTTTTCCGTATTAAAACCAATTTTATACACCTTACATAGACGGTGGACTCGGTTCTGATGTCCTCTCTACTTCTTTCAGCTGCAAACAAAAGCCTAATGATGGGATGGGCTTGTGTTGTTTCCTAATGTAATACTGACATCCAGAGGTTAACAGGAAGTAATGGGTTATTAATGCGTTTTTCCAAAAAGAAAAAACAATTAACTTACAGTATCACCATTACTATGCCAGCATTTTAGTGTTTCATAAATGTATTAAATTTTCATCACAAACTAAAATGTCTTAAATTTCTGTTGACAAAAATTATCAGAGCGACATATGAAATGTTTGCAGACTACCTGTACTAATATGAAAATATAACGCAGAGATGTTTGTGCTAAAAAAAATACTTTAAAATTATGCGTTATGATCATTTTGCCCATTTAATAATTTTAAAAAATCGAAATTTTTGTTTTAAAGCATTCGAAACATTTCATCTGCTAATGCAGGGGCCCAAGCTGTTAGTCTGGGCTGACCTGTGCCACACGCCTGTCCCTTTTAACAGTTTTTACCTTTGCCTCATAAGCACAATGAGCCACTGAAAAGTATACAGAACAGATGAGAAGTTTATTAATTAATCAAAAATAACCCATTCACAGGCTTGTAACATGAAACACTTTGTCAACCCATTTCTCCAGCAAATGTTAAAACAGACTCTAGATGGTCACTGATCTATAAAAAGAAAGCACAAGCACCCTGAGATGTCTTCTTTTGTCACCAGAAACCAGTCACTGCCGAATGTTTGACATTGAAATAGAGGGTTTTTCAGTCATGTGGTAAAACTTTGGGTGAGCCGAAGGAAGATTTTGGACACATACACGCCTACAATGTCTCTCTCGCTCTTGCAGCATCTTACCCATTGTTGCTTCTTTAATGGCGTTTTAATAGATTCATTCATCCTAGCTTTTAGCATCATGGACAGCAAATACCAGCAGTCAGCAAGACTTTATTTTTAAAAAGGGCCATTGCCCCATTATATCCAATCAAGCCTCTTCCTCGAGAAAAAAAAAAGACTTTTTAAATTCAGCACCAAGGACAACATCAGAATAAGAAGCAAAGGTTGAAGTTTTAAAATACAATTTTAAATGTGAACAAACAAAGGAGACACAAACTGGTCAATCAAGACGAAACTGTCAGTCTGCTCTCTCTTTTCATAGCATAACTAGAAATATAAGACAAAATAAAGTTTAAAAAAGCCTCACCATATGGGAACAGAAAGGGATTAAGTTACGTAATTGAAAGTAAATAACACGCTTCTGAAACGATATTGTTGTCTTACCTCCTCAGATGCCCTCCTCCTGTCAGGTAGCACTAGTGTGTTAGCATGGCTTCCAGGTACTATAGTAGATCCTATACTCATCCTGGGTCCAACTAACATGTACCGTTTGTCTCCAGATCTGTACTGGATGCTGTGACACAGTGTCCCATCATAATTAGTCTCTTGTAGATATTTAGAAGTATAGTCTGTGGATTTGGAGCACTGCATTGCAATCAGCATGATGATGCTTATAATGAAAAGAACAGAAACTGATCCCAAAGTTATCATCAGGTAAAAAGTCACATTATTGTCCTCATCATCTTTTGCTGCACTTTTAACATCGGAAGCTGCAAAAGCCTCTTTGGGCTCCACAAGTTTGACAAGCACAGTAGCTGTTGCTGAGAGGGAAACGTTCCCATTGTCTTTGACCAGTATGACCAGTTTATGCTCAGCCTCGTCTGTCTCTGTGAATGAGCGAAGTGTCCTGATCTGTCCTGTATAGCGGTCCAAACCAAAGAGACTGTGGTCAGTAACTTCCTGCAGTGAAAACAGCAACCAGCCGTTATATCCTATATCAGCATCATAGGCTCTGACTTTAGTCACCAAGTGTCCTGCATTCACGTTGCGGGTAATCTCCTCCACACCTTCAGCAGAACCGTTAGAGCTGACTGGATACAGGATGACTGGAGCGTTGTCGTTCTGATCCAGAATGAACACGTTCACTGTGACATTGCTGCTCAGAGACGGAGTTCCGGAATCTGTGGCTAGAACTTGGAAATGGAAAGTTTTTAGAGTTTCAAAGTCAAAACTTTTCAGTGCTGATATTTCTCCATTTTCAGAATTAATGTTTAAGAACACGGCATTTTTCAGTGGACTACTTTCATCTCTAAGTATGTGATAAGTTAAAGCTGCATTTTGATCCAAATCTTTATCTAAAGCCGAAACAGAAAAGATTGATTTTCCAGGCACATTGTTTTCTGCCAGATAAAGTTCAATTGGATTTAACACAAATTCTGGTGCATTATCATTCACGTCTGACACATCGATACTCAGAGTTTTAACTGAGGATAAAGGAGGTGTCCCACAATCTGTAGCTGTTATTATGACATCATAATGTGAAACTAATTCTCGATCCAAAGGCTCTTTCAAGACTAAGGAGTACATGTTATCTTGGAATGAGGGCTTTAAATGAAAGGGCACATGATCAGAAAGTCTACAGATTACTTTGCCATTTAGTCCAGCGTCTTTGTCTGTAATGCTGATTAAAGAAACTACAGTCCCATCTTTTGAATCTTCTCGTACAGTTTTTGACAGAGAGGTCACTTCTATTTCCGGTATATTGTCGTTTTCATCCTGTACTTTGATGACCACCCTACAATCAGCACTCATTGGAGGCTGTCCTTTGTCAGTGGCATGCACATCTAACTTAAAAACTTCAATTTTCTCAAAGTCAATTAACCCCTTCACTCTAATTTCACCAGAGTCTTTATCTAAACTAAACATGTCATATATTTTTCTGTCAAGCTGGCCACCAAAAAAATATTCAATTTCTCCATTTACACCTTCATCTAGATCAGTTGCCTTTACTGTAATGACACTTGCATCCAAACCTATATTTTCCTTTATTGATACTGAATATACTTCTTGAGTAAATGTAGGATGGTTGTCATTTGAATCCAGAACTGTTACCGTGACATTAAGAGTTCCCGATCTCGGTGGATTTCCACCATCAACTGCTGTCAGAATTAATTTGTGCTCCTGCTCCTTTTCGCGATCCAGAGACTTTTGCAACACTAAAAACGGTATCTTGTCTTCTCCTCTTTCCCGAATTTGTATCCTAAAATATTCGTTTACGTTTACTTTATAAACACGCACTGTATTGGTGACAACATCTGGATCTTGAGCAGTTGGTAATTGGAAGTGTCTGCCCGGAAGAGTGGACTCGGAAATGTCTACTTTAATTTCTTCTTCCTGAAAGCTCGGTGAATTATCATTTACATCTATGATTTCAACCCCAACATAGTGCATCTCCATGGGATTTTCTGCCACCATCTTTAGGTTTATCAAGCATGGGGAAACGCTGGCACAGAGCTCCTCTCGGTCGATGTTCTTTTGGACATACAATGCGCCATTGTTCTGGTTTATGCTGAAGTGTGCGTCTTCGGTTGCGGAGACGATGCGAAATTGTCTTTCTTTCAGCGAAGAAGTATCCAGTCCCAGATCTTTTGCCACATTTCCAACAACAGATCCAGTTGTTACCTCCTCGGGAATCGAATATTTAACCTGAGCTAAAACGCGCTCGGCGCAGCTGAGCATCACAAACAAACAGCATCCCACCGGCCAGGGCCGCATTCCTCTTTGTCCTCCCGCTCCCATCGTTTCGGTTGGGGCTGTAAACGTTATATCCAATCACAGGTTCTCACACAAAACAAGGCTGTGAAAAACATTTATCGTCAAAACTATATTCCACATTTCTCACGCATTCATACACAAAAAGGGTAACTCCTCATTCTTATGAGAAGACCGTCTTGTCTTTGACCAAAGCCCCCCCCCCCCCCCTTCTGAAAGGGGCAGGGCCAGCGTGATAAGCACATTTACGCTGATATCATACTGACACCGTGTGGGCCAAGAATGACCTGGCAAACAAAAATAACTACAGCAATAATCAGCGCAAATTCCAAATTAGGCTTCTAATTCACAATCATGTAAATTTATGGTTTTAACCCTTTATTGGGCGATGAACCATACTTGATAACTTCAGGAGGTAAAAGCAGCTTCTGCAACACGGTGAGAAAGAATTCCACTTTGCTTTCTTTGCCTCTTAGGACTCAAATATCAACAATCCTCCATGCTGATCTCTTGCACGTCCACATACAGTCATGTGAAGAAATTAGGACACCCCTTTAAATATTCAGTTCTTTATTAAGAAATGTTCACATATCAATGACTAACCTTGTTTTTGTTTTTATTTGCATTTTTTAACATCTATTTTAGCCATTTTAAGTGGGAATGAAAGTGGGTGTCCTAATTTATTCCTCACTGTTTAGAATTGCATTTTACAGAAAATTTGAAAAAAGTCTTTAATTCATTTTAATTGTTTAGTTGCATTACATGAATCCCCTAGTATTTTTAACATTGATATTAAATATCCACATGTCCAAATATGTAAAAAACAAACAAACAAAAAACAGGCTTATACAGGGTGTCCTAATTTTTTGATATGACTGTGTATATACTGTGTTTGTCTGTAAGCCCGATCTGCTTTGGATCTGTCCTCATTAAAAATTTGATATAACATTAAGACATTCAATCAAAAACAGCATAACTGTGTCAGTTTAAGGGCACAACTACTGTATATACTGTAGATGCAGGGATGCTGACTAAAGTTTATGAGACATAACGAACTGCACAGAAAAGCAGTCTTTATATCTATCTATAAATGCACAGAATCTCTGTCTGTGTGTGTGTATGTCTGTCTGTGTGTCTATCTGTGTGTCTGTTCCACGCATATCTCTTAAACTGTTCGTTAGACTGGCCTAAGATTTTATACGTGTTTTGCTGAGGTTATGAGGGTGTGCATCCCTGAGTATGGAGTTGCTCAGTCAAAATATGTAATTTTTATCAATAAAAGTTGAGCCACTGCTCTGTCACCATTCTGTGTCATGGTCCGCTCTGCTCATTATCCGCAGCTGCATGCACACCTGATCCTCGTTAGGCTGGGCCTATACCTTCCACGCTGTCCGGAGTGGCAGTGCGGAGATGTCTCACTGCGCTCCAGGAGAGCTTCATCGCCTAATCGTCTCAGCTACCAGAGCCACAGCCGAGCCAGCCCTCGCCTACGCCGGAAAGAGCCAACCAGCCTTCCACGTAAGCTCCATTAACAACTTACTACTTTCTACTAATCCCCTGTGCACAGGCGGAGCCCCTGGCACAGAGCCTTTTCCTCTTCCTCCCGGGTGGCAAACTTACTAGCCTCCTTCCCTCACCACCTTCACCTACACTCTCCTGTCGGGACAATACCACCATCTGAAGAGCACTGTCTCCCTGGCCACAGCCACAACGCTGAACCAGAGAAACTCACCATCTGCTCCCACAGTCAGCTACACAATAACGGTTTAGCTTCAGTTGTGACACCCAGTAACCATCTCTCTCTGTGTGTCTCCAGGGTTGCCAGGCCATACGGTGTCTTGCTCAGTTCCCGGCAGTTCCAGTTAGCACTCACACCACTATTCATTCACACTGGTTGTTAATAAACACAATTGTATCAATTTGGATTCTGTGTCTTGTCACTGGGTCAGCAAACCATGTCAGTACATCTCCGCCAGAATGACCCAGCTGACAGCATTTTGGTGCACCGTGTCAACCGCATGGAGATTCATATTGATCAATTGGTTTATCAGCAGCAGACCGTTATAAACCAGCTAACGCATGTCACAGAATGGTTAGATAGACTAACTAATTCCTAGCCCTTTTCCCAGGCTTTACCTGTTGCCAGCAGCTCCTCGACTCCCGCTAGCATTCCAGCAAACCAGCTCAGGCAGACTCCTCCTGTTCAGCTTACTCCCGTACCAACTCCCAACCATTTCAACGGTAAGTTGGGCAAAGCCAGGGGTTCGTTATGCAATGCGAGGTGGTGTTTCAGCAGGTGCCAGAGGATTTCGCTTCCGACCATAGTAAGATCGGTTATGTTATTAATGTGTTGGAGGGGAGAGCACTAGCTTGGGCCTATGCAGTAATGGCTAGGGCAAATTATGCTAGTCTCACTTTTGGCCAATTCATTAGTGAATTTAATGAAGTGTTTGATCATTCCGATCGAGATAGCATTCTCACCACCCGCCTATTAAATCTAAGGCAGGGGTCTAGGGCGGTGGCAGATTATGCCATAGACTTCCGGGTGGCGGCTACTGAAGTAGGTTGGGAGGACGTTTCTCTTTGCTGTATTTTCATCAGGAGCCTCAGTGCTAGCCTTCGGGATGAGTTAGCCCCTTTAGAGAAAACAACTAGGTTATCAGAGCTCATTTCTCTGGCCATTAGTCTGGATAATAGACTGAGGGAGCGAGTGGCGGAATGTAGATCCTATGGACGGTCTGAGGAACCGTCTCGCCATTCCCTTCAGTCCTCAATATTGGCTTTACCGTCCTCTGAACCCTCAGCGCCCGCGGAGCCTATGACAGTGGGGCATTCTAGGCTATCTGCGGCAGAGAAACAGCGTCGCCGCGAGCTTGGGTTGCACCTGTATTGCGGGAGCGGGGAGCATGAGGTCGGGTCGTGTCAGCTTCGGCCAAAAGGGGGAGTCCGTGCGTTAGAGTAGGGGGACTCACGGACGTACCTTGGTCTAATCCCCTATCCAGTTTGTTTCTTTCCATTAGGTTCATACACAAACACACAGAGATACCTACACAGGCCTTAATCAACTCCGGGGCTGAGCAAAGCTTTATGTCTAGAGACCTGGCAACCCATTTGGGCCTTCGCTGCATTCCCCTTGAGTCTCCTCTCCGGTTGATTGCGTCGTCTAACGCTCCGATGGCTACAGTATCCCACTGGACAGTGCCAGTCTCCATTATTGTATCTGGGAATCATCGATAGGAACTGTCCTTCTTTGTGTTGCCCATCTCGACGTCTCCGGTCATTCTGGGCTACCCCTGGCTATGCCTCTATAACCTGACGATTGATTGGAGTGCGGGCAGTATTAAATCATGGAGCTCATTTTGCCTCAGCTCCTGTCTGCAGTCAGCAGCGTGCTCACCTTCAGTGACCCTAGGGGTTCCCTCTGATCCCCCTCCCGATTTGTCTAAGGTGCCTCCTGAATATCATGATTTCGGTGCCGTGTTCAGCAAGTCCCGGGCTCTGTCCCTTCCCCCCCACTGACCGTATGATTGTGCCATCAACCTTTGCCCGGGGGCTCCTCTCCCGTCTAGCCGGCTGTATAGCCTTTCCCCGCCGGAGCGGGTGGCTATGGACACGTACATCAAGGAGTCCCTGAGCTCTGGCATCATTCGTCCATCCTCTTTGGTGGTGGGGGCGGGGTTCTTCTTTGTGGGAAAAAAAGACAGCTCATTGAGACCATGCATCGATTTCAGGGAGTTGAATAATATAACTATCAAGGATAAGTACACCCTCCCATTGCTTAATTCTGCCTTTGACTTTCTCCAGGGGGCTTCCTGCTTTACCAAGTTGGATCTGCACAACCCTTACCATCTGGTGTGGATCCGCAAGGGGGAGGAGTGGAAGACAGGGTTTCGCACCCCTAGTGGTCACTTTGAATATCTGGTGATGCCATTTGGTCTGACCAATGCGCCTGCCATGTTTCAGCGCCTCATCAATGATGTTCTGAGGGATTTTCTGAACGTGTTTGTGTTCGTTTACATGGATGACATTCTGATCTTCTCCTATTCCTTAGATGAGCACCGGGAACACGTGAGACGTGTTCTTCAGCGGCTATTGGAGAACCAGTTATTTGTTAAGGCTGAGAAATGTGAGTTTCATACGTCCAAGACGTCCTTCCTGGGCTTCATTATTTCTCATGAGATCCTTCCAGACCCGGGCAAAATTAAGGCGGTGGTGGAGTGGCTGGTCCTGTCCTCAAGGAAACAGCTCCAGCAGTTCCTGGGATTTGCTAATTTCTACCGCCGATTCATAAAGAACTACAGCAGCCTGGCCCTTCCCCTGATGTGCCTTACATCCACAAAGGTTCCCTTCCAGTGGTCGGAGGAGGCGGCGGCGGCCTTTGTGGACCTGAAGAAGCAATTCTCTGATTCGCCGATCCTGGTGCAGGTGGATCCCAGCCTGCAGTGCCTCATGGAGGTGGACGCCTCAGATTCTGGTGTGGGAGCAGTTCTTTCTCAACGTTCTCCGACGGATGGGAAGGTCCGGCCTTGTGCCTTTTTCTCCAAGCGACTATCTCCGGCGGAGTGGAACTATAGCATCGGTGACAGGGAGTTGTTGGCTGTCAAACTGGCTCTGGAGGAGTGGTGCCATTGGCTGGAGGGGTCCTCGCAGCCGTTCATGGTTTGAAAGGACCATCGCAATTTGGAGTACCTTAGGACGGCCAAGTGCCTGAATGCCCGTCAAGCCCGCTGGTCTCTTTTCTTTGGTCGATTCGACTTTACTATCACCTACCACCCTGGGTCCAAGAATATGAAACCAGACGCCCTCTCCAGGCAATTCGCCACGGACACCCTGGAGGCTAAAGACCATCCCATCCTTCTTACCTCCTGTGTTGTGGGCACCCTCTCATGGGGAATTAAAGAGAGGATCCTGAGGGCCCAGGAGTCGGAGAGGGACCCGGGTGGGGGGCCAGCGGGGAAGCTGTTTGTGCCATCGGCCGTCCAGGGTGATGTCATCCAATGGGCCCACGCATCCAAGTTCGCCTGCCTTCCTGGAAGACGTCGCATGGAGGAGTTGTTGCAATGCTCGTTCTGGTGGCCCTCTCTTCAAAAGGATGTCGGGGAGTACATCAGGCCTGTCCCCAGTATGCCACCGGGAAGGCCCCATCGTCCCCACCGGCAGAGTTGCTCCACCCCCTTCCGGTTCCTGGCAGACCCTGGTCCCATGTGGCGTTGGACTTCGATACCGGCCTCGCTCCTTCCAACAATCACACTGTGGTTCTCACCCTTGTGGACAGATTCTCCAAGGCAGCCCATTTTGTTCCTCTTCCGGGTCTGCCTACGGCAAAGGAGACAGCTGACCTGTTGGTCCAACATGTGGTGAGACTTCATGGGATCCCCACGGACATCGTCTCAGACTGGGGGCCCCAATTTATTTCCCAGGTATGGAGGTCTTTTTGCAACTCCCTTGGAGCCAAGGTGAGCCTGTCATCTGGATACCATCCACAGTCCAATGGCCAGTGCGAACGTGCCAACCAGGAGCTGGAGGCGGCGCTGCAGTGTGTGGCTTCTTCCAATTCGACGGCATGGAGTTCCTTCCTACCATGGATTGAGTACGCCCACAATTCAACGGTCTCTTCAGCCATAGGTATGTCTCCGTTTCAAGCCTTACTTGGGTACTCTCCCCCTTTGTTTCCCAAGGAGGAGGGCGACATCGCTGTGGCATCTGTGCGGGCGCAAATGAGACGCTGTTGTCGTCTATGGAGGGCAACTCGGGCCGCGCTACATCGTACAGCCGAATGCAATACTGCTGTGGCAAATCATCATAGGACCCCAGCTCCGGCGTACCAGGTGGGTCAGCAGGTTTGGCTGTCTACAAAGAACATTAATCTGAAGGCTGAGCACAGGAAGATGCAGCAGCGGTTTATTGGGCCGTTCGCCATCTCTCGCATCATCAACCCTGTGTCGGTACGGCTGGATCTCCCCCCTCCCTCCGCATATGTCCCACGTTTCATGTGTCGCAAGTTAACCTCTTGCACTCTGGTGTACCGTGGGCGGGCACGTCTCTGCGTCCTAGAGCGCATGAGGGCGCACGAGGGCGCTGCGTCCTAGAGCGCACTGAAAAAAAAAGCTGCATTTCCGTTCTTCCACTACAGACACAGCCGCGAACAGAAAGCCAAAGGAGTGCTTTGATTGGTTTAGATGTGATTGACCTCTCATTCGACTAATAAGAGCCTTGAATTGGGTTTCTGAAACCTTGAAGAACCAATGACTGAAAACCTAGCAAGAAGGACCCGCTTACCAACGGCTGCAAATACAGCCAGCCAATTGAAGCACAAAAGTTCGAAAGCTGTTTTGTGTAAGGCTGGGTGAAGAGAGACTGACTGCTGCAGCAGATGAAAAAAGGACCCGCAGGAAGAACCGCCACAGACCCAGCAGCACGGAGACCACCCACAAGTGCGACCTGTGTGACAGGGACTGCCATTCGCGCATCGGCCTGTTCAGCCACAGGCAGTGCTGTCCCAGCAGAGTAGACGTTTAGGATTCTCTTCCTTGGTCATCATAGACCGTCCATATGCTGTTGTGGACAGGTAAGTGTTATAAGCTAAATTATTCTTTATCCCTGAAAATTGTAATCAAAAATGACTTTTGACCGATTGGTAAATTACAACTGTGCGTAGTAGACCGCGGCGCACAAAGTCCGAAGTCCGTGCGCCGCGGTACACGGTTCGTGCGCCGTGTCCGGACCGTGAACGCCCCCCCCCCCGCTACTCTTCTGTAGCGAGGGGGGGGTGCCGCGGGGACTGTGCGCCGTGGTCACCACATCGCCACATGACTGTTCCGTCATGTAGCGATGGCCGATGTCCGTCCTCTGTAGCGGGGGTGGGGTGGGGGTGGGGGTGGGGGGAGTTGTTATCTTCTACATTATAAACATTTTAGAATAATTTTTAGTGCACTGTAGGTTATTTTTTCTTGTAAAAAAAAAAAAGCCACACATTTTTTACGTGGCATGCTTCTTTGTGTGTGGGGGCTTGTTTGTTCATTCATTCATGAATAAATGAACAAACAACCCCCCCCACACACACACACACACACAGCCCTGAGTGTCACCTTTCATTAGAGCCCAAGATGAAGCTTCTATATTGAATCATTCAAAAGTTACAGACGTTTTTCCAAACTGTGCCATTTGGCACAATTTGGCACAGCTCAAAAACGCCTGGGAACTACCTGAGAAAAAAGTTGTGTAATATATTCATTTTTTGTGGTATTGTTACAAAATTTTGACCTCAGCTGGATAACACTTTCTTCTACATTTCTGTTGCATTTTCCAGCCCGGATCTGAAGTTGTGTTATTTGCAAGCATTTGTATCCAAAAAAACACCCAGGCGAAATTTATTTTCTTCAAGTTCAGTATGTTTAGATGACTGTTACTCAGTGACAGGAGCACTTAGAGAGATTATGACTGTTTTGCCAAAACATTCAAAGTGTTTTCTTTTAAATGAGACCAACCCCATGAAGATGCTGCAAAGGGTTGAAGAACAGCTTTTGATTTACTTTGGGTACATTATTTTTTGGCGTTTTTAGGGAAATTGACCAGAGTGCAAGGGGTTAAACCTGTGTCTTCCAGCCCCCTGTGCTCTCCTCCCAGGTCGCCACCGACCCCTAGGATGATCGACGGGAGCCCAGCGTGGAGTGTGACTACTATCCTGGATGTCCGCCGCTGGGGCCGTGGGCTGCACTACCTGGTGGACTGGGAGGGCTATGGCCCAGAGGCCAGGTCCTGGGTGCATCCTGCCTGTGTGCTTGACAAAGATCTCATCAGGGAGTTGCATCGGACACATCCAGGTAGGCTGGAACGACCGCCAAGAGGCGCTCATTGGGGGGGAGTACTGTCATGGTCTGCTCTGCTCATTATCCACAGCTGCACGCACACCTGATCCTCGTTAGGCTGGGCCTATATCTTCCACGCTGCCCGGAGTGGCAGTGCAGAGATGTCTCACTGCGCTCCAGGAGAGCTTCATTGCCTAATCGTCTCAGTTACCAGAGCCACAGCCGAGCCAGCCCTCACCTACGCCGGAAAGAGCCAACCAGTCTTCCATGTAAGCTCCATTAACAACTTACCACTTTCTACTAATCCCCTGTGCACAGGCGGAATCTGTGGCAGCAGAGCCTTTTCCTCTTCCTCCCGGGCGGCGGACTTACCAGCCTCCTTCCCTCACCACCTTCACCTACACTCTCCTGTCGGGACAATACCACCATCTGAAGAACACTGTCTCCCTGGCCACAGCCGCAACGCTGAACCGCAGAAACTCACCATCTGTTCCCACAGTCAGCTACACAATAACGGTTTAACTCCAGTTGTGACGCCCAGTAACCATCTCTCTCTGTGTGTCTCCAGGGTTGCCAGGCCGTACGGTGTCTTGCTCAGTTCCCGGCAGTTCCAGTTAGCACTCACACCACTATTCATTCACACTGGTTGTTAATAAACATAATTGTATCAATTTGGAATCTGTGTGTTGTCACTGGGTCAGCAAACCATGTCACTCTGTCTCCTCATGCCCTGGTTTCAGGAAGTGTGGCCGGTGTTTTGGATTGACTCCGTGCTGACTGGATAATACACGGCATTATGACCATGCTGACTGGATAATACACAACATCACAACCTGTCAGTCACCATAGTGTTTAGTGGACAAAATAAGGAAGTGAAAAACAACAAATTTGACTAGAAAAAGAT
Organism: Pholidichthys leucotaenia; assembly: GCA_020510985.1. Taxonomy (NCBI): domain Eukaryota; kingdom Metazoa; phylum Chordata; class Actinopteri; order Cichliformes; family Pholidichthyidae; genus Pholidichthys; species Pholidichthys leucotaenia. Next base: position 36,924,733 of record CM035840.1, on the reverse strand, counting down.
AATACTGAAGATTTAATGCTTAAAAAAATATACTATAAAGTTGCCGTGATTGCATAGGTCTAAAGGATAATTCGGCATATGAGGAGAACACCAGGTGCATGAGCAGACTGGGCGGAGCATCAGTGGGGACCAGGGTCTGACAAAGAACACCGGTGTATCCAACACGCAACATGCCGGGAGAAGCAGCGGCTCTACACAACCTGGGTCAAAGGCATGCTAACTGATGGGGATTAAAAAAAAAAGTTTATTTTCAGTAAACTGAAAAAAAAAAAAACAACAAGATAATGCATGGAGTGTGCTTTTGCCGGGAGCCGCAGCCAGCAGCAAAGTGTCACTGTGATTTATCATGGAAAACAGCTGAGCTCTGTGTTCCGGGAGATCAGCTGATTGGATCCACCTCCTCCAGTGTTCTGACATTTTGATATATCTATCAGAACAGCACTGGACAGCTGATGGTATAGACTGCAGTCAAAGGTTAAAAAAAACATGGGGGAGGGCTAAACAGTGATTTGGATCTTTATCCTATAGCTTGAAAGTGCTCAGACACATCCCTGGCAGGTCCCGTTATACGAACAAGTACATGTGTTTAGCTGTGTGTTGTTGTGTGTGTGTGTGTGTGTGTGTGTGTGTGTGCTGCAGGCAGCAGCTGAGCAGAGCTCTGTACCGGTTTTTCCTGTGAACCAACACTGCAAGCAAATATGCCATTATTGGGTAGCTATAAGTTAGAAACCCTTTCAGTAAGTTACACATAGATTCAAAGAGCATTATTCATATGTTAGAAATAATTTTTGGGTACCCTAGACATTAATCTCAACCTATTTCAACTTTTGAGTAACTATGAGTCGCTGACAAGTAACGTGTGTAAACGAATGTGTAACTTCCCTACAATCTTTGCTCCGTGAATACGGGACGTATCAGCCATATGCTGGATATGTTGTTGCACTGATGCAATGGTTGCAGTGAAATGGGTCCTTCTGTGTAATTTTTCCGCATGCTGAAAATTTTCAGAGGAGCTCGACAAACTATGCCATATACCAGCATGCTTCAGGGTGCTTCAGCGTTCTTCAGCGTGCTCTAAACTTAGACAAAACAGCCATAACTGACTCGACGTACGCCAGCATATTCTTCAAATTTTTCATACGTTTTGCAAATGCTGCCTAAATCATCTAGGTGAGAAAGGGCATAAACGCAGGACACAAAAACGCCCAAATAATGAAATAATTTTTTTTTTAGTTAAATATTTACTGCCAAATGGGCAACACTGATGCAACGGTTGCAGTCAAACGGATCCTTCTGCTGTGTATAATAATGTTGGGTTTTTTGCAGTTAATTCGGTTGATTACAGTTTTAAAAAACATTTTAATAATAAAATATTGCTAAAATATAAAATGATGCACTACAATGGGTCTCAAATATTTGTAAATGTGTCCTGTTATAGTACTGCATGAGTTTATTGACAATACACAGAAGAAATTCAATATTACACTGAACTTGATCACTGAACAGTGATATAAACTCAAATAATTATTACGATGACTGAACAACTCCCATTCCTCAAAATGCAAGATACACTATTATCTTGACTATAAGTGATAAAAGATCACACATATAAAGGGCAGTCTATAAAGGGCAGTCACATCTGGAACACAATGCCAAATGTAATTAAAATAATAACGGACTTTAAAACATTCACTAAAAAGGTTAAAAACTGGCTGAAAAATAAACAAGAATGTACTCATGTATGAATTGATTGTCTGCAAGGTGAGAGTGAATGAAGGGAAGGAATGAATGTGTTTGTTTATAGTGAGTGATGAAGGGAGGGAGGCCTGAAATAGGCAAATGTGAGTCAGGTTGTTATATTTGTGTATTTATAATATTTATAATATTTATAATTGTGTATTTATAACCTTTTTGCATTGATGTATGTGGTTATTGTGTATTTTTTTTCTTTTCTTTTCTTTACTTGATTCTCTTTTCTAAAGCCCATCCAGGGACAAGAGTTGCAAATTAGCTAATAGCTATACACTCTATGTGCAACACATCAGATTGATTGTCATTGATTAATTGTCTATGTTTATTGCACTGTCCCTGTCAAATAAACTAATCTATCTACAAATAAGTGATCTGACAAACAAATAAACAAGGGATCTGAAACAGTCGCTAATATTGGATGTCCCATTCATTTTCAATGTTTAGATATTCTGTAATTAATAGTGACACAATAAAATAAATCTTAGTGCCATTTACTCCCTTTTATATTTGTCAGTCTAACATGTGATTGCCTATATATAGGCTACACCTCTTTGTATTCTACTTTCAAACACAGCCCACATTTGGGCCTGTAAAGCCTAACTGAGATACCTGTTTCAGACAGGAATACTTGCATTCTACAAACAACACACTAGTTTAGTAAAAACCAGCACGATTTCAGCACCATGGACGGCGCATTTTTATCCCAGTGTAGTCAAACTGTATAAACGGAAATTGTGATAAAGCTTTGTTTATTTATTTAATTATTTAAGACACATCAACCTCTTCAAATGTCCTGTTATCAAGCAGCACCGGTGTATTATCGTGGCTTCCATGTACTGTATAAACTTAGATTCTGACTTGTTAAAAATGGTGAGAATAAGCCAGAATGCTGCATTTGTGAGTGTCAGGACCATGGACAGCAACTTTAATTTTACAGTACGCGTATATGCTACAAATGACAACGACATGTGATTTATGTGGTGAATGTTGTATTCCATTCTGTTCAGTCCATTGAAAAGGTTTTAAGAATAATGAATATGCTCTTACGAAATATAAACTTTGACTTACCTCCTCAGATGTCCTCCTCCTGTCAGGTAGCACTAGTGTGTTAGCATGGCTTCCAGGTACTATAGTAGATCCTATACTCATCCTGGGTCCAACTAACATGTACCGTTTATCTCCAGATCTGTACTGGATGCTGTGACACAGTGTCCCATCATAATTAGTCTCTTGTAGATATTTAGAAGTATAGTCTGTGGGTTTGGAGCACTGCATTGCAATCAGCACGATGATGCTGATGATGAAAAGAACAGAAACTGACCCCAAAGTGATCATCAGATAAAAAGTCACATTATTGTCCTCATCATCTTTTGCTGCACTTTTAACATCAGAAGCTGCAAAAGCCTCTTTGGGCTCCACAAGTTTGACAAGCACAGTAGCTGTTGCTGAGAGGGAAACATTCCCATTGTCTTTGACCAGTATGACCAGTTTATGCTCGGCCTCGTCTGTCTCTGTGAATGAGCGAAGTGTCCTGATCTGTCCTGTATAGCGGTCCAAACCAAAGAGACTGTGGTCAGTAACTTCCTGCAGTGAAAACAGCAACCAGCCATTATATCCTATATCAGCGTCATAGGCTCTGACTTTAGTCACCAAGTGTCCCACATTCACGTTGCGGGGAATCTCCTCCACACCTTCAGCAGAACCGTTAGAGCTGACTGGATACAGGATGACTGGAGCGTTGTCGTTCTGATCCAGAATGAACACGTTCACTGTGACGTTGCTGCTCAGAGACGGAGTTCCAGAATCTGTGGCTACAACTTGGAAGTGGAAAGTTTTCAGCGTTTCAAAGTCGAAACTTTTTAGTGCTGAAACTGTGCCGTTGGCTTCATTTATGTTTAAGAATGATGTTACAGTCAGACCTGGACTCTTGCGGTCTAGGGAATAAGTGACCACCGCGTTTTCACCTCCATCCGCATCAGTCGCGCTCACTGAAAAAACTGACATTCCAGCCTTGTTATTTTCAGACACATAAAAATTATAGGGGCTCTCAGTGAATGTGGGGCTGTTATCGTTAACGTCTATCACATCCACCTGTATCACCTTTGTAGATGAAAGGACAGGACTCCCTAAATCCTTGGCCGTTATTTCAATGCTATACATATGCACTGTTTCCTTATCCAGATAGTTTTTGGTGACCAGAGAGTATGACTGACCATCAGGGGATGGCTTTAAATCGAATGGTAAATGATTGGGAACGCTGCACACCACCTGTCCGTTCACGCCCGAGTCCAGATCCGTCACACCCATCAAAGCCACCACAGTGCCAGGAGGTGCATCTTCCGGGATGCGACTTGACAGGGAGGTGATGTCTATTATAGGGTGATTATCATTCACATCTTCCACTCTGACAACAACGTTGCAGTGTGTGGAGAGCGACACGATACCTTTGTCCGCAGCCAGTATCTTAATCTCATACACTTGCTTTTCTTCATAATCCAGGCACCCTTTAACTGTTAATGTTCCATTTTTACTGTTCAATTCAAAGGGCTCAGACGAGAGTCCTCTAAATTTACTCCTTAGTGAATATTCAATCTCACCGTTCACTCCTTCATCCGGGTCAGATGCGTTCACTGACAGCAGATACGTTCCTGCAGGTGCGTTTTCCTTTATTGTTACTGTGTATTTTTGTTTGTCACAGACAGGTGGGTTGTCATTAATGTCAGATACAATAACGGTAACATTAACAGTACCAGAATTTGGTGGTTTTCCTCCATCCACAGCTGTTAACAATAGCCAGTGTTGAGCAGCGTTTTCTCTATCCAAAGGTCGCTGTAATACCAGAAATGGCACCTTCCCATCCTCCCCAAAGTCTTCTGTTTCCAGGCGGAAATATTGGTTATGATTTATTCTATATGAATTTAAGGAATTCAGTCCAACATCAAAGTCGTGTGCTCCCTCTAACTGAAATCTAGACCCCACTACGGCTGACTCCAGTACCTCCAGAGTATAGTTTTCTTCTGGGAATTTCGGGGAATTGTCATTCACATCAAGTATCTCAACCGCTATTTGATGCATCTCGAGAGGATTTTCCACAACAGTTTTTAAATTGGTGACGCACGGAACAGTTTTTGCGCACAGCTCCTCCCGGTCTACCCGCTGATCCACGAACAAAACTCCATCCTTCTGATTTACCTTGAACACATCACGCTTTGTCCCTGCCACAACACGAAGATTCCTGTCCGATAATCTTCCAAGATCCAAACCAAGGTCTTTGGCGATATTTCCAACCGCTGTCCCCGATTTTAATTCTTCCTGGATGGAATACCTGACTTGAGCAGAAATCATGTCCAATTTAGACACAATCAGCAGCGCCAGACAGAACGAAACCCACACCTCTCTCCATAGTCCTCTCATGTCCGTTATCTCCATTGTTCGTCACAGACACTTTGGTGGACGAGTTTAAATCCCTAAACAGAAATGCTGCCGATTTATCAAATTCCCCTTTCGAAAAAGGAAAAATAAAAACCTACACTGACCGTCATGATTAAAAGAAACAACTCTGTTTACGCCCTTCTTTCAACATCGCGTCTTTGTGTGTCCTTGCTGCTCATAAACGCAGGAAAAGAAGGGCCCTTACGCACTACCACCGTGACATGTGTAGAGTAACAGCACCCTCCATTGTCACTGCAACGACGCTGCATTGGGCCACACTGAAATTTTTCTGAGACAACCCACCACGGGACCCTCGATACTGGATAAAATGTATAATTCCACACCACATGAATATTTTATTTTTATTTTATTCGTATTACAGATTGCTAAAGGCAAATTCTGAAATGCAAGATGTTTTCACGTAGTATAGAGAAGCTACCTCTTTAGTATTTCTCAAACGTGCGTAATTAAGTGAGTCAAAATTTTCTTTGAGGGGCAGAATCACATCAGTGACTGAAACAGCTGACAATGATAAAATTGAGATGAATGAAAAACTTCTTCAGGCAATTTAGAAAATGATTATTGCCCTTTGAACAAATTGAAAGGACTATGTTTTTATTCTAATAATAGTATAATAATTCTACATTAACGTAAAAATTGCAACCTATTTCAATTTTACAATTTTACAGCATAACTGTTTACGGTTGTGCTGTGTATTCCATCTAGCTACAATGCTCCATACTGTGTATATATATTTATATATTTATGTGTACATATGTATATTCACTGCTCTTATTCTCTTATCTTCTAAATTATTACTCTGAGTGTTGCTATCCCTGTGCTGTTGCAATTTTGGAATTCCCCCATTGTGGGACTAATAAAGGCTTATCTTATTTTGTTTACAGTAAATTATGACAAGTCTTCTCCTCTCAGCACATATAAAGGCTTTCATGAATACAAATTGTATTCCATTAGCCGTTTGTGTTTTTATCCTTTATATCTGTTATGATGTGTTTTCAGCTGGGTTGACTGTTAAAGCTGTGTATCCCATCAGCACACTCCCACAGCCTGCAGCCTTTAACAGAGGTACGCAGCGACCTCGTCTGGATTAAACCTGTAACTGCAGCTGTGATTAGACCAATCGTGCGGCACACATCGTTCATCTTTTATCATATCCATCTTCCTTTTCCCTTCTACTGAAGCGCATTAGAAATAGCATGACTAAAATCGCCCGAAAGGGAAGGGGAGGAAAAAAGAGACCATAAATAGCCGCAGCAGTTTGGAAACGAGATGACCTACATAAGACCTCAAATGTTCCCACCCCTCCCATCCGCTTCTGCCGCTCATTGGCTCTGATTTAGGCCAACCACGTACGTGTGCGTGCGCGCGCACGAGCGCTGCAGCATTCTGCGTCACGTCCTCCTCTGTTCCCCACCCATGCTCCGGCACTGACAACTACTGCTTTTTAAACAAACAAACAAACAAACAAACAAAAAAAACATATTTTATTATTTAAAATCCTCTGTAACTATTACGAGTGGAGGCTCGTTTGATGTCTGGAAGATGCAGATGCAGCACTGTGGGAAGAAAAAAAAAACAGCGTGTGTGTGCACGCGCGCGTGTGTGTTAAATCAAACGCAGTTACAGCTCCGGTGCAGAGCTCGTCTCCATGGCAACGCAGCACCATTAGGATGGTCTCTGTCCGTGGTGCTGAAGGCAAGCCAGCGCGGAGGAAAGACGCAGAGGGGGGTGACAGAGGTGGGCGGGGAAGCAGGATGGCAGGAGCTGTGCATTCTGCAGACAAAAAAAAAAAAAAAAAAAAAAAAAAAAAAATCTCCCTGCGGCCTGATCCCTTTCATTCTTTTTTTTCATTCATTCATCTTCTTCCGCTTAATCCTTTTCGGGTCGCAGAGGGGCTGGAGCCTATCCCAGCATCTTTGGGCGAGAGGCAGGGTACACCCTGGACAGATCGCCAGTCCATCGCAGGGCCAACACAGAGAGACAGACAACCATTCACTCTCACAGTCATCCCTAAAGACAATTTAGAATCCCCAGTTTTGATGCCAATTAACCTAACTTGCATGTTTTTGGCATGTGGGAGGAAACCGGAGAAATCCCGGAGTAAACCCACGCAGACACGGGGAGAACATGCAAACTCCACACAGATCACTGTTGGATGGGGGTTGGGCTCGAACCCAGGATCCCCCGGCCAAGAGTGAGTTGCTGTGCTGCCGCAGTGCTAACCACTCCGCCACCGCGCCAGTGCAAACCTGTGGCAGTGAATGTGAGTCATTCAGTCAGTTCCCTTTCATTCTCCAAAATAAAATGTGCACAATGGAAATAACTTTGAATCTGATATGTTTAATTGTGAGAAACGTGTACGGAACATGCTTGCAAAAAGAACAAAGCCTGCTAAAGAAGACGAGACGAAAATTTCTCTTCAGTACCACCAGCTGAGAGACCAAATATATCTCCACTCTTTGATGTGCGCACGTGGTGGCCGACTACTGCCAGCTGGTGGTTGGTTCTCGTGCTGTGTCATGCATCAGTGTGCTTTTCTGCCAGTGGAGCAAACAGGGCGGCATACAGCAAATGCAGGAAGAATCCTCTCCCAGTCAGCATCTTTCAGGAAGGAAGCTGAAAAGAAGCATTTTTTAAAGCTGTTTGTTTCTGTCAACAAAAAATGTGTCAAAACACAGAAGGTATGTAAAAGCTAGCTGTGTTGTGTTTAGAATATATTTGAAAACAACCATCACGTGTTTTAATTTTATTAAAGGTCACATATACGTCATCATGTGATAGTAAGGTTAAAAACAGTCTTAAGAGACTGAAAGTCATTCACCTCTCTTTTAACATGACCTCATTTGAAATGTGCAATAAAGCCATTTTTTAAAAGTCAAAGTCTCTCTGGGGAGATGAGGTCACGCATGTTCCAGACACAAAGACAGACAGAGAGCGCGCGCGCGCGCGCGAGACAGAGAGAGAGAGAGAGAGAGAGAGACACTCGTAAAATCAGCCTTAGAAAAAAAAAAACCCTGCCTAGTATACAGTATGTGAATATTATTGGTGCTTCATCCATATTTCATTTGTTTATAGTAGATAAATATATATTCCATGCTTGGTGTTCACCCATTGTAGCTGAGACTTTTTTTTTCTTTTGCTCAGTTCATTGTAGTTTCAGTTTCAGTCACGAATTATTGAGGTTGGGGCCACTTTTATCATGGTGTTTCTCAGTATAGTCACAGTGCACATTATGCTGTTAAAATGATGTACACTGCTCACCAGAATGACAGATCACTGTGGGGTGGGGTGGGTGGCTTTGTGTCTGTGTGGACATCACACAGTGTAAAAATGTTTCCATGAACCTTGAATGCTTACCTGTAAAATATCTAATTGCCTCAATTTGCTCATAATGTCAATTTGAAATATTTAAAACGTTAAAAAAAACTGAATTGATGAAAGAAGATGAGCCACTCTCTTAAATACTGAAGCTTTTTGTTGTATGATCAACAACCATTATGGATCATGAGCACAATATTTGGTTTAAATGCGGCAATGCTTTATAATCACAAAGGTTCCTTGAGCTTTCAAGACAAGGCAGTTGTTGAGTGAGTTGAACTACTAAGTTTTAGCCACTACTAAAAAGAAAACGTGTTCACACAGCACCATTTTACTGTAAAACAATGTTCCCCGTTGAAAATGGGATTTTATTGTACAGTATCTACTATAGTATTTTTTGTGTCAGAATAATGCTGTTGCTCTATTTCACCCTCAACAGCACACCATAACATTACATTTAGGACATCGTTGTTGCAACTTTAAAGTATCATGAAGAGTTATTGGCGAGATAATTACTATTTGATTATTAAGGGACAATTATATATGTATATTTGTAACTATAAAAGTAAGGTCCTTTTCAGCAAATGTGAATTTTCTTTCTTTCTAATTAACTTACATTGTCATTGTTGTTTTGCCCTCTCAATTAAACATAGTAATGTGGGCAAATTCATTTCAGCTGAGCAACCAGCAACCCCAAACTAGTAATTATAATATTCATTGTTTTGACGTATTGGTTCTGACTTGGATGCATTAGGTTTTATTAAATTCTAATATCATGTCTACACACAACCATTTCAGTGTAAAAGTGTGCACTCTTTAAGTAGTGTGACTGTACTGTGGGAGAAATATAACATTGTCTTATCTTTGACATTTAGTGCTCCAAAATCTGCCTCCTTATCTGAGCGAACATCTAGCTAAAAATGGAAACTGTGCCTTAGTTGCCTACAGAACTATCAGCTCCCCCCTCCCCCTTGAACAACACATAGATCTTGCCAGTGAAAATCAGTCCTGAGAGAGCTTAGCCAATTAAAAGATGGGAGATTAAAAATTATCAGCAGACCTTCCCATTACATCATTCTGTGCAGGACAAACAGCATGTCTTTGTTTTTCCTTTCTTCCTCTTAGCCAAACTGGTAGTGTGAAAACTACTGTGCATCATATTCTCTGAAGACAGATAAACAAATACACAAGCCACAAAAAGTATGAAATATATACAGTGGCAAATGAACAAGAAAGCTTCTTACTATGTGTATGTGCCCTCACCCCCCAGCCAGTCGCAGCAGATGACTGACCCTCCGAGCCTGGTTCTGCTGGAGGTTTCTTCCTGTTAAAAGGGAGTTTTTCTTCTCCACCGTCGCCAAGCGTCTGCTCACAGGGGATCGCCTGATTGCTGGGGTCTTTCTGCAATTGTGGGGGTTTCCCCTACAGTTGAAAGTGCTATGAGATGACTGCTGCTGTGAAATGGCGCTATATACAGTAAATAAAGTTGAATTGAGTTGAATGTGCAGTTTAAAAACTCATCCACCAGTAAAAACAAAAAGCTGGTGTTAAAGAACATTTTCATTAGAAGTAAATTTCCCTTCAGATCTGGGGAAGAAAAACGACTGTGCATAGCACAATAACAGAACCATCTTTTATTTATAAAAGGTGCACACTATGTGTAAATGACTAAATAAAACCTATAAATACACTGTGTGGCTATTTCTAAACTATGCACCACTTTAAAACCATTCACGAAAATTATTACTCTATGAAAAGACTTGGGGGAGTATTGCACTGATAAGTTGCACATTTTTCTAATGTCATAAGCACATCAGGCTTTTGCAGAAATGACATACAGTATATTGTCATACCAAAGTCATAACCTCCCAACACAGATGGACCTGGCATTATACAGAAATAACCAAAAGTTGCCTAGATAACTGGATTTTAACCAGTAAGATGTTAACACCAATTTTCTTTAAATTACACAGAAATGATCTATCCAGTACAATACTCCAGCTCTTAAGTGAATGCTGCATCGATAGAGGCTAAACAATGACTGAGAAGTCCAGCATTTACTCCATTCTGTTTTTATATTGAACAGATCATACAGACCATACAGTAGCATACAATACGCTCACATTACACAAGTTACAATATGACTCACAATAAAAGTATCACGGTACGGGAGCGCTCACTCTGTCTTTGCAGATACCACATTACAGCAGTGCAGTGTGAGCTGTGCTGTAGCTTAACACTGTGATGCCTCTCTGCTTTATTGTTTCACATGGTAGCTGGATCTTATGGCACGGGAGCTCTGTGATTTTATTTACAGGAAAAAGGTGCACTCGTATTGAAAATAAAAGGCATATTTATACATATAGAGTCAAGCACAGTATATCATGTACAAGTGAGTTATATCTGTATCCCAGTTTTGACATTGCATATGCAGTTACATAGAGTAGTGAGTAATATACATAAACATTAGCACAGTCTTCATCTACTGTAGGTTGTTCCGTTTGTTTAATTGTAAACTAAGTAAATTAAACGTTCATGTACAGTTCTGAAGGTCAACAGGCTGCAGAAGACACTGAAATTCTGGTATGTCCAGATTTTGGATAAAGAAATTAAAAAAAAAAGTGAAAGCACATGTTAGTATCTGATGTGTATACAGTCCACAGACGGAGACATCAACATGTCTATTCTCTAGCCTCAATATGTTTAGCTCAGTGCCCAAAAAGACAAAGATAGTTTGAGCACGCTATACAGTTTAGTTTAAGCTACAATTACACCATACTTAACAAAGTCATAACGAAGTCATATAAACGTCATTCTGCAGCCAACTAATCTGCTTTCACTTAAACTTAAAAAAGAAAATTAAACCACAGATTTGTTGGCACCTTTAAACTATTTCAAGGCTTTTCATAAGAATATAATGCACCATTGTATTTCTTAAGTAAGGACCCATTCAAACATAATCACTTATTTTATGTTAAAAACAGAAACTGACCATTTAGAGTTAACTGCAGAAAATGGATCACAAATATCAAAAGCTGTCAAAGTACTATACAGTATTATTCCATGCAAAGACAACTGAAAGGCATCTGGGCTGAAAAAAAAAAATCGCTCTTACTCGTGTGCTTAATAATGATACTGCTGAACGCTCTGATCCATACAATTAGGCCTCGCTCACATAATAAGCACAAAGCCGAGTGCAAAACATAAAGGTACTAAACAATACCACATTTATAAAATACTGACTCCCTTGCATAACATAACTTGGTGCTTTTCTGACATGTAGTAGTAAATTGTGCTGTTTAGTAACTGATACATTATACATCAAAGCTGATATGGATCAAGACAAAGCACTGGGGTTAAAAATGTAATACCAAACTTTTTTTTTTCTTCTCAACAGTCTGTCAAAGGCGTTTTTTTCTTCTTCTCAACAGTCTGTCAAAGGCGTTTCTTCATTCCCACACCTGCTCATATACGTAATCCTTGTCGGTACTTCTTCAAATAATCACTGGTTCCGTTTATGTTTTTTTTTTTTAATTTATTTAAGTCTCGTGGTTGAAGCCATGCAGTCTTATCAGGCATACTGAATGGAAACAAAGGCCTGGGGAATTGGCTTCTGATGTGCTCAAAGAAAGTGGTGGTGGTGGGGGGGGGATTTTCAATTAGTTACAACAGTCTTTTGGCAGTAAAGCATGGTAAATACTAACTGTGTGAGGAAGGCGGAGCAGACTGGGCAGAGCAGATATGGGGGATGGGGGGGGTGCTGTGGATATGGTGTGAAGGGGAGGGTTTCTCCTTTCCTCGGTGAAGCTTTTTTTTTTTTTTTTTTGCCAGTGATCCGGTTTGCAGCTGGATGGAGAGGCCTTATGTTGAGCTGCTGCTGCTGGTCGTAGATGCCTGCCAACGAGACAAGAGAAATGAGACCAAATCAGGAAAAGAATCAGCAAACAGAGCCACGTGACGGGCCAAACTGACATATCTCATGCAGCTGACGTCTGTGGATCAGAAAGGGGGCTTCAGGCAGAGGGCAGAGAGCGGGGCGTGGGGATTTAGGCAGATCCTTGAACATGTAGCGGGGAGGTGGCTGGTCTATCAATGAATACCATGCTACGAAATTATGTGAAGGAGAGTGGTTGCTAGGTAACTGGGTGACCGGTTTCTCTTTGCGCCTCTCCTGCACAAAGAATTGAGTCACAACTCAAAGACTACAGCAGACAGTGTCGCCCGTGTTCAAAAGGTGTCATCTGTGAAGTCAGAGACATTCAGTCTAACCACGGTTTTAGACAGAAACAGCACGGTCCAGTTCCACTTACAAACACTTAAGAGTCCTATTAGTGATGGGTCAGTAGGGGGTGGACACATTAATAGTCACATGCACCGCATCCTCCAAGACATAGTGATTCATTTTTCAAACATTTACTCTTTTTTTAATTATCATCAAAGGTCAGATTGTTTTCAAAAGAAGAAAAAGCAGTAACTGTGAAAACTAGTGATGAAGTTTTTTTTTCTCCATGACCCTAATGTTCATGTTTGTGGTTTACATAAATTCATAACTGTCACTTTGCTCACAAAAAGCAACGACTGGGACAGGAATTGGTCTTTACTATTGTGTGCTATTTCCTGGAAATTCAACTAGACCACAAACAATGCGTCACCCTTTACAGTTTTTCTCATTTGCTTTGGCTCAGTTCTCAAATAAGAAAAGCATTTCTCAAAACATTAAGCTCAGATCTTTGAACTAGTGGTTAGTTGTTCACAACAGATTAGAATTTCCCATCCGTCCAAGCAAATTTCATTCTTTTGGTAGATGTGTTCATAAGAGTAAGTATATATCTCTACAAATATACAAAAATAATTTGTATATGTCTCACTATATAGAAAACAGATCCGTAGATTTTCAGTGAGACTGTTAAATCTTTCTCAGCTCATATACTATATATTCTTTAACTGTTTGAGCATCACGTGCAAAGTAAACCATTCAGTTGCCAGAAGCTGTCAGAAGCTGTAAATATCTATGACTTGGAGTGTGGATGAATAATCACAAATGTGGCAATTTTTTTGTACATTTTAAAGTAATTCAAAAAATGAATTTTCAGTTTACAGTACATGTAACACATGGCTACGAAACTAATTTACTTTCTTTGTACAAATATGCATATCCTTCCTGTGTGTTCTGCAGTACTGTGCATAAATGACTAAAGGTGAAAGTTTACGAGGAAATGTCGATGCTCAGCTGTTGAAAAATGACTCTAAAAAGCTCGGTGCAGTGTATGCTGACTGTCCAGAACAGTTTACCATCGATATTCAACTGAGCAAATAGGTAAGAGTTTCCCATTGGATAATTACTGCAGTGGCGCCAAGTTATTTAACTGAAACAGTGAGTAGTTTCTCATTTCTTAAACAACCATGTCTGAGGAAATATCGCGGGTCATGGAAAGGATGTTACTCTTTTCAAAAGGGTCAAATCATTGTCCTGCACCAAGCAAAAACTACTAAAACTGGGCTAAGAACTGCCCAGTGTATTATTAAAACTTGGAAGATGAGTGGTGAACTGTCACCTTCATCATCAACTCTAATTGATGAAATCTTGGTAAAAAAAAAAAAAAAATAAGAACAATGCAATTCTGGATGGAAATAAATGTTGTGGCAGTGTCTAAACTTTTCAAAATTATGCCATGATGAAAGATTGCCATAATCACAACTAAAGTCTAACAAATTATTAAAGTGTGTTACTTTTTCTTTCATTGGCAATGGGTGAATTAACTTGCACAAAAAAAATAATTTAAGTGCAAAGAAAATGTTTTAGCTGATCTACTACCTTTTGCAAACACTAAATGGAGTTTTGATGTGCCATGAAACTGTTGTGACAACTGCAGTAATGTTAAGACTGTTTTTAAAAGCCAAAACGGCTGAGAAAAACTGTACGATCAATCCAGGCTACATTAACTATCATCTATCAAACACTACAGGATGAGGTTATAATGTGATTAATAGTAACTCAAATATAATCAAGAAGCACTAACAAAGAGGATTCAGCAACATGTGATGTCAAGTCAAATACTGCAATAAGAGAAAATTTTTCTCCAATTAAAAAAAAAAAGTAGCAAACGTTCACTGAAAACAGAACAAACACAAAAACCAAAGAAACCACTGGGTTCTGTAATATAAATCATAAAAGATCATCCAGGGTGGGGGGGGGGGAGTGAGACTCCTGCATACCTCCAGCTGCAGTGTGGACTTCCCTCATTTAGGGTACTTTGGAGTGGGGAGAAAAACACACAAACAAGCAGTTCAATGGTCAGGTTAATGCCAGCACAAAGAAGGATTCTATGTGTATGCATCCTATGATCACAGATGTGGAAGCACTAAAAAAATGGATGTTGTGTAAGAAAAAACAGAAAGAGTGACACTTCAAAACAAATTCTGCAGCCTGTAACAGTTAAAGGTGTGATAGTTAACATGGGTTAAAGCACAGTTTTATATTTAGCTAAAGAAACAGAATTACTGGTTTATACAACAGGATAGATAGATAGATAGATAGATAGATAGATAAGATCTCAGAAGAATGCTCATCAAAAATGAATGTGTACACAGATATTTAAGAGTCTTTAAAGTTCTCACAATAATTAAGTAAGTTTGAAATTATTTTTACTACTTCATACAGAGATGTTATGAAACTGTTAAAATAAGTATGAATCACCAGCCTGCTATAGGCTATTAAAAATACTTTAAAATGAGATCTCTGTCAAGACTTGCCGCATAAACGTGGAAATTATCGAAATTCTAATGAGGGTGCACATCCTTTTTAGCACGTCTTCCAACATTTTTAAAGGCACTGTGACACTTTGTGTGACCACACAGAAAATGTCACAGTTTTAGACCTCACACGTGGTGTCACACTCTACACACAAATATGTCACCAGCCTGCAGAACAAAGTTTCCAACTAAGTCTTATATGATATCAATTTTTATTGATACTGAGATTTTATGAATCCAGCACTGCACTCATTAGTATGTGGCATGTATTCATCTTTGATGTAGTATTACTTTTGCATTTACTGTAACTTTGTCTAACTGTATTAGCAAAGTTGTTGATTATAAAGTTAACTTAAACCTACAGAAAATATAGAAAAAGTGACGGTAAAGAAATGAAAGAAATTTTAAGAGTTTGCGTACACTGCAGTAAAGTCAGTGGTTTATTGTACCTGCAGAGTAGAAGCTGCTGAGTCACTAGTCTCGGTCAGTCCTGTCCCTCTCGGTATACTGGACACGATGTATCTGGAGCCCTTTGGCAGAGGCTGTCTAACCACCAGCTTTCCTTTCCTGGTCTCTGCTAGAAACAGGCTGTACCAGTAGGCATCGTTGGACACCAGAGTGGAATCTGCGATGGTGGAGTTCCTCTCACTGATCACACTGTTCTTGCTGGGAGGAGCCGTTTTGCTGCTCTTGGGTTTCTGACACTTGAGCACAATGGTGACCAGTATGGTGATGAGCAGGAGAAATGAGACGGAACCCAGACCGATGACCAGATACAGGTTCAGGTCTGAAAAGATGTCATATTCCAGAGGCACCTCAGTCATGTCAGAGTAGGCCTTAACAGCGGGCTCCACTGTCATCAGTTTGATGGTGACTGTAGCAGAGAGAGCAGGCTCCCTGTTGTCCTTTGCAACAACCACCAGTCTCAGGTGGCATGGATCTTTGTAGCTGAACATCCTCATAGTCTGGATCTCTCCGTTGTATTGGTCCAGACTGAACAAGGAGGCGTCAGTCACCTGTAGAAACTGGTAGGTGATCCGAGAGTTGTGCACCGAGTCTGTGTCTAAGGCTATCACCTTGGCAACCAGGGAGCCTTTATCAGTGGATCTGGGGATCTTTTCCTCCACCACTGAGCCGTGAGCACGCCATGGAGACACAATAACTGGAGCGTTGTCATTCTGGTCCACAATAATGATGTGGATGGTCACATTACTGCTGAGTGGAGGAGAACCAGAGTCTCTGGCCTCGATGTGGAAAAGAAACTACTTCTCGATCTCATAGTCAAAAGTTTTTAGTGCGTAAAGATTACCGTTCTCTGGATTGATGGAGAATAGCATGGACATGGAGGTGTTGGCTATCTCTTTCTCTATGATTAAATAAACCAAATACTGGTTTTCATGGAGGTCAGGGTCAAAGGCAGTGAGTGAGCTGAGCAAGGCCCCGGGTGCGTTATTCTCCATTACACGTATAGTATAAAATGACTGGGGGAACTGAGGGACATTGTCATTAACATCCAGCAGCTCTAAAGTCATAGTTTCATTGTCAGATAAAGGAGGAGAACCTCTGTCTGTGACAGTGAAGGTGATGTCATATTCTGGAACCTTCTCACGGTCTAAAAGTTCTGACACCACTAATTCATAATAGTTATCAGAGGACTCCCTCAGTTTGAAAGGCATATTATCAGGAATACGGAGATCAACTTTTCCATTGTCACCTGAGTCTTTATCACTCACACTAACTACAGCTATCACTGTGTCTAACTCTATGTTTTCACTAACTGGACTCTGAAATGATTTAATAGATATTTCAAGATGGTTATCATTCATATCAGTCACCTGTATTGTCAACTTACACTGTCCAGATAGGGAGTTAGACCCCTTATCTGTGGCTATAACCTCCATTTTATAGAATTTTAAATCTTCATAATTTATCATTTCTTTAACTCTGATCTCTCCATTTCCTGAGTTCAAGTTGAACATCTTTTGTGTTCTCTCTGATGTGTACAAACTATATGAATAAACAATATCTGAATTTGAACCCTCATCTAAATCACTGGCATTCATCTTAATAACTAGGCTGCCGATTGGCGAGTTTTCCATCATATCCACTGTGTATTTTTCTTGATCAAATGAAGGGGCGTTGTCATTCACATCAAGCACGCGGACAATGATGCTGGCTGTACCTGTGCGCGTGGGAACGCCACCGTCCACAGCAGTGAGGATCAGATTATGAACAGCCTGCTGCTCCCTGTCTAAAGCTTTTTCCAGAATCAAATCAGCAAACTTTGTCCCGTCTCTGCCAGTCTGAATTTCAATAGAGAAGTGCTGGCTTGAGCTCAGGTGGTAATCTTTCACAGAATTCGACCCAACATCTGGATCCGCAGCGTTATTCAGCGAGGATCTCTCTCCAACGGGACTTGATTCAGAGATGTCCAGGTGCATCGTTCCTCTTCGAAAATGAGGGGCGTTGTCGTTGATATCAGTTATTTCCACTTCAATGTTAAACATTCGTATCGGATTCTCAATCGTAGCATCTAATTTAACAAAATTTAATTTAAATTAAATTTAAGTCGTTTTAGATGGGCACAAAGCTTCTCTGTCGATCCTTTCTAGAATAAAAAGCTCTCACGTGTCCTTGTTTATGTCAAGATATTTTTTATTAGCCACTACATCGATGCTTTTTTCTTGCTTTTAGCGTCTTCACGTCTAACCTCAAATCAGATGCTAGGTTGGCAACCACAGATCCCTCCTCCATTTCTTCAGGAATAGAATAATGGGTGACTGAACATATCGAGCTCGTGACTGCAGAAAGAAATAAAAATACGGACCCCCCCCCCACCCCGTGTCAAATGAGTTTCCGATACGCTGCGTCATGCTGAACACTTCATCGGTCTGAATCGCTGTCAAATATAGCAAAGCGGGGATAAATCGTCCTGTTGTCTAGACAAACGAATGTAGAACCACCCCGCTCCCACAAGGAAGGACATGCATAAAATTCCTCATCTGACCATCTCCCCACCACCACCAAAAAACAAAAATATTGCGAGAGTGATGACATCACATGGGAGTATATTTTGCTTGCTACAAGCGACAAAAACTTTACCAGTAAATGGAACAGACTAAAACAAACAAAAAAGAAAACACATTTAACATCAAGAGTTAATATATGACACTGTTAAGGATGTGACTATTTATTCTCTACAAGGATTGTACAAAATACCCTTTAAACAATTGAACTTCGGATTGTTTACGTCTCTCCGTAATTTTTTTTTCCCCTCATGAATGCAGAAATTGAAAAGATGTATTTTATCATCCTCATTTTACACGCAGAGATGGGTAGGAAGTACATTGTACTAAAGTAACTTTTTTCATAGAGTTGTCTTTTTGTAGAATACATTTTACTATAATTTGAGTACATTTTTTAAAAGGAAAACCCTTTATTTTTATGCAAGCATAACTGCCCGTAGTCCGAGTTACTTTTGAGTACCGTGATTTTAAAGCTGGTCGGAAATGTTCTTGTTTAAGCTGTAATAACTTCTTACCAGAAATAACTGTTGCTTTAAGGATTTAGTGAATTCATAATTTTATTTAATCAAATTCAGAGTTGAAATCATAATTATTCTGTTTTGGTTCACTTATAAAGGACTGACTAAAAAATTACAAGTTAAAAAGTCAAAATTTAAAAAGTCACAATTTCATCACAAAAAACCTTGCAAATTTAATAGAAAAATAGGAATGATTTGTTTTTGACAAAGCAAATTTATGAAAAGTCATAGTTACATTAAAATGATTCAAGTTTACTTCAAAAAAAACTTACACAACTTTTGAGAATAAAGTCTCAACTGAATCAAGGAAAATGTCACAAATTTACAAGAAAAACCCCTACAAATTTATCACAAAAGCTTCAAATATATGAGCAAAAACTAAGAAATTTACATGAAAAAACTACAAATTATACAAAAAATTATGTTTCCAAAAAGTAACACATTTACAAGAAAAAGTAACAACTATCATGAAAAAAGAAACATTTACAAGAAACTAGTCACAAATTCATGGATATGCACAGATATTTTGAGGGGCTGTTGCTCCTGAAATAAGGGCACCCTCCCACTCTCACTCCTGTTACTTACATTTGAGTAATTAACCGCCTGCCATAAATCTCTATTATTAGAGGCTTTACATATTCATGACCATTATAAACAATCTCTTTAAAAGTAAGATTTAACAGTCACACCTAATGGTCTTAACAGAAGTAAAGAATTATCCCACTTTTGCCCATGGTTTTTTGGGAAAAACAACAACAACAAAAAAAACACTGAAGCATTAATGCTAGATAATCATAATTAAATATTTCTGTAAAAATAAAGAATAAAATTTCAAAGCCACAAAATTACTTGGGGAAACAGTCATAAACCTATGTACAATACAATTTTAACAGAAAGACATACATTTATAGGAAGAAATGCCAATTTATTTAAAAGAAGAAAAAAGAAAAAACTTTCAAAATTGAAAAAACAAACAAACATGAATTTATAAGACAAAAGTCACAAATTCATGGCAAAAGTTGCAAATTGATGGGGGAGATATGTACAGTAACAGTCACTGAAAATGTATAAGAAAACAGTAAATTATTATTAAAAAAATTGTCTAAATTAGCGAGAAATAATGGTAAATTTTGATGAAAAAGTCACAAAATAAGAGAAAAGTAGGATATTTAGAAGATTTTTTAAAGACAAAGCAATCAATGAAAAGATATAAGGTGAAAAGATGAAAAAAATGCAAAGTTGGAAGAAAAAAAAATGTGAATTTATGACAGTCCCAAATTCAAGAGAAAATGTAAATTCTTGAGTGGAAAAAAAGCCTCAAATTTTCATGAATTAAAAAAAAATGTGAAAAGTCTCTAAATGACAAAAGAAAAACAGTCACAAAAACAACAAGGAAAAAATAGCCAGTTTATGAAAAATTTCTCCATTTGAAACCCAAATTCCCAAAATATCCACATTTACAAGAGAAAGGGCTCTAATTTATGCCTCCAAACCCCACAAATTTAGTATAGGCTATTATAGGCTATACTATAATATCATATGGGACAACAATTCTTTATTTTTATAACTCCAGAGGGGCATTTCAGAAAAAGAGGGAAAATGGTCTGTTGTCCAGGAAACAATAGCCCACCTGTATGTTCTTGCACAAATTTGATAGCAAGACCTCACAAATTGGCAAGAGTATGTCTTTACTCACTACTCACAACTTTTTTGGTAGACACACTCTGAACTAAATAATGTTTTAGGTGATGACTCAAACCTTAATTCATTTCATAAGGTAAAGCTATTTTTACTCATTTCTGGCAGCTCTACCCATTGTTGGTTACACAAGCTTTACACACAAAGTTCAGTACTTGATATTGTGCAGAATGAATGTGAATGATTTTTGTTTGTTTTTTAAATCATCGTTACTTTCAGATGAGGGTATAGTAGCAAAAATGCCCAAGTAAAAGCACCATTATTTTATTATATCACATATTGCACTGAAGTATAAGTAATAGATGCCATTGAAAAATACTTAACTGGAAGAGAAAGTTTCTAATATTACTTGAATAGTCTGATCAAGTTTAATCTTTGAAGTAAAGAGCAAACTACAAAGCGTATGTCTAAGGATAATGAAATTCAAGCTATCCATATGCACCCTTGAATACAGTCCTTGTTATAGCGTATAACTAAAAAGTAAAAGGTAATAAGTTATTTCCTCAGCCAAAATAGATGAACACTGATTGTAACATTGATTTAACTTATATAAATTATAAACTCACTAAAGTTGCAGCATCTGACACTGAGAGAAAAGCTGAGTAAATAATCAGTGAAATAAAAACTAACTTGATTGTCACAGCCAAATGTATGGACTAAAAGTAACAGTTTTTCATCATAAATATACCAAGTAACAGCTAAAAAGTGTATAGTGCAATAAAACTATCAAAGTACACAAGTTTTCAAAATTGAAAATGTAACTGAGAAAACAGCATTCATGAATATTTCTGCTACTTTGTATGTGATTTATTTTTAATTCTATTGGATCTTGCATCTTTTCCCTGTCATGAAGAAATACTGCCAAAATACAGAGTGAAAAAAGCTTTTATCGATACGAAAACTTATGAGATTACAGTGATCCCTCACTTATCGCGGTTAATGGGTTCCAGAACCGACCGCGAAAAGTGAAAAACCGCGAAGTAGCGTCACCCCTAATGACGTCATCCATAAATAATACGTACGTTCATTCTCTCACTCTCTCTCTCTCATATGATACGTGTGTGTGTGTGTGTGTACGTGTACATACATACGTAGATGTAAATAAAGTGTACATAAATATGTTTTTAGAACTCTTTTATTCTTATAACAAGATACGTAACTCAAGATGAAGATGATTTACTTCACAGGTTAATGAGAGCTTTACTGCTCCTCAGGTGACGCCTCATCGTCAGGTGCTAGAGGCGCAGGATCATCGAGGGCAGCTTCCGATAGAGCTGGAGAAGCTGCAGGAGGCGGCGTAGTGGCTCGACGGGAAGACTATTTCGCACAAAATGGCACAAGAGAACAGCAAAAAGTTCCACGCTGCGAGACTACGTAACACGAGCGATAAAGAGCAACGAATGCGGTCTTCCTTCCCTTCATGGGCGCTCGGCAGGGAGAGGAGGTGGGTGAAACGTCTCGGCCAATCAGCTTGCGAGATTTCCGAGCCGAGCCAACACGAGAACAGCGAACAGAGAGGTGGATTTTTTGAGTTGTGCGGCTCTCCGTGTTGATACCTGATGGTCTAATGTAGTCTCCCTGCCTTCTGCTAGCGCCCGCCCATTATTTCTCAATTTTGAATTTTTGATGAATATTTTTGAAAAATCCGCGATGCACTGAGGGCGCGAAAGGTGAAGCGCGAAGTAGCGAGGGATCACTGTACATGTTAAACTTAATAAAGGTACTTGAGATGTTATATTTTAAAAGCTACTGGTGTATATACAGTGGATATAAAAAAGTCTGCACACCCATGTTCAAATGCCAGGTTTTTGTGATGTAAAAAAATGAGACCAAGATAAATCATTTCAAAACTTTTTCCACCATTAATGTGACCTATAACCTGTACAACCCAAGTGAAAAACAAACTGAAATCTTTTAAGGGGAAAAATAAAAAAAAATAAAAATCTTACAATAACCTGTTTGCATAAATATGCACACCCTGATATAACTGGGGATGTGGCTGTGTTCAGAACTGACCAATCACATTCAAACTTACGTTAACGGGAGTCAGCACACACCTGCCTCCATTTAAAGTGCCTCTGATTAACCCCAAATAAAGTTCAGCTGTTCTAATAGGCTTTTCCTGACATTTTTGTAGTCACATCTTACAGCACAAGCCATGGTCTGCAGAGAGCTTCCAAAGCATCAGAGGGATCTCATTGTTCAAAGGTATCAATCAGGAGAAGGGTACAAAAGAATTTCCAAGGCATTAAATATACCATGGAACACAGTGAAGACGATCATCATCAAGTGGAGAAAATATGGCACAACAGTGATATTACCAAGAACTGGACGTCTCTCCAAAATTGAAAAGATGAGAAGACAAGAAGAAGATGCTCTGCATGTCTCTCAGGCCTTTCTACCTCCCACGTGAAGTTGGATGTGTCCTGCTGTGTGTGGTCTATGTTCCGCCCAGTGGCAATGCTGGGCAAGCAGCTGCCACTATTGCTGAATATGTACTCAAACTACAGCAAAAAATATCCAGAGGCACCTAGTATTGTCTCAGGGGATTTGAATCATTGCAATCTGGACAATGCATTACTTGGCTTCTATCAGTTTGTCAAGAATAAAATGAGAAAGAAAAAAAATTCTTGACAACAGCAACATAAATGTGAAAATAGCCTTAGCATTGAGAATTAGACCTCCTGTGGCACTCAGATCATAATGTTGTGTTTTTAATTCCCACTTATAAGACAAAATTAAAAAACTGTAAATTAGAAGAGCGATATCAGAATTTGGTCCCTGGAGAGCAAGGAACATGTCTTGACCTGACAGACTGGGAAATATTTCATAATGACTCCTTGGTTGAAACAACTACTGTAATTAATGACTATATTAATTTCTGTGTGCAATCTACGATTCCAACCAAATCAATCAAAATCTATCCAAATAATAAATTATATATCACCAAGGAGATCAAAAAGGGACATTATTACAAGAAAAACTGCATTTAAAAATATCAAACAAACAGCTGGATAAAAACTTAAAGAAGAAACTCACGGATGCCAGACAAGTACACAGACAGAAACTAGAGGAGAACTTCAAGTCAAATAACCCCAAAAGATCTGGGACACTCTGAAGAAGATGACAGCAATGTCATACTCAAACAAATCTATTGTGACAGAAAATGATCTTATGCTTGCAAATGAACTCAACAGTGCCTTCTCTCGTTTGGAATCTGCATATGACCCTATGAAATGTGAACATCTTCTTAAAACCATAATATCTACCAGTGATGACAGGATTATCATAACTGTAGATGAAGTCAGGGAGGTTTTCTTGCACATCAATCCCAGGAAAGCTTTGGATCCTGATACCAGTAGTGGTCTAGTGTTAAAGGCATTTGCCAGAGATCTAGCCCCTGTCTGGCAACCAATCTTTCAAGGTTCTGTCAATACTCATACCATGCCACTCATCTGGAAAACATCTCACATCAAACCTCTCGCTAAAAAACAATGCCTAAAAGAATATAATGTTTTCTGGCCAATAGCTCTAACATCTCATCATGAAATCACTTGAAAAAAATATGGTCTAACATCTCAATTCAGAAATAGGTCATTCACAGGATTCTTTTCAGTTTGCTTACAGGCAAGGACGCAGCACAGAGGATGCAGTCATTACTCTGGTACATCTTATCTCCAAACATATTGATAAACCCAATTCATATGTGAGGGTTATTTTCCTTGATTTTTCATCTGCATTCAATACTATACAACCAGATCTACTCCTATCCAAAATGCTTCAGTTACAGGTTAATCCTGTCCTCATTCACTGGTATTATTCATTCCTCACCAACAGAATACAGATGGTAAAAGTTAACAACTCGCTCTCTTCTCCAGTCAGAACTAATGTTGATGCACCTCAAGGCTGTATTTCCTCACCTGTGCTGTTGACTATATATACTGCAGACTGCACCACCAGTGTGCCCAATCAGTATTTACTGAAATACTCTGATGATTCAGTCCTGCTATCTCTGCTGATCAATGCCAGTGACCCCAGTCTGTACCAGCAGAATGTGGACTGGTTAATTAAGTGGTGTGACAAAAATGCCTTAATAATCAACACACAAAAGACTGAGGAGATTGTTTTTGGACATTCTCCCAATAATTCACTTTCCTCACTGATTATCCGCAATGAGGAAATTAAACAGGTGACTTCTGATAAATATTTAGGAATCATGATTGATGCGCCCCTATCATGGACACCTCATATAGATTATATGTGGAAGAAGATCCAGCAGCATGTCTACTTCCTGCGTAGACTTAGATCTTTTGGAGCCAGCAGCAAGATAATAACTCCGTTTCACTTCTCAGTGATAGAGTGTGCTGTTGTAATGAAGCACGGTCTGGATCAGCAGCCTGACTGTTAAACTCAAAACTAAACTCAACAACCAAATAAAAATCTGCGCAAAGATCATTGATCAACCACTCATAAGTAATTTTCATGAAGCACACAGGAAAAGCATGATCAGGTTAGCCAACTCCATCTCCTCTGACTCCTCCCATGTTCTAAACAGTGAATACCAACTTCTATCCTCAAACAGACAATTCAGAATCCCTACATTTAAACACAGTAAACTCAAAAATTCATTTATCCACCAATCTACTCTGCTGCTGAACCAGAATCGGTGAATGGACAAATACCATCAAGCCCACGGTCTAAACATGTGCTGTTATGCCTGTCCTCACTGTTTAATTTTTATTTGTATGGTGTGTCCAACTGGTATGTTTTGTATAACCAGTATGTTTGTCCAATCTACGTGTTTTCGTATGTTTGAAAATTGAGTCTCCTATGAACTGCAAAACAAATTTCAGTAATAACTGACAAAGTTGTATCGTATTGAAAAAAAACTGGTCAGGGAGACTGCTAAGAGGCCAACAGCAACATTGAAGGAGCTGCAGGAATTTCTGGCAGGTACTGGCTGTTTAGTACATGTGACAACAATCTTCCATCTAGGGTGGCAAGATGGAAGCCTTATCTTATGAAGAAAAACATCCAAGCCTGGCTACATTTTGCAAAAACACATTTGAAATCTCCTAAATGCATGTAAGAAAATGTGTTCCGGTCCAATGAAACCAAGGTTGAACTTCCATCCATCCATCCATCCATCTTCTACCGCTTTTCCGGAGGTTTGGGTCGCAGAGGCAGCAGTTCAAGCAGAGAAGCCCAGACTTCCCTCTCCCCAGCCACAGGCTCCAGCTCTTCAGAGAGGATACCAAGGTGTTCCCAGACCAGCTGGGAGACATAGTCTCTCCACTGAGTCCTGGGTCTGCCCCGGGGTCTCCTCCCAGTGGGACGTGCCTGAAACACCTCAAGTGGGAGGCGTCCAGGAGGCATCTTAATCAGATGCCCATACCACCTCAACTGACTCCTTTCAATGTGGAAGAGCAGCGGTTCTACTCTG
Organism: Pholidichthys leucotaenia; assembly: GCA_020510985.1. Lineage (NCBI taxonomy): Eukaryota > Metazoa > Chordata > Actinopteri > Cichliformes > Pholidichthyidae > Pholidichthys > Pholidichthys leucotaenia. Next base: position 36,898,772 of record CM035840.1, on the reverse strand, counting down.
AGCCTCTCCTGGATGACTGAGCTCCTCACCCTATCTCTGAAGGTGAGTCCAGCAATCCTATGGAGCAAGCTCATTTCAGCTGCTTGTATCCACGATCTCATTCTTTCGATCATTACCCAAACCTCGTGACCATAGGTGAGAGTAGGAACATAGATTGACTGGTAAATCGACAGCTTTGCCTTAGAACTCAGCTCCCTCTTCACCACAACAGACCGGCACAACGTCCGCATCACTGTAGATGCTGCTCCGATCCATCTGTCAATCTCTCGCTCCATTCTCCCCTCACTCATGAATAAGACCCCAAGATACTTAAACTCCTCCACTTGGGGAAGGAGCCTGTCCCCAACCCAGAGAGGACGATCCACCTTTTTCCGACTGAGGACCATGGAGTCGGACTTGGAGGTGCTGATTCTCATCCCAGCCGCTTCACACTCAGTGGCAAACTGTCCCAGCAAGAACTGTAGGTCATTGCTGGATGAAGCCAACAGGACAACATCATCTGCAAACAACAGAGATGAGATCCTGTGGTCACCAAGCATGACACCCTCCATTCCTTGGCTGCGCCTAGAAAACCTGTCCATTATGGGTAACCCCCACAACAGCCACGGACAAGCAGAGCGCTCAGCGGGAGCAATTAACACAGCAGTGTGATCTATGGACTGATAACAATATGTAGATGTGCCTTGTAACCTCTTTTGTCCTACAGCTCCGGAGCAGAGGCGAATTCCGGCCAGTAATCTCCCTATTGTTATGTGTGACACTCAAATGCAAACGTTCATGCTTCCTGCTCTGACTGTGATGCAAATGTCCCATACCTTTGATGTATTGTCTGTAACTGGGTATAAAAACTGCATTGCTCTGTAACTCACTCTCTCTGACCACTGCTTCTGACGACATGCATTCTGTGTCTCCTCACGAGAACCTGAGGACCCGCTCCAGCCCGCCTGCACAAGGCTGGAGTGAGTTCTCGTAATGGCGGTATGATTAATAAACTCCCTCAAAAACTCTCAGTTCGCTGCCTTATTATTTCATACCGCCACATCCATAAAAATTATGAACAGGATTGGTGACAAAGGGCAGCCCTGGCGAAGTCCAACTCTCACTGGGAATGAGTCCGACCGAGTGCTGGCAATACGAACCAAACTCTCACAACGGTCGTACAGAGACCGAATAGCTCGTAACAACAAGCCCAATACCCTATACTCCCGAAGCACCCCCCACAAAAAACAACGAGGGATGTGGTCGAATGCCTTCTCCAAGTCCACAAAACACATGTAAAGTGGTTGGGCAAACTCCCACGAACCCTCGAGAATTCTCGAGAGGGTAAAGAGCTGGTCTGATGTGCCACGGCCAGGACGAAAGCCACATTGCTCCTCCTGAATCTGAGGTTCAACCAACGGCCAGACTCTCCTCTCCAGTACCTTGGCACAGACCTCCCCAGGAAGGCTGAGGAGTGTGACCCCTCTAAAGTTGGACCACACCCTCCGGTCCCCTTTTTTTGAAGAGAGGAACCACCACCCCGGTTTGCCATGCCAAAGGCACTGCCCCCGAGCTCCATGCAATGTTGCAGAGGCGTGTCAACCATGACAGCCCTACAACATCCAGGGCCTTGAGGTATTCAGGGCAAATCTCGTCCACCCCTGGGGCCTGGCCACCAAGGAGATTTTTAACCACCCTGGTGACCTCAGCCCCTGTGATAGGTGAGCCACCCCCCTCGTCCACAAGCTCTGCTTCCTCGATGGAAGGTGTATCAGTGGGATTGAGGAGATCCTCAAAGTATTCCTTCCACCGCCTGATGATATCCCCAGTCAAAGTCAACAGTGCCCCATCCGCACCATACACAGTGTGGACAGTGAGCTGCTTCCCCCTCCTGAGCTGCTGGACAGTTTGCCAGAATCTCTTCAAGGCCGACCGAAAGTCTTGATCCATGGCCTCACCGAATTCCTCCCATACCCGGGTTTTTATTCAGCAACTACCCGAGCTGCACTCCACTTGGCCTGCTGGTACACCTCAGCTGCTTCGGGAGTCCCACAAGCAAACCAAGCCTGATAGGACTCCTTGTTCAGCTTAATGGCCCCCCTCACCACTGGTGTCCACCACTTGGTTCGGGGGTTGCCACCACGAGATGCACCAACCACCTTGCGGCCACAGCTCTGGGCTGCCGTTTCAACAATAGAGGTGGAGAACATGGCCCATTAAGACTCCAAGACTCCAGCCTCCAAGGCTGAACTTTTTGGCCATAATTCCAAAAGGTATATTTGGCGCAAACACAACACTGCTCATCACCAAAAGAACACCATACCTACAGTCAAGCATGGTGGTGGCAGCATCATGCTTTGGGGCTATTTTTCTTCAGCTGGAACTGGGGCCTTAATCAAGGTGGAGGAAATATGAACAGTTCCAAATACCAGTCAGTGTTGGCTCAAAACTTTCAGGCTTCTGCTAGAAAGATGAAGATGAAGAGGAACTTCATCTTTAAGCATGACAATGACCCAAAGCACACATCCAAATCAACAGAAGAATGGCTTCACCAGAAGAATATTAAGGTTTTGGAATGGCCCAGACAGAGTCCAGACCTGAATGCAATCGAACATCTGTTGGATGATCTAAAGAAGACTGTGCACAGGAAATGCCCTCACAATCTGACAGATTTGGAGTGCTTTTGTGAAGAAGAGTGGGCAAATATTGCCACATCAAGGTGTGCTATGCTGATAGACTCCTATCCAAAAAGACTGAGTGCTGGCTGTAATAAAAGTCAAAGGCGCTGCAACAAAGTATTATTTTAAGGGTGTGCATATTTATACAAACAGGTTATTGTAAGTTTTTTATTTTTCACCTTCAAATATTTCAATTTGTTTTTCATTTGGGTTGTACAGGTTATAGGTCACATTAATGGTGGAAAAAGTTTTGAAATTATTTGTTTTGGTCTCATTTTTACATCACAAAAACCTGGCATTTGAACAGGGGTGTATAGACTTTTTATACCCATTGTATTGCTCATTTTAAATGTTTTTGATACAACGTTATTGACAGTCACATGGGACTTCAGTAGCTGTATATTTAAAATATACAAATACTTTCTGAAAAAATACATGAGGATGATAAAATTGTTCAGTGAGTTTACAAACAGAGAATGCCAGCTGTAGTGCATCTCAAACACACTGAATGTCATAAAAACGTTGATATTTTTCACAATTCAATTTAAAAGTCAAACTTCAATATATTTTATATTCAGTACACAAGAAGTGAAATATTTCATATCCACTTTTGCTTTAATTTTAATAATTATGACTTACAGTGAGTGTTTTAAAATAAATTATCAATCATGATATCAGCTTTTTTTGGAGATCCATAAGCATGTTTACTCAACTGAGGCTGATGAATGCACATCTGTGTGTTAAACATTTTTCTCATACCTGCAGAGTAGAAGCTGCTGAGTCACTAGTCTCGGTCAGTCCTGTCCCTCTCGGTATACTGGACACGATGTATCTGGAGCCCTTTGGCAGAGGCTGTCTAACCACCAGCTTTCCTTTCCTGGTCTCTGCTAGAAACAGACTGTACCAGTAGGCATCGTTGGACACAAGAGTGGAATCTGCGATGGTGGAGTTCCTCTCACTGATCACACTGCTCCTGCTGGGAGGAGCTGTTTTGCTGCTCTTGGGTTTCTGACACTTGAGCACGATGGTGACCAGTATGGTGATGAGCAGGAGAAATGAGACCGAGCCCAGACCGATGAGCAGATACAGGTTCAGGTCTGAAAAGATGTCATATTCCAGAGGCACCTCAGTCATGTCAGAGTAGGCCTTAACAGCGGTCTCCACTGTCATCAGTTTGATGGTGACTGTAGCAGAGAGAGCAGGCTCCCCGTTGTCTTTGGCAACAACCACCAGTCTCAGGTGGCGTGGATCTTTGTAGCTGAACATCCTCATAGTCCGGATCTCTCCGTTGTATTGGTCCAGACTGAACAAGGAGGCGTCAGTCACCTGTAGAAACTGGTAGGTGATCCGAGAGTTGTGCACCGAGTCTGTGTCTAAGGCTATCACCTTGGCAACCAGGGAGCCTTTATCAGTGGATCTGGGGATCTTTTCTTCCACCACTGATCCATGAGCACGCCATGGAGACACAATAACTGGAGCGTTGTCATTCTGGTCCACAATAATGATGTGGATGGTAACATTACTGCTGAGTGGAGGAGAACCAGAGTCTCTGGCCTCGATGTGGAAAAGAAACTCCTTCTCGATCTCATAGTCAAAAGTTTTGAGTGCGTAAAGATTACCGTTCTCTGGATTGATGGAAAACAGCATGGACATGGAGGTGTTGGCTATCTCTTTCTCTATGATGAAATAAACCAGATACTGGTTTTCATGGAGGTCAGGGTCAAAGGCAGTGAGTGAGCTGAGCAAGGCCCCGGGTGCGTTATTCTCCATTACACGTATAGTATAAAATGACTGGGGGAACTGAGGGACATTGTCATTAACATCCAGCAGCTCTAAAGTCATAGTTTCATTATCAGATAAAGGAGGAGAACCTCTGTCTGTGACAGTGAAGGTGATGTCATATTCTGGAACCTTCTCACGGTCTAAAGGTTCCGACACCACTAATTCATAATAGTTATCAGAGGACTGCCTCAGTTTGAAAGGCATATTATCAGGAATACGGAGATCAACTTTTCCATTGTCACCTGAGTCTTTATCACTCACACTAACTACAGCTATCACTGTGTCTAACTCTATGTCTTCACTAACTGGACTCTGAAATGATTTAATAGATATTTCAGGGTGATTGTCATTCATATCAGTCACCTGTATTGTCAACTTACACTGTCCAGATAGGGAGTTAGACCCCTTATCTGTGGCTATAACCTCCATTTCATAGAATTTTAAATCTTCATAATTTATCATTTCTTTAACTCTGATCTCTCCATTTCCTGAGTTCAAGTTGAACATCTTTTGTGTTCTCTCTGATGTGTACAAACTATATGAATAAACAATATCTGAATTTGAACCCTCATCTAAATCACTGGCATTCATCTTAATAACTAGGCTGCCGATTGGCGAGTTTTCCATCATATCCACTGTGTATTTTTCTTGATCAAATGAAGGGGCGTTGTCATTCACATCAAGCACGCGGACAATGATGCTGGCTGTACCTGTGCGCGTGGGAACGCCACCGTCCACAGCAGTGAGGATCAGATTATGAACAGCCTGCTGCTCCCTGTCTAAAGCTCTTTCCAGAATCAAATCAGCAAACTTTGTCCCGTCTCTGCCAGTCTGAATTTCAATAGAGAAGTGCTGGCTTGAGCTCAGGTGGTAATCTTTCACAGAATTCGACCCAACATCTGGATCCGCAGCGTTATTCAGCGAGAATCTCTCTCCAACGGGACTTGATTCAGAGATGTCCAGGTGCATCGTTCCTCTTCGAAAATGAGGGGCGTTGTCGTTGATATCAGTTATTTCCACTTCAATGTTAAACATTCGTATCGGATTCTCAATCGCAGCGTCTAATTTAACAACGCAGTATGAAGTCGTTTTAAATGGGCACAAAGCTTCTCTGTCGATCCTTTCTAGAATAAAAAGTTCTCCCGTGTCCTTGTTTATGTCGAGATATTTTTTATTAGCCACTACATCGATGCGCATTTTTCTTGCTTTTAGCGTCTTCACGTCTAACCTCAAATCAGATGCTAGGTTGGCAACCACAGATCCCTCCTCCATTTCTTCAGGAATAGAATAATGGGTGACTGAACATACCGAGCTCGTGACCGCAGAAAGAAATAAAAATACGGACACACTCCCCGTGTCAAATGAGTTTCCGATACGCTGCGTCATGCTGAACATTTCGTCGGTCTGAATCGCTGTCAAATATAGCGAAACGGGGATAAATCGTCCTGTTGACTAGACAAACGAATGTAGAACCACCCCGCTCCCACAAGAAAAGATACGCATAAAATTCCTCATCTATCTCCCCACCGCCACCAAAAAAGAAAATATCGCGAGAGTGATGACATCACACGGGAGTATATTTTGCTTGCTCCGAGCGACGAAAACTTTACCAGTACTGTAAATGGAACAGACTAAAACAAACACACACACAAAAAAAAAACACATTTAACATCAAGATTTAATTTATGTCACTGTTAAGGATGTGACTATTTATCCTCTGCAAGGATCGTACAAAATACTCTTTAAACAATTGAACTTCGGATTGTTTGCATCTCTCTGTAATTTATTTTTCCTCATGAATGCGGAAATTGAAAAGATGCATTTTATCATCCTCATTTTACACGCAGAGATGGATAGGAAGTACATTGTACCAAAGTAACGTTTTTCAAAGAATTGTCATTTTGTAGAATACATTTTACTATAATTCAAGTAAATTTTTAAAAGGAAAACCTTTTATTTTTACGCAAGCATAATTGCCCATAGTCCGAGTTACTTTTGAGTACAGTGATTTTAAGTTGCTTTAAGGATTTAGTGAATTCATAATTTTATTTAATCAAATTCAGAGTTGATCCATCCATCCATCTTCTACCGCTTTTCCGGAGGTCCGGGTCGTGGAGGCAGCAGTTCAAGCAGAGAAGCCCAGACTTCCCTCTCCCCAGCCACCTGCTCCAGCTCTTCAGAGAGGATACCAAGGTGTTCCCAGACCAGCTGGGAGACATAGTCTCTCCACTGAGCCCTGGGTCTGCCCCGGGGGTCTCCTACCAGTTGGACGTGCCCGAAACACCTCAAGTGGGAGGCATCCAGGAGGCATCCTAATCAGATACCCATACCACCTCAACTGACTCCTTTCAATGTGGAGGAGCAGCAGTTCCACTCTGAGCCTCTCCCGGATGACTGAGCTCCTCACCCTATCTCTGAGGGTGAGTCCAGCAATCCTACGGAGAAAGCTCATTTCAGCCGCTTGTATCCGCGATCTCATTCTTTCGGTCATTACCCAAAGCTCGTGACCATAGGTGAGAGTAGGAACGTAGATTGACTGGTAAATCGACAGCTTTGCCTTAGAACTCAGCTCCCTCTTCACCACAACAGACCGGCACAACGGCCACATCACTGCAGATGCTGCTCCGATCCATCTGTCAATCTCTCGCTCCATTCTCCCCTCACTCGTGAATAAGACCCCAAGATACTTAAACTCCTCCACTTGGGGCAGGAGCTTGTCCCCAACCCGCAAAGGAAAATCCAGCTTTTTCCGGCTGAGGACCATGGACTCGGACTTGGAGGTGCTGATTCACATCTCAGCCACTTCACACTCAGCGGCAAACCGTCCCAGCAAGAACTGTAGGTCATTGCTGGATGAAGCCAACAGGACAACATCATCTGCAAACAACAGAGATGAGATCATGTGGTCACCAAGCATGACACCCTCTATTCCCTGGCTGCGCCTAGAAATCCTGTCCATAAAAATTATGAACAGGATCGGTGACAAAGGGCAGCCCTGGCGAAGTCCAACTCTCACTGGGAATGAGTCCGACCGAGTGTTGGCAATACGAACCAAACTCTCACAACGGTTGTACAGAGACCGAATAGCTCATAACAACAAGCCCGATACCCCATACTCCCGAAGTACCCCCCCCACACACACACAAAAAACCAGGAGGGATGCGGTCGAATGCCTTCTCCAAGTCCACAAAACACATGTAAACTGGTTGGGCAAACTCCCACGAACCCTCGAGAATTATCAAGAGGGTAAAGAGCTGGTCCGATGTGCCACGGCCAGGACAAAAACCACATTGCTCCTCCTGAATCTGAGGTTCAACCAACAGCCGGACTCTCCTCTCCAGTACCTTGGCATAGACCTTCCCAGGGAGGCTGAGGAGTGTGATCCTTCTAAAGTTGGAGCACACCCTCTAGTCCCCTTTTTTGAAGAGAGGAACCACCACCCCAGTTTGCCATGCCAAAGGCACTGCCCCCAACCTCCACGCAATATTGCAGAGGCGTGTCAACCATGACAGCCCTACAACATCCAGGGCCTTGAGGTAGTCAGGGAGAATCTTGTCCACCCCTGGGGCTTGGCCACCAAAGACATTTTTAACCACCTTGGCGACCTCAGCCCCTGTGATAGGCGAGTCATCCCCCTCGTCCACAAGCCCTGCTTCCTCTATGGAAGGCATATCAGTGGGATTGAGGAGATCCTCAAAGTATTCCTTCCGCCGCCCGACGATATCCCCAGTCGAAGTCAACAGAGCCCCATCCGCACCATACACAGTGTGGACAGGGAGCTGCTTCCCCCTCCTGAGCCGCCGGACAGTTTGCCAGAATCTCTTCGAGGTCGACTGAAAGTCTTGTTCCATGGCCTCACCAAACTCCTCCCATACCCGGGTTTTTTCTTCAGCAAACAACTGAGCTGCACTCCGCTTGGCCTGCCAGTACACCTCAGCTGCTTCGGGAGTCCCACAAGCAAACCAAGCCTGATAGGACTCCTTCTTCAGCTTAATGGCCCCCCTCACCACTGGTGTCCACCACTTGGTTCGGGGGTTGCCACCAGGAGATGCACCAACCACCTTGCGGCTGCAGCTCTGGGCTGCCGCTTCAACAACAGAGGTGGAGAACATGGCCCATTCAGACTCCATGTCTCCAGACTCCCTTGGAATGTGGTTGAAGTTCTTCCAGAGGTGGGAGGAGAAAACCTCCTGGACAGGGGCCTCAGCCAGACGTTTCCAGCACACCCTCACTATATGTTTGGGTCTGCCAGGTCTGAATGGCGTCTTCCCCTGCCGTCGTATCCAACTCACCACCAGATGGTGATCAGTTGACAGCTCTGAACCTCTCTTTACCCGAGTGTCCAAGACATACGGTTGCAGGTCTGATGACACGATAAACTCGATCATCGACCTGCGACCTAGGGTGTCCTGGTGCCAGGTGCACATATGGACACCCTTATGCTTGAACATGGTGTTCGTTATGGACAAACTATGGATAGCACAGAAGTCCAATAACTGAACACCACTCGGGTTCAGATCGGGCAGGCCGTTCCTCCCAATCAACTCCCTCCAGGTTTCACTGTCATTGCCCACGTGCGCATTGAAGTCCCCCAGTAGGACAACGGAGTCTCCAAGAGGAGTACCCTCTAGCACCCCAGTCAGAGACTCCAAAAAGGGTGGGTACTCTGAAACATCATTTGGTGCATAGGCACAAATGATGGTCAGGACCCGTTTCCCAACCCGAAGGCGCAGGGAAGCAACCCTTTCGTCCACCGGGGAAAACTCCAATATAGAGGCAGCAAGGTGGGGAGATACAAAAATACCCACCCCTGTTCGTCGCCTCTTGTCCGGGGCAACTCCAAAAAAGGCCAAGCTCCAGCCCCTCTCCAGGAGACTGGTTCCGGAACTGGAGCTGTGTGTTGAGGTGAGGCCAATTATATCTAGCCAGTATCTCTCAACCTCATACACCATCTCAGGCTCCTTCCCCACCACAGCGGTGACATTCCACGTACCAAAAGCTAGTTTAGAAAGCTTGGGATCAGTCCGCCAAGGTCTCCGCCTTTGACCGCCACCTAATCCACATAACACCGGACCCCCATGATCCCTCCTGCAGGTGGTGAGCCCACTGGAAAGCGGACCCATGTAACTCCTTCCGGCTGAGCCCGGCCGGGTCCCATGGGTGGAAACCCAGCCACCAGACGCTAGCCATCGAGCCTCTCCCCCAGGCCTGGCTCTAGGGTGGGGCCCCGGTAACCCCATACCGGGCGGGGTACACTGAATCCTTGTTCTAGAATTTATCATGAGAGTATTCAGAGTTGAAATCATTAGTATTCTGTTTTGGTTCACTTATAAAGGAATGACTAAAATATTACAAGTTAAAAAGTCACAATTTCATCACAAAAAACCTTGCAAATTTAATAGAAAATAGGAATGATTTGTTCTTGAAAAAAGCAAATTTATGAAAAAGTTATAGTTACATTAAAATGATTCAAGTTTACTTCAAAAAACTTACACAATTTTGAGAATAAAGTCTCAACTGAATCAAGGAAAATGTCACAAATTTACAAGAAAACCCCCTACAAATTTATCACAAAAGCTTCAAATATATGAGCAAAAACTAAGAAACTTATGTGAAAAAAATTACAAATTATACAAAAAATCATGTTTACAAAAAGTAACACATTTACAAGAAAAAGCAACATAATTATCAGGAAAAAAAGACAAACATTTACAAGAAACTAGTCACAAATTCATGGATATGCACAGATATTTTGAGGGGCTGTTGCTCCTGAAATAAGGGCACCCTCCCACTCTCACTCCTGTTACTTACATTTGAGTAATTAACCGCCTGCCATAAATCTCTATTATTAGAGGCTTTACATATTCATGACCATTATAAACAATCTTTTTAAAAGTAAGATTTAACAGTCAAACCAAATGGTCTTAACAGAAGTAAAGAATTATCCCACTTTTGCCCATGGTTTTTTGGGAAAAACAACAACAACAACAACAAAGAACTGAAGCATTACTGCTAGATAATCATAATTAAATATTTCTGCAAAAATAAAGAATAAAATTTCAAAATTTTCAAAACAAAGGTGAAAAATACTGAGGAAAAAGCCACAGAATTACTCAGAAAAAAGTCATAAACATATGTACAATACAATTTTAACAGAAAGACATACATTTATAGGAAGAAATGCCAATTTATTTAAAAGAAGAAAAAAAGAAAAAACTTTCAAAATTGAAAAAAACAAACATTAATTTATAAGACAAAAGTCACAAATTCATGGTAAAAGTTGCAAACTAATGGAGATATGTACAGTAACAGTCACTGAAAATTTAGAAGAAAACAGTAAATTATTATTAAAAAAATGTCTAAATTGGTGAGAAAAAACGGTAAATTTTGATGAAAAAGTCACAAAATAAGAGAAAAGTAGGATATTTAGAAGATTTTTTACAGACAAAACAATTAATGAAAAGATATAAGGTGAAAAGATAAAAAAAACTGCAAAGTTGGAAGAAAAAAAAACGTGAATTTATGACACAAAAGTCCCAAATTCAAGAGAAAATGTAAATTCTTGAGTGGAAAAAAAAGCCTCAAATTTTCATGAATTAAAAAAATGTGAAAAGTCTCTAATTGACAAGAAAAGAAAAACAGTCACAAAAACAACAAGGAAAAAATAGCCAGTTTATGAAAAATTTCTCCATTTGAAACCCAAATTCCCAAACTATCCACATTTACAAGAGAAAGGGCTCTAATTTACACCCCCAAACCCCACAAATTTAGTATACCGGAGTTTACCGGTGGCTCAGTTGGTAGAGCATCCGCCCCACACCCGGGAGGCAGGGGTTCAAATCCCGGCCAGGTCATGCCGAAGACCATATAAAAGTGGAACTTCCTGCCATCCAGCTTGGTACTCAGCAATAACGGAACGGAGGAGGGAAATCTGTGGCGGCGCCTTGCATGGCAGCGGCCCTCTGATTCTACACTTGGGGTGTGTGTGATTAACACTGTAGATAGGTAAAACACAATTTCGTTCTACTGTACATGATTGGTTGTACGGTTGAATGACAATAAAGGGTGATTTTAATTTAATTTAATAGGCTATTATAGGCTATACTATAATATCATAAGGGACAACAATTATTTTTTTTAAAACTCCAGAGGGGCATTTCAGAAAAAGAGGGAAAATGGTCTGTTGTCCAGGAAACAATAGCCCACCTGTATGTTCTTGCACAAATTTGATAGAAAGACCTCACAAATTGGCAAGAGTATGTCTTTACTCACTACTCACAACTTTTTTGGTAGATACACTCTGAACTAAATAATGTTTTAGGTGATGATTCAAACCTGAGTAATTCATTTCATAAGGTAAAGCTATTTTTACTCATTTCTGGCAGCTGTACCCATTGTTGGTTACACAAGCTTTACACGCAAAGTTCAGTACTTGATATTGTGCAGAATGAATGTGAATGATTTTTGTTCTTTTCAAAATCATCGTTACTTTCAGATGTGGGTATAGTAGCAAAAATGCCCAAGTAAAAGCACCATTATTTTATTACATCAAATACTGAAGTGTAAGTAATAGATGCCATTGAAATATACTTAACTGAAAGAGAAAGTTTCTAATATTACTTGAATAGTCTGATCAAGTTTAATCTTTGAAGTAAAGAGCAAACTACAAAGCGTATGTCTAAGGATAATGAAATTCAAGCTATCCATATGCACCCTTGAATACAGTCCTTGTTATAGCGTATAACTAAAAAGTAAAAGGTAATAAGTTATTTCCTCAGCCAAAATAGATGAACACTGATTGTAACATTGATTTAACTTATATAAATTATAAACTCACTAAAGTTGCAGCATCTGACACTGAGAGAAAAGCTGAGTAAATAATCAGTGAAATAAAAACTAACTTGATTGTCACAGCCAAATGTATGGACTAAAAGTAACAGTTTTTCATCATAAATATACCAAGTAACAGCTAAAAAGTGTATAGTGCAATAAAACTATCAAAGTACACAAGTTTTCAAAATTGAAAATGTAACTGAGAAAACAGCATTCATGAATATTTCTGCTACTTTGTATGTGATTTATTTTTAATTCTATTGGATCTTGCATCTTTTCCCTGTCATGAAGAAATACTGCCAAAATACAGAGTGAAAAAAGCTTTTATCGATACGAAAACTTATGAGATTACAGTGATCCCTCACTTATCGCGGTTAATGGGTTCCAGAACCGACCGCGAAAAGTGAAAAAACGCGAAGTAGCGTCACCCCTAATGACGTCATCCATAAATAATACGTACGTTCATTCTCTCACTCTCTCTCTCTCATATGATACGTGTGTGTGTGTGTGTGTGTGTACGTGTACATACATACGTAGATGTAAATAAAGTGTACATAAATATGTTTTTAGAACTCTTTTATTCTTATTATTATTTATTCAGTGAAATAAAAATAACTTGATTGTCACAGCCAAATGTATGGACTAAAAGTACCAGTTTTTCTTCATAAATATATCAAGTAACGGCTAAAAAGTGTATAGTGCAATAAAACTATCAAAGTATACAAGTTGTCAAAATTTTTCCTAACTGCATGCAACAGAAAATAGCATTCATGAATATTTCTGCTACTTTGTATGTGATTTATTTTTAATTAATTAATTGGATCTTGCATCTTTTCCCTTTCATGAAGAAATACTGCCAAAATACAGAGTGAAAAAAGTTTTTTAGTGATACGGAAACTTATGAGATTACATGTTAAACTTAATAAAGGTAGTTGAGATGTTATATTTTAAAAGCTACTGGTGTATATACAGTGGATATAAAAAAGTCTGCACACCCCTGTTCAAATGCCAGGGTTTTGTGATGTAAAAAAATGAGACCAAGATAAATCATTTCAAAACTTTTTCCACCATTAGTGTGACCTATAACCTGTACAACCCAAGCGAAAAACAAACTGAAATCTTTTAAGGGGAAAAATAAAAAATAAAAATCTTACAATAACCTGTTTGCATAAATATGCACACCCTGTTATAACTGGGGATGTGGCTGTGTTCAGAATTGACCAATCACATTCAAACTTATGTTAACGGGAGTCAGCACACACCTGCCTCCATTTAAAGTGCCTCTGATTAACCACAAATAAAGTTTAGCTGTTCTAGTAGGCTTTTCCTGACATTTTTGTAGTCACATCTTACAGCACAAGCCATGGTCTGCAGAGAGCGTCCAAAGCATCAGAGGGATCTCATTGTTCAAAGGTATCAATCAGGAGAAGGGTACAAAAGAATTTCCAAGGCATTAAATATACCATGGAACACAGTGAAGACGGTCATCATCAAGAGGAGAAAATATGGCACAACAGTGATATTACCAAGAACTGGACGTCTCTCCAAAATTGATGAAAAGATGAGAAGACAAGAAGAAGATGCTCTGCATGTCTCTCAGGCCCTTCTACCTCCCACGTGAAGTTGGATGTGTCCTGCTGTGTGTGGTCTAAGTTCTGCCCAGCGGCAATGCTGGGCAAGCAGCTGCCACTATTGCTGAATACGTACACAAACTACAGCAAAAAAATCCAGAGGCACCTAATATTGTCTCAGGGAATTTGAATCATTGCAATCTGGACAATGCATTACTTGGCTTCTATCAGTTTGTCAAGAATAAAACGAGAAAAAAAAAAATTCTTAACAACTGCAACATAAATGTGAAAATAGCATTTGCATCGAGAATTAGACCTCCTGTGGCACTCAGATCATAACGTTGTGTTTTTAATTCCCATTTATAAGACAAAATTAAAAAAACTGTAAATTGGAAGAGCAATATCAGAATTTGGTCCCTGGAGAGCAAGGACAAACTTATATGTTTTGACCTGACAGACTGGGAAATATTTCATAATGACTTCCTGGATGAAACAACTACTGTAATTAATGACTATTAATTTCTGTGTGCAATCTACGATTCCAACCAAAACAATCAAAATCTATCCAAATCATAAATTATGTATCGCCAAGGAAATCAAAAAGGGACATTATTACAAGAAAAACTGCATTTAAAAATATCAAATTTAAACAGCTGGATAAAAATCTTAAAGAAGAAACTCACGGATGCCAGACAAGTACACAGACAGAAACTAGAGAAGAACTTCAAGTCAAATAACCCCAAAAGATCTGGGACACTCTGAAGAAGATGACAGCAATGTCATCCTCAAACAAATCTATTGTGACAGAAAACGATCTTATGTTTACAAATAAACTCAACATTGTCTTCTCTCCTTTTGAATCTGCATATGACCCTATGAAATGTGAACATTTTCTTAAAACCATAATATCTACCAGTGATGACAGGGTTATCATAACTGTAGATGAAGTCAGGGAGGTTTGCTTGCACATCAATCCCAGGAAAGCTTTGGCTCTTGATACCAGTAGTGGTCTAGTGTTAAAGGCATTTGCCAGAGAACTAGCCCCTGTCTGGCAACCAATCTTCCAAGGTTCTGTCGATATTCATACCATACCACTCATCTGGAAAACATCTCACATCAAACCTCTTGCTAAAAAACAATGCCCAAAAGAATATAATGATTTCTGGCCAATAGCTCTAACATCTCTTATCATGAAATCACTTGGAAAAAAAAAATATGGTCCAACATCTCAATTCAGAAATAGGTCATTCACAGGATTCTTTTCAGTTTGCTTACAGGCAAGGACGCAGCACAGAGGATGCAGTCATTACTCTGGTACATCTTATCTCCAAACATATTGATAAACCCAATTCATATGTGAGGGTTATTTTCCTTGATTTTCCATCTGCATTCAATACTATACAACCAGATCTACTCCTATCCAAAATGCTTCAGTTACAGGTTAATCCTGTCCTCATTCACAGGTATTATTCATTCCTCGCCAACAGAATACAGCTGGTAAAAGTTAACAACTCACTCTCTTCTCCAGTCAGAACTAATGTTGATGCACCTCAAGGCTGTATTTCCTCACCTGTGCTGTTGATTATACACACTTGGACAAAATTGTTGGTACCCCTCTGTTAATGAATGAAAAACCCACAATGGTCACAGAAATAACTTTAATCTGACAAAAGTGGTAATAAATAAAAAGTCTATGAAAATTAACCAATGAAAATCAGACAATGCTTTTGAATTGTGGTTCAACAGAATTATTTTAAAAAACAAACTCATGAAGCAGGCCTGTGCAAAAATGATGGAACCCCTAGAAAAGATTGAAAATAATGTGACCATAGGGACATGTTCAACCAAGATGTGTCCTCTAATTAACATCACAGGTGTCTACAAACTTGTAATCAGTCAGTCGGCCTATTTAAAGGGTGACAAGTAGTCACTGCGCTGTTTGGTGACATGGTGTTTACTACATTAAACATGGACCAGAGGAAGCAAAGGAGAGAGTTGTCTCAGGAGATTAGAAAGAAAATTATAGACAAGCATGTTAAAGGTAAAGGCTATAAGACCATCTCCAAGCAGCTTGATGTTCCTGTGACTACAGTTGCACATATTATTCAGAAATTTAAGAGCCACGGGACTGTAGCCAACCTCCCTGGATGTGGCCGCAGGAGGAAACTTGATGAAGAATGGTAACAAAAGAGCCCAGAACAACCTCTAAACACATTCATGGTGAACTCCAAGATCAAGGTACATCAGTGTCAGATCACACCATCCGTCGTTGTTTGAGCCAAAGTGGACTTCATGGGAGACGACCAAGGAGGACACCACTGTTGAAAACAAATCATTAAAAAAACCAGACTGGAATTTGCCAAACTGCATGCTGACAAGCCACAAACCTTCTGGGAGAATGTCCTATGGACAAACGAGACAAAACTGGAACTTTTTGGCAAGGCACATCAGCTCTATGTTCACAGACACACAAATGAAGCATACCAAGAAAAGAACACTGTCCCTACTGTGAAAGATGGAGGAGGTTCTGTTATGTTCTGGGGCTGCTTTGCTGCATCTGGCACAGGGTGTCTTGAATCTTTGCAGGGTACAATGAAATCTCAAGACTATCGAGGTATTCTAGAGAGAAATGTGCTACCCAGTGTCAGACAGCTTGGTAGGTCATGGGTCTTGCAACAGGATAATGACCCAAAACACACAGCTAAAAACACCCAAGAATGGCTAAGAGCCAAACATTGGACTATTCTAAAGTGGCCTTCTATGAGCCCTGATCTAAATCCCATTGAACATCTGTGGAAGGAGCTGAAACATGCCGTCTGGAGAAGGCACCCTTCAAACTTGAGACAACTGGAGCAGTTTGCTCATGAGGAGTGGGCCAAAATACCTGCTGAGAGGTGCAGAAGTCTCATTGACAGTTACAGAAATCGTTTGATTGCAGTGATTGCCTCAAAAGATTGTGCAACAAAATATTAAGTTAAGGGTGTAGCGCCCATAATGGTAACATTATGTAAGCTCACATATTTCACTGCAGAGACCCAAGCATAGAAGGACTTTAAGCTTGCGGTGTGTATTGACATCACGCCTCAGATGGACAATGAGTCTGGACCACCTGCGGACTTGGAAGGAAGTCAGAGGATCTGGAGGAGAGCCTGAAAAGACTGTCTGACCTCCTGGGGTCAGACAGAAGAGCAAAGAGGATTTTGAAGTGATTAAGTGTAAATAGAAGGATTTGACTTGATTGTGTGATTCTGTGTTTGATGTGTGGGTATAAATGTATGTGGGTTTACCGCAGCTCTTTCTCCTTTTTCCTGACTGAGAGAGAGAGAGCTGGGGACTTGAGATGAATAAACCATACTGAGAAATAATCCAGTCTCATCATTTCATGATCCCCACATTGGTGACCAAGACGAACGATGCCCGGAGAACGTTACCCTGACCCGGATTCACCGGGGACCAACCGCACAAGCACAGGCTCGATTAAGCTCCCCGAGTTCTGGCAAGACGACCCGCACTCATGGTTCCAACACGCAGAATCGCGTTTCGTGCTTGGGGGAATATCAGCAGATGACACCAAGTTTCATAATGTCATCGCAAGACTCGACAGCCGCACAGCTCGATGTGTGCGGAGCCTGGTGCAGCAGCCGCCCGCTGCTGGCAAGTACGACGCGCTGAAAGCCGCCCTCATCGAGAGTTTTGTGCCATCAGCCGAGGTGAGGGCCAGGCAGCTTCTGGACCTGCGCGACAGAGGAGGACGCAGAGCGACCGACCTCATGGAGGACATGCTGCAGCTGATTGGGACAGACAACGATGCGTTTCTGTTCAAACACATCTTCTTGAGGACCCTCCCAGCACACATGAGAGGTACCCTGTCTGGCATGAGGTGTGTGAACTAGCAAGACTTCCGCGCGCTGGCCAAGGAAGCACAGCGGCTCCTTGACGCCTGCAACGAGCAGGAGACCTCCGTGGCAGCAGCAGACCTCGGCGCGGCGGCCGGGGGCAGTGAGGAGCCGGAGGCAGCAGGAGCAACCCCAGCGACGACGGCAGCGGCGCGGTCCCTAAGCAGAGGAGGAGACAGCCTCTGTTCCTACCATCGATGCTTCGCTGAGAAGGCGCACAGATGCATCCCGCCGTGCAGTTTCAAGAAAACAGGGAAACGCCCGGGCCGGGGGTCGTTAGCAGCTTCGACTCTCGGCGAACAGAACAAGTTGCTTTATCTAACAGACGCGGGCTCCGGGCGGCAATTCCTCGTGGACACCGGAGCCCAGAGGAGTTTCATCACTGCGACCTATGCGGATCGGGTGGCGGGGCCCCGCGGAGACGGGGCAACAGCAGCGAATGGCTCGTCGATCAAAACTTTCGGGGAAAGGACTCTGCACCTGTCCTTGCACGGCCGCACCTATGAATGGGCCTTCATAGTAGCGGCGGTGAGTTTCAACATGTTAGGCGCTGATTTTTTGTGCTCACATGGCTTGTTAGTGGATCTGGTTAATAGACGCCTAGTAAATGCACTTTCCTTTTGTTCTATCCCTTGTGCAGCTCGAGTGTCCCCGCCGCCAGTACAGACCAACGTCGCCACAGCAGGAGGTAAGTTTCACACTCTTCTAACCCAGTTCCCAGCACTCACAGTTCCCACGTTTTCAGCTAAGGTTGCGAAGCACGGGGTGGAGCACTTTATCACCACAAGTGGACCACCAGTTTTTGCGAAAGCTCGGCGCTTGGATGCAGCTAAGCTCTCCATTGCGCACGAGGAGTTCGCCAACCTGGAAAGGTTGGGCATAATTCGCCGCTCGAAGAGCGCTTGGGCCTCCCCGCTTCATATGGGTGCCTAAGGCTGACGGCTCGTGGAGACCTTGTGGTGATTACCGCAGGTTAAACAATGCCACAGCGCAGGACCGCTACCCAATTCCGCATATCCAGGATTTTTCAGTGCACTTAGCAAAGGTGCGCATTTTTTCTAAAATAGACCTGGTCCGCGGTTATCATCAGGTGCCGGTCCGACCAGAGGACATTCCCAAAACAGCGGTAATAACCCCGTTCGGACTTTTTGAATTTTTACGCATGCCTTTTGGCCTTAAAGGCGCCGCGCAAACCTTCCAACGAATGATGGATGCCGTGTTGCGCGACCTCCCTTTCATTTTTGTCTACTTGGACGATATTTTAGTCGCCAGTGCCTCCGGGGAGGAACACGAAAAACACCTCACCACGGTTTTTCAGAGGTTGGGAACGCACGGGTTGATAATCAACCCGGCCAAGTGCCATTTTGGCGTAGCGCAAATCGATTTTTTAGGACACCGCGTCTCCCCAGAGGGAGCAGTCCCTCTGCCAACCAAAGTACGCGCAGTGGCAGAGTTTCCCCAGCCACAAACGGTCAAAGCGTTGCAAGAGTTTTTAGGAATGGTAAATTTTTATAACCGTTTCATACCCCATGCAGCGCAGTTTATGCAACCATTATACGCCGCGCTTAAAAAGCAGAAGCCCTCCAATGTGATCGAGTGGTCCCCGGAGCGGGAGCGCGCATTCACAGAGGTTAAAAAAGCACTGGCAGACGCAGCACTGCTGGCTCACCCAGACCCATCAGCCCGCATAGCGCTAACCACCGACGCGTCAGATGTGGCCATTGGGGCCGTTGTAGAGCAGCAGGTCGCCGGAGTTTGGCAGCCGCTCGCTTTTTTCAGCAGGTCCTTGCGCGATGCTGAGCGGAAATACAGCGCGTTTGACAGGGAGCTGCTAGCGCTCCACCTGGCCATTCGCCATTTCCAGTTCTGGCTGGAAGGGCGGCGTTTCACCGCGTTTGTCGACCACAAACCGCTCACTTTTGCAATGTCCAAAATTTCAGAACCGTGGTCAGGACGGCAGCAGAGACAGCTGGCCGCAATTTCGGAATTTACCACTGATATTCAGCACGTAGCCAGTAAACTCAACGTAGTAGCGGACTGTCTCTCACGTGCGGTAACAGCGCCTGTCCGCGCGGAAGCGGATTGTACTACTGCAGACGCGGGGCGGGGTAACAGCGCGGACACGCACGCGGCTCCTGTTCACGTGGGGATAGATTATGCAGCCATGGCAGCGGAGCAGAGCGAAGACGCAGACATGCGCGTGCTCCTGTCTGGACCAACAGGGTTAAGGCTGGAAAGCAAAAGTTTACAAACCGGTTCGCCCCCTCTAATCTGCGACGTACCCACCGGGCGACTGCGCCCGGTGGTACCAGCCGCGTGGCGCCGTCGCGTTTTTGACGCGGTGCACTCCCTAGTGCACCTGGGAGTACGCGCTTCGGTGAAAATGGTAGCGGAGAAGTTTGTTTGGCCGAGCCTGTGCAAGCACGTGAAAGAGTGGGCGAAAGCCTGCATGGCTTGCCAGCGGGCCAAAGTCCACAGGCACACGAAGGCCCCTTTAGAACCGTTCCACATTCCAGCTGAGAGATTCGATCATGTGCACGTAGACCTAGTGGGCCCCCTACCACCGTCACAAGGGTTCACACATCTCTTGACAATGGTGGACCGAACCACACGTTGGCCGGAAGTGGTCCCATTAACATCAACCACAGCGGCAGAGGTGGCTCGCGCTTTTTTAACAGCCTGGTTAGCGCGGTTCGGGGTTCCGTCAGATATTACGTCCGATAGGGGACCTCAATTTGTGTCGGAACTGTGGTCAGCAATGGCCAGCGGCTTAGGAGCGGCAGTCCACCGCACTACCGCTTATCACCCCCAGGCCAACGGTTTATGCGAGCGTTTTCACAGGTCTTTGAAGGCAGCCCTCAGAGCGTCGCTCACGGATGCAGATTGGGTAAACAAACTACCATGGGTTTTATTGGGGTTGCGTTCGGCACCCAAAGAGGACTTAGATGCCTCACCCGCAGAATTGGTTTTTGCGCAACCTCTCAGGCTGCCCGGCGAGTTCCTGCCAGCCCATGCGGCACCAGGGCGCCCCCCGGTGCGGGGACCTCTGATTGGCACGGGAGCATTTCTGCTCCCGGGCCCCGCTCATCACACTTTTCCGCGTGTTTTTGTTCCCAAGGCTTTACAAAACGCTGAATTTGTTTTTGTCAGGCACGACGCTCAGCGACACAGTCTCCGCCCACCATATGACGGTCCATTTCGAGTGCTGAAAACCGGGGAGAAATATTTTGTGCTAGATTTGGGGGGCAGGAAAGAAACAATCAGTATTGATAGATTAAAGCCTGCCTTTGTGTTGCATGACGAATCTGTACGACCGGCGAGGACGCCTCGACGCGGCAGACCACCCAGGGAACGGCCGCTGGAGCCCCCACAGGGGACAAATAACCTTTCTCCCCCTCATTCCACAGATTCGCCGCAAGACGGCACAACACAGACTGTGAAACCTGCATACAGCAGGTTTGGGAGGAGGTTGAAGCCCAGACTACGGGCAGAGTGATGTATGTTTCGATCAAACTGTGTAGGCCGTGCTGTAAATTCCGCAGGTGGGGGTGACATATGCTGTATTGCCATTAGGATACGGTTATCGGGTGTGTCCATTCTTTGGCATTTGGGGGGGGAGTGATGTAGCGCCCATAATGGTAACATTATGTAAGCTCACATATTTCACTGCAGAGACCCAAGCATAGAAGGACTTTAAGCTTGCGGTGTGTACTGACATCACGCCTCAGATGGACAATGAGTCTGGACCACCTGCGGACTTGGGAGGAAGTCAGAGGATCTGGAGGAGAGCCTGAAAGGACTGTCTGACCTCCTGGGGTCAGACAGAAGAGCAAAGAGGACTTTGAAGTGATTAAGTGTAAATAGAAGGATTTGACTTGATTGCATGATTCTGTGTTTGATGTGTGGGTATAAATGTATGTGGGTTTACCGCAGCTCTTTCTCCTTTTTCCTGACTGAGAGAGAGAGAGCTGGGGACTTGAGATGAATAAACCATACTGAGAAATAATCCAGTCTCATCATTCCATGATCCCCACAAGGGTACCATCATTTTTGTCCAGGCCTGTTTCATGAGTTTGTTTTTTAAAATAATTCTGTTGAACCACAATTCAAAAGCATTGTCTGATTTTCATTGGTTAATGTTCATAGAATTTTTATTTATTACCACTTTTGTCAGATTCAGGTTATTTCTGTGACCATTGTGGGTTTTTCTTTCATTAACAGAGGGGTACCTACAATTTTGTCCACAGCTGTATATACTGCAGACTGCACCACCAGTGTGCCCAATCAGTATTTACTGAAATACTCTGATGATTCAGTCCTGCCATCTCTGCTGATCAATGCCAGTGACCCCAGTCTGTACCAGCAGAATGTGGACTGGTTAATTAAGTGGTGTGACAAAAATGCCTTAATAATCAACACACAAAAGACTGAAGAGATTGTTTTTGGACATTCACCCAATAATTCACTTTCCTCACTGATTAACCGCAATGAGGAAATTAAACAGGTGACTTCTGATAAATATTTAGGAGTCATGATTAATGCGCCCCTATCATGGACACCTCATATTGATTATATGTGGAAGAAGATCCAGCAGCATGTCTACTTCCTGCGTAGACTTAGATCTTTTGGAGCCAGCAGCAAGATAATAACTCCGTTTCACTTCTCAGTGATAGAGTGTGCTGTTGAATTGTAGCA
Source organism: Pholidichthys leucotaenia (assembly GCA_020510985.1). NCBI lineage: Eukaryota > Metazoa > Chordata > Actinopteri > Cichliformes > Pholidichthyidae > Pholidichthys > Pholidichthys leucotaenia. The sequence continues at coordinate 36,876,338 of CM035840.1, read as the reverse complement.
TGGTCTGAATCAGCAGCCTGACTGTAAAACTTAAATCTAAATTCAACAACCAAATAATAAAAATCTGTGCAAAGATCATTGGTCAACCACTCATAAGTAATTTTCATGAAGCACACAGGAAAAGCATGATCAGGTTAGCCAACTCCATCTCCTCTGACTCCTCCCATGTTCTAAACAGTGAATACCAACTTCTTCCCTCAAACAGACAATTCAGAATCCCTACATTTAAACACAATAAACTCAAAAATTCATTTATCCACCAATCTATTCTGCTGCTGAACCAGAATCGGTGAATGGACAAATACCATCAGTTGGTGTGTCCAACTGGTATGTTTTGTATAACCAGTATGTTTGTTCAATCTGTGTGTTTTTGTATGTTTGAAAATGGAGTCTCCTATGAACTGCAAAACAAATTTCAGTAATAACTGACAATAAAGTTGTATCATATTGTAAAAAACTGGTCAGGGAGACTGCTATGAGGCCGACAGCAGCCTTCCATTGAAGGAGCTGCAGGAATTTCTGGCACGTACTGGCTGTTTAGTACATATGACAACAATCTCCCATCTAGGATGGCAAGATGGAAGCCTTATCTTATGAAGAAAAACATCCAAGCCTGGCTACATTTTGCAAAAACACATCTGAAATCTCCCAAACGCATTTAAGAAAATGCGTGTGAAACCAAGGTAGAACCTTTTGGCCATAATTCCAAAAGGTATATTTGGCGCAAACACAACACTGCTCATCACCAAAAGAACACCATACTGTACCTACAGTCAAGCATGGTGGTGGCAGCATCATGCTTTGGGGCTGTTTTTCTTCAGCTTGAACTGGGGCCTTAATCAAGGTGGAGGAATTATGAACAGTTCCAAATACCAGTCATTGTTGGCACAAAACTTTCGGGCTTCTGCTAGAAAGGTGAAGATGAAGAGGAACTTCATCTTTCAGCATGACAATGACCCAACGCACACATCCAAATCAACAGAAGAATGGCTTCACCGGAAGAAGATTAAGGTTTTGGAATGGCCCAGACAGAGTCCAGACCTGAATCCGATCGAACATCTGTTGGGTGATCTGAAGAAGACTGTGCACAGGAAATGCCCTCACAATCTGACAGATTTGGAGTGCTTTTGCGAAGAAGAGTGGGCATATATTGCCACATCAAGATGTGCCACACTGATAGACTCTTACCCAAAAAGACTGAGTGCTGTAATAAAAGCCAAAGGTGCTGCAACAAAGTATTATTTTAAGGGTGTGCATATTTATACAAACAGGTTATTGTAAGTTTTTTATCTTTATTTTTCCCCTTCAAATATTTCAATTTGTTTTCACTTGGGTTGTACAGGTTATAGGTCACATTAATGATGGAAAAAGTTTTGAAATTATTTATTTTGGTCTCATTTTTTACATCACAAAAACCTGGCATTTGAACAGGGGTGTATAGACTTTTAATACCCATTGTATTGCTCATTTTAAATGTTTTTGATACAACTTTATTGACAGTCACATGGGACTTCAGTAGCTGTATATTTAAAACATACAAATACTTTCTGAAAAAAATACATGAGGATGATAAAATTGTTCAGTGAGTTTACAAACAGAGAATGCCAGCTGTAGTGCATCTCAAACACACTGAATGTCATGAAAACGTTTTTGATATTTTTCACTTTTCAATTTAAAAGTCAAACTTCAATATATCTTATATTCAGTACAGAAGAAGTGAAATATTTCACACCCACTTTAGCTTTAATTTTAATAATTATGACTTAGTGTTTTAAAATAAATTATCAATCATGATATCAACTTTTTTTGGAGATCCATAAGCATGTTTACTCAACTGAGGCTGGTGAATGCACATCTGTGTGTTAAACATTTTTCTCATACCTGCAGAGTAGAAGCTGCTGAGTCACTAGTCTCGGTCAGTCCTGTCCCTCTCGGTATACTGGACACGATGTATCTGGAGCCCTTTGGCAGAGGCTGTCTAACCACTAGCTTTCCTTTCCTGGTCTCTGCTAGAAACAGACTGTACCAGTAGGCATCGTTGGACACAAGAGTGGAATCTGCGATGGTGGAGTTCCTCTCACTGATCACACTGTTCCTGCTGGGAGGAGCTGTTTTGCTGCTCTTGGGTTTCTGACACTTGAGCACGATGGTGACCAGTATGGTGATGAGCAGGAGAAATGAGACTGAGCCCAGACCGATGAGCAGATACAGGTTCAGGTCTGAAAAGATGTCATATTCCAGAGGCACCTCAGTCATGTCAGAGTAGGCCTTAACAGCGGGCTCCACTGTCATCAGTTTGATGGTGACTGTAGCAGAGAGAGCAGGCTCCCCGTTGTCCTTGGCAACAACCACCAGTCTCAGGTGGCGTGGATCTTTGTAGCTGAACATCCTCATAGTCCGGATCTCTCCGTTGTATTGGTCCAGACTAAACAAGGAGGCGTCAGTCACCTGTAGAAACTGGTAGGTGATCCGAGAGTTGTGCACCGAGTCTGTGTCTAAGGCTATCACCTTGGCAACCAGGGAGCCTTTATCAGTGGATCTGGGGATCTTTTCCTCCACCACTGAGCCATGAGCACGCCACGGAGACACAATAACTGGAGCGTTGTCATTCTGGTCCACAATAATGATGTGGATGGTCACATTACTGCTGAGTGGAGGAGAACCAGAGTCTCTGGCCTCGATGTGGAAAAGAAACTCCTTCTCGATCTCATAGTCAAAAGTTTTGAGTGCGTAAAGATTACCATTCTCTGGATTGATGGAGAATAGCATGGACATGGAGGTGTTGGCTATCTCTTTCTCTATGATGAAATAAACCAGATACTGGTTTTCATGGAGGTCAGGGTCAAAGGCAGTGAGTGAGCTGAGCAAGGCCCCGGGTGCGTTATTCTCCATTACACGTATAGTATAAAATGACTGGGGGAACTGAGGCACATTGTCATTAACATCCAGCAGCTCTAAAGTCATTGTTTCATTGTCAGATAAAGGAGGAGAACCTCTGTCTGTGACAGTGAAGGTGATGTCATATTCTGGAACCTTCTCACGGTCTAAAGGTTCTGACACCACTAATTCATAATAGTTATAGTTATCAGAGGACTCCCTCAGTTTGAAAGGCATATTATCAGGAATACGGAGATCAACTTTTCCATTGTCACCTGAGTCTTTATCACTCACACTAACTACAGCTATCACTGTGTCTAACTCTATGTTTTCACTAACTGGACTCTGAAATGATTTAATAGATATTTCAGGGTGATTGTCATTCATATCAGTCACCTGTATTGTCAACTTACACTGTCCAGACAAGGGGTTAGACCCCTTATCTGTGGCTATAACCTCCATTTCATAGAATTTTAAATCTTCATAATTTATCATTTCTTTAACTCTGATCTCTCCATTTCCTGAGTTCAAGTTGAACATCTTTTGTGTTCTCTCTGATGTGTACAAACTATATGAATAAACAATATCTGAATTTGAACCCTCATCTAAATCACTGGCATTCATCTTAATAACTAGGCTGCCGATTGGCGAGTTTTCCATCATATCCACTGTGTATTTTTCTTGATCAAATGAAGGGGCGTTGTCATTCACATCAAGCACGCGGACAATGATGCTGGCTGTACCTGTGCGCGTGGGAACGCCACCGTCCACAGCAGTGAGGATCAGATTATGAACAGCCTGCTGCTCCCTGTCTAAAGCTCTTTCCAGAATCAAATCAGCAAACTTTGTCCCGTCTCTGCCAGTCTGAATTTCAACAGAGAAGTGCTGGCTTGAGCTCAGGTGGTAATCTTTCACAGAATTCGTCCCAACATCTGGATCCGCAGCGTTATTCAGCGAGAATCTCTCTCCAACGGGACTTGATTCAGAGATGTCCAGGTGCATCGTTCCTCTTCGAAAATGAGGGGCGTTGTCGTTAATGTCCAAAATTTCCACCTCAATGTTAAACATTCGTATCGGATTCTCAATCGTAGCGTCTAATTTAAGAAAGCAGGATGTCGCTGTCTTCAAGGGGCACAAAAACTCTCTGTCTATTCTCTCCAGAATGAACAGCTCCCCGGTGTCTTTGTTGATGTCGAGATATTTTTTATTACCGACAACGTCCACGCGCATTTTTCTTTTGCTCAGACTCCTGACATCTAAACCCAAATCTGTAGCTAAATTCGCAACGACAGAGCCTTCGTCCATTTCTTCGGGAACAGAATAATGGGTGACGGTGGACACGGAGTCCATGGTAGAAAGAAAGAGAAGCAGGAACACGTACCCTCTGAGCCAGTCCTGGTGATTACGCTGATCCATTTGCGGGGAAAGTCCGTGTTTAAAATGATTTTTTTTAAAAATGACTTGTGGAGACACAAAGTGGCGTTATGCCCACGCAGAGTGATGCAGTGTAGCTAGATTTTTGTGCTAAAATGGATCTCTGTGGTACCAGCCGACCATATCATGCAAAATGTCTGCCCAAAATCTTCTGGAGAAATGTCATAATGATGACGTCAGTGGTGACTGTGTTTTAGTGGACAGCAGCGACATCAGCTAGTCTCACATAAATAATTTGGGTTTAGTTTAAATAGATATTAGTCAATTAATTTTGTATTCAGAAACAACTGGAAGTTTCATTTTTTTCTTTAAATTATTTTAAAATATTTGACTTTCCTGTGTAAAATACTGGTGCAAAATTATTGATGACCCCCGTTTCCACATTTAACTTTATCTTCTGATTTCATTTTTTTCCATCTTCTTCTGCTTAATCCTGTTCGGGTCGCGGGGGGGCTGGAGTCTATCCCAGCATCTCTGGGTGAGAGGCAGGGTACACCCTGGACAGATCACCAGTCCATCGCAGGGCCAACACAGAGAGACAGACAACCATTCACTCTCACAGTCATACCTGAGGATAATTTAGAATCCCCAGTTTGATGCCAATTAACCTAACTTGCATGTTTTTGGCATGTGGGAGGAAACCGGAGAAATCCCGGAGTAAACCCACGCAGACACGGGGAGAACATGCAAACTCCTCACAGATCACTGTTGGTTGGGGGCTGGGATCTTCTGATTTGTTTGTAAATTAATTATGGTGGAGTTTAAAACAATATATACGTCGTTGTACATTCAACGCACAGATTATGAATCCATAATTTGATGCTGCACAATTTTCCTGTTGGTGAAAATAACGTGGAGATGCTGCTTTTTCCATACACTGTTTATGAAATAAATCAATAAATCTATAAAATAGCAGCATTTGGATAATGTGATAGGTTTGTAAAACTAAATATAAAAAAATGCATAATCTTAGATACTACAGTGTTTTACTAAACAGCTACCAATATTTCTGTTTGGCCTTTACAAGCATGCCCAAAGATCATTAATATTTGGGCCTAAGAAGTATTAAATACTGCTTTTTTTTCATACCTGTAGAGTAGAAGCTGCTGAGTCACTAGTCTCTGTCAGATACTGAGTCAATACTAAGGCCCAGGGCTAAAATATGGACCCCCTGCCCATATTTTAGCCCTGGGCCTTAGTATTGACACATCTGATCTGTTTGTTTATTTGTGAGAAAATACTCATTAACAACTGCAGGTAATTTTTAAGATAGTTATTCTATTTACTTTTTTAGGTTTCAAAAGTGTATTGATGTCACGTGGTTTGGTTCATGACTTCACACAGCTCAAATTAAATAAGAAATACCTGTCAATATAGTTTAAATTTAATTATGGACAGTGGATTCCTACCTGCAGAGTAGAAGCTGCTGAGTCACTAGTCTCGGTCAGTCCTGTCCCTCTCGGTATACTGGACACGATGTATCTGGAGCCCTTTGGCAGAGGCTGTCTAACCACTAGCTTTCCTTTCCTGGTCTCTGCTAGAAACAGACTGTACCAGTAGGCATCGTTGGACACAAGAGTGGAATCTGCGATGGTGGAGTTCCTCTCACTGATCACACTGCTCCTGCTGGGAGGAGCCGTTTTGCTGCTCTTGGGTTTCTGACACTTGAGCACGATGGTGACCAGTATGGTGATGAGCAGGAGAAATGAGACTGAGCCAAGACCGATGAGCAGATACAGGTTCAGGTCTGAAAAGATGTCATATTCCAGAGGCACCTCAGTCATGTCAGAGTAGGCCTTAACAGCGGGCTCCACTGTCATCAGTTTGATGGTGACTGTAGCAGAGAGAGCAGGCTCCCCGTTGTCCTTGGCAACAACCACCAGTCTCAGGTGGCGTGGATCTTTGTAGCTGAACATCCTCATAGTCCGGATCTCTCCGTTGTATTGGTCCAGACTGAACAAGGAAGCGTCAGTCACCTGTAGAAACTGGTAGGTGATCCGAGAGTTGTGCACCGAGTCTGTGTCTAAGGCTATCACCTTGGCAACCAGGGAGCCTTTATCAGTGGATCTGGGGATCTTTTCCTCCACCACTGAGCCATGAGCACGCCATGGAGACACAATAACTGGAGCGTTGTCATTCTGGTCTACAATAATGATGTGGACGGTCACATTATTGCTAAGTGGAGGAGAACCAGAGTCTCTGGCCTCGATGTGGAAAAGAAACTCCTTCTCGATCTCATAGTCAAAAGTTTTGAGTGCGTAAAGATTACCGTTCTCTGGATTGATGGAGAACAGAATGGACATGGAGGTGTTGGCTATCTCTTTCTCTATAATGAAATAAACCAGATACTGGTTTTCATGGAGATCAGGGTCAAAGGCAGTGAGTGAGCTGAGCAAAGCCCCGGGTGCGTTATTCTCCATTACACGTATAGTATAAAATGACTGGGGGAACTGAGGGACATTGTCATTAACATCCAGCAGCTCTAAAGTCATAGTTTCATTGTCAGATAAAGGAGGAGAACCTCTGTCTGTGACAGTGAAGGTGATGTCATATTCTGGAACCTTCTCACGGTCTAAAGGTTCTGACACCACTAATTCATAATAGTTATCAGAGGACTCCCTCAGTTTGAAAGGCATATTATCAGGAATACGGAGATCAACTTTTCCATTGTCACCTGAGTCTTTATCACTCACACTAACTACAGCTATCACTGTGTCTAACTCTATGTTTTCACTAACTGGACTCTGAAATGATTTAATAGATATTTCAGGGTGGTTATCATTCATGTCTTCAACTAGAATCTTTATGGTACATTGTCCTGATAAACTGTTTGCTCCTTTATCAGTTGCTATAACTTCCATATCATAAATCCTGAAATCTTCATAGTTCAACATTCCCTTAACAGTAATTTCTCCAGTTGTAGGATTCAGATTAAATGTCTCCTGTGTTTTCTCTGAAGTATATAAACTGTATGCATATGTTATATCAGAATTTGAACCTTCATCTAAGTCTGTGGCATTAAGATGAACAACAAGGCTTCCAATAGGAGAATTTTCAAGTATTTTTACACTAAGATTGGCCTTATCAAAAACAGGAGCATTATCATTGTTATCCAAAACCTTTACAATTACACTAGCAGTACCAGATCGAGCAGGTGTTCCTCCATCCACAGCTGTCAGTACTAAATTATGATGAGCCTGCTGCTCCCGGTCTAACGTCTTTGTTAAGATTAACTCTGCAAATTTCGACCCATCTCTTCCAGTTTGGACCTCGATATTGAAGTATTCACTATCACTCAGATGATAGGTTTTTACTGAATTTGTTCCTACATCGGGATCAACTGCATTACTGAGGGAAAACCTTTCTCCTTTAGGCGTTGACTCAGATATGTCCAAATGGATGACGTCTCTCCTAAACTGTGGCGCATTATCATTCATATCCAAAATTTCCAGCTCAATGTTAAATATACGCACGGGATTTTCAAGTATTACTTCCATTTTTAAGTAGCACAGCGTCAGCGTTTTTGTGCATAGGTGTTCCCTGTCAATCTTCTCCACGATATACAGCTCACCAGTCTCTTTGTTCACATCCAGGTATTTCTTGTTAGCGATGATGTCCAGACGCATCTTCCTCTGATTCAGTGTTTTAACATTGAGGCTGAGATCTGTAGCGAGGTTTGCTACGACTGACCCTTCTTTCATTTCCTCGGGGATAGAATAATGAGTCACTGACGTCGATATGTCGTGAACAAAATAAAATAGCGCAGCAAGCACCACGTACCTCTTACAAGACTCCATTGTTATCAAGCATCCGTTTTCTCAATGAATGAGCCACAGCGCGTTAAATAGTCCTTTTAGCCACAAGCCGTCTTGTTTATTTAATAGTAATTTACTATAAATGCCTTTTTAAATCCAAAGATATTTTCAGCTAAACTGAACTGACCATCGCGTTTGTCAGTGGCGTTTCAGCACCACCGAACTGTCCGGATCTGTCGTTTTTCTGGTGACAATTTCCTCTCGTGGTCTGGCATATTAGGAAGAAAATAGCTCCACCTGTTGGGTGAAGTGGGATACTTTAACTGAAAAATATCAAACCATCTCCAGAAGTTCTCTATTTCAATAGTGTCACATTCACTCTTGCTGAGTGCCAATATAACGATGATGAATAAAGTCAGGGGCCAGGCATTCATTGTTATAAGAATCATTTTAAGAGAAGAAACAAAAGCGCCCTTTTAACTGTAACAAATAAAGGATTAACATGCAGTGTTTTTCCATAAATTGTTGGTACTTCTGAGCAACAGGTTTGTGTGTAAAATAACTTCATAATAATGCCAAAATGAAATAACGTCTTGTTTTCAGCATTGATTAATGGGTCAAAATAGCAAATATCAAAAGCTGAACAAATGAGTATAAAATCTTTAACTACTCAACCAGACAGATCTCCATCACAGCACTTTTATCTTCACATAAAAGGATCGTTTTTTTCATTGTGACAAAATTTATTAAAAACAAGTTCTGTGTCCTCCATACCAAATAATGTCTATGCTTTGTATCAAAAGGTTTTAAAAGTTGTGGAAACCATCATGTGATTCTTAACATGAGATACAACAGCTTTTGATTAAAATTTTGATCTGATTTGAAGTCATGAATTCTTAATGATTTTTTTTTCCTTTTTGCAATTGTTTATGCTGTCCTAAAAGGAGAATAGCTTGAGAATTGTATGGCCTGTAATATTATTGGAGCAAAGTGCATCCTCATACACCAAAAAAGTCATGGGCCACACTAAATTATCTGGCAGATTTTGCTAGTGAGCTAGATAGGCAGGGGGTCCATATTTTAGCCCTGGGCCTTAGTATTGACACATCTGATCTGTTTGTTTATTTGTGAGAAAATACTCAGTAACAACTGCAGGTAATTTTTAAGATAGTTATTCTATTTACTTTTTTAGGTTTCAAAAGTGTATTGATGTCACGTGGTTTGGTTCATGACTTCACACAGCTCAAATTAAATAAGAAATACCTGTCAATATAGTTTAAATTTAATTATGGACAGTGGATTCCTACCTGCAGAGTAGAAGCTGCTGAGTCACTAGTCTCGGTCAGTCCTGTCCCTCTCGGTATACTGGACACGATGTATCTGGAGCCCTTTGGCAGAGGCTGTCTAACCACCAGCTTTCCTTTCCTGGTCTCTGCTAGAAACAGACTGTACCAGTAGGCATCGTTGGACACAAGAGTGGAATCTGCGATGGTGGAGTTCCTCTCACTGATCACACTGCTCCTGCTGGGAGGAGCCGTTTTGCTGCTCTTGGGTTTCTGACACTTGAGCACGATGGTGACCAGTATGGTGATGAGCAGGAGAAATGAGACTGAGCCCAGACCGATGAGCAGATACAGGTTCAGGTCTGAAAAGATGTCATATTCCAGAGGCACCTCAGTCATGTCAGAGTAGGCCTTAACAGCGGGCTCCACTGTCATCAGTTTGATGGTGACTGTAGCAGAGAGAGCAGGCTCCCCGTTGTCCTTGGCAACAACCACCAGTCTCAGGTGGCGTGGATCTTTGTAGCTGAACATCCTCATAGTCCGGATCTCTCCGTTGTATTGGTCCAGACTGAACAAGGAAGCGTCAGTCACCTGAAGAAACTGGTAGGTGATCCGAGAGTTGTGCACCGAGTCTGTGTCTAAGGCTATCACCTTGGCAACCAGGGAGCCTTTATCAGTGGATCTGGGGATCTTTTCCTCCACCACTGAGCCATGAGCACGCCATGGAGACACAATAACTGGAGCGTTGTCATTCTGGTCTACAATAATGATGTGGATGGTCACATTATTGCTAAGTGGAGGAGAACCAGAGTCTCTGGCCTCGATGTGGAAAAGAAACTCCTTCTCGATCTCATAGTCAAAAGTTTTGAGTGCGTAAAGATTACCATTCTCTGGATTGATGGAGAACAGCATGGACATGGAGGTGTTGGCTATCTCTTTCTCTATAATGAAATAAACCAGATACTGGTTTTCATGGAGGTCAGGGTCAAAGGCAGTGAGTGAGCTGAGCAAAGCCCCGGGTGCGTTATTCTCCATTACACGTATAGTATAAAATGACTGGGGGAACTGAGGGACATTGTCATTAACATCCAGCAGCTCTAAAGTCATAGTTTCATTGTCAGATAAAGGAGGAGAACCTCTGTCTGTGACAGTGAAGGTGATGTCATATTCTGGAACCTTCTCACGGTCTAAAGGTTCTGACACCACTAATTCATAATAGTTATCAGAGGACTCCCTCAGTTTGAAAGGCATATTATCAGGGATACGGAGATCAACTTTTCCATTGTCACCTGAGTCTTTATCACTCACACTAACTACAGCTATCACTGTGTCTAACGCTATGTTTTCACTAACTGGACTCTGAAATGATTTAATAGATATTTCAGGGTGGTTATCATTCATGTCTTCAACTAGAATCTTTATGGTACACTGTCCTGATAAACTGCTGGCTCCTTTATCTGTTGCTATAACTTCCATATCATAAATCCTGAACTCTTCATAGTTCAACATTCCCTTAACAGTAATTTCTCCAGTTGTAGGATTCAGATTAAATGTCTCCTGTGTTTTCTCTGAAGTATATAAACTGTATGAATATGTTATTTCAGAATTTGAACCTTCATCTAAATCTGTTGCATTAAGATGAACAACGAGGCTTCCAATAGGAGAATTTTCAAGGATTTTTACATTCAGGTTGGCCTTATCAAAAGCAGGAGCGTTATCATTAGTATCTAAAACACGAACTATAACACTAGCAGTACCAGATCGAGCAGGTGTTCCTCCATCTACAGCTGTCAGAATTAAATTATGAACAGCCTGCTGCTCCCGATCTAATGTTTTCTTTAAGATCAAATCAGCAAACTTTGTCCCTTCTCTCCCGGTCTGAACCTCAGTGTTAAAATGTTCACTTTCACTCAAGTAATATGTTTTCACTGAATTTGTTCCAATGTCAGGATCAACTGCGTTACTAAGAGAAAATCTCTCTCCTTTCGGTGTGGCTTCAGATATATCTAAATAGATGGTGTCTCTCCGAAACTGCGGGGCGTTGTCGTTCATGTCCAAAATTTCTACTTCTATGTTGAAAATTCTCACTGGGTTTTCTAGTATTACCTCCAGTCGAAGATAACATGATCCCGACGATTTGGTTGTGCAAATATATTCTCTGTCAATCTTCTCCACGATATACAGCTCGCCAGTCTCTTTGTTCACATCCAGATATTTCTTGTTAGCAATGATGTCCAGACGCATCTTCCGCTGCTTCAGCGTTTTAACATCCAGACTGAGATCGGTAGCGAGATTTGCAACGACTGATCCTTCTTTTAGTTCTTCCGGTATAGAATAATGAGTCACTGATGTTGATATTTTGGGAACGACCGTGAGAAGAATGAGGAGCAGCACGTACCTTTTACACGACTCCATTGTTACAACGGGGCTGCTTGTCTGCTGCACGTCAGTGGTTATATTTCTCCTTTAGTAATGAATGTCCATAGACTGGCCTCGATCACAAACACCTCCACGCATTTATATCCCCCAGTTTTTTACAGGAAAAAAACTGTAAACCGCGTTTTCGCCGTTGGATTTCAACACCGCGGAACTGTCCGGTTGTTTGTGCTCTGAATGTGACTGCATTCATGATTTGGCAATTTCATCACAAAACAGCGCCCCCGCATGACGTTCTGCACAAGTTTAACCAAATGTCTATGATTCACCCTTTCTATATTCTTTTTAAGGCCTTTTTCAATCTGTACTAAATGTTTAACTGATAATCGCCACTAAGTCAGCTGATGATTAGGAAGTAAAAAGTTTTTTGTACATTTACATATAGAGACATTTAATTTGTTTGAGTTCAGTTATGCCGAGCTAAGCACTGAAATATATCATTACAGTTCACTCGCCTGATATAGAAATTGACCTAAATAAACCCGCATAGTAACACGAGGTATAACCAAACCCCATATGGCTAATAATTATGTAAACACTCTAACAGAGGGTTATAAGTTATAATTATTTCATACACAAATCCAAATATAAAAGAGCATCAAATAGTGAAATGAAGAACTCCTACATTCTCATTAATGCACACAAATGAACATCATCTAATGTATGTCTTAATACAAAAAATGTCAAAGTGTTGATGAAAGCAATAACCTTTTTAAATCTGTGATTGTTCAGTTATAACGTTTTCTAAAAAAAAAAAAAAAAGTCTAATCTTCAATTGACTTTGTTGGAATAAAAAATTAAGTCATAGCAAAATAATTCTGTGTTTTCTATGTTTTACAGTTCGTCACAGTAAGCAAACGAGCATGGTTGTTGATGGATCCCACTGGGGGTGGGACACACCAGAGACAGCACGATACAATGCTATCACAATGAGCTGTGATGCAATATGATCATGTGATACCCTCAGTATTGCACAGTATTGGGAGTAATGCATTACTGTAATGCCACTACTTTTGCAGTAACGTGCTGTGTAATGAAACTACTGTTTAAAAATTCAGTAATGCGTTACAGTTACTGAAATTTGATCAGAGGTGTTACTTGCGTTACTCGTTTTATTAATATGGATAGCTATTTTAGCGCAAACAGATAATCATAGAACTTGCAATTGCTAGACACCCTCCTCATCAGCTGCCAACTGGGGATGAATACACAGTTTCGGTGGCTATTGGCGGGACAACTGCCATCCCTAGCGCCACCAGTGGCCTCAAACCACTGGAGGTTGTCATGCCAAAGGCAAAGGCAAGCAAATAAATAATCAAATAAATCTAAACTGACCCTACTGTAAGTGACACAGCTGTCACACAGTCTCTTCCACTGGTCCATTTCCTGTCCTGCCCCAGTTCACATCACAACCCTGTGGGAAGAAATGCTGTGGCCGTGGCGACTTCTCATATCGAGCCCTGATCACCTGTTGTCCGAGTGGTGAGTAGCCCCTAACAGCTCCTACCTCTGTGGTTAAACATGAGTATTTTTTGAGCAAGAAGCTTGCATTTAATGTCCGCATTAAATGCATTTAAAGTCCGCATTAAATGCTTTTAAAGTTTTCTTACGCACAGAGGAAAAAGTAACTGTGATTTGTTGCAGTAAAGAACAGCTTCTAAGTGGCGACCTTTCATTTATCTGTGCTTTCTATTTTATTTTATCTCATTCATTTACATGCTGTTGTGATATGCAACTATCTCATGGAAGTAAATCCTCTAAATATGCATTTTTAATGGGCTGGTCCAAGGGTGTCAAACATATGGCTCGTGGCCAAAAACGGCCCACCAGGGGATCCAAAATTTTCTCTGTGAATTTACAGCTTTATTTCTAGTAAATGTATGACTTCCTACTGATTACAATAGTTTGTGTAAATCTGAGACATTTTTTCTCTGTAAGATGAAACTTTTTTCGCATCAGTTTTCTTTTTCTTCTTTTTTCTGATGAGAACAAGGGGCCCTTGATCTTGCTGTGTGTGCAAGATGATTTAAGTATGCATTTAAAAGTAATGTGAAATATACTTTTCCAAGTAACTAATTACTTGAATCATGCAGTAAGTCAAAAATAACTCAGTTACTTTTGAAAATAAGTAACTAGTAACTGTAACTAGTTACTATTTTTTAGTAACTTGCCCAACACTGGTATTGCAATACCATATATTGCAATTTCCCATTATAATCTCCATCTTGTTCTACTCCTGGCTAGATCTCAGGAGTCACTCCTTTGCTATTCTGACCTAACCAGACAGCAAGAATTTATCACCATCTAAGTCAATTGTTTTTTAATTACTCTGGTAACCCAAAAAGCTGAATTTGTATTTGCAACATTTATTAACACTTTCATTTAAGTATTGTGATATTGGTTTCTCTGAAGCGATACATTATCGTGGACACAAAGTATCATGATACTACATATTGTTGATTTTTGCCCCACCCCTAGAATTTCAAACCTGTTGTATATACACAATTACAATGATTATACCAGGAATCGTTGAACTATGTCTTACATGTTAGAATAATGCAGGCAGTGCTCCTCTACTGAGGATTACATGGTATGTTATTAATGTCTGTATATGTGGCTAATAGCTGATGAAGTTTTACGTTAATTGGTTCTCTTTCATGTGCTAAATGTGCTTTAATTAATTATAATCCACAGCATTTTTGCATAATGAATTAACATACACAGTATTTCAAACAGTGGATTCCTACCTGCAGAGTAGAGGCTGCTGAGTCACTAGTCTCTGTCAGTCCTGTCCCTCTCGGTATACTGGACACGATGTATCTGGAGCCCTTTGGCAGAGGCTGTCTAACCACCAGCTTTCCTTTCCTGGTCTCTGCTAGAAACAGACTGTACCAGTAGGCATCGTTGGACACCAGAGTGGAATCTGCGATGGTGGAGTTCCTCTCACTGATCACACTGTTCCTGCTGGGAGGAGCTGTTTTGCTGCTCTTGGGTTTCTGACACTTGAGCACGATGGTGACCAGTATGGTGATGAGCAGGAGAAATGAGACTGAGCCCAGACCGATGAGCAGATACAGGTTCAGGTCTGAAAAGATGTCATATTCCAGAGGCACCTCAGTCATGTCAGAGTAGGCCTTAACAGCGGGCTCCACTGTCATCAGTTTGATGGTGACTGTAGCAGAGAGAGCAGGCTCCCCGTTGTCCTTGGCAACAACCACCAGTCTCAGGTGGCGTGGATCTTTGTAGCTGAACATCCTCATAGTCCGGATCTCTCCGTTGTATTGGTCCAGACTAAACAAGGAGGCGTCAGTCACCTGTAGAAACTGGTAGGTGATCCGAGAGTTGTGCACCGAGTCTGTGTCTAAGGCTATCACCTTGGCAACCAGGGAGCCTTTATCAGTGGATCTGGGGATCTTTTCCTCCACCACTGAGCCATGAGCACGCCACGGAGAAACAATAACTGGAGCGTTGTCATTCTGGTCCACAATAATGATGTGGATGGTCACATTACTGCTGAGTGGAGGAGAACCAGAGTCTCTGGCCTCGATGTGGAAAAGAAACTCCTTCTCGATCTCATAGTCAAAAGTTTTGAGTGCGTAAAGATTACCATTCTCTGGATTGATGGAGAATAGCATGGACATGGAGGTGTTGGCTATCTCTTTCTCTATGATGAAATAAACCAGATACTGGTTTTCATGGAGGTCAGGGTCAAAGGCAGTGAGTGAGCTGAGCAAGGCCCCGGGTGCGTTATTCTCCATTACACGTATAGTATAAAATGACTGGGGGAACTGAGGCACATTGTCATTAACATCCAGCAGCTCTAAAGTCATTGTTTCATTGTCAGATAAAGGAGGAGAACCTCTGTCTGTGACAGTGAAGGTGATGTCATATTCTGGAACCTTCTCACGGTCTAAAGGTTCTGACACCACTAATTCATAATAGTTATAGTTATCAGAGGACTCCCTCAGTTTGAAAGGCATATTATCAGGAATACGGAGATCAACTTTTCCATTGTCACCTGAGTCTTTATCACTCACACTAACTACAGCTATCACTGTGTCTAACTCTATGTTTTCACTAACTGGACTCTGAAATGATTTAATAGATATTTCAGGGTGATTGTCATTCATATCAGTCACCTGTATTGTCAACTTACACTGTCCAGACAAGGGGTTAGACCCCTTATCTGTGGCTATAACCTCCATTTCATAGAATTTTAAATCTTCATAATTTATCATTTCTTTAACTCTGATCTCTCCATTTCCTGAGTTCAAGTTGAACATCTTTTGTGTTCTCTCTGATGTGTACAAACTATATGAATAAACAATATCTGAATTTGAACCCTCATCTAAATCACTGGCATTCATCTTAATAACTAGGCTGCCGATTGGCGAGTTTTCCATCATATCCACTGTGTATTTTTCTTGATCAAATGAAGGGGCGTTGTCATTCACATCAAGCACGCGGACAATGATGCTGGCTGTACCTGTGCGCGTGGGAACGCCACCGTCCACAGCAGTGAGGATCAGATTATGAACAGCCTGCTGCTCCCTGTCTAAAGCTCTTTCCAGAATCAAATCAGCAAACTTTGTCCCGTCTCTGCCAGTCTGAATTTCAACAGAGAAGTGCTGGCTTGAGCTCAGGTGGTAATCTTTCACAGAATTCGTCCCAACATCTGGATCCGCAGCGTTATTCAGCGAGAATCTCTCTCCAACGGGACTTGATTCAGAGATGTCCAGGTGCATCGTTCCTCTTCGAAAATGAGGGGCGTTGTCGTTAATGTCCAAAATTTCCACCTCAATGTTAAACATTCGTATCGGATTCTCAATCGTAGCGTCTAATTTAAGAAAGCAGGATGTCGTTGTCTTCAAGGGGCACAAAAACTCTCTGTCTATTCTCTCCAGAATGAACAGCTCCCCGGTGTCTTTGTTGATGTCGAGATATTTTTTATTACCTACAACGTCCACGCGCATTTTTCTTTTGCTCAGACTCCTGACATCTAAACCCAAATCTGTAGCTAAATTCGCAACGACAGAGCCTTCGTCCATTTCTTCGGGAACAGAATAATGGGTGACGGTGGACACGGAGTCCATGGTACAAAGAAAGAGAAGCAGGAACACGTACCCTCTGAGCCAGTCCTGGTGATTACGCTGATCCATTTGCGGGGAAAGTCCGTGTTTAAAATGATTTTTTTTAAAAATGACTTGTGGAGACACAAAGTGGCGTTATGCCCACGCAGAGTGATGCAGTGTAGCTAGATTTTTGTGCTAAAAGGGATCTCTGTGGTACCAGCCGACCATATCATGCAAAATGTCTGCCCAAAATCTTCTGGAGAAATGTCATAATGATGACGTCAGTGGTGACTGTGTTTTAGTGGACAGCAGCGACATCAGCTAGTCTCACATAAATAATTTGGGTTTAGTTTAAATAGATATTAGTCAATTAATTTTGTATTCAGAAACAACTGGAAGTTTCATTTTTTCTTTAAATTATTTTAAAATATTTGACTTTCCTGTGTAAAATACTGGTGCAAAATTATTGATGCCCCCCGTTTCCACATTTAACTTTATCTTCTGATTTCATTTTTTTCCATCTTCTTCTGCTTAATCCTTTTCGGGTCGCGGGGGGGCTGGAGTCTATCCCAGCATCTCTGGGTGAGAGGCAGGGTACACCCTGGACAGATCACCAGTCCATCGCAGGGCCAACACAGAGAGACAGACAACCATTCACTCTCACAGTCATACCTGAGGATAATTTAGAATCCCCAGTTTGATGCCAATTAACCTAACTTGCATGTTTTTGGCATGTGGGAGGAAACCGGAGAAATCCCGGAATAGACCTATGCAGACACGAGGAGAACATGCAAACTCCTCACAGATCACTGATGGTCGGGGGATGAGATCTTCTGATTTGTTTGTAAATTAATTATGGTGGAGTTTAAAACAATATATACGTCGTACATTCAATGCACAGATTATGAATCCAGAATTTGATGCTGCACAATTTTCCTGTTGGTGAAAATAACGTGGAGATGCTGCTTTTTCCATACACTGTTTATGAAATAAATCAATAAATCTATAAAATAGCAGCATTTGGATAATGTGATAGGTTTGCAAAACTAAATATAAAAAATACATAATCTTAGATACTACAGTGTTTTACTAAACAGCTACCCATATTTCTGTTTGGCCTTTACAAGCATGCCCAAAGATCATTAATATTTGGGCCTAACAAGTATTAAATACTGCATTTTATTTTATTATTTTTTTTTTCATACCTGTAGAGTAGAAGCTGCTGAGTCACTAGTCTCTGTCAGTCCTGTCCCTCTCGGTATACTGGACACGATGTATCTGGAGCCCTTTGGCAGAGGCTGTCTAACCACCAGCTTTCCTTTCCTGGTCTCTGCTAGAAACAGACTGTACCAGTAGGCATCGTTGGACACCAGAGTGGAATCTGCGATGGTGGAGTTCCTCTCACTGATCACACTGTTCCTGCTGGGAGGAGCCGTTTTGCTGCTCTTGGGTTTCTGACACTTGAGCACGATGGTGACCAGTATGGTGATGAGCAGGAGAAATGAGACCGAACCCAGACCAATGAGCAGATACAGATTCAGGTCTGAAAAGATGTCATATTCCAGAGGCACCTCAGTCATGTCAGAGTAGGCCTTAACAGCGGGCTCCACTGTCATCAGTTTGATGGTGACTGTAGCAGAGAGAGCAGGCTCCCCGTTGTCCTTGGCAACAACCACCAGTCTCAGGTGGCGTGGATCTTTGTAGCTGAACATCCTCATAGTCCGGATCTCTCCGTTGTATTGGTCCAGACTGAACAAGGAGGCGTCAGTCACCTGTAGAAACTGGTAGGTGATCCGAGAGTTGTGCACCGAGTCTGTGTCTAGGGCTATCACCTTGGCAACCAGGGAGCCTTTATCAGTGGATCTGGGGATCTTTTCTTCCACCACTGAGCCATGAGCACGCCATGGAGACACAATAACTGGAGCATTGTCATTCTGGTCTACAATAATGATGTGGATGGTCACATTACTGCTGAGTGGAGGAGAACCAGAGTCTCTGGCCTCGATGTGGAAAAGAAACTCCTTCTCGATCTCATAGTCAAAAGTTTTGAGTGCGTAAAGATTACCGTTCTCTGGATTGATGGAGAACAGCATGGACATGGAGGTGTTGGCTATCTCTTTCTCTATGATGAAATAAACCAGATACTGGTTTTCATGGAGGTCAGGGTCAAAGGCAGTGAGTGAGCTGAGTAAGGCCCCGGGTGCGTTATTCTCCATTACA
This sequence comes from Pholidichthys leucotaenia, assembly GCA_020510985.1. Taxonomy (NCBI): domain Eukaryota; kingdom Metazoa; phylum Chordata; class Actinopteri; order Cichliformes; family Pholidichthyidae; genus Pholidichthys; species Pholidichthys leucotaenia. The sequence continues at coordinate 36,857,261 of CM035840.1, read as the reverse complement.
CGTATAGTATAAAATGACTGGGGGAACTGAGGGACATTGTCATTAATATCCAGCAGCTCTAAAGTCATAGTTTCATTGTCAGATAAAGGAGGAGAACCTCTGTCTGTGACAGTGAAGGTGATGTCATATTCTGAAACCTTCTCACGGTCTAAAGGTTCTGACACCACTAATTCATAATAGTTATCAGAGGACTCCCTCAGTTTGAAAGGCATATTATCAGGAATACGGAGATCAACTTTTCCATTGTCACCTGAGTCTTTATCACTCACACTTACTACAGCTATCACTGTGTCTAACTCTATGTTTTCACTAACTGGACTCTGAAATGATTTAATAGATATTTCAGGGTGGTTATCATTCATGTCTTCAACTAGAATCTTTATGGTACATTGTCCTGATAAACTGTTTGCTCCTTTATCAGTTGCTATAACTTCCATATCATAAATCCTGAAATCTTCATAGTTCAACATTCCCTTAACAGTAATTTCTCCAGTTGTAGGATTCAGATTAAATGTCTCCTGTGTTTTCTCTGAAGTATATAAACTGTATGCATATGTTATATCAGAATTTGAACCTTCATCTAAGTCTGTGGCATTAAGATGAACAACAAGGCTTCCAATAGGAGAATTTTCAAGTATTTTTACACTAAGATTGGCCTTATCAAAAACAGGAGCATTATCATTGTTATCCAAAACCTTTACAATTACACTAGCAGTACCAGATCGAGCAGGTGTTCCTCCATCCACAGCTGTCAGTACCAAATTATGAAGAGCCTGCTGCTCCCGGTCTAACGTCTTTGTTAAGATTAACTCTGCAAATTTAGACCCATCTCTTCCAGTTTGGACCTCGATATTGAAGTATTCACTATCACTCAGATGATAGGTTTTAACTGAATTTGTTCCTACATCGGGATCAACTGCATTACTGAGGGAAAACCTTTCTCCTTTAGGCGATGACTCAGATATGTCCAAATGGATGACGTCTCTCCTAAACTGTGGTGCATTATCATTCATATCCAAAATTTCCAGCTCAATGTTAAATATACGCACGGGATTTTCAAGTATTACTTCCATTTTTAAGTAGCACAGCGTCAGCATTTTTGTGCATAGGTGTTCCCTGTCGATCTTCTCCACGATATACAGCTCACCAGTCTCTTTGTTCACATCCAGGTATTTCTTCTTAGCGATGATGTCCAGACGCATCTTCCTCTGATTCAGTGTTTTAACATTGAGGCTGAGATCTGTAGCGAGGTTTGCTACGACTGACCCTTCTTTCATTTCCTCGGGGATAGAATAATGAGTCACTGACGTCGATATGTCGTGAACAAAATAAAATAGCGCAGCAAGCACCACGTACCTCTTACAAGACTCCATTGTTATCAAGCATCCGTTTTCTCAATGAATGAGCCACAGCGCGTTAAATAGTCCTTTTAGCCACAAGCCGTCTTGTTTATTTAATAGTAATTTACTATAAATGCCTTTTTAAATCCAAAGATATTTTCAGCTAAACTGAACTGACCATCGCGTTTGTCAGTGGCGTTTCAGCACCACCGAACTGTCCGGATCTGTCGTTTTTCTGGTGACAATTTCCTCTCGTGGTCTGGCATATTAGGAAGAAAATAGCTCCACCTGTTGGGTGAAGTGGGATACTTTAACTGAAAAATATCAAACCATCTCCAGAAGTTCTCTATTTCAATAGTGTCACATTCACTCTTGCTGAGTGCCAATATAACGATGATGAATAAAGTCAGGGGCCAGGCTTTCATTGTTATAAGAATCATTTTAAGAGAAGAAACAAAAGCGCCCTTTTAACTGTAACAAATAAAGGATTAACATGCAGTGTTTTTCCATAAATTGTTGGTACTTCTGAGCAACAGGTTTGTGTGTAAAATAACTTCATAATAATGCCAAAATGAAATAACGTCTTGTTTTCAGCATTGATTAATGGGTCAAAATAGCAAATATCAAAAGCTGAACAAATGAGTATAAAATCTTTAACTACTCAACCAGACAGATCTCCATCACAGCACTTTTATCTTCACATAAAAGGATCGTTTTTTTCATTGTGACAAAATTATTTAATTAAAAACAAGTTCTGTGTCCTCCATACCAAATAATGTCTATGCTTTGTATCAAAAGGTTTTAAAAGTTGTGGAAACCATCATGTGACTCTTAACATGAGATACAACAGCTTTTGATTAAAATTTTGATCTGATTTGAAGTCATGAATTCTTAATGATTTTTTTTTTCCTTTTTGCAATTGTTTATGCTGTCCTAAAAGGAGAATAGCTTGAGAATTGTATGGCCTGTAATATTATTGGAGCAAAGTGCATCCTCATACACCAAAAAAGTCATGGGCCACACTAAATTATCTGGCAGATTTTGCTAGTGAGCTAGATAGGCAGGGGGTCCATATTTTAGCCCTGGGCCTTAGTATTGACACATCTGATCTGTTTGTTTATTTGTGAGAAAATACTCAGTAACAACTGCAGGTAATTTTTAAGATAGTTATTCTATTTACTTTTTTAGGTTTCAAAAGTGTATTGATGTCACGTGGTTTGGTTCATGACTTCACACAGCTCAAATTAAATAAGAAATACCTGTCAATATAGTTTAAATTTAATTATGGACAGTGGATTCCTACCTGCAGAGTAGAAGCTGCTGAGTCACTAGTCTCGGTCAGTCCTGTCCCTCTCGGTATACTGGACACGATGTATCTGGAGCCCTTTGGCAGAGGCTGTCTAACCACCAGCTTTCCTTTCCTGGTCTCTGCTAGAAACAGACTGTACCAGTAGGCATCGTTGGACACAAGAGTGGAATCTGCGATGGTGGAGTTCCTCTCACTGATCACACTGCTCCTGCTGGGAGGAGCCGTTTTGCTGCTATTGGGTTTCTGACACTTGAGCACGATGGTGACCAGTATGGTGATGAGCAGGAGAAATGAGACTGAGCCAAGACCGATGAGCAGATACAGGTTCAGGTCTGAAAAGATGTCATATTCCAGAGGCACCTCAGTCATGTCAGAGTAGGCCTTAACAGCGGGCTCCACTGTCATCAGTTTGATGGTGACTGTAGCAGAGAGAGCAGGCTCCCCGTTGTCCTTGGCAACAACCACCAGTCTCAGGTGGCGTGGATCTTTGTAGCTGAACATCCTCATAGTCCGGATCTCTCCGTTGTATTGGTCCAGACTGAACAAGGAAGCGTCAGTCACCTGTAGAAACTGGTAGGTGATCCGAGAGTTGTGCACCGAGTCTGTGTCTAAGGCTATCACCTTGGCAACAAGGGAGCCTTTATTAGTGGATCTGGGGATCTTTTCATCCACCACTGAGCCATGAGCACGCCATGGAGACACAATAACTGGAGCATTGTCATTCTGGTCTACAATAATGATGTGGATGGTCACATTATTGCTAAGTGGAGGAGAACCAGAGTCTCTGGCCTCGATGTGGAAAAGAAACTCCTTCTCGATCTCATAGTCAAATGTTTTGAGTGCGTAAAGATTACCGTTCTCTGGATTGATGGAGAACAGCATGGACATGGAGGTGTTGGCTATCTCTTTCTCTATAATGAAATAAACCAGATACTGGTTTTCATGGAGGTCAGGGTCAAAGGCAGTGAGTGAGCTGAGCAAGGCCCCGGGTGCGTTATTCTCCATTACACGTATAGTATAAAATGACTGGGGGAACTGAGGGACATTGTCATTAACATCCAGCAGCTCTAAAGTCATAGTTTCATTGTCAGATAAAGGAGGAGAACCTCTGTCTGTGACAGTGAAGGTGATGTCATATTCTGGAACCTTCTCACGGTCTAAAGGTTCTGACACCACTAATTCATAATAGTTATCAGAGGACTCCCTCAGTTTGAAAGGCATATTATCAGGGATACGGAGATCAACTTTCCCATTGTCACCTGAGTCTTTATCACTCACACTAACTACAGCTATCACTGTGTCTAACGCTATGTTTTCACTAACTGGACTCTGAAATGATTTAATAGATATTTCAGGGTGGTTATCATTCATGTCTTCAACTAGAATCTTTATGGTACACTGTCCTGATAAACTGCTGGCTCCTTTATCTGTTGCTATAACTTCCATATCATAAATCCTGAACTCTTCATAGTTCAACATTCCCTTAACAGTAATTTCTCCAGTTGTAGGATTCAGATTAAATGTCTCCTGTGTTTTCTCTGAAGTATATAAACTGTATGAATATGTTATTTCAGAATTTGAACCTTCATCTAAGTCTGTTGCATTAAGATGAACAACGAGGCTTCCAATAGGAGAATTTTCAAGGATTTTTACATTCAGGTTGGCCTTATCAAAAGCAGGAGCGTTATCATTAGTATCTAAAACACGAACTATAACACTAGCAGTACCAGATCGAGCAGGTGTTCCTCCATCTACAGCTGTCAGAATTAAATTATGAACAGCCTGCTGCTCCCGATCTAATGTTTTCTTTAAGATCAAATCAGCAAACTTTGTCCCTTCTCTCCCGGTCTGAACCTCAGTGTTAAAATGTTCACTTTCACTCAAGTAATATGTTTTCACTGAATTTGTTCCAATGTCAGGATCAACTGCGTTACTAAGAGAAAATCTCTCTTCTTTCGGTGTGGCTTCAGATATATCTAAATAGATGGTGTCTCTCCGAAACTGCGGGGCGTTGTCGTTCATGTCCAAAATTTCTACTTCTATGTTGAAAATTCTCACTGGGTTTTCTAGTATTACCTCCAGTCGAAGATAACATGATCCCGACGATTTGGTTGTGCAAATATATTCTCTGTCAATCTTCTCCACGATATACAGCTCGCCAGTCTCTTTGTTCACATCCAGATATTTCTTGTTAGCAATGATGTCCAGACGCATCTTCCGCTGCTTCAGCGTTTTAACATCCAGACTGAGATCGGTAGCGAGATTTGCAACGACTGATCCTTCTTTTAGTTCTTCCGGTATAGAATAATGAGTCACTGATGTTGATATTTTGGGAACGACCGTGAGAAGAATGAGGAGCAGCACGTACCTTTTACACGACTCCATTGTTACAACGGGGCTGCTTGTCTGCTGCACGTCAGTGGTTATATTTCTCCTTTAGTAATGAATGTCCATAGACTGGCCTCGATCACAAACACCTCCACGCATTTATATCCCCCAGTTTTTTACAGGAAAAAAACTGTAAACCGCGTTTCCGCCGTTGGATTTCAACACCGCGGAACTGTCCGGTTGTTTGTGCTCTGAATGTGACTGCATTCATGATTTGGCAATTTCATCACAAAACAGCGCCCCCGCATGACGTTCTGCACAAGTTTAGCCAAATGTCTATGATTCACCCTTTCTATATTCTTTTTAAGGCCTTTTTCAATCTGTACTAAATGTTTAACTGATAATCGCCACTAAGTCAGCTGATGATTAGGAAGTAAAAAGTTTTTTGTACATTTACATATAGAGACATTTAATTTGTTTGAGTTCAGTTATGCCGAGCTAAGCACTGAAATATATCATTACAGTTCACTCGCCTGATATAGAAATTGACCTAAATAAACCCGCATAGTAACACGAGGTATAACCAAACCCCATATGGCTAATAATTATGTAAACACTCTAACAGAGGGTTTTATAAGTTATAATTATTTCATACACAAATCCAAATATAAAAGAGCATCAAATAGTAAAATGAAGAACTCCTACATTCTCATTAATGCACACAAATGAACATCATCTAATGTATGTCTTAATACAAAAAATGTCAAAGTGTTGATGAAAGCAATAACCTTTTTAAATCTGTGATTGTTCAGTTATAACGTTTTCTAAAAAAAAAAAAAAAAAAGTCTAATCTTCAATTGACTTTGTTGGAATAAAAAATTAAGTCACAGCAAAATAATTCTGTGTTTTCTATGTTTTACAGTTTGTCACAGTAAGCAAACGAGCATGGTTGTTGATGGATCCCACTGGGGGTGGGACACACCAGAGACAGCACAATACAATGCTATCACAATGAGCTGTGATGCAATATGATCATGTGATACCCTCAGTATTGCACAGTATTGGGAGTAATGCATTACTGTAATGCCACTACTTTTGCAGTAACGTGCTGTGTAACGAAATTACTGTTTAAAAATTCAGTAATGCGTTACAGTTACTGAAATTTGATCAGAGGTGTTACTTGCGTTACTCGTTTTATTAATATGGATAGCTATTTTAGTGCAAACAGATAATCATACAACTTGCAATTGCTAGACACCCTCCTCATCAGCTGCCAACTGGGGATGAATACACAGTTTCGGTGGCTATTGGCGGGACAACTGCCATCCCTAGCGCCACCAGTGGCCTCAAACCACTGGAGGTTGTCATGCCAAAGGCAAAGGCAAGCAAATAAATAATCAAATAAATCTAAACTGACCCTACTGTAAGTGACACAGCTGTCACACAGTCTCCTCCACTGGTCCGTTTCCTGTCCTGCCCCAGTTCACATCACAACCCTGTGGGAAGAAATGCTGTGGCTGTGGTGACTTCTCATATCGAGCCCTGATCACCTGTTGTCCGAGTGGTGAGTAGCCCCTAACAGCTCCTACCTCTGTGGTTAAACATGAGTATTTTTTGAGCAAGAAGCTTGCATTTAATGTCCGCATTAAATGCATTTAAAGTCCGCATTAAATGCATTTAAAGTTTTCTTAGGCACAGAGGAAAAAGTGACTGTGATTTGTTGCAGTAAAGAACAGCTTCTAAGTGGCGACCTTTCATTTATCTGTGCTTTCTATTTTATTTTATCTCATTCATTTACATGCTGTTGTGATATGCAACTATCTCATGGAAGTACACTACCGTTCAAAAGTTTGGGGTCACCCAGACAATTATTTTGTGTTTTCCATGAAAAGTCACACTTATTTACCACCATGAGTTGTAAAATGAATAGAAAATATAGTCAAGACATTGACAAGGTTAGAAATAATGATTTGTATTTGAAATAATAATTTTTTCCTTCAAACTTTGCTTTCGTCAAAGAATCCTCCATTTGCAGCAATTACAGCATTGCAGACCTAACATGATTGCACAAGGGTCTTCTAATCATCCATTAGCCTTCTGACGCAATGAGCAAACACATTGTACCATTAGAACACTGGAGTGATAGTTGCTGGAAATGGGCCTCTATACACCTATCTAGATATTGCACCAAAAACCAGACATTTGCAGCTAGAATAGTCATTTACCACATTAGCAATGTATAGAGTGTATTTCTGATTTGTTTAAAGTTATCTTCATTGAAAAAAAGTGTTTTTCTTTCAAAAATAAGGAAATTTCTAAGTGACCCCAAACTTTTGAACGGTAGTGTAAATCCTCTAAATATGCATTTTTAATGGGCTGGTCCAAGGGTGTCAAACATATGGCTCGTGGCCAAAAACGGCCCACCAGGGGATCCAAAATTTTCTCTGTGAATTTACAGCTTTATTTCTAGTAAATGTATGACTTCCTACTGATTACATTAGTTTGTGTAAATCTGAGACATTTTTTCTCTGTAAGATGAAACTTTTTTTGCATCAGTTTTCTTTTTCTTCTTTTTTCTGATGAGAACAAGGGGCCCTTGATCTTGCTGTGTGTGCAAGATGATTTAAGTATGCATTTAAAAGTAATGTGAAATATACTTTTCCAAGTAACTAATTATTTGAATCATGCAGTAAGTCAAAAATAACTCAGTTACTTTTGAAAATAAATAACTAGTAACTGTAACTAGTTACTATTTTTTTGTAACTTGCCCAACACTGGTATTGCAATACCATATATTGCAATTTCCCATTACAATCTCCATCTTGTTCTACTCCTGGCTAGATCTCAGGAGTCACTCCTTTGCTATTCTGACCTAACCAGACAGCAAGAATTTATCACCATCTAAGTCAACTGGCTGCATGGTGGCGCAGTGGTTTAGCACTGTGGCAGCACAGTTTTACCCTCGGCCGGGGGACCGCGGGGATCATGAGATCGTGGGTTCGATCCCAGCCCCCGACCAACAGTGAGCTGTGTGGAGTTTGCATGTTCTCCCCGTGTTGCGCGGGTTTACTCCGGGATTTCTCCGGTTTCCTCCCGCACACCAAAAACATGTAGGTTTAGGGCGCTCGCGCACGCAGCGACCAGCAGCCGGTGGCTTGTCACCAAACTGCAAACCAAGTCTACCTACGGGTACAAATAAGTAACAAAAAAAAAAAAAAAAAAAAAAAAAAAAAAAACTGTTTTTTAATTACTCTGGTAACCCAAAATGCTGAATTTGTATTTGCAACATTTATTAACACTTTCATTTAAGTATTGTGATATTGGTTTCTCTGAAGCGATACATTATCGTGGACACAAAGTATCATGATACTACATATTGTTGATTTTTGCCCCACCCCTAGAATTTCAGACCTGTTGTATATACACAATTACAATGATTAATTCAGGAATCGTTGAACTATGTCTTACATGTTAGAATAATGCAGGCAGTGCTTCTCTACTGAGGATTACATGGTATGTTATTAATGTCTGTATATGTGGCTAATAGCTGATGAAGTTTTACGTTAATTGGTTCTCTTTCATGTGCTAAATGTGCTTTAATTAATTATAATCCACAGCATTTTTGCATAATGAATTAACATACACAGTATTTCAAACAGTGGATTCCTACCTGCAGAGTAGAAGCTGCTGAGTCACTAGTCTCTGTCAGTCCTGTCCCTCTCGGTATACTGGACACGATGTATCTGGAGCCCTTTGGCAGAGGCTGTCTAACCACCAGCTTTCCTTTCCTGGTCTCTGCTAGAAACAGACTGTACCAGTAGGCGTCGTTGGACACCAGAGTGGAATCTGCGATGGTGGAGTTCCTCTCACTGATCACACTGTTCCTGCTGGGAGGAGCCGTTTTGCTGCTCTTGGGTTTCTGACACTTGAGCACGATGGTGACCAGTATGGTGATGAGCAGGAGAAATGAGACCGAGCTCAGACCGATGAGCAGATACAGATTCAGGTCTGAAAAGATGTCATATTCCAGAGGCACCTCAGTCATGTCAGAGTAGGCCTTAACAGCGGGCTCCACTGTCATCAGTTTGATGGTGACTGTAGCAGAGAGAGCAGGCTCCCCGTTGTCCTTGGCAACAACCACCAGTCTCAGGTGGCGTGGATCTTTGTAGCTGAACATCCTCATGGTCCGGATCTCTCCGTTGTATTGGTCCAGACTGAACAAGGAGGCGTCAGTCACCTGTAGAAACTGGTAGGTGATCCGAGAGTTGTGCACCGAGTCTGTGTCTAAGGCTATCACCTTGGCAACCAGGGAGCCTTTATCAGTGGATCTGGGGATCTTTTCCTCCACCACTGAGCCATGAGCACGCCATGGAGACACAATAACTGGAGCGTTGTCATTCTGGTCTACAATAATGATGTGGACAGTCACATTACTGCTGAGTGGAGGAGAACCAGAGTCTCTGGCCTCGATGTGGAAAAGAAACTCCTTCTCGATCTCATAGTCAAAGGTTTTGAGTGCGTAAAGATTACCGTTCTCTGGATTGATGGAGAACAGCATGGACATGGAGGTGTTGGCTATCTCTTTCTCTATGATGAAATAAACCAGATACTGGTTTTCATGGAGGTCAGGGTCAAAGGCAGTGAGTGAGCTGAGCAAGGCCCCGGGTGCATTATTCTCCATTACACGTATAGTATAAAATGACTGGGGGAACTGAGGGACGTTGTCATTAACATCCAGCAGCTCTAAAGTCATAGTTTCATTGTCAGATAAAGGAGGAGAACCTCTGTCTGTGACAGTGAAGGTGATGTCATATTCTGGAACCTTCTCACGGTCTAAAGGTTCTGACACCACTAATTCATAATAGTTATCAGAGGACTCCCTCAGTTTGAAAGGCATATTATCAGGAATACGGAGATCAACTTTTCCATTGTCACCTGAGTCTTTATCACTCACACTAACTACAGCTATCACTGTGTCTAACTCTATGTTTTCACTAACTGGACTCTGAAATGATTTAATAGATATTTCAGGGTGGTTATCATTCATGTCTTCAACTAGAATCTTTATGGTACATTGTCCTGATAAACTGTTGGCTCCTTTATCAGTTGCTATAACTTCCATATCATAAATCCTGAACTCTTCATAGTTCAACATTCCCTTGACAGTAATTTCTCCAGTTGTAGGATTCAGATTAAATGTCTCCTGTGTTTTCTCTGAAGTATATAAACTGTATGAATATGTTATATCAGAATTTGAACCTTCATCTAAATCTGTTGCATTAAGATGAACAACGAGGCTTCCAATAGGAGAATTTTCAAGGATTTTTACACTCAGGTTGGCTTTATCAAAAACAGGAGCGTTATCATTAGTGTCTAAAACATGAACTATAACACTAGCAGTACCAGATCGAGCAGGTGTTCCTCCATCCACAGCCGTCAGAATTAAATTATGAACAGCCTGCTGCTCCCTGTCTAATGTTTTTGTTAAGATTAATTCTGCAAATTTAGACCCATCCCTCCCAGTCTGAACCTCAATATTAAAATATTCACTTTCACTTAGATGATATGTTTTCACGGAATTTGATCCAACATCAGGATCAACTGCATTACTAAGAGAAAATCTCTCTCCTTTCGGTGTGGCTTCAGATATATCTAAATGGATGGCGTCTCTCCGAAACTGCGGGGCGTTGTCGTTCATATCTAGAATTTCTACTTCTATATTAAATATTCTTAACGGATTTTCGAGTATTGCCTCCAGTTTGAGGTAGCACGATGCTTTGGAATTGCAAATATATTCTCTGTCAATCTTCTCCACGACATAGAGCTCACCAGTCTCTTTGTTCACATCCAGATATTTCTTGTTAGCAATGATGTCCAGACGCATCTTCCTCTGATTCAGTGTTTTAACATCAAGACCCAAATCTGTAGCGAGATTTGCAACGGCTGATCCTTCTTTCATTTCTTCTGGTATTGAATAATGAGTCACTGAAGCCGACGCGCTCTGACTGAATGCAGCAAGAATCACAATGCAAAGGGGCACGTACCGTTTGAAAGACTCCATTGTTACAAAAGGCCACATTGCTTCAGACGGGGTTTGCGTCCGTCAATCGTTCCACTTTACGTTTCCATAAATATTCCGTTCGGCTGTAACGGCTTCATTTAATATTCCGGCAGATTTTTATCCCCTTGATGTCGGGCACTAAAAAGGACAAGTCTTTCCGGTGGTTTCAGCACCACGGCGCTGTCCGCTCTTTGATGAGGCCAGTTCCCCGAGAAAACGTTCAGCGGCTGACGTTTTAGTAACAGGACAGCGCCATCGCTTGTATCAGTGCTAGAATATGTGAGTCACTGCACAGAGTTGTATTAACTTAGTTTTCCTATTTTTTTTCCTATATTGATTTAGAATACTATCGTTTTCCCAGATTAGTGCTATTTTTTTAATCGAGCCTTCTATTAAAAACAAACTGCTTTGTGTAAGGACAAATAACTCATTCATGTAGTCATGTCAGTTTCGGTAAAAAAAAAAGAACAAACAAACAATGCCTATATCAACGTTGAATGTGTACAAAATTACATCACACTGATATCCGATAACAAAATGCATTATTATAGTTAATTTGTATGTGCACAGATACATATAAATGATTTATATTGAATTCAGTTAGACCAGTTTAATAGTTTTCAGTGGGGCAGTGGTGGCCGAATGGCTAGGGATGTGGACTGGTGAGAGGAGGGTTGCAGGTTCGATCCCTGGACCTGCAGGATTATATCTGGGTGGGACAGATAACATAGCAGTGTTTTCCCCATCCTCCTTAACCCCACTATGGTGCCCATGAACAAGGCCCTTAACCCCACTTGCTCCAGTGGAGCTGCCCAGTACAACCACAGCTCACATTCCTGGTGTGAATGTGAGCAGGGTGGCCTTGAAAAAGAGAGGTTACCTCTCAATGGAACTACCCTGTATAAATAAAAATTCACCTAATTATAGTTTTTAACATGCATTTTAGTAAACTGTAAGATCTTGATTGTATGATTTTCTAAATGTGACTCGTATGAAGACTAATCAAAATAAATGAACACGTAAAACTCATATGTATCCTGTTAGTTTCACCATGAATAAAGTCAAGATTTCTTACCAGAAAAATCATATTTATAGGGGTGTGGATGACTAGGTTTAGTGAACTTAGCAAGACTTCATGGTAAAAGTATTTGTACAACTTCAAAAAACACAGTCATGCTCTCTCTCTCTCTCTCTCTCTCTCTCTCTCTCTCTCTCTCTCTCTCTCCAGCACAGTAAATGTCATGACTTACAGTTCGGGATTGTGTCTTTGGACCAGGAAAAGGCCTTTGATAGGGTTGACCATTCCTATTTGTTTTCTACCCTGAGAGGGTTTGGTTTTGGCAATATGTTTTTGAGGTGGGTCAATCTGCTATATACTGGAGCTGAGTGTTTGGTGAAGATGGGGGCGGGCCTGAGTCGGCCAATCCCTGTACACCGGGGAATACGCCAGGGGTGTCCACTCTCGGGTCAGCTGTACAGCTTGGCTATTGAGCCTTTGCTGTGCAGGTTGCGCGCTTGGCTGGGTGGTCTGGTTCTGCCGGGCCCATCAAGCTGTTGCCGCCCGATCGTCTTGTCTGCTTATGCGGATGACGTCAGCGTTTTCATCACCTCCCACGGGGATGTGCAGCGTCTGGTGGACACTTTGACAGTTTATGAAAGGGCATTTTCTGCATGGGTGAATTGGGCCAAGAGTGAGGGTCTATTGGTGGGCTGCTGGTCATGTCAAGGCGTCCCGCGCCTACCCGGCGGTCTACAGTGGGGGATGGCCGGTCTCAAAGTGTTGGGGGTTTTTCTGGGTTCGGAGGCTTTTGAACGAAAGAACTGGGAGGGTGTTAAGGACAAGGTGTGTGCTCGCTTTTCTAAATGGAAATGGTTGCTACCACAGCTGTCATATAGGGGCAGGGTTCTGGTCGCGAATAATCTGGTTGCCTCGGCTCTCTGGCATAGGCTGGTGGCTTTGACACCGCCCAGGAGCCTCGTGGAGGAGATTCAGAAGATCATTGTGGACTTCTTTTGGTCTGGTCACCACTGGGTCCGTGCGCCGGTTCTTTACCTGCCTGTGGCTGAGGGGGGACAGGGCCTGGTGGACGTACATTCCAAGATCGCCTGCTTCAGGCTTCGAACTGCACAACGCCTCCTTTACGGATGCGGACCCTGCTGGATGGACACTGCTAAACTGCTCCTGAGGAGAGTTGGTCGCTTGGGCTATGATAAGCAGCTCTTCCTCGTGACATCTGGGGAGGTGGACCTTACTGGACTATCTGCTTTTTACACGTCCGTTTTGCATGCATGGCGAGTCTTCAACGTGGCCCGCTTCCGTGACGAGACGCCGGGCATGTGGCTGTTCGAGGAACCACTGTTTTTCAATCGATTCATCGAAGCTGAGGTGCTGCAGTCTGTCAGTCTGTGGAGTTGTTTCCGGGAGGCACGCTGTACCAAGCTTGGTCATCTTATAAAGATGTCGACCACATTGATGGATACGCTGAGGCGGAGTGCCAACATTACATCTGTCAGACTGCTGCAAAGGGTGGTGGAGGACGTGTGCGCCGCCCTGCCACAACCGCTTCGAGCGTTTGCGACAAACCGCACTGTTTCCAATCAATGGGATGACAACACTGCGTCCACCTTTCCTGCAATTTCCATAACTCCAGCTGTGGGGGAGTGGCAGGGAGGAGAGGATCACCTACTGACCTTCAGGATTCCTCGCCTGGGCAAGTTCCAGTTTGTCGGGACAAGGGCGGTGTATCACATCTGTGTGAAGGTTCTGAATCTGCGCTCTCTGAAGGATGTCACGGAGTTGAGGTGGGCGGGTTGTTTGGGGCCAGAGGTCTCCCCAAAAGGCAGCTGGTGGTGCATGTACAAGCTACCTATTGAGAAACGCACAGCAGATCTCCAGTGGAGGATTGTGCATGGGGCAATAGCTACGAATAAATACAGGGCACACCTCGATCCGACTGTGGGGGGGGAATGTTTGTTTTGTTCCCAAGTTGAGACCCTCGAGCATTTGTTTGTCCAATGTTTTCGTTTATCTGGACTTTTTGATATTTTGCGCGAGTGATTTCGGGCTTTGTGTGAACGTTTCACTTTTGGTCTGTTCATTTACGGTCCAAAGTATAAAGTGGCAAGGAAGGCTGCCCACACTTTGATGAACTTCCTATCTGGTACTGCTAAGCTTGCCATCTGGCTGACGAGGAAAAATCGGGCTAGCAACGCTGGCAATGTGGATCCTGTGTCTGCTTTCAAGGTCTTGTTGAAAGTCAGACTCCGGGTGGAGTTCTCTTACTATCAAATGGTGGACAATTTGGAGGCATTCATCAATAGATGGGCTGTGGGGAATGTTTTGTGTTCTGTGGGTCAGGGGGATGTGTTATGTTTGCACTTTTGAGATGTGACACACTTGGACCGGTGATATTGGTCTTTTTGCATTTTCGGAATATGCAATAAAGCCTTTTTTAAAAGTCAAAAGTCTCTCTCTTTCTCTCTCTCTCTCTCTCTGTCTTTCTCTCTCTCGCGCGTGCGCGTGCGCTCTCTCTCTCTCAAAAACATCCAAAACCCACTAACTAGTAGGAAATAGTAGCATCTCATATGGGTTAATCCATTAATTATTAGATCTGAAAGTTTTCAAATATGTTGATGTCTTTTTCAAAAACATACAGTTTTGGGGTTGTAATAAAAAAAATAATCATAATGGCCCTTATCATGTACTCTCATAACACCATAGCTGGCGTAAATGATTTATAAAGCATAAGGATATTCTTAAAAAAAACTGTCCCATATACTGCATTATTAGGAAGCAGAAGTAAATTTAAGAAATCCTAAATCAATCTGAATGAAATTCTTTATCACTTGTGTTCATTTATGAAGTATTTATTTATTCAGATAAGCATGAAAGGTTAGTACTTCTTGTAAAGATCCTAAATAGATATGATGTTTCATTAATTATAGATTCTTCTTTTACACACACAGTTGCATCTCAGTGAATTAGAATGTAATTGAAAAGTTGATTTATTCCAGTAATTCAATTCAAAAAATGAAACTCGTATATTGTATAGCTTCATTACTCACACAGAGTGATATATTTCAAGTGTTTATTTCTTTTAATTTCAATGGTTATGGCTTATACAGTAGCTTATGAAAACCACAAATTCAGTTTCTCAAAAAATTACAATATTACATAAAATTAATTTTTAAAAATTGATTTTTAATCGAAATGTTGGCCGACTGAAAAGTATGTCCATGTACACTCAGTAGTACTTGGTTGGGGCTCCTTTTATATGAATTACTGCATCAATGTGGCGTGGCATGATGGCGATCAGCCTGTGGTGCTGCCGAGGTGTTATGAAGGCCCAGGTTGCTTTGATAGCAGCCTTCAGCTCATCGATGCAGTAATTCATGCAAAAGGAACCTCGACAAAGTATTGAGAATGTACATGGACATACTTTTCAGTCAGCCACCATTTTAATTAAAAATCATTTTAAGTTAATTTTATGTAAGATTCAAATTTTTTTTTTTGAGAAACTGAATTTGGAGTTTTCATTAGCTATAAGCCATAACTATCAAAATGTAAAGAAATAAATGCATGAAATATATCACTGTGTGTAATGAATAATATGAGTTTAATTTTTTGAATTGGATTACTGAAATAAATAAACTTTTTGATGGCATTTTAATTTATTGAGATGCACCTAGAAATGTGGTAAATGAAGGCATTCTTTTCATGAGGTGTCAGTATAGTAAATGGTAAATAGCATATATTAAATTCCTCCTACCTGCAGAGTAGAAGCTGCTGAGTCACTAGTCTCTGTCAGTCCTGTCCCTCTCGGTATACTGGACACGATGTATCTGGAGCCCTTTGGCAGAGGCTGTCTAACCACCAGCTTTCCTTTCCTGGTCTCTGCTAGAAACAGACTGTACCAGTAGGCATCGTTGGACACCAGAGTGGAATCTGCGATGGTGGAGTTCCTCTCACTGATTACACTGTTCCTGCTGGGAGGAGCTGTTTTGCTGCTCTTGGGTTTCTGACACTTGAGCACGATGGTGACCAGTATGGTGATGAGCAAGAGAAATGAGACCGAGCCCAGACTGATGAGCAGATACAGATTCAGGTCTGAAAAGATGTCATATTCCAGAGGCACCTCAGTCATGTCGGAGTAGGCCTTAACAGCGGGCTCCACTGTCATCAGTTTGATGGTGACTGTAGCAGAGAGAGCAGGCTCCCCGTTGTCCTTGGCAACAACCACCAGTCTCAGGTGGCGTGGATCTTTGTAGCTGAACATCCTCATAGTCCGGATCTCTCCATTGTATTGGTCCAGACTGAACAAGGAGGCATCAGTCACCTGTAGAAACTGATAAGTGATCCGAGAGTTGTGCACCGAGTCTGTGTCTAAGGCTATCACCTTGGCAACCAGGGAGCCTTTATCAGTGGATCTGGGGATCTTTTCCTCCACTATTGAGCCATGAGCACGCCATGGAGACACAATAACTGGAGCGTTGTCATTCTGGTCTACAATAATGATGTGGACAGTCACATTACTGCTGAGTGGAGGAGAACCAGAGTCTCTGGCCTCGATGTGGAAAAGAAACTCCTTCTCAATCTCATAGTCAAAAGTTTTTAGTGCGTAAAGATTACCGTTCTCTGGATTGATGGAGAACAGCATGGACATGGAGGTGTTGGCTATCTCTTTCTCTATGATGAAATAAACCAAATACTGGTTTTCATGGAGGTCAGGGTCAAAGGCAGTGAGCGAGCTGAGCAAGGCCCCGGGTGCGTTATTCTCCATTACACGTATAGTATAAAATGACTGGGGGAACTGAGGGACATTGTCATTAACATCCAGCAGCTCTAAAGTCATAGTTTCATTGTCAGATAAAGGAGGAGAACCTCTGTCTGTGACAGTGAAGGTGATGTCATATTCTGGAACCTTCTCACGGTCTAAAGGTTCTGACACCACTAATTCATAATAGTTATCAGAGGACTCCCTCAGTTTGAAAGGCATTTTATCAGGGATACGGAGATCAACTTTTCCATTGTCACCCGAGTCTTTATCACTCACACTTACTACAGCTATCACTGTGTCTAACTCTATGTTTTCACTAACTGGACTCTGAAATGATTTAATAGATATTTCAGGGTGGTTATCATTCATGTCTTCAACTAGAATCTTTATGGTACATTGTCCTGATAAACTGTTGGCTCCTTTATCAGTTGCTATAACTTCCATATCATAAATCCTGAAATTTTCATAGTTCAACATTCCCTTAACAGTAATTTCTCCAGTTGTAGGATTCAGATTAAATGTCTCCTGTGTTTTCTCTGAAGTATATAAACTGTATGAATATGTTATATCAGAATTTGAACCTTCATCTAAATCTGTTGCATTAAGATGAACAACGAGGCTTCCTATAGGAGAATTTTCAAGGATTTTTACACTCAGATTTGCCTTATCAAAAACAGGAGCATTATCATTCGTATCCAATACATGAACTATAACACTAGCAGTACCAGATCGAGCAGGTGTTCCTCCATCTACAGCTGTCAGAATTAAATTATGAACAGCCTGCTTCTCCCGATCTAATGTCTTTGTTAAGATTAATTCTGCGAATTTAGACCCATCCCTTCCAGTCTGAACTTCAATATTAAAATATTCACTTTCACTTAGATAATATGTTTTCACGGAATTTGATCCAACATCAGGATCAACTGCATTACTAAGAGAAAATCTCTCTCCTTCCGGTGTTGCTTCAGATATATCTAAATGGATGGCGTCTCTCCGAAACTGCGGGGCGTTGTCGTTCATATCTAGAATTTCTACTTCTATGTTAAATATTCTTAACGGATTTTCTAGTATTGCCTCCAGTTTGAGGTAGCAAGACGCGGATGATTTGGTTGTGCAAATGTATTCTCTGTCAATTTTCTCCACAACGTACAGCTCTCCAGTCTCTTTGTTCACATCCAGATATTTCTTGTTAGCAATGATGTCCAGACGCATCTTCCTCTGTTTCAGTGTTTGAACATCCAAACTGAGATCAGTAGCGAGATTAGCGACAACAGATCCCTCCTTCATTTCCTCCGGTATAGAATAATGAGTCACTGATGTTGATATTTTGCCAACGATGGTGAAAAAAACGAGGAGCAGCACGTACCTTTTACAAGACTCCATTGTTACAACGGGACTCGTTGCATCTGTTATTACAGCACTTCAGTGGTCATAATATCCTAGAAAATGATACCACGACGTTGATCACAAACATGCTGAGACGGATTTATATCCACTGAGTCTGGAGAAGTAAAAGCTACACGCGTTTTCGCAGTTGGATGACAGCACCACGGAGCTGTCCGGTTGTCTCCCACTGTGATCACTATGATTGCGTTCGTGACAATTTACTGAAAAAACAGCGCCCCCACGAGGTTCTGTAAAAGTTTTTCCTGCAATGTAGAAGATGAATCTTTTTCATACTTATTTTATTGTCTTTTTGTATGTGTAGTATATGTTTAAATATAATTCTTTCTGAAACTGTTGATCATTGGGAAACAAAGTGAATGAGTACTTTTATAAAGATATTCTTCTGGCTTTTTGTTTAAATTTAGTATTGCTGAGCACAACAATAAACTTCATTTACACAATTTTTACACCTGATATAGAAACTTACCACAATCACTCCGCATTATAACTAGAGGTATAAACAAACTCCATATGGCTAATAATTATGTTAATAGGGTTTTCCATAAATTATGTTGATTGATACCAAACTGCAGGCATGTTGAGCATAAAATAATGAAATCATAAATTCAGTAATTTTTGCTCTTGTCCATAGATGAACAGCATCTAATATATATCTCAGTGTAAATATTGTCAAAGTTTTAATGCTAGAAATATTTTTTTAATCTTAGTGATTTATTAATCATGATATTTTCTTCAAAACTCAAATCTGTACTTAAAATTTGTTAACATAATATACAAATTATCAGTGACTAAAAGTTTTTTTTTTACTTCCAAATGCTTTTATCTATAATTGCCTTTTACACTAAGCATAATTGCATGGTTTTCAAGCAACCTCATAAAATTCAAACCCACTGTGAAAAATATGAGTGCAATAATGATTCAGAACTCTTCAAGATATGTTATAATTGTTGGATTATTATATATAATGTTCCAGCATAAAAGATAACATGAGCTTTTAAAAATGTATGTATGTACATTCCTAATAGCTGATGAAGTTTTGCATGGGATACATGTTTGTCTTTCATATACTAAGGTGTGTTTAAAGTGATTAGAATCCACAAACCCATTCGAAGACATGCTAAAATGCACATGAGTAGAGAATCCCTACCTGTAGAGTAGAAGCTGCTGAGTCACTAGTCTCTGTCAGTCCTGTCCCTCTCGGTATACTGGACACAATGTATCTGGAGCCCTTTGGCAGAGGCTGTCTAACCACCAGCTTTCCTTTCCTGGTCTCTGCTAGAAACAGACTGTACCAGTAGGCATCGTTAGACACCAGAGTGGAATCTGCGATGGTGGAGTTCCTCTCACTGATCACACTGTTCCTGCTGGGAGGAGCCGTTTTGCTGCTCTTGGGTTTCTGACACTTGAGCACGATGGTGACCAGTATGGTGATGAGCAGGAGAAAGGAGACCGAGCCCAGACCGATGAGCAGATACAGGTTCAGGTCTGAAAAGATGTCATATTCCAGAGGCACCTCAGTCATGTCAGAGTAGGCCTTAACAGCGGGCTCCACTGTCATCAGTTTGATGGTGACTGTAGCAGAGAGAGCAGGCTCCCCGTTGTCCTTGGCAACAACCACCAGTCTCAGGTGGCGTGGATCTTTGTAGCTGAACATCCTCATAGTCCGGATCTCTCCGTTGTATTGGTCCAGACTGAACAAGGAGGCATCAGTCACCTGTAGAAACTGGTAGGTGATCCGAGAGTTGTGCACCGAGTCTGTGTCTAAGGCTATCACCTTGGCAACCAGGGAACCTTTATCAGTGGATCTGGGGATCTTTTCCTCCACTATTGAGCCATGAGCACGCCACGGAGACACAATAACTGGAGCGTTGTCATTCTGGTCCACAATAATGATGTGGATGGTCACATTACTGCTGAGTGGAGGAGAACCAGAGTCTCTGGCCTCGATGTGGAAAAGAAACTCCTTCTCTATCTCATAGTCAAATGTTTTGAGTGCATAAAGATTACCGTTCTCTGGATTGATGGAGAACAGCATGGACATGGAGGTGTTGGCTATCTCTTTCTCTATGATGAAATAAACCAGATACTGGTTTTCATGGAGGTCAGGGTCAAAGGCAGTGAGTGAGCTGAGCAAGGCACCGGGTGCGTTATTCTCCATTACACGTATAGTATAAAATGACTGGGGGAACTGAGGGACATTGTCATTAATATCCAGCAGCTCTAAAGTCATAGTTTCATTGTCAGATAAAGGAGGAGAACCTCTGTCTGTGACAGTGAAGGTGATGTCATATTCTGGAACCTTCTCACGGTCTAAAGGTTCTGACACCACTAATTCATAATAGTTATCAGAGGACTCCCTCAGTTTGAAAGGCATATTATCAGGAATACGGAGATCAACTTTTCCATTGTCACCTGAGTCTTTATCACTCACACTAACTACAGCTATCACTGTGTCTAACTCTATGTTTTCACTAACTGGACTCTGAAATGATTTAATAGATATTTCAGGGTGGTTATCATTCATGTCTTCAACTAGAATCTTTATGGTACATTGTCCTGATAAACTGTTGGCTCCTTTGTCAGTTGCTATAACTTCCATATCATAAATCCTGAAATCTTCATAGTTCAACATTCCCTTAACAGTAATTTCTCCAGTTGTAGGATTCAGATTAAATGTCTCCTGTGTTTTCTCTGAAGTATATAAACTGTATGAGTATTTTATATCAGAATTTGAACCTTCATCTAAGTCTGTGGCATTAAGATGAACAACGAGGCTTCCAATAGGAGAATTTTCAAGTATTTTTGCACTCAGATTGACTTTGTCAAAAACAGGAGCGTTATCATTAGTGTCTAAAACACGAACTATAACACTAGCAGTACCAGATCGAGCAGGTGTTCCTCCATCTACAGCTGTCAGTATTAAATTATGAACAGCCTGCTGCTCCCGGTCTAATGTCTTTTTCAAGATCAGATCTGCAAACTTCGACCCATCTCTTCCAGTTTGAACCTCTATATTAAAATATTCACTCTCACTGAGATGATAAGTTTTCACTGAATTTGATCCAACATCAGGATCAACTGCATTACTAAGAGAAAATCTCTCTCCTTTCGGTGTCGCTTCAGATATATCTAAATGAATTATGTCTCTGCGGAAATATGGGGCGTTGTCATTCATATCTAGAATTTCTACTTCTATATTAAAAATTCTCACCGGGTTTTCAAGCGTTACTTCCAATTTTAAATAACAAGATGCTGACGATTTTGAAGGGCAAAGATGTTCTCGATCAATCTTCTCCACAACATACAGCTCTCCAGTCTCTTTGTTCACATCCAGATATTTCTTGTTTGCGATGATGTCCAGACGCATCTTCCTCTGATTCAGTGTTTTAACATCCAGACCGAGATCCGTAGCGAGGTTTGCAACGACAGATCCTTCTTTCATTTCTTCTGGTATTGAATAATGAGTCACTGATGCTGATGCGTTTCTCAGCAATGAAGCAAGGAGGAGAATGCAGAGCGACACGTACCTTGTGAGCGACTCCATTGTTAGAAAAAGGCGCCGTTGTTACGCACAGGGTTCGGGCTCGCCAATCTGTGCACTTTACATTTCATTCAGCACTGAATTTGACTATTACGGCTTTGCTTATATGTTTATTCCGGCAGATTTCTGTTCCAGCTGATGTTGCGGCAATAAAAAAAAGAAGGATGAGCGTGTTTTCCCGTGTGGTTACTGCACCACGGAGATGTCTGCCTGTTTCTCTGTATGCTTTCATGGACTCAACCAATGTGATTTTGTTCAACTCCGGGCATTGTACTTGTTAAACAGCGCCACCCAGCAGGCGTGTAACTATAATACAGCAAGTGTTTTGCGTTCTAGCTGTAGTAGTGGTAGTTTGTTCTTCAGAATGAGTATTACTTTGCAAAAAGACGAATAACTCATTTACGGACACATCCAAATTTTGTTATAAATACAGCCACCCGTATACTCATGCTGAATGACAGTTTAATCAAACTGATGTGATAAGTGGATGGATGGATGGATGGATGGATGGATGGATGGATTTAGAATTTTATTATTATTATTATTATTATTATTATTATTATTATTTAATAATAATAATATAATATTATTAATAATAATAACAATATAATATTATTATTTTATTATTATTTTTCAAAAGTCAAAAATTTATATTGATTATTTAATGTGTGTAACCAGTCTCATAAACTAGAGGAAATACTGGGAAGATAAAAAAAAAGATTTACTTAAGTAATTTTAAATTATGAAGAATAAAACACATTCATATTTGCTTTTACTTTAAGTGTGTATTCATTAAAATAGGATTGAGATGTCATTTATGTAGATTATTTTTTTTTTTGGACTTATTTTGTACCCGTAGGTAGATTTGTTCTGCAGTCTGGTGACAAGCCACCAGCTGCCGGTCGCTGCGTGCGCAAGCGCCCCTTAACTCCCTAACCTGCATGTTTTTTAGCATGTGGGAGGAAACCGGAGAAATCCCGGAGTAAACCCACGCAAACACGGGGAGAACATGTAAACTCCACACAGATCACTGTTGGCCGGGGGCAGGGATCGAACCCACGATCTCATGATCCCCGCGATCCCCCGGCCGAGGGTAAACTGTGCTGCCGCGGTGCTAACCACTGCGCCACCGTGCAGCCTGTGATGTGTTGTTTCATCAATTATTTGCTGATGTGTTGTGAATAAGCTCTGTATACATAATCGTTCATATTATTTACATTTATCAGTACAATGAATATGATAATGTAGACTTAATTCCTACCTGCAGAGTAGAAGCTGCTGAGTCACTAGTCTCTGTCAGTCCTGTCCCTCTCGGTATACTGGACACGATGTATCTGGAGCCCTTTGGCAGAGGCTGTCTAACCACCAGCTTTCCTTTCCTGGTCTCTGCTAGAAACAGACTGTACCAGTAGGCATCGTTAGACACCAGAGTGGAATCTGCGATGGTGGAGTTCCTCTCACTGATTATACTGTTCCTGCTGGGAGGAGCCGTTTTGCTGCTCTTGGGTTTCTGACACTTGAGCACGATGGTGACCAGTATGGTGATGAGCAGGAGAAAGGAGACCGAACCCAGACCGATGAGCAGATACAGGTTCAGGTCTGAAAAGATGTCATATTCCAGAGGCACCTCAGTCATGTCAGAGTAGGCCTTAACAGCGGGCTCCACTGTCATCAGTTTGATGGTGACTGTAGCAGAGAGAGCAGGCTCCCCGTTGTCCTTGGCAACAACCACCAGTCTCAGGTGGCGTGGATCTTTGTAGCTGAACATCCTCATAGTCCGGATCTCTCCGTTGTATTGGTCCAGACTGAACAAGGAGGCGTCAGTCACCTGTAGAAACTGGTAGGTGATCCGAGAGTTGTGCACCGAGTCTGTGTCTAAGGCTATCACCTTGGCAACCAGGGAGCCTTTATCAGTGGATCTGGGGATCTTTTCCTCCACCACTGAGCCATGAGCACGCCATGGAGACACAATAACTGGAGTGTTGTCATTCTGATCCACAATAATGATGTGGATGGTCACATTACTGCTGAGTGGAGGAGAACCAGAGTCTCTGGCCTCGATGTGGAAAAGAAACTCCTTCTCGATCTCGTAGTCAAAAGTTTTGAGTGCGTAAAGATTACCATTCTCTGGATTGATGGAGAACAGCATGGACATGGAGGTCTTGGCTATCTCTTTCTCTATGATGAAATAAACCAGATACTGGTTTTCATGGAGGTCAGGGTCAAAGGCAGTGAGTGAGCTGAGCAAAGCCCCAGGTGCGTTATTCTCCATTACACGTATAGTATAAAATGACTGGGGGAACTGAGGGACATTGTCATTAACATCCAGCAGCTCTAAAGTCATAGTTTCATTGTCAGATAAAGGAGGAGAACCTCTGTCTGTGACAGTGAAGGTGATGTCATATTCTGGAACCTTCTCACGGTCTAAAGGTTCTGACACCACTAATTCATAATAGTTATCAGAGGACTCCCTCAGTTTGAAAGGCATATTACCAGGGATACGGAGATCAACTTTTCCATTGTCACCTGAGTCTTTATCACTCACACTAACTACAGCTATCACTGTGTCTAACTCTATGTTTTCACTAACTGGACTCTGAAATGATTTAATAGATATTTCAGGGTGGTTATCATTCATGTCTTCAACTAGGATATTTATGGTACATTGTCCTGATAAACTGTTGGCTCCTTTGTCAGTTGCTATAACTTCCATATCATAAATCCTGAACTCTTCATAGTTCAACATTCCCTTAACAGTAATTTCTCCAGTTGTAGGATTCAGATTAAATGTCTCCTGTGTTTTCTCTGAAGTATATAAACTGTATGAATATGTTATATCAGAAT
This sequence comes from Pholidichthys leucotaenia, assembly GCA_020510985.1. NCBI lineage: Eukaryota > Metazoa > Chordata > Actinopteri > Cichliformes > Pholidichthyidae > Pholidichthys > Pholidichthys leucotaenia. The sequence goes on along the minus strand of CM035840.1, from coordinate 36,832,654 downwards.
TTGAACCTTCATCCAAGTCTGTGGCATTAAGATGAACAACGAGGCTTCCTATAGGAGAATTTTCAAGGATTTTTACACTCAGATTTGCCTTATCAAAAACAGGAGCGTTATCATTCGTATCCAATACATGAACTATAACACTAGCAGTACCAGATCGAGCAGGTGTTCCTCCATCTACAGCTGTCAGTATTAAATTATGAACAGCCTGCTGCTCCCGATCTAATGTCTTTTTTAGGATCAGATCAGCAAATTTTGAACCTTCCCTTCCAGTTTGAACCTCAATATTAAAATACTCACTGTCACTGAGATGATATGTTTTCACGGAATTTAATCCAACATCAGGATCAACTGCATTACTAAGAGAAAATCTCTCTCCTATCGGTGTGGCTTCAGATATATCTAAATGGATGGCGTCTCTCCGAAACTGCGGGGCGTTGTCGTTCATATCTAGAATTTCTACTTCTATATTGAAAATTCGTAATGGGCTTTCTAGTATTACCTCGAGTCTGAGATAGCAAGACGCAGACAACTTAAATGTGCAAATATATTCCCTGTCAATTTTCTCTACAACAAACAGGTCGCCCGTCTCTTTGTTCACATCCAAATATTTTTTGTTAGCGATGATGTCCAGACGCATCTTCCTCTGATTCAGTGTTTTAACATCCAGGCCGAGATCTGTAGCGAGGTTTGCAACGACTGATCCTTCTTTCATTTCTTCTGGTATTGAATAATGAGTCACTGATGCTGATGCGTTTCTCAGCAATGAAGCAAGGAGGAGAATGCAGAGCGAGACGTACCTTTGTAAAGACTCCATTGTTTGAAAAGGTCCCATTGTTGCGTAAGACGCTATTACCATCAGTCGTTTAAATTTACTCTCCACTTAACTCTGCTGTAAGGTCCCGATTATAATAACAGCCTCTAGATTTTTTTTTTCCGGTTGGTGCTACGGCAATAAAAACGGACGAGCATTTCTCCCCGGCGTGGTTTCAGCGCTACGGAGCTGTCCTCTGTAGTCTTCAGTGTGCTTTCATGAAGACTGTTCATTCAGCGGCTGGCATTTAAGTAACAGGACAACACCACCGTCAGTTTGTAGAACAGGCCAACAGTGTAACCCCCCCCCCCCCATTTTATTTTAAAGATGAACTCCGGCGTCTCTAAAACCACCTCAGAAACCAATGTATATTTACCAGAATAGTATGTTGTGGCTTTTTACACACACACACACACACACACACACACACACACACACACACACAAAATTTTCATTGCCTTTGAATTGCTTGGAAAAAGCTTTTACTGTCGGGAGCTGAGCTGGCTTGGCTTCCCCCCGGCTCGGCCCTGATCTCTCTGTGGGTTTTGGTTTCACTATATATGTGCATTTTGTGTATTCTGTTCTGTTTCCTTATCTCTAGCCACTGCCTGACCGTCAGCTGTTTGACAGCCGCTGTGACCTACTTTGTCTCATGCTGCTGACAGTCTGCCGGTCTGGCCACGCCCCCTCTCTCTTTTCCATCAGCTGTTCCCAGCCCCGGTAATCACCTTTCCCGCGCCTCGCAGCAGTCGGCATTGAGCAGCGGGAGAAAAGGGTCCTTTAATCTAATTTAACTTAATTATTTTAAACCTTGTCTGTCTCCCGAAGGAGAGGCTCAGTCCCAGCAGTCAGCTGAGTCCTCTCCTCCAGCTGCCAACACTGACTTTTCTCCTATCCCTCCCGTGTCTCCTCCCATTCTCCCTGAGGGCCTGTCGGTCCTAGGACTGAGCCACCAGACGGAGGAGGAGTTTGGGTCCCTGGATGATCCTGCCCAGGGGCCCACATGGAGGTGGTTTCCTGCAGCCACGTCGGGTGAATTCCCAGCGTTGGAGCCGCTGCAGGAGAACAATGGAACTGCTAACACCATCTTGCCAGCTGCGGAAGCATCCACAGTGGACTGGGAACCTAAGCTGGACCTCCTGGAGGCCGGGCCCGAGTGTTCATCGCCAGGATCGACGGAGTCCTGGACAGTAGTGGAGCTTGAGCTCAGGCAAGTTTTCTTTCTCGTTTTTCTTATGACAGTTTTAGAGAGATCTTGTCTGGCTCTGGGTGAGGAGAGTCGGCCGCAGCTGTGCCTGATCTTCCTTCACTGGGCTCCGCCGGAGAGAGTGTGTTGCCGCTAGAGGTCGCCAAGGGTCCGGTCCTGCCGAAGGAGGACGTCGCTGCTCCAGCTCCTCCTGCCAGGGTCATCAGGGCTCCTCCCATCGATTGCTTCCTCAGCTGGGTGCTCCTGCGGGTTGGCCCGCTCACCGTGGGTGCAGCTTTGGCCCAATCGGGGTTCACCGCGGGTGCTGCAGAGCCTCAGCCGGAGGTCACCGCGGGTGCTGCAAGGCTCCCGCTGGAGTCCATCAAGGCTCCCGCTGGAGTCCACTGCGGATGCAACGGAGCCGGCCCAGTCGGGGTCCACCACAGGTGCAGCTGGGTCCCAAGCTGCGATCACCGGGGGCGCTGCAGATAGCCATGAGGACGCCATGGTCCCCTTCTCCTCCCGGTCCTATGCCATGGGGGTTCCCTCCCTTCTGTCCGGTCACCCACCAGCGAGCTTCCCGGTAGGCAGGTTGCTTCTCGCCTCATCCTGCCGGCCCTGGTGGATTAACAATTCTGGCCGGCCGCAGGAAGGATTGACTCCCCGGACCTGGTGGCCCATGTTTTCCAGCAGACCACCGGACCTTCTGCTGGGCCTGGGACTCTGGGCAGCCTCCTGAGCCCCAACACCCATGGACTTGGGGTGTTAATTGTGGGCCCTGGGCAGGGTATTGTGTTCCCTCCTTTCCTGTTCCTCCTACCTCCCACCTGGGTTTTTTGTTGTTTGTTGCTTTTGCTCCTGTTGGGAGGGGGGGTCTTCTTGATGTTACCTTGGGTGTATGGGAATCCACCCCTTAAAGGGGGGGGCTCTGTCAGGAACCGAGCTTGCTTGGCTTCCTCCTGGCTCGGCCCTGATCTCTCTGTGGGTTTTGGTTTCACTATGTATGTGCATTTTGTGTATTCTGTTCTGTTTCCTTATCCCTAGCCACTGCCTGACCGGCAACTGTTAGATAGCCGCTGTGACCTACGTTCTCTCACGCTGCTGACAGTCTGCCGGTCCGGCCATGTCCCCTCCTTCTTTTTCATCAGCTGTTCCCAGCCCCGGTAATCATCTTTCCCGCGCCTCGCCCAGGTGCTCCCAATTTGTTTTGCCAGCGGTGTTTGTACTTAAGTAGCTCTTTGCTAGTCAAACACCGCTGGACCATTGCACGAGTCACACAGTCCTTCTCCATCGTGTGACCATCAATCACTGAAGGTTTGTGCTCGCTGTTAAACTGGGAGGACCAAAGCGGCACAACTGCTACGCTTTCTCCCCGTTCAGCCTAGCGTCTTAGAGGACTCTTGGTCAACCCAAGCTGCCTTGCCATTTTGTTTGGTTTTCCCTCAACCTGTGTTCAATAAATGTGTTTGGTAACCCCTGCATTTAAATCCTCCTTCTTCATTCTCTTCCTCCGTGCGCTGTGAGAAGCGCACGGGGAAGTTTATGACATTTACATCTTCGACCTGTCAGGATCGGTACATTGGCTGTGCCATGTTCTCACTTTGAGTTATGTTTTGGGGTTTTCGTTTTGGTTGGGACATGAGCGCAGTCAGTGTCCTCGCCTTTTGTTGTATGAGAGACTCTTTTTGTTGATTTTGTTATTATGTTTCCTATTGTTATTCCTGTCATGTCTGGGTTTGGGCTTTTGTTTTGACAGCGTCTTTTGTTTGTTTCTGGTTTTGCGTTGTGAGTTCTTGGTTTGTTGATGAAGTATTCACGGCTGTTTTTGATTTATTGATTGTTTGTGGGTGTTCTTGATTTTTGTTATCTTATTTATAGAGGTCACGCGTTGTGATCTACACGCTCACACTCATTCACGGTTCAAGTTTAGTCACCTAACTTTTGTCTGTTGTCACATCTAGAAGTTTGTTTGTTTTGTCAATAAATCATGCCGAAGAAAAGAGAGTCTGCACATGGGTCCAGTCCTTTGCCCCGGAAGGGCAGTCATGACACCACCTACTTAAATATGTGCGGATCTATGGCTATTCTCATTAGCTCCATTCATACTCCCGCCCACCAGTTTCTGGAAGAAGAGGACATTGTACAAGGCTCCAAGAAGGCGATCCAACTTGAGGAAGTAAAAGTCATTACAATGTTTCCATAGGTGAACTAGTGATGGTGAAACCGAGGCCTTATGAAACAATGAACAACTTTGAGACAATTGCTTCATGATCGATACAGTGTTATGAAACATTTTAATAAAGAGTGCCATCTGCTGACTGAGTGTCAGAACTGCATCTGAGTGGAAGACCTGAAAAAATCTCAATACTTTTTTTTTTTTTGAGCATTTGGCCATTCGATGTCTATTCAAAACTGGATGGCAGGAACAAACAATGCAAAGTAAACAAAAAACAAAAACAAAAACCTAATTCAAACAGAACCCTCTCAAATTTCCCACAATCCCTCAAGTCACGTGATGTGACTGATATAACGAGGCCTCACTTGCGATGTTCACGTGACTGTGGGTGTGCTGAAACAGAGCTTGATGTACTGTTCATGACACCTCCGCTTTATATTGATTGAATCAGTGTTGAGTGGGCAGTGTTGAACGTAACATCACTAGCTGGTGGGCTCCCCGCAGTCTCTGTTGTCCACTTGCTGCGGATCAGGCGCACCGGGCTGACCACTCGCTGGGGACAAGCTGCTCAGACTGCCAGCCCCCAGCAAGCTAGCTTCACCGGCTGATGAGCCACTCCCACATGGGAGAGACTCTGCAAGCCGCGGAGATCCATGGTGAGTGGGCAACCAGAGACCAGCAGGGAGCCCTCCAGCCTCCATGCGGGGCCAGACAGCAAATCTCCACTCCACCAAGAATGATCCTTCCGCATGTTCACCTATGATGATACTTGCCCCGGTCGTTGCGCCACACACGCCAGGGCCGTCTCCCCCGGCATGCCGGGTAAAATGCAGGCTGCAAACCCGTGTCCTGTCTGATATTTTAGCAGGAACACTGAGGTTTTTCCAAATAAAATTAATCCTTGCTGTTGTATTTTCCTGTCTGTGGGTAAGACATGTAATTTAAAAGAAGAGGATTTCTTGCTCACACAGCCAAAAACTGAACCAACCCAGTCTCACAAAAAAAAAAAAAAGTCAAATTGCATGTTTTGTCACTCAGAGAAATCGTACACAGACACGTAAAAATATTTTTCATGTGCAGTGGATACGTGGTGTTTACAGCTTTAAGAAAGGTGTCTAATGGCAGCTTAACATTTGCCAGTTTGTGTTCCTGTTGTGGCGGGTTGGTGAAACCCCCACAACAGACTGGACAGACACAGCACTCGGCTAGAGCAATTAACAGAACAGTGAAATGTGTGTATTAATGTCTACAGGCAGCCCCGCTTCTCCTGGCTCATTTCTGTGATGTTAATGTGCCTTTCATGCATTGTGTTCATGCGTCCTGTCCTTACTGTGACCTAGAGACTGAGATCAATATGTAGATGTGCCTTGTAACCTCTTTATCCTGCAGCTGGAGCAGAGGCCAGCAATCAGCCTATTGTGATGTATGTCTCTCAAATGCAAATGTCTCATGCCTGTTCTGCAATCTCTTTGATCATATCAACTGCTGGGGAATGCTCTTTTATGTATTGTTGTAGTTGGGTATATATACTGCACTGTAATCCATGCTCACTCTCTCACTCTCTCTTCAACTGCTGCTGGACACACACACTGTGTGTCTCTCTTCTCTGAGAGCCTGAGGATCCCGCTCCGGTCTGCTCACACTTGCATCGGAGTGGGGATCCTGTGAAGGCGGTATGATTTAATAAACCAACTTAATACCTTCACCAACGCTGCCTTTATTTTATCATCCGCCTCACTGGTGACCCCGAGAATGCACACGCTTTGTGCAACGCAACCTTCTGGTCTGTACGGCCACGCTGGCGACCCGACGCTGAAAAAAACACGCTGCCAGTGAACACAGCAGCCTGACGCAAACGATCTGCCCTCCCTTCGGCTTTAGGGAGACCTCGACGCGGAGCCAACACAGGCGAGCTGCTCTCCGGACATCACTGTCCCCGGCCCAGAAAACGTCATGGTGCGCCCCTCGCCTGAGATCGGGACGTCCACGCTGGACCGGCCGAGGGACACAGAACGTTTTCTCCCTCTCACCGCTACTCCTCCCTCTCAGCGATCCTACTCATCTATCCGAGCCTGAGGAACAAAGATCGTCTATCTCCCCTCAACGCTCCAACACACCATGACTAATCTGCAGCCACAGCTCATCATAGATGTTTTTCGGCGCCGACTGCGCCGATCTCCACCAAGTTTCCTGACCCTGGTTCTCCTCTCCAGCTGGCCCACCCATCACGGAACCCCAGCGCACGCACCGGGGAGTTAAGAGGACGGCACACCACACACAGGACACATACGGCTCCACTGACCGCCTTCCTTCTGCTGCACACTGGCCCTTCAGGCTTGCTCGTACACCTGAGGCATGCAGCTTGCTCACTGGATTTTATGGTCTTTGCCACGGCACACAAGGGGAATTCAGCTGTCTGCGGTTCCCGAGGCTTTAGGGTTACGCCTGCACCTAAAGTCAACACGCCAGTCCCTCTGCTTTTGTCTTCTTTTTTTTTTCACAGCCGCTATGCAGCCTCGCCGCTCCTGTTTTTCTTCATGGCCACGAGAGGAGTCAGAGACTAATTTTTCTTCTTGTGATCTCCGCACACTCAACGGGACAGCCCCTCGACATCGCGGACCAGCAAGCAATTTTTGCGCGGCTCGGACGATTTCACCGTCCACGGCCGGCACGTACTACCCCCCTCCTCCTGCAGAGAGCTTCTCCTGCTTGCTGCCCAAGCTGCATGATCGAGACCTCGGCCGCCTGCCGAGCCCTCTGGGAGAGAACGTGTGGCGGGTTGGTGAAACCCCCACAACAGACTGGACAGACACAGTGCTCGGCTAGAGCAATTAACAGAACAGTGAAATGTGTGTATTAATGTCTACAGGCAGCCCCGCTTCTTCTGGCTCACTTCTGTGATGTTAATGTGCCTTTCATGCATTGTGTTCATGCGTCCTGTCCTTACTGTGACCTAGAGACTGAGATCAATATGTAGATGTGCCTTGTAACCTCTTTATCCTGTAGCTGGAGCAGAGGCCAGCAATCTGCCTATTGTGATGTATGTCTCTCAAATGCAAATGTCTCATGCCTGTTCTGCAATCTCTTTGATCATACCAACTGCTGGGGAATGCTCTTTTATGTATTGTTGTAGTTGGGTATATATACTGCACTGTAATCCATGCTCACTCTCTCACTCTCTCTTCAACTGCTGCTGCTGGACACACACACTGTTGTGTCCCTCTGCCGAGAGCCGCTGGGCTCGCTCTCGGCGTGCATGCACGGCGCCGGGAGAGGAGCTCGTGACGGCGGTATGATTTAATAAACTCTACTTAAAACTTCACCAACGCTGCCTTTATTTTATCATCCGCTTCACTGTCACTTTTATTGTCTTTCACCATCTACCAACTAACCCACACCTTAACTCCTAACCCTAACCTCACAGGAGGTAATGCCTACATGTAACCTTTCATTCGTGTAGTGAAAAACAAACAAAAAAATGAACAAAAAAGTTATTCACAGATGAGGGTGGGAATCGAACTCAGTGTTTTTATGTCATTGCTTGAAAGTCCGTGTAAATTTTACGCATGCACGGTGAGGACTGTTTAGGAGTTTATTGCACATGCACAGTGAGTGAAGGCATGGATTCGGGGACTTGGCTTGCAAATACATGCCGAGGCACATTATTTTTTTGGTTTAACGTGCAAATGTACAATTTTAGAGGGGTAGAACACGTTGATTAGCTACGTTTTGTACAGAGACTGGGTTGAACTGAACACATATAATCTGCCATCTTTCCCAGCTTGTAAAAGCTCCTGCTGCTCCTCCCACGTCCCCCGAGGCAGTGAACTCAGGTGTGTAGCCATGCCAAGCGCTCAGCCTGACTGATTAATGTTATAAACAATCAGGATACGCAGGAGTGCTTATGCAGGAACGCTCTGTCCAAACTGCTTTTTTTTGTGTGTTTGTGTGTGTGTAGGGGGGGGGGGGCTAAAGTGAAATTCTACAGCAAATAAAAAAAAGATGGATATGAGACATTTGAATGATTTCACTCTTGATGTCTTGTAAGTCACAAAAAAACATGTTACAGACAACAGAAAAAAAAATTGATTTTTGGTGGAGTGTCACTTTAAGTCTGCAGGCTATACAGGAAAAAAATACATTTCTTTCAACAAGCATTGATGCATAGTTACTTTTTTAAACACACTGAACGATAATAATAATAATAATAATAATGACAAAAAACATACATACACAGTTGTGGTATGTGCACAAGGCTGGGTACCTTACACAATTAATTGACTGAACAGACCAATTACAAATTTAACAAAATATTCCATTTGTCAAGGGGTGGTCAAATTTTTGCACATTACGAAGAGTTTCAGAAAGAGCTACAGGACAATCAGAGAATGCATACCTCCACCAAGACCCTATTTCACGGTGTTAAGTAAAGGGAAAAGTGTTCTAGAATCCGATTTCTGACCTGGATCACCTGTAAAATTTAATGGTTTCATCTGCACCCCAAGGGCCCCGTCTGGTGAAAATTTTATCAAAATCCGTCCAGTAGTTTTGACATGATTCTGCTAACAAGCAGACAAAGAAACAAACAAACCAACATGAGAACATTACCTGCTTGGTGGAGATCATAAATGCCCATCCCTATAATCATGTTCAATGTGTTCCTAATGTTATCATATTAATATATAATATATAAATAAAGTCATTTTCTGTATTATTTTATTGTTACTAATATCATATATGCCATTTCTTTTTTCTTGAATTTAGTGATTCCATTAACTTTACTATTTTTGGCACCATTTACAGTGTTTAACCTCAGATTTAGTTAATACTGCGATCTTTAATGTATAATTTTCTAAATGTTGATGGCATGAAGACTAATGGGCATTATAAAAATGAACAAATAAACTAATATATTTACTTGTTTTGCTGAGATTAACAAAAATCATTTTACAATAAAAACCTAATTTATCAATGTGGGAAATTTAATGATTAAGTTTACTGAACTCAAGAACACTTGATATGCACTAGAACATTCACAAATATTAAACATGTTTTCATACATGTAAAAACAGACCAACATATATTATGTACAGTAAGTATTAAGAAATAGTAGTACCTCATGCTTTCCTTGATGCATTGACCTCTTCATTAATGAATTGTGATGTATGTATGTTTGTTGGTTGGGGGGGGGTTTTTGTTTTTTTTTTTTTTAAATGCAAGCTCTGTTCATAAACAAATGTGAAGTTTGGAGGATGGGACTGGAAATGAGTAGTAGTGACAATGATTATGAGTTCTAGCAACTCCAAAGCACATTCATGGTTTCCTATGGATAAAGTTGTTATTATTATAATCAAACTGTAAATAATGATGTGAGCAGAAGATAAATTTCTAATAAAATTCTAAATCCATCCATCCATCCATCCATCCATTTTGTACCACTTTTCCAGAGGTCCTGGTTGTGGAGGCAGCAGTTCAAGTAGAGAAGCCCAGACTTCCTTCTCCCCAGCCACCTGCTCCAGCTCTTCTGAGAGGATGCCAAAGCATTCCCAGGACAGCTGGGAGACGTAGTCTCTCCAGCATGTCCTGGGTCTGCCCCGGGGTCTCCTTCCAATGGGACGTGCCCGAAACACCTCAAGTGGGAGGCATCCCGGAGGCATCCTGATCAGATGCCCAAACCACCTAAACTGGCCCCTTTCGATGTGGAGGCGCAGCGTTTCTACTCTGAGTCTCTCCCGGATGACTGCGCTCCTCACCCTATTTCTAAGGGTGAATCCAGCAATCCAATGGAGAAAGCTCATTTCAGTCGCTTGTATCCGAAATCTCATTCTTTCAGTCATTACCCAAAGCACATGACCATAGGTGAGGATAGGAACGTAAATTGACCAGTAAATTGAAAACCTTCCCTAAGAGCTTAGCTTACGCTTCACCATGACAGACTGGTACAACGTCCGCATCACTGCAGATGCTGCTCCAATCCATCTGTCAATCTTTCGCTCCATTCTTCCCTCACTCGTAAGACCCCGAAATAGTTAAACTCCTCCACTTGGGGCAGGAGCTTGTCCCCTACCCAGAGAGGACAATCCACCTTTTTCCAGCTGAGGACCATGGACTCGGACTTGGAGGTGCTGATTCTTATCCCAGCCGCTTCATACTCAGGAGCAAACCATCCCAGTAAGACCTGCAGGTCATTGCTGGATGAAGCCAACAGAACAATATCATCTCCAAACAGCAGAGATGAGATCCTGTGGCCACCAAACATGACACCATCTGTTCCTTGGCTGCACCTAGAAATCCTGTCCATAAACATTATGAACAGGATCGGTAACAAAGGACAGCCCTGGCCTAGTCCAACTCTCACTGGGAATGAGTCTGACTGTGTGTTGGCAATACAAACCAAACTCTCACATCGGTCATGTAGAGACCGGATAGCTCGTAACAACAAGCCCAATATCCCATACTCCTGACGCACCCCCCCACAAAAAACCATGAGAGACGCAGTCGATTGCCTTCTCCAAGTGGCAAACTCCAACAAACCCTCGAGCATTCTCAAGAGGGCCAAGAGCTGGTCTGATGCGCCACGGCCAGGACGAAAACCACATTGCTCCTCCTGAATCCAAGGTTCCACCAGTGGCCAGACTCTCCTCTCCAGTACTCTGGCATAGATCTTCCCAAGGAGGCTGAGGAGTGTGATCCCCCTAAAGTTGGAACACACCCTTTGGTCCCCCTTTTTAAAAAGAGGAATCACTACCCTGGTTTGCCATGCCAAAGGTACTGTAATAATAATAATAATAATAATGCATCAGATTTATATAGTGCTTTATCATAGACACTCAGAAACGCTTTTACAAATAGATACATTATTCATTCACTCCAGACAGACAATGGTAGTGGCAAGCTACTACTGTAGCCACACCTGCCCTGGGGCAGGCTGACGGAAACGTGGCTGCCAATCCACACCAACGGCCTCTCCAGCCACCACCGAATATTTATACACATTCATACTCAGTGTTATGGACACTGGAGGCAAAGTGGGTAAAGTGTCTTGCCCAGGGACACAACAGCAGGATATCTGGGGAGAGTGGGATTCAAACCGCCAACCATCCGGTTATTGGACGACCTGCTCTACCTCCTGAGCCACTGCTGCCCCATGTCTCTGACCTCCATGCAATGTTGCGGAGGCGTGTCAGCCATGACAGCCCTACAACATCCAAAGCCTTGAGGTACTCAGTGTGAATCTCGTCCACCCCTGGGCCACCGAAGAGTTTTTTTAACCACCTTGGCGACCTCAGCCCCTGTGATGGGCAAGTCGTCCCCCTCGTCCCAAAACTCTGCTTCCTCTGTGGAAGGCGTGTCAGTGGGATTGAGGAGATCCTTGAAGTATTCCTTCCACTGCCCGATGATATCCCCAATCGAAATGAGCAGCACTCCACCCACACAATATATATTGTGGACAGGGAGCTGCTTCCCCCTCCTGAGTTGCCGGACAGTTTGCCAGAATCTCTTCGAGGCCGACCAAAAGTTTTGTTCCATGGCCTCACCGAACTCCTCCCACACCTGAGTTTTTGCTTCAGCAACCACCTGAGCTGCACTCCTCTTGGCCTTCCAGTACACCTCAGCTGCTTCAGGAGTCCCATAAGCCAACCAAGCTTGATAGGACTCCTTCTTCAGCTTGATGCCCCCCCTACCACTGGTGTCCACCACTTGGTTCGGGGGTTGCCACCATGAGATGCACTTACGACCTTGTGGCCACAGCTCTGGGCAGCTGCTTCAACAGTGGAGGTGGAGAACATGGCCCATTCAGACTCCATGTCTCCAGACTCCCTCGGAATGTAGTCAAAGTTCTTCAGGAGGTGGGAGTTGAAGACCTCCCTGACAGGGACCTAAGCCAGATGTTCCCAGCACACCCTCACTATACATTTGGGTCTACCAGGTCTGAATGCCATCCTCCCCTGCCATCGGATCCAACTCACCACCAGGTGGTGATCAGTTGACAGCTCTGCACCTCTCTTTACCCAAGTGTCCAAGACATACGGTCACAGGTCTGATGACACGATAACAAAATCGATTATCGACCTGCAACCAGGGTGTCCTGGTGCCAGGTGCACATATGGACACCCTTATGCTTGAACATGGTGTTCGTTATGGACAAGCTGTGTTTGGCACAGAAGTCCAATGGATCGTCACCGTATTGTGGTGGGGGGTTTGCATGTCCTAGTGTTCCCAGGAGCTATGTTGTCCAGGGCAATTTGCCACTGGTAGGGTCAGCCAAGATAAACTGGTCCTGGGTGATGGGCCAGACTATGAATGATCCAACAGACTCCCATGATGAATGTTAGAGCAAGGATTCAGTGTATCCGACCTGGTATGGGGTTATCGAGGTCCTGCCCCAGAGCCAGGACTGGCGAAGGGTCTCGATGGTGAGCACCTGGTGGCCGGGTTTTTACCCATAGGATCCAGTTGGGGCTGAGCCCAAAGGAGTTACATGGGTCCACCCTCCAGTGGGCTCACCACCTGCAGGAGGGACCATGGAGATCCAGTGCTATGTGGATCAGGTGGCAGTCGAAGGCAGAGACCTTGGCGGTCTGATCCCCAGCTTCCTAAATTCTAAATCATGATGAATAAATGATTTTTCAAAATTTCAGTTCATTAATTGCTTATTTATATTCCATACATTATTTACTAATTTTATGTAGATGAAGTTTAATTCATAATAGTTCAGAAACCTGTACCATGAATATGATAACAAACTTAATCCCTACCTGTAGAGTAGAAGCTGCTGAGTCACTAGTCTCTGTCAGTCCTGTCCCTCTCGGTATACTGGACACGATGTATCTGGAGCCCTTTGGCAGAGGCTGTCTAACCACCAGCTTTCCTTTCCTGGTCTCTGCTAGAAACAGACTGTACCAGTAGGCATCGTTGGACACCAGAGTGGAATCTGCGATGGTGGAGTTCCTCTCACTGATCACACTGTTCCTGCTGGGAGGAGCCGTTTTGCTGCTCTTGGGTTTCTGACACTTGAGCACGATGGTGACCAGTATGGTGATGAGCAGGAGAAATGAGACCGAGCCCAGACCGATGAGCAGATACAGGTTCAGGTCTGAAAAGATGTCATATTCCAGAGGCACCTCAGTCATGTCAGAGTAGGCCTTAACAGCGGGCTCCACTGTCATCAGTTTGATGGTGACTGTAGCAGAGAGAGCAGGCTCCCCGTTGTCCTTGGCAACAACCACCAGTCTCAGGTGGCGTGGATCTTTGTAGCTGAACATCCTCACGGTCCGGATCTCTCCGTTGTATTGGTCCAGACTGAACAAGGAGGCGTCAGTCACCTGTAGAAACTGGTAGGTGATCCGAGAGTTGTGCACCGAGTCTGTGTCTAAGGCTATCACCTTGGCAACCAGGGAGCCTTTATCAGTGGATCTGGGGATCTTTTCCTCCACCACTGAGCCATGAGCACGCCATGGAGACACAATAACTGGAGCGTTGTCATTCTGGTCTACAATAATGATGTGGATGGTCACATTACTGCTGAGTGGAGGAGAACCAGAGTCTCTGGCCTCGATGTGGAAAAGAAACTCCTTCTCAATCTCATAGTCAAAAGTTTTGAGTGCGTAAAGATTACCGTTCTCTGGATTGATGGAGAACAGCATGGACATGGAGGTGTTGGCTATCTCTTTCTCTATGATGAAATAAACCAGATACTGGTTTTCATGGAGGTCAGGGTCAAAGGCAGTGAGTGAGCTGAGCAAGGCCCCGGGTGCGTTATTCTCCATTACACGTATAGTATAAAATGACTGGGGGAACTGAGGGACATTGTCATTAACATCCAGCAGCTCTAAAGTCATAGTTTCATTATCAGATAAAGGAGGAGAACCTCTGTCTGTGACAGTGAAGGTGATGTCATATTCTGGAACCTTCTCACGGTCTAAAGGTTTTGACACCACTAATTCATAATAGTTATCAGAGGACTCCCTCAGTTTGAAAGGCATATTATCAGGAATACTGAGATCAACTTTTCCATTGTCACCTGAGTCTTTATCACTGACACTAACTACAGCTATCACTGTGTCTATCTCTATGTTTTCACTAACTGGACTCTGAAATGATTTAATAGATATTTCAGGGTGGTTATCATTCATGTCTTCAACTAGAATCTTTATGGTACATTGTCCTGATAAACTGTTGGCTCCTTTATCAGTTGCTATAACTTCCATATCATAAATCCTGAAATCTTCATAGTTCAACATTCCCTTAACAGTAATTTCTCCAGTTGTAGGATTCAGATTAAATGTCTCCTGTGCTTTCTCTGAAGTATATAAACTGTATGAGTATTTTATATCAGAATTTGAACCTTCATCAAAGTCTGTGGCATTAAGATGAACAACGAGGCTTCCAATAGGAGAATTTTCCATGATTTTTACACTCAAATTGAGTTTATCAAAAACTGGAGCGTTATCATTTGTGTCTAAAACACGAACTATAACAGTAGCAGTACCGGATCGAGCAGGTGTTCCTCCATCTACAGCTGTCAGTATTAAATTATGAACAGCCTGCTGCTCCCGATCTAATGTTTTCTTTAAGATCAACTCTGCAAATTTCGACCCATCTCTTCCTGTCTGAACCTCTATATTAAAATATTGACTTTCACTCAGATGATATGTTTTCACTGAATTTGATCCAACATCGGGATCAGCTGCATTACTAAGAGAAAATCTCTCTCCTGTCGGTGTCGCTTCAGATATATCTAAGTAGATGGTTTCTCTCCGGAACTGTGGGGCGTTGTCGTTCATGTCTAGAATTTCTACTTCTATGTTAAAAATTCTTACTGGGTTTTCGAGTATTGCCTCTAATTTTAGATAGCATGACGCAGACAGCTTAAATGTGCAAATATGTTCTCTGTCAATCTTCTCAACAACATACAGCTCTCCAGTCTCTTTGTTCACGTCCAGATATTTCTTGTTGGCGATGACGTCCAGGCGCATCTTCCTCTGATTTAATGTTTGAACATCCAGGCCGAGATCCGTAGCGAGGTTTGCAACGACTGATCCTTCTTTCATTTCCTCCGGTATAGAATAATGAGTCACTGATGTGGATATTTGATGAATACGCGAAAGCAAAAGAAGGTTGATGAGCAGCGCATACCTTTTGATTGACTCCATTGTTTGTGGGGAATCCATTGCGGCGCACAACGTTGCAGCACGTCAAAAAGAAAATGTTCTCGTGAACTAGAATTAGGCTCTGGCACTTTTGATCCGCATTGTATTCAGGCAGAATTTTTGTAAAACAGTTTTTTTTTTTTTTTTTTTCTCGGTGAGCAGGTTGCCGCAATTTAATTTCAGTAACACGGAGCTGTCCGCACGTCGCCGCCGTAACTCGTGAGCCGCCGTTCACTCTGAATGTGTCTTTGAATGGTTCTTTTACTTAGAGAACAGCGCCGCCCCGAAGCAATTTTGTGACTTTTTATTATTATTATTAGATACATTAAACATGCCCTACCCTAAAACATGTAGAGTAATTTAGCGCCTTTTAAATTAATATTTAGTGATGGTCACATTTACTGACACATTTCAGTCTAACCCTCCACAAATATTAGAAATGTAGTGACGTGTTGCTGACATGGAAAGAGAACAATACTTATAAAAACGTGTATTAAAAAATACAACTTTCCTACCTGCAGAGTAGAAGCTGCTGAGTCACTAGTCTCGGTCAGTCCTGTCCCTCTCGGTATACTGGACACGATGTATCTGGAGCCCTTTGGCAGAGGCTGTCTAACCACCAGCTTTCCTTTCCTGGTCTCTGCTAGAAACAGACTGTACCAGTAGGCATCGTTGGACACCAGAGTGGAATCTGCGATGGTGGAGTTCCTCTCACTGATCACACTGCTCCTGCTGGGAGGAGCCGTTTTGCTGCTCTTGGGTTTCTGACACTTGAGCACGATGGTGACCAGTATGGTGATGAGCAGGAGAAATGAGACCGAGCCCAGACCGATGAGCAGATACAGATTCAGGTCTGAAAAGATGTCATATTCCAGAGGCACCTCAGTCATGTCAGAGTAGGCCTTAACAGCGGGCTCCACTGTCATCAGTTTGATGGTGACTGTAGCAGAGAGAGCAGGCTCCCCGTTGTCTTTGGCA
This sequence comes from Pholidichthys leucotaenia, assembly GCA_020510985.1. NCBI lineage: Eukaryota > Metazoa > Chordata > Actinopteri > Cichliformes > Pholidichthyidae > Pholidichthys > Pholidichthys leucotaenia. The sequence continues at coordinate 36,816,350 of CM035840.1, read as the reverse complement.
ACAACCACCAGTCTCAGGTGGCGTGGATCTTTGTAGCTGAACATCCTCATGGTCCGGATCTCTCCGTTGTATTGGTCCAGACTGAACAAGGAGGCGTCGGCCACCTGTAGAAACTGGTAGGTGATCCGAGAGTTGTGCACCGAGTCTGTGTCTAAGGCTATCACCTTGGCAACCAGGGAGCCTTTATCAGTGGATCTGGGGATCTTTTCCTCCACCACTGAGCCGTGGGCACGCCACGGAGACACAATAACTGGAGCGTTGTCATTCTGGTCCACAATAATGATGTGGATGGTCACGTTACTGCTGAGTGGAGGAGAACCAGAGTCTCTGGCCTCGATGTGGAAAAGAAACTCCTTCTCAATCTCATAGTCAAAAGTTTTGAGTGCGTAAAGATTACCGTTCTCTGGATTGATGGAGAACAGCATGGACATGGAGGTGTTGGCTATCTCTTTCTCTATGATGAAATAAACCAGATACTGGTTTTCATGGAGGTCAGGGTCAAAGGCAGTGAGTGAGCTGAGCAAAGCCCCGGGTGCGTTATTCTCCATTACACGTATAGTATAAAATGACTGGGGGAACTGAGGGACATTGTCATTAATATCCAGCAGCTCTAAAGTCATAGTTTCATTGTCAGATAAAGGAGGAGAACCTCTGTCTGTGACAGTGAAGGTGATATCATATTCTGGAACCTTCTCACGGTCTAAAGGTTCTGACACCACTAATTCATAATAGTTATCAGAGGACTCCCTCAGTTTGAAAGGCATATTACCAAGGATACGGAGATCAACTTTTCCATTGTCACCTGAGTCTTTATCACTCACACTAACTACAGCTATCACTGTGTCTAACTCTATGTTTTCACTAACTGGACTCTGAAATGATTTAATAGATATTTCAGGGTGGTTATCATTCATGTCTTCAACTAGAATCTTTATGGTGCATTGTCCGGATAAACTGTTGGCTCCTTTATCAGTTGCTATAACTTCCATATCATAAATCCTGAAGTCTTCATAGTTCAACATTCCCTTAACAGTAATTTCTCCAGTTGTAGGATTCAGATTAAATGTCTCCTGTGTTTTCTCTGAAGTATATAAACTGTATGAATATGTTATATCAGAATTCGAACCTTCATCTAAGTCTGTGGCATTAAGTTGGACAACGAGGCTTCCAATAGGAGAATTTTCCATGATTTTTACACTCAGGTTTACCTCGTCAAAAACAGGAGCATTATCATTAGTATCTGAAACATGAACAATGATGCTAACTGCACCAGATCGAGCAGGTGTTCCTCCATCTACAGCTGTCAGTATTAAATTATGAACAGCCTGCTGCTCCCGGTCTAATGTCTTTTTCAAGATTAATTCAGCAAATTTTGATCCATCCCGTCCAGTTTGCACCTCGATATTAAAGTGTTCACTTTCACTCAGGTGATATGTTTTCACAGAATTTGATCCAACATCAGGATCAACTGCATTACTGAGAGAAAATCTCTCTCCTTTTGGCGTTGCTTCAGATATATCTAAATGGATGGCGTCTCTCCGAAACTGCGGGGCGTTGTCGTTCATATCTAGAATTTCCAATTCTATGTTAAATATGCGCAATGGGTTTTCAAGCGTTATCTCCAATTTTAAATAGCAAGACGCAGACAACTTAAAAGGGCAAATATATTCCCTGTCAATTTTCTCTACAACAAACAGCTCGCCCGTCTCTTGGTTCACATCCAGATATTTCTTGTTAGCAATGATGTCCAGACGCATCTTCCTCTGATTTATTGTTCTAACATCCAGGCCGAGATCTGTAGCGAGGTTTGCCACCACAGATCCTTCTTTCATTTCCTCCGGTATTGAATAATGAGTCACTGACGTGGATATTTGATAAATACGTGAAAGCAAAAGAAGGTTGATGAGAAGCATGTACCTTTTGATTGACTCCATTGTTTGAGGAAGATCCATTGTTATGCACGGGGTTTCAGCAGGTTAAAAAATGTATTCCCGTTAAATAAAATTATGCTCCGGCGCTTATGATCCGCATTTTATTCAGGTAGATTTTGTAAAAGAGATTTTTTTTTTTTTTTCGGTGACAAAAATGGTGAGCGTGTTGCTGCGGTTGACTTTCAGCACCACGGAGCTGTCCGCGCATCACCGCTCTGACCCGTCGGCTGCCGTTGAGGAGCTCTGAAGAGTTCATGAATTCTTTTACTTAGAGAACAGCGCCGCCCTGAGCTATTGTTAGACCCGTTTTTATTAAAAACATTAAACACGTTACACCCTAAAATCTGATGAATAATTTTAGTGCCTTTTAAATGAATATTTATTCTAATAAAGTCACATTTACTGGTACATTTCAGTCTAATCATTCACATATATTAGAAATATTGTGACATGTATTTTTTGACATGAACGATGAACAATAGTTATAAAAGCAAACGTGAATAAAAACATTACAACTTTCCTACCTGCAGAGTAGAAGCTGCTGAGTCACTAGTCTCGGTCAGTCCTGTCCCTCTCGGTATACTGGACACGATGTATCTGGAGCCCTTTGGCAGAGGCTGTCTAACCACCAGCTTTCCTTTCCTGGTCTCTGCTAGAAACAGACTGTACCAGTAGGCATCGTTGGACACCAAAGTGGAATCTGCGATGGTGGAGTTCCTCTCACTGATCATACTGTTCCTGCTGGGAGGAGCCGTTTTGCTGCTCTTGGGTTTCTGACACTTGAGCACGATGGTGACCAGTATGGTGATGAGCAGGAGAAAGGAGACCGAGCCCAGACCGATGAGCAGATACAGGTTCAGGTCTGAAAAGATGTCATATTCCAGAGGCACCTCAGTCATGTCAGAGTAGGCCTTAACAGCGGGCTCCACTGTCATCAGTTTGATGGTGACTGTAGCAGAGAGAGCAGGCTCCCCGTTGTCCTTGGCAACAACCACCAGTCTCAGGTGGCGTGGATCTTTGTAGCTGAACATCCTCATAGTCCGGATCTCTCCATTGTATTGGTCCAGACTGAACAAGGAGGCGTCAGTCACCTGTAGAAACTGGTAGGTGATCCGAGAGTTGTGCACCGAGTCTGTGTCTAAGGCTATCACCTTGGCAACCAGGGAGCCTTTATCAGTGGATCTGGGGATCTTTTCCTCCACCAATGAGCCGTGGGCACGCCACGGAGACACAATAACTGGAGCGTTGTCATTCTGGTCCACAATAATGATGTGGATGGTCACATTACTGCTGAGTGGAGGAGAACCAGAGTCTCTGGCCTCGATGTGGAAAAGAAACTCCTTCTCGATCTCATAGTCAAAAGTTTTGAGTGCGTAAAGATTACCGTTTTCTGGATTGATGGAGAACAGCATGGACATGGAGGTGTTGGCTATCTCTTTCTCTATGATGAAATAAACCAGATACTGGTTTTCATGGAGGTCAGGGTCAAAGGCAGTGAGTGAGCTGAGCAAGGCCCCGGGTGCGTTATTCTCCATTACACGTATAGTATAAAATGACTGGGGGAACCGTGGAGCATTGTCATTAACATCCAGTAGATGCACAGTTATACTTCCATTGTCAGATAAAGCAGGCGTTCCTGCATCTGTCACAATCAGCATGATGTCGTACTCTGGCACTGCTTCACGATCTAACGGTTCTGACACCACGAGCTTGTAATGCATTGGTCTATCTGATGATTTATTCAGAATAAAGGGCATTGGCTGATTTATAGATAAGCTTACTTTTCCATTCTCCCCTATGTCTCTGTCACTTATGTCTACTTCCGCTATGACACTCCCTACAGCTATATTTTCCTTCACTGTATTTTTAACTGACTGTACAGTGATTTCTGGAAAATTATCATTCATATCTGTCACGTGGACGACTACTTTGCACTGGCCCAGCAAGGGATGTGTTCCTTTGTCTCTGGCCTCAATGTGCATCTCATAAAATTTCATATCTTCGTAGTCTATCGTGCCCTTCACAGTTATCTCCCCTGTGTTTGGATTGAGAGCAAAGACATCCTGCGTTTTCTCTGATGTGTACAGCGTGAAGGAATACGCCAGCTCTGAATTCAGACCCTCGTCGAGATCCGTAGCGTTAAGCTTGATAACTAATGTCCCTATGGGGATGTTTTCAGTCATGTTTACTGTGTACGTCTGCTTATCAAACCGCGGAGGATTATCATTTGTGTCCTGCACCCTCACAATGATGTTGGCAGTGCCGGAGCGCACAGGGACACCTCCGTCTATCGCCGTTAGGATTAAATTATGCACCGCATTTTCCTCTCTATCCAAAGATTTGGTCAGCACCAAGTCCACGTACTGAGTCCCGTCGCTTCCTGTCTGAATTTCGATAACGAAGTGCTCACTGCTGCTCAGTTTGTAGGTTTTAATTGTATTGATGCCGACATCGGGATCCACGGCGTTGGGCAGGGAGAATCTCTCCCCCGGTGTTGCCGACTCCGAGACATCCAGCTCTACTCTGTCCCTCCGGAAATGTGGAGCGTTGTCGTTTATGTCAGTTATTCCCAGCTCAATGTTGAAGATGCGCAGCGGGTTTTCTATAATGACGTCAAGCTTCTGAAAGCAAGACGTGGGCTTCGCCGGACACAGGTACTCCCTGTCCATTTTTTCAACGATATACAGCTCGCCCGTCTTTTTGTTAAAATCTAGATATTTCTTAGTTGTGAAAATGTCAAGTTTTACCTCGCGCTGCGCCAGCCCGGCAGGATCAAGTCCCAAATCCGCAGCCAGATTGGCCACAACGGAGCCCATCTCCATCTCCTCCGCTATGGAGTAGCGCGTCACAGACAAAGCACCGGGCCATGCTGCAAACAGGACAAAGACGGGCGTCCAGCATGCCATCCTCTCTTCTGAAGTATAACTGAATAGCGGTCTCCTAGAGGGTTTTTGCTTTTCCTTGGGTTTTCAGATTTCTTAGATTTGTAAAACATCGAAATAGTCATAACACAATTTGGGTCCTGGTGTTAGTCCAAAGACAGAATCCATGTCTTGTGAAGCGGTGTGCTCAGAACCCGTTAAATAAATGGGTGTGACTAGAGAAGATGAGGCTTTATGCTTTACTGGTCAACAGTGACACCAAGTGTACAGCACATAGCACACATTTATGTAAGAATTGTCTATTCACATGTACACTATATAGAAAGATTCACTATTTTTCAGTGTACTGTGTACTGTGTGTGTACTGGACAGATCGCCAGTCCATCGCAGGGCCAACACAGAGAGACAGACAACCATTCACTCTCACAGTCATACCTACGGACAATTTAGAATCCCCAGTTGATGCCAATTAGCCTAACTTGCATGTTTTTGGCATGTGGGAGGAAACCAGAGAAATCCTGGAGTAAACCCACGCAGACACGGGGAGAACATGAAAACTCCACACAGATCACTGTTGGTCAGGGGCTGAGATCGAACCCAGGATCCCCCGGCCAAGGGTAAGTCGCTGTGCTGCCGCAGTGCTAACATATGAACAATAAATAACTACACAACATTTCTCCCCCCAGTAGAAAATCCAAAACACACATACACTCAACCCGCCCCAATGTGGAACCCAACTCATCCACCAAACAAAACTAAACTAAAATCACAAAAAGGGGGCTATGGCGTTCACACAAAATAACTAAAATTGGGGGGGGGGGGGTTAGACTGCTGTCTAACCCCTCCCCCTTCCCCCCCCCCCCACACACAGTGAGGTGGGTTATTCTGCAGCCCATGATATATAAAAGTCTTGTTAAAAAAAAATTACTGCCATGTCTCCTACTTAAAACAACACCAAAACAATCCCAGAACTATAAATACATATTAACAACTAACAACAAATACACATCCATGGCTCGGTGAGGATGGTACCCGTGGCCCCCCCAGACCTTTCACCATCCAGTCTGCCCCTGGAGGTAGCTCACTTCCCGGACCACAGCTGGTCGCCTCAGTCCCGATGTGCCTTCTTTTCCACACCTCCGAGCTCTCCAATCGTCTGGGGCTGTGCCCAACTGCCTTCTTCAGGGCACGCAGTAACTCATTAGGATGGCACCACGAGCCATACAACAACAGAAGATAACCATTGTGCCACTCGCCCATAACCTGCAGCCAGCCCTGGTATTGCTCCAGCTTCCACTTTTCTCTCACCCACCTGGACCTCGCCTCCGCCCGAGAACAAACCCAGTCCGCAACTCCAAGCGGGGCCCTGCACAGCCTGCGGTGTCTCTGCCTGGCACTCATGCTCCCAGTGCCACTCAGTCCTGCCCTGACTGCTTGTAAATCTGCTGCAGACCCTGCCGATGTGGCCCCCTGTTCACCGGCCCACCAGGGCCATGCTCCGGGAACACCTTGGACCATCTTTTGGGCATTGCCCGCCGCCACAGGCTCTCCCTCGTGCTGCCCGGTATCCTCGTCCAGGGAGACTCAGACACTGGCACCGGGGCCCTCTCATGGCAACCCTGAGTGCGACAAAGCCTGTCCACTTTCTGGTGTGCCCAGCAATTGTTTATCCCACACAGCATCGTCCCAAACTCTCGGAACCAATCGGTCCCACAGTCTGCAGCCCAACCATTCCTCCCCAGCGCTGCCCCTGATGGAAAACCCAAGACCATAAAACAGGTTACAGCCCATGATGTTCGTGCCGCAGGCCGTCAGGACGAACTCTGCATCGGCCATCTCTGCCGACTTGTACCAAGCCGTCAGTCTGACAGTACCCACTGTGGCCAACCGTCCTCCTCCATAGCCACAAAGCGGCGCTGAATCACCTCCAGTTCTGTAGTGGAGAAAACATTCTCTAACCGTAGCCCAGTTCAGCAGCGAACTCTCCGCCCCCCGTGTCGATCATCATCGGTACCGGTACTCCATCCAACTCCACCATGCAATGTGTGCACCCACTGGTACTCGGGGACATAGTATGAATCACTGTCAGGGCGGTAGGAGTCAAGCTCTTGTGCAGACTATCTTGTTTCACTGACTGGCACACCCTCGCAAAATGATGTAGACTGCCACAATTGCCGCAGCACTTTCCTCTTGCCGCACACTCTCTGGCCTTGTAGCGGTGTTTCTTGGACCCGCATCCCATACACCTGGGCTTCCCCAGGGCAGACCTCATCCTTACAGTGTTGGCCCTCTCGGCGTCATCCTCGACACTCCCATCGCTGTCTGGGTCCACTACCTGTGTGGCCATGGAGGATCCCAACTCTCGTGGTGACAGACGTTCACGCAGCTCCTGAGTTAGCTTATCCACTGCCTCCAGCTGGAGAGCCAACTCGAAGGACTTGGCCAGCATCAACTCACCTGGAAATGTGAGCAGCTGAGACCAGACCGCAGCACAGTTGGTGTGTTCCGCCAACTGGTCGCTAACCATTCCTTCCTCCAACAGTCCAAACCTACACTCAGCGGCTAGCTGCCTTAAGTCCGATACAAACTGCTGGATGAGTTCGCCAACCTGCTGGCGGTGCTGTGCGGAACTTAATCCTCCAGACGATGACGCTGTCTGGTGCCCTGAAATGGCGCGCCATCAACTCGACCACTTCTTCGTAGCTGTCCGGGTCATCAAGCATGCCGAACATCCTCTGGTCTTCCATTCCCATATTGTGCACAAGCAAAGTATGCGCCCTCAGCTTCTCCATCCTTCTCAGGTCCAACACCACCATATATGTTTTAAAGGCTTTGTACCACTGAGGCCACGGCACAGGCGGCTCACCTGGGAGCTCCAAAATGGCCAAATTGGTACTCGACATGCTTCCGTGGCTTTTCTTCTCGTTGCCAAATGCTATGTCTGGAACTGGAGTCATGGAGGAGAGCAACAGTAGAGCTGAACAGGTGTTTATTGTAACACAGGGCACAATGCACCTGACCACACATATGATCACTGGCAGAGGAAAAGGCGAAAGAGACCGCCCCCTACCTACAGCCCTTCTTATATGCACAGGGTTGACGGAACCGGAACATGAAGCCACCACCCCGTGCCACACAAATAAGAGCTCCAAACACAATACAACATATGAACAGGAAATAACTACACAACAGTATGCACTGAGGGTTTTTTAATTTTTCATTATGAGGTTCAGTAAATTTATAACCTTGGCTTAGTGTTAGTCTATACAGTACATTATATTTCACAGATTTACTCTCATGAATATTTTATTGCACAATTTATTCTCACTTGAGACTGTTTTTTTTAAAAGAGTGGACACTCAGAGAAAGCATACCTAACCCAAGGCTGTTTGTCCATTTATTAAATGTGTTAATTGATAGAGAGTCTTAAGTTGTCTTTGCCTGTGTATTTTCAGGTTGATCAGCCCATTTTTTTCCTTTTTTTCTTTTATTATTTATACAAGCATGGTTTTTTTTTAAAGCTCTATTGCGCAATGTTTTAAAAAATGAAAAGGATTCAGAATATGCATTCTGATGCAGTGCTGCTCTCAAATTTTATTGATTGGGCCAAGAACCACCTCTCATGAAAATTTCAAGAAATTCCATCCAGTAGACTTAGCATAATCCTGCTAAAAGAAAGACAAGCAAAGGGCAATGATCACATTACCTCCTTGCTGAAGGTAAAAACTGTACTTTTACTTGAGTCTGTTTGGTCTTTGAGTTACTTTTGATTTCACTGATTTGACTGAGTGTGGATCAAAATTTTAAAATGTATTTCATAATATCAGTGGAACTATGATATATCGGTGTATAGATTGCATTGTCTACAAAGAATGCGATCATTTAAACTTTTAATGAGTGCATTGTTTTTAGGTACTTATTTTTCTTTATGTTGTTTTTATTGACTCTTTGGGTGATTGTAGCTTTTTACCTTTTAAAACTCCTGTTTTAGTTTGTATTTAGACTTATTTATTCGTGCACTGTTTTTGCACAAAGCCCTTTCCATTTCTATTCCGTAGTATGTCTTGAGTGCTTCCACACTCAGGGTTATTTGTCCTGGAGGTTAAAGGGTGCTTTGCTGATTGATTCCCACAAACTGTGCTGTTTGAATGTGTATTTGAATAGTGGTCAGTGGACTGTAGGAACTGAAGTGCCCCTTGGGGGTTAAAGTTTTCTGTGTCTGTATCTGTATAAACAAAATACTGTGTGTATACCGTACATCAAAATCGTTGATTTTCCCCTGTTTTCTCTGAAAATTCAGAATTACTGCAGTGTATAGTGGCTGAGAGAGATCTCACCAAAATGCAAACAAATAAAAAAGTACAAATAAAAAAACAAGTGCAAACAAAAAGCAGGCACAAACAAAAAAGCAGATACAAAGAAAGCGAGTGCAAACAACAAAGCAAGTGCAAACAAAAGTAAGGTACAAGCAAAAAAGTGAGTGCAAACAAAAAAGTGCAAACAAAACAAAGAGTGCAAACAAAAAAGTGAGCACAAACACAAAAATGAGTGGAAAAAGAACAAGTGGAAAAAAAAAAAGCCACAACTAGCCTGGCAGACTGATGATCTATAAGTTTTAACCGTGACACCGGTGGACCGTTGCTTACCTACATGTGGAAATCATAGACTATGGTGCCGATGAGTAAAGGTGTGTTCAGACCAAATGCAAACAGGCTAATTTGTAGTGTGCTGCGATTACATTTTAACTCAATGTAAACATGCAAATAAACGTGAATTCACCGTCTGCAACAGACTGGCGGAGTTGCCTTCATAACTTCTGCAGCTGTGTTCAACCTGCTGTGGAAATCCCCAAAATATCATTGTTAAAAGGGCCCCCTCTGGTGGTGACTGCCACTTAGATCTACTACCTGCTATCCTTGCATCTTTTGCTCCTGTCAGTCAAACTGCGCAGACTCTTGACTTCTCAGATCCTGCTGGCACTGCCCTCCCTTCATTTTCCCAATCTGCAGTTTGGAGATGTGGAGCTCAGCACCCAGTTCAGGCCACTGTGTTTCTGGACTCAACATTGAAGCCTTGCACGCTCCATCCTTTTGCCTTCATTACAGCTGTCATCTGGTAATAGTGCGTCTAGTGCCAAACCACCGAGTCTACCAGACAACTGTAAAGACTGTAATTGTGGTGGTGGCTAAATAAATGACTGAACCAAAAAGACCTAATTGATTCTGATCAATCACCTGCTGAGGGTTCTGAATTAAACGATCCAGCATATTCTAAGCAGGGAAGATTTATCTCCCCCACAAAGTGGTCCTTCGAGCTGGAGAAGAACTTTTAGCAGAAAGCAATGTCTCACATAAAAGAAGAGCCTGTTACACGAGTCAGGAGGCAGATATCCTTCCCTCTGCATCTAAAGGATTACGTCCTCTCTGAGTCTGCACATCAGCCAGCCACCACCACATCTGCTACTGCCCCATCAAGACAAGAGGAGGAAGATATGGAGAGTACCAGCGAATCATGCTCAGTATCCCCAGTCAGTCAGGAGTGCTGTGACCCCTCACGGTGGACGGTAACTGATCGGTGGGATGCTGAAGGGGATGAGGTGATGAGAATGTGCCAGAAGCTTAAAGCAGAAAATGAAAGTCGTTTAGCCTCAATGCAGCAACTCAAACTACAAAATGAGGAGCTCAGAACCCGCAGTGAACAGAGACGCAAACTAGAGCATCTCAAACCACCAAGGATGGCTGAAGAAGAGTCAGTTCATGAGCAGGTTCAGACCACAGATGGTGTCACAGCAAGGTCACATGAACCATTTCCTCTTTCCAGAGCTTCACTGGCCCTGCAGACACCATGTACCCCTCCATCAGCCAGACACTGTGACTATGACATGACATACTCACATCACACCGAGCTCTGCCAGTGCCATCAGCATCCAGTGGGGGCTGACTACCAAGGGAGTTTCACTTCACAGATGAGGCAGTATGACACGTCCTCTGGCAAAGAGTCTCATCTAGATTATTATAGGGAACCTCCACCTACCATGTGCCATTCAAAAACGATACCTCATGGCCGAGCCCCTATTGATCATTGTCTCCCACCACGGGAACATGTCAGCTACCAAGACAGTTATTATTCTCCTGTCCTACCTCCACTTCATGCTGACAGTAGATACAGTACACAGTCTTGTGGCTATCCCCTGCAGCGTTCATAGTCACCCAAGAGATGCAGCAGATATCATCTCAATCACCATCAGTCCAGGCCCCAAAGCTGGAGTCCCCCTGGTGGACAGGAAACAACCTACAGAGGGCCCACTCCGACTAGTCCTGATTTCATCCACCCAAACCCAAGAGAATTTGTTAGATTGCGGATTGCTCTGGAGAATATATTGCCCAGAGATGCCACTGAACGCTTTAAGTTTCAGATACTGGTGGACCATTTGAAGCTAGAGGAGGCCCTGCTGATTGCAGATTCTTATAGCAACTCTCACTACCCCTTCTCTGACACCATGGCAGCCTTGATGCAGCAATATGGCCAGCCACATCAGCTAGCTCTCCAACGCATTGCTGAACTTATGGATCAGCCTAACATCAGCAGTGGGGACATCAAGTCATTCTGAATGTTCGCCCTTCATGTGAGGTCACTCGTAAGCATGCTTGAGCAGCTGGGAGAAAAGGGAAGAGTGGAGCTGGAGTGTGGTTCACATGTTTCATGTCTACTAGGTAAGTTACCACATGACCTCAGGTCAAGCTTCCGATGCTTTATCCACCCATTGAGGATACCGGTCCCCACTTTACTAGACATGACAGACTGGTTGGAATATGAACTTCAGGTCCAGGAGGATATTTCACAATATGGGAGCACCTTCAGAAGGAGCAATAATCCCAGATTTAAGGAGGAGAGGAGGGGGACCAAGCCACCAGCAAAGGCTTCTATTCTATTACTCGGTACTGAAACTAAGCCCACGGGAGAACCAGGTAAAGTGAATGCTGATGCCCAAATAACCAAGAGGTTTTGTCCCTTCTGTGAAAACAACAAACACTCTCTTAACAACTGTGCAAATTTCAAGCTACTGAATGCCACTCAGAAGCGAACCTGGGTCAATGACAACAACCGTTGTTGGTGTTGTGGGAGAGATCATAAAGCTACTCTGTGTGATCTGAAGATATGCTGCAAGACTTGCAATAATTGCCATCTGCTTGCTCTTCAGGACATCAGCGAGAACACCTCCTCCAAACCAGAGAGGTTTGAGCAAAAACCTGAGAAGTCTAAGCTAAGTACTGCTCAACCAAGCCTTCCCAGTGCAGCAGAAGAGGTTCTATACATTGGTAAACACCCTCAGGGACACCGTGTTCTCCTAAAAGTCACCAAAGTGATCCTTAGGAATAAAGACAAAGCTCTGGAGACATACGGCATCCTGGATGATGGGTCAGAACATACACTGCTTCTCCACCCTGCAGCCCAGCAGCTCGGCCTTCAAGGTCAACCTGAAGACCCCCCCCTCAGAATGACATGGTTACGTGACCCAGTGACAAGACACAGACTCAGAATTGATGCAATTTAGTTTATTAACAACAAGTATGGTGTTGGTGCGTGTGAGTGTAGGCTGGAACTGCCGGAGACAGAGCGGGACACCGTACGGCCTGGCAACCCTAGGAACACACAGAGAAAGGGGATTACTGGAAGTCACGGCTAGAGATAAACAGTTACACTGTGCTTACTGTGGGAGCAGATGGTAGCGGCTCAGGTTCAGCGTGGCGACTGCAGCCAGGGAGACAGTGCCCTTCCGTGGGTGGTGTGACTCCGGCAGGTGAGTGTCCAAGTGGAGCTGGTGAGGAGGGAGTGCGGGGGAAATCCGCCGCCTGGAGGATGGGAGGAGGACTCTGCCTGTGCACAGGGGATCTGAAGACAAAGGTGAGTAGGAATTGATGAGCTTACGTGGCCAGCTGGAGGGATTCTCCGGCAACGATGAAGCAGGCTTTGGCTGGAACTTCGGTAGACAAAAGGAACTGGTGATGAGTTCATCAGGAGCGCTGAGAGACATCTCCGCACAGCCATGACAGGCAGCGTGGAAGATATAGGCCTGGCATAATGCAGACCAGGTGTGCGCACAGCTGGGAATGACGAGCAGACCAGACCATGACACAGAACGGTTAGGCAAGAGGTGCACGTGTTTCATGGGGTGGCTGTCTCCTTCACTGTTTCACCAGCAGCTTCACCAAAATAAGTTTTCACCATCAAAGGAGCCTTCACAGCACCAAAACTTGGACTAGGTGAACACACTTATCCAGTCGCAGCACTGAGGAAGCGATTCAGGCACTTAAAAGATCTTCCTATTTAGCCCTTTGAGAGTGTACATCCCCTTCTGCTCACTGGGTCTGACCAGCCCTACCTAATAACATCAGTGAAGCCAGTGTGATTTGGACTTTCAGAAGCACCAGTGGCAGTCCGCACTCATCTTGGATGGGCTCTCCAGGGTCCAACTTTTGGTCTCAAGCAACAGCTCAGAGAGCACAACTGCCTCTTTACATTGTTCAGGGACCCACCAGCAGATCTATATCAACAAGTGGAAAGGCTTTGGCAACTGGATGTGCTCCCTTGGCGGAATGAAAAGGCCAGTATGAGATCTCGTCAAGACCAAGAGGCTCTCAGCCTCTTAAGTGAAAAAACTCGGCAGGTTGAAGTTGATGGCATTCGTCACTATGCTACCCCTCTTCTCCATGTGAAAAACTTTCCGGAGCTTCAAGCACCCAAGGAGACAGTTCTCCCTCAGCTCAGAAGCACAGAGAGAAGACTTGCTAAAACCCCTTAGCAGGCTTCAGCCTATATTGTGGAGATACAGTGGTTGGAACAAACTGGCTACGTGATTAAGCATAATGCTGAAGCTGAGAACACCTCAAATAGCTGGTACAATCCACACCACATCATGGAGCACAATGGGAAACATTATGCGGTCTTCAGCTGCTCTTTCCAGTTTCAGGGTATGGACCTTAACAAACTCCTGCTTCCTGGACCAACACTTGGGCCTTCACTGCTTTCAGTCCTTTTACGCTTCAGGGAACATTCAGTGGCCATTAGTAGTGACATACGTGGTACTGCTTCTTCCCGAAGACCAACCACTTCTGCGCTTTCTGTGGAGAGACCTTAAATGAAAGCAGCAACCCACAGTCTATGAATGGAGAGTGTTACCGTTTGGAACAACCTGCAGTCCTTGTTGTGTCACATATGCACTACAGAAGCATGTCCTAGACCACACTAAGCCAGGTGATGCAGTCAGAAAATCAGTGCTTAAGTACATCTACTGTATGTGGACAACTGTCTACAGAGTGTAAGATCAGAAGAGGACACTAAAGCACTGGTGGATCAGTTACAGAGCTTGCTGGTTTAGGGAGGCTTTGAGCAGAGACAATGGACCAGTATTCACCTTGACACCATCCGTCACCTGCCTGCTGGAATCAGGTCTGATAGTGCTGAGAGATGGATATCTCAAGGCCAACCAGACCAGCAGGAATCTGCCTTAGGCCTTCAATGGCACTGTCAAAATGACACCCTGTCCTATAAGTCCCACATTTTCAGGAAAGAGAAGACCACAATGTGGTCTATCTACAAGACTCTAGCCAGTCAGTATGACCCCCTGGGGTTTCTGATCCCTTCTACTACAAGGGCTAAGGTCCTGCAGGCATGGCAGGATTGGGAAAACGAGCTACCACACCTGCAAGACATAACCCTGCAACAATGCTACACCAGCCCTGGGTTGGACTCCTCTATCACTAAATACAGTATGAGGTACATGTGTTTTGTGATGCCTCAGAGCAGGCATATGGCTCTGTGGCCTACCTCAGAAGTCAGGGCCCCAGCAGTGAAGTTGAAGTGGCATTCCTGACTGCTTGATCTAGAGTAGCACCAAAGAAGCAACAGTCCATCCCACACCTGGAGCTTTGTGCTGCTCTGACCAGGGCTCAGGTTGCACAACTACTACTTACAGAGCTAACCCTCACTATTCAAAAGGTTGTTTTATGGACAAATTCCACCACTGTTCATACTTGGCTGAAATCAGACTCATGCCGCTTTAAGGCGTTTGTGGGCACAAGAGTGGCTGAGATTCAAGAGCTCACCTCAAGTTCTCCCTGGCACTACATGAATTCAGCTACAAATCCCGCACATGACATCACATGAGAGAAGCTACTCTCCCCCCTCTCAGTCAACAGTCGCTGGTGTTGTGGGCCATCTTTCCTGTATAATCCCCCAGACCAACAGACAAACTCCCAAGCTCCAAACAATATCAGCTTGTGATGAGGAAGTGAAGAAGCCAATCTTCTGTGGCCTCACTAGACCATCAGGAGACACCATGTGGGGATTAATGGGTCCTTCCTCAATGATTCAGATTTCCACAAAAAATTTGGGGGCTGCTGTAAAAAGGGCCCCCTCTGGTGGTGACTGCTGCTTAGACCTACTACCTGCTATCCTTGCATCTTTTGCTCCTGTCAGTCAAACTGCCCCAGACTCTTGACCACTCCGATCCTGCTGGCACCGCCCTCCCTTCGTTTTCTCAGTCTGCAGTCTGAAGATTTGGAGCTCAGTACCCAGTTCAGGCCACTGTGTTTCTGAACTCAACATTGAAGCCTTGCACACTCCATTCTTTTGCCTCCATTACAGTTGTCATCTGGTAACAGTGCATCTAGTGCCAAACCACTGAGCCTACCAGACAACTGTAAAGATTGTAATTGTGGTGGTGGCTAAATAAATGACTGAACTGAAGAGACCTAAGTGATTCTGATCGATCACCTGCTGAGAGTTCTGAATTAAACGATCCATCATATTCTAAGCAGAGAAGATTTATCTCCCCCACAACCATCATGCTTAGGTTTACGTTATCCGATGGGAGTCTCACCTGAAAAAAAAATTGTCCCTGCCTCTAAAACTTACCAAGATGATGTTTGTTTACACTGCTAGCCTGCTAGCCATTGTTAGCACTTGCATGGCAGTAGTCCATCGGTAAATAACTTCAATTCAGCTGCAGAGCCCCTGGTCCATCCGTCTGCAGATGAGCGTCAGTCTCATTTTCAAGTTTACTCTCCAATGTTGATACTTTTACTCCGGTGATGGCAAAATCCCAAGGCCATTACTAGCTAGTGCCATCCCTTAAACATGAATGTGCAAATGTGCAAAATTACACGTGTTTGCTTCTTTCCATTGACTTTGTATGTATTTACACCACGCAAAAAATTTTCTTCAGGTTTGGTTTTTATACACCTCAAGTGTTACTGCAGCTACTATGCTATGTGACTGTTCCAGCCAACCTAATATATCAGCAGCAGTCTGCTGGTCTCACCGTTAGAGCTGACAGGACATCTAGCTGCCAGGCCAGTCATAGTTAGGCTAACTTCCATTGTGGCTTTTTTGTTTGCACTTGTTTTGTTGTTTGTTTGTTTGTTTTTGGGGGGGTTGCTTTTTTTGTTTGTACCTGCTTTTTTTTACTTGCACTCGCTTTTTTGCTTACATTCACTTTTGTTTGTACCTGCTTTTTTTGTTTGTACTTGTTTTGTGTTTGCAGTTTTGTTTTGTTTTTTTTGTTTGCACTTGCTTTTTTCATACCTGCTGCTTTTATTTAAACTTGCTTTTTTATTTGCATTTTGGTGAGCACTCTCGGCCACCATAGAATGTGGCTTTGGTTAACAAAATTAAACCTTTTGTAAAAACTTAGGATTGTTAGGCAGGAAGGATTGTTTGAACACCTGAGTGGTGTACACATTTAAACACCGAATCCAGCAGCTCCAACAATATGCTTTATTTCCAACAATTTCTTTTACTGCAGTAACAACGCTGATACTTGGAACAATGAATGAATAATAGTTGGATAGTAGTGTTAGGGATTACAAGCATAGACCCAAAAGCAACAAGGATGAGGCAGAAGGTGAAGTGACAATTATTTTTGTTTACAAGGGTGTGCAATAAATGGAGCAGTAATAATTTGCCACGATGATCTGGCAACCCTGTGGGAGAGCGCAGAACAGGGGTGAGTATGATGAATAGATAGGGAATAATTATTCTGTTTATTTTTTGCTTACAGATCCGCTGTGGAAACGCTGCTGAACCAGGGAGGCTGATCCTTTTCAGCTGGGGAGTGGGAGAAAGTGGAGGGGCACACCCAAACAAGGAAGCAGTGCAGAAGTTGCAAGGAGATGCTACAGGCAGGCTGGCCAGTCCTGGATGGAGGGAAAGGGGTGAAAGAAACAATACAGGCACACAATGGTAAGTCAATTTACTTTGAGGAACGTGAGGAGGAAATATGCACAGTCCAGGTAATCCAATTCCAATCCATAAGGCTAATCTAAATCCAGTCAGACAGGGGTCAGAGCACGGCAGGCAGAATAGGGCAGACAGAGGTCCAAGGTGTCAAGCAGGCAACAGGGTCTAAAGCAAGCAGAGGTCAAACACGGCAGGCAAGACAAGAGTTTATGCAGTGCAGTCAAAGCAAGGATATGGTTATGGTTGAGAGTCTAAACGACCAGGCAGAGCAATGGGAGAGGCTCTGTTATAAAAAGGTGATCCAAATTGGCAACAAGTGTCATCAGGGCTGCAGGGAGAATGCTAATCAGAGGGGGAGAGAGAGGCAGGCACACAGAGCAGGTAGGATCCCTTACAGTACTCCCCCCTCACCAACACCAACTGGTGTAACACGGGGCTTGACAGGATGGCGTCGATAGAAATCAGTGGTGAGGGAGTCATCCATAATAACGGACCTAGGGATCGAAGATCGTTCCTCTGGCCCGTATCCCTGCCAATCTACCAAAAACTGAATACCGCGCCCCCTGCAGTGGACATCCAGGATGTGGGTTACAGCGTAGACCAATCCCCAATCTACTATCTTCGGTGGCGGTGGTGGCTTGGCTGGCGGGCAGAGTGAACGGTTGAATACTGGCTTTATATGTGAGATGTAGAAGGACTGACGGACACGGAGAGTGGCAGATAGATTAAGTCTGGCAGAGGAGGGGTTGATGATGGCTGTAATAGCGAATGGACCCACAAAACGGGGGCCAATTTCCTGGAGTCCGTCTTGAGGGGAAAGTTCTTAGTTGACAGCCATACCTTTTGCCCGACTCGGTAATTAGGGGCAGGATGCTTGCGTTTATTTGCCCACTTTGAGTTCTCCTCCACAGAGTGCAGCAGCGCCACCTTGGTATCTCTCAAGAAGTGCTTACAACACACTATGGGGGCTACGATGGAGGATTATACCCCAGGGATGCCTCAAAGGGGAAGAGTCCAGTGGCAGCAGAGGTTGAGGAATTGTGGGCATACTCCACCCATCGGAGGAAGGTGCTCCAGGCAGATGGGTCAGCTGAAGTGACGCAGCGCAGCATAGCCTCCATCTCATGATTAGCGTGTTCACACTGCCCATTGTTTTGTGGGTGATAACTGGAGGAGAGGCTGGCCATGGCCCCGATGGATTTACAAAACGCCTGCCACACCTTGGAGATGAACTGGGGGCCATGGTCCAAGACAATGTCAGACGGGATGCCATGTAATCTGACCACATGATCCGATTGGAGCTGAGCCGTCTCCAAGACCGATGGAAGTTTTCTCAAAGGCACGAAGTGTTCGGCCTTGGAGAATCTGTCAGTGATGGTGTGATTGCAGTGTGGCCGTCAGACGGGGGCAGACCCAAAACAAAGTCCAGGGCAATGTTGGACTAAGGCTGACTGGGAACAGGAAGGGGCTGAAGTAGACTGGCAGGGGGGGAGATGGGGGTCTTGCCTGTGGAGCACTGAGGGCAGGCTTTAATGTAGTCCCTGATGTCCCGGTCCATGGAGGGCCACCAAAAGGTATGGCGGAGGAGGGAGAGGGTTCTAGCAACTCCAGGGTGGCAAGAGAACTTTGCTGTATGGCCTCAGTGGATAACATCACCCCTCACTGCCGTTGGAAGAAAAAGGTAGCCTGGAGAGCCCCCTCCCGGGTCCGGGACAGTAACCTGTGCTGCGCCGCTCAATTTTCCAAGAGACCACTCCCTGACGATCCTCTCAGGCAGGATGGTCTCCTCCTCTGAGACTGATAGGTCAGGTGTGTACTGGTGTGAGAAGGCGTCGGGCTTGAGGTTCTTAGAACAGGGCCTGTAGGTAACAGTGAAATGGAACTTTGCCAAAAAAAAAGGGCCCATCTTGCTTGGTGGCGGTTGAGCCATCTGGCTGATCTAATGTACTCTAAGTTTTTGTGATCAGTCCAAACCACGAAGGGCTGGGTGGCCCCCTGCAGCCAGTGACGCCACTCCTCCAGGGCCAATTTCACTGCTAGCAGCTCCTGGTCACTGATGTCGTAATTTCTCTCGGCCGGGGACAGCCGCCGAGAGAAATACGCACAAGGGTGTAGTTTATCATCGGTATCTGAGCACTGTGAGAGGACTGCTCCTACCCTAATATTGGAGACATCCACCTCCACTACAAACTGGCGAACAGGGTCGGGCAGGATGAGTATGGGTGACTCGGTGAAACGGCACTTTAGCAGGGAGAATGCCTGATTAGCCTCTGGTGTCCAACGCAACGGGGTCTTGGTGGAAGTGAAGGCGGTGAGCGGGTGGGCAACGAAGCTGAAATTCCTGATGAAGTGCCGATAAAAATTGGCAAACCCCAGAAACTGTTGGTGTTGTTTACGGGTTGAGGAAGTGCACCGATCAGTCACAGCTTTAATCTTCTTTGGGTCACTCTCAGTCTGCCCCTTGGAGATAATGAACCTCAGGAAGATGGTGGTGGTGGTGTGGTGTTCACATTTTTCAGCCTTTACATAGAGCTAGTTCTCAAGGAGGCATTGGAGAACCAAGCGCACATGAATCTTGTGTTAGGCTAAGGATCAGGAGAATATTAAGATGTCGTCCAGGTAGATGAACACAATGGAGTCAAGAAAGTCCTGTAATACGTTGTTTATCACGCGTTGAAATATTGCGGGGTCATTGTTGAGGCCGAATGGCTTAACGCAGTACTCAAAATGACCACTAGAGATGCAAAACCCTGTCTTCCATTTGTCACCGTCACGTATTCGGATGAGGTGGTAGGCGTTGCAGAGATCTAACTTGGTGTAAATAGTGGAGCCCTGAAGCTGATCAAAGGCAGAGTTCATTAGGGGCAGAGCGTACTTATCCTTGATTGTGATATTGTTCAGTTTGCGGTAATCTATGCAGGGGCGCACTGAGCCGTCCTTCTTCCCCACGAAGAAAAACCCCACACTAACAGCAGAAGATGAGGGACAAATGATGCTGCCATTAACTGACTCCTTGATCTATTTATCCATAGCCTTCCTCTTGGGAGCGGACAGGTTTTCGAGGCGGCTGGTGGGTAATTAGTCCCCTGGTTGAAGCTCAATGGCACAGTTGTAAGGATGGTGAGGGGGCAGAGACAGGGCTTTAGCTTTGCTTAAAACGGGGGCCAAATCATGGTAAGCATGGGGGGGAACTGAGGATAGATCAGGTGCTTCAGGGGTGGTGGGCTGGATGTCAATAGACAGGGAGTTGGCGGTGGATCTGAGGCAGGTGAACATACAGAATGAGCTCCATGAGCTTATGCCTCCTGTTCCCCAGTCAATGACTGGGTTATAAAGTTTCGACCAGGGACGACGGGGGAAGTGGAGAAGGGGAGAACTAGAAAGGTCAAGTGTTTATGATGGTTACCAGAAATGAGCAGGGCGAGAGGGGCTGTCTGTTTAACAATTTAGCATGGGTTGGGGCAGATCAGAAGTTTAAGTTTAAGCTTTTCTGGTTCACCATTTAAACCCAGGTATTTAGCTGTACCTGGTAATAACATGGTACACTTGGACCTATCATCTAAGATGGCACAGGTGTCAAATGTCTTCTTTGTTGCAAAGTTTCACTTTAACAACTTTGAGTAGTACCTTTGATGACAGGCTTTGAGGGTTCATGTATAGTACTTAAGATGTCAGTTAAGCTTTAGTTACATCATGGAAAATGTCTAAATGTAAGCCATTACATTTGGGACAAGGTTTTCTCAATGTACATTCTGATGCTTTATGAGTTCGGCAACATCTCCAACACCTGTTCTGCTCCTTTAACCATTTGTTACCCTTTCTGTACTTAGGCCTCTCAGAATTTCACAGTGAGTGAGGTAGTGGCTGCTAGATTGACAGTTTGACCATGGGTACCTTAACTGAGGTTGTAGCTCCTTTCCTGTGAACTCTGTCCATGTGGAGGTTTTCTGTCAGCCCTGTGTAAAATGGTGGCTGATGGGAATTCGTATTGGTGTTTAGGTTCTCTCCTTTGTCCTTGAGGAGCACCAGTGTGCAGGTTACTGTCTTGTGTTACAACTGCTTGACATTCTGCCTCTCCTTCCAGCCAAGCAACAAAATCCACCAGGTTGTAGTGAGCATCCTTCTGATTTTGGGGGGCATGTCTTGTGTAGTTAGTTATTAACTCTGCAGGCAGTTTACTCAACAAGCGCTGGACGTGTGAAGCACAGGCTAGCTCTGCTGCACCTTCATCAGGTTTGAGTGATTGTAGCATCCCAACTAATGACCTTTCTTTCACGGCAAAGTTTTGGAATGCTTCAGCATCTCCACAAACAACCTTTAGAAGATTTAACATGGTTTGCATTTCCCATAGTGTTAATTGATGGGGCTGACCATTCTGTCACTCTAATTCAGCCAAGGCCATGGTGAATGGTTGTATGGCATGGGCATATGACAGAACAATGTGTCAAGCCATGGGGAGTGACAAATGATCTAATAGTATATGGTATTTATACAGCTCAGGCTCATTTGCAGGCAAAAGGTTAGTCAGAGCCATTTCCAACATTACAAATTTGTGAGGGTCATCATTTTTGAAATCAAGGAATGAAGGGCCCTTATTCTTTGTGAAATACCTGTAATCTAGCTGTACAGAGGCTACTGGTACAGAAAAATATGGATTAGGAGTAGCTCTAGTGAATTGTGGGCCATATGACAGCGGAGCTGATTGCAGTACATTATATTGAGGTTGGGCCTGCTGTACAGACTGTGGAGGCATATGATATGAAGACCTTGGAGGTAAATAGGGGGTGCCAGAGGCAGCAAACTAGTTGTAGCTGGAGGTGTGGTAACAGATGTGGGCTGTATCAAATATGATAGAAGGAACATCCCCTGGGCTTGTGGCAACTGACTATAGACATTATGAGGTTGGGCTATACCAGCTCCCTGAGAAAGTACAGGTAAATGTGGGGGCACTAAGGAGGAAGATGCAGAAGGACCTCTATCAGAGGGAGTAATGGCTGGTGAAGGCTGAATAGACAATTGAAGTACTAGTTGAGGTGAAGGAGCATAGCTCACTTGAGTATAGGAAGGAATAGTGGATGTTAAAGCTGAACTTGCAGGTACATAAGTGTCAGGTCCTTGGGATGATAAGACCAAACTGCAAGATTCATGAGGAATGTTGACTGAACTTGAAGGGAGAGGAACCACTGAAACAGATTCCTCCTGAAGCTGAGAGTCAGGGCCATAAGTAATACAGGCAACTGAAGCAGGTATTTTATGTTCACATATTGCAAGGGCATGACTATGAACAGGAGGTGTCTGGGCTGATTGAGATGTGGGTCTAGTTATTTGATTGGATGCTTTAGGCAAATTTGGATCGGCTTCACTGCGGCCACAAATCAGTGGGCTGATTGAATGTATACTGGTTGATTTTGGCCTCCATAGTTGTCATGAGCCGAGCCAGCTTGGTTTTTCCCGGCTTGGCCCTAATCTCTCTGTGGGTCTTGGCTTCACTGTTTATATGCATTTTTTGTATTCATTCCATCATCTTAGCCACTGCCTGACCGGCAGTTGTTAGTCAGCCTCTGTGATCTTTTTCCCACGCTGCTGACAGGCTGTCGGTCCTACCACGCCCCCTCGCTCTCCATATTCCACCAGCTGTCCCAGCCCCGGTAATCATCTTTCCCACGCCTCAGGTGTTCCCAATTTGTGTGGCCAGCGGTGTTTGGATTTAAGCAGCTCTTCGCTAGACAAACGCCGCTGGGTCATTGTTCGGATCAGATGGTAGTTCTCCGTCGTCTGACCTTTGCGTCCGAGGGATTGTTCATGTTTGTGCTCGCTGTCTGCCTTGGATGACTCGGACTGCTCCTGCACTGTAACAGCCTTTCCGCGTTTCTGTTTGCAGTTGTGCTGCGACGCTTGTCTGTAGCATTTCCTCTGCCAGCCCAACTGCTACGCTCAGGCCCTACTGCCCAGCTCTTCTCCCGTGCCAGTCGAGCGTCCTTGAGATCTCCAAATTTACACAAGCACTTTGCCCTGTTTGTGTTTATGGCCACGGTGCACAGTGGTCTGCCTGCTGTGCGCTATTTGTATCAGCCCTTATGTGCACACCTGTTACATTCCTGTTAGTCTTTACTTTTTGAACTGTGTGTTATCAATAAATGTGTGTTCTGTGAACCCTGCGCTTAAATCCTCATTTATCTTTCTCTTCCTCTGTACGCTGTGGAATAGCGCACGGGAAGTTTATGACAATAGTCACTTTCACCTTCTGACTCACCTTCAGTGTAGCTCTGTTCAAATTGTTCAACTTTCCTCATTAAATCTTTAACCATACTTTTGAGCTGTGCCACTTCATACTTTAATAACTCACTCTCTGAATGTTCTGAGACAGGTTCTGTAGCAGGTTTCCTATGGCCTATTGGGGGCCTACTGTAGAGCTCAGCCTGGTAGTCCTGGAGGTATCTAGGAGGCATCCTTTCCCTCTGAGGCCTGCCATCTTGCCTTTCTTCAGGTGTGATTGGGTGGGCCTTTGGATCCATTATCCATCTCAGATGTTCAGTCCGGCTCGAAGGACCATGTAAAAACTTAGGATTGTTAGGCAGGAAGGATCATTTGAACACCTGAGTGGTGTGCACATTTAAACACTGAATCCAGCAGCTCCAACAATATGCTTTATTTCCAACATTTTTTTATTGCAGTGACAATGCTGATACTTGGAATAGTGAATAATAGTTGGATGGCTGGATGGTAGATGAATGGTGGTTGAATGGAATGGTGGATGATTTCCTCTAAGGGAAAGCACAAACAAACATTAGTTGCAAATTGAAAACAAACAGGATGCTCATCTCATCTTCAGAATGCATTAAAAAAAGTCCATAAATAAAAACTTACTTTATCAATGCATCCACCATTTAGTGATGTTACGCTCAACACCACCCACCCAACACTGGCTCGAGCAATATGACACGGAAGTGTCATGAGCAGAGCGTCAAGCACTGTGTCAGCATGCCTACAGTCACATGACTGTAGTGAACAAGGCCTTGTCACATCTGTCGGGAAATTTGAAAGGGCTGGGCGTTGCATACGGCAATAGTGAAGGATTTAAAAGGGATATGATTCACCACTCAAACTGACGGTTTTTTAAGAGGAGGAGATTTGTTATCATCATTGCATTCGCTATTTGAGTAGAAGTCAGGGACAGTATTACACAAGTTAGAATTAGGTTTAGGTTTAGTAACATTAAACAACACATTACATTTACTAAATATTACACATAGATGCATTAGTGATGGTGAAACTGAGGCCTTATAAAACAATGAACAACTTTGAGACAATTGCTTCAAGATAGACACAGTGTTATGAAACATTTAATAAAGAGTGCCATCTGCTGACTGAGTGTCAGAACTGCATCGGAGTAGAAAAACCTGAAAAAATCTCAATACTTTTTTTTTAGCATTTGCCCATTCGAGGTCTATTCAGAATTGGATGGCAGGAACAAACAATACAAAGCAAAAAGAAAAATAAATTCCAACAGAACCCTCTCAAATTTCCCGTGAGCCCTCAAGTCATGTGATGTGACCGACATAACGAGACCTCACTTGCTACTGTTACATGACTGTGAACGTTCTGAAACAGCGCTTGATGCACTGCTTATGACACTTCCGCTTTATATTGCGCAAATCAGTGTCGAGTGTAACATCACTACCTCTGCCCCTATGAATTGGGGTACCCCTTCATGGCTGCACATGGCCAAAGTGGCTGTAGAGTGTAACTGTCTTACCGGACACTGCTCAGATTCACCAGCCATTGGCTGGTGTTAATGTCAAGCCCTGCATTTTCTCTCTTTCTCCCTATATATATATATATATATATCAGAGGTTTCGTTCACTGAAAATTGTCCTTCCACACAATTTTTCCAGGAGTGACTACAAATTCTGAAAGCTGTCTATCATTTAAATTAAATCACCCTTTATTGTCATTCAACTGTACAACCAATCATGTACAGTAGAACGAGATTGTGTTTTACCTATCTACTGTGTTAATCACACACACCCCAAAGTGTAGAATCAGAGGGCCGCCACAAATTTCCCTCCTCCATTCAATTATTGCTGAGCACCAAGCTGGACGGCAGGAAGTTCCACTTTTTTTATATGGTCTTCGGCATGACCCGGCCGGGATTTGAACCCCTGCCTCCCGGGTGTGGGGCGGATGCTCTTTTAATTTGACAGTAATTTGACAGATTACATGGAGGGTGATCTAATTAAAGTCAATTAAAATGATAGATAACAGACTGACAGAATTTTTACAAGCCTGTCTGAGAAAATGACATAACAAAACGTGTAGTGCAACCTGTGATATAGAGTATTGCTCTTTTTCAGGTTTTCAACTCTGATGCAGTTCTGACAGTCAGACACCAGGTAACAGTCTTTATTAGATGTTTCATAACACTGTGTTGCACATAAAGCAGTTATCTCAAAGTTGCTCATTGTTTCATGAGGCCTCAGTTTTAGCACCACTACCACCATTATGCATTTTTGTTACTTGCAGGTGTTGCTGGTTTAGGAGGTAGAGGACCAACTAGGTCACATGCCAGGGGTTATATAAGGTTAGGGGGTGTGTCGTTTGATTGGTAGGCGTGGTATAGGATGGTGGGTGTGGTTAACTAGAGGTTGTAAACTTGTGATTTAACACCCTTATTTAACATGGTTATTCATGAAGATGCTGCACAGACAAATTTTGACTAAAAAATGTGCTTGGTTTTTACCAGAAATGACTGCATCTTATCATTTTATGGATTTACAATTTTATTTCAGTGATGAAATCATTGTTCTTCTATTCTGCCTCAGGGTGATTTTCCTTTATTCTACCCTGGTCATCATCTGTTTCACCTTTTGCCCTCAGGGAGACTCGAGGTCAGTCAAGGTAGACTACTAGACTCATGATCAGTTTCTTTCCCAAGGCTGTCCACACGTTCGATCAAAATTCATGACTCTGCTCTTCATGTTTTATTTTTATCTACTAATTTCACATTTTATTGATGTATTCTGGCATTTATTTGTTGATCTCTGCAACTACTGGCTCTTTTAATGATAAACATTAGCAGTTTTATAATGTCAGCTGATTGTTCATGTATTATATGTGCTTGTGAGTGTGTGCATATTATGCAAACGTGTAGGTGTGTTTTGCAGGGCCTTTTTTAAAGCACCTCTGGTGCAGCACATGCAATTCCATCATATTTTGAATACAATGACAATAAAGGTGTTTATTCTAGTCTACTGTTTCTTATATTATGGTAGAGGATTTCAGTCTTATTATAGGGTAACTGAATAATATATTTTTATTTTCCTCAGATAAACAATATTTTGATTATTCAAAAGAATAAACTAGATCATACTCATTCAAGTAACTTTTTAGTTGATTCTCATTCTTATTGAAGTAATATTTTTGGTGTTTACTCTTATCCTAGTAATTAATATCAAATGCTATTTTTTTCCTAGCAGAGGTTGTGCTAGACTTCAGTCATTTTGCAAGACAGGGTTGTAAAAATTCTGTCTATTATTACCTGTCATTTTAATTAGATAATCCTTGGTATAATCTGTCAAAATCATAGACAGCTTTCAGATTTTTCTGTCACTTTTTTTCTGACAATTTTCCATTAGCGCAGCCTTTGTTCCTGAGTACAATTTCTGGCTACTCTTCCCACCTCTGACAAAAATGCTCAGGTCATGAAAACACTTATTTCAGAACACTTCATTTCTTGATCGACAAAAAGGTTTTTCTAGGACTAAAGGCATGTCATTTTTGTGATGTCCTAAGATATGTCAGTTCTTGGCTCATGCCTGTCACTTATTGACAGCCCACTGCTGACAGTCAGGAGCATCTGTCTGCAGATGACATGTGTGGGGGATTTAACATTAATTTAAATATCAGTTTTAATATACTTTCTTCCATCATTGCAAATTACATAAAACACATGCCATTTATTTTATTTAGCCAGTGGAATACTCTAAATGTTCTAAAAATCAAACTGGTTTTATTATTAGTGTTGCTTCATGAAATCCCTTTATTTGGGACTTTGTCTCCAATAAATTTGCAACTTTTTCTTCATAAATTTCCCTTTCCCCCCCCAGTATCTTTGAGGACCTTTAATCAAGAAAAGCAATTGGCTCCAGACCTATCGGTTGCAGACCCCTGCTGTATTTGATTTTCACAGAAAAGTTTTCTGAACTTACTGTATTTCTGTCTACTAATGCACCGACTAATGTTTGCATTTTACACAAGAATCACAAGCAAACTCTCTCATAACATTTTCTCTAAACAAAGTCATGCAGGATATGCAGAATTGGGACTCAGGAAGAAGTTTAAGTTCCTGGGCAGTGTAGTCAGTCCCATTTTTAAAGGATCCGCTACCCAACCTCAGCCAGGTACCAACACACACTTGGAACCTTCCAGACAGTCTGTGCCTGAAACTCAGACACACACATGTACACATGATGACCAGCAGCAGCAACACATGGGACTGAGGAACAGAGAGACGATATCAATACACAAAAGGTTCATAAAAAGGGTTTTTATGTAGTTTACATAAAGAAAAATTGTAGTTGAAATTTCTCCTATAAAGGCCACATAGAAATTCAAATTTGCCAGTAGCATTGTGCAACTGTAAAAGGCAAAGAAAACATTCATGAAAGTGGAACATAGCATGTTTGGTCATTGTCTAAAGTCAAAAGATCTTTGTTTTCACTGCTTGACTTGCATTAGTTTGTGGTTTCATCCACTTTGTGAATTAGCAAAAACTGCAATGTGTGGACTTTGTTTTCAGTCTACTTTAATGCCTATATAACTGAAACGTAACGAAATGTCTGAAATCTGTCTCACTGAGGAAAAGGCAAACTTTCTTCTTGTGTTGCTGTTCCTCTTGCTTCTTCCTTGTGGTTTATATTGCCTCTTATACTCAAATGCATTCACCCTTAATCTTTTTTTCTTTAATCTCACAATAAATCACTTTAATCTCCCAATTAAAGAGATCCTCATTATACAATATAAAATAAATCTGTCTGTTCCAAAACTTTGCTGGAGGGATTCTTACCCACTGATGCCCTCTGCTGGATATATATGGAACTGGCAGTGGGGATTAGAACGGGAAATACTTGAGCATGAGTTATACTAAATGTCTGCTTGCAAATTAATCACAAACATGTTGCTCATCAATCGGTGAAAATAATGAGTAAATATACCTACAATGTGATTTTTTTTTTTTTATTGTTAATGCAGTGTACAAGACAGGATATAAACATCTAAGATTATATATAACATTTGTTTCCTTTATTTTAAACTACAAAAATATACAATAAGAATATTCTTTGTAAATAGCTTTTTAATGGAATGTTTTGATAATTACAAATACTTGTACAGTAGCTCACAAAAGTGAGTACACCCCTCACATTTTTGTAAATATTTTATTATCTCTTTTCATGGGACAACACTGAAGATATGACACTTTGATACAATGTAAAGTAGTCAGTGTACAGCTTGTATAAAAGTGTAACTTTGCTGTCCCCTCAGAATAACTCACATAGCCATTAATGTCTAAACCACTGGCAACAAAAGTGAGTACACCCCTAAGTGAAAATGTCCAAATTGTGCCCAATTAGCCCTTTTCCCTCCCTGGTGTCATGTGACTCAGTGTTACAAGGTCTCAGTTGTGTTAAATTTGGTGTCATCATTCTCACACTCTCTCATACTGGTCACTGGAAGTTCAACATGGCACCTCATGGCAAAGAACTCTGAGAATCTGAAAAAAATAATTGTTGCTCTACATAAAGATGGCCTAGGCTATAAGAGGATTGCCAACTCCCTGAAACTAAGCTGCAGCACAGTGGCCAAGGCCATACAGCGGTTTAACAGGACAGGTTCCACTCAGAACAGGCCTCGCCATGGTCAACCAAAGAAGTTGAGTGCACATGCTCAGCGTCATATCCAGAGGTTGTCTTTTGAAAATAGACATGAGTGCTGCCAGCATTACTGCAGAGGTTGAAGAGGTGGTGGGGGGTGGGGGAGGTCAGTCTGTCAGTGCTCAGACCATACACCACATCAAATTGGTCTGCATGGCTGTCGTCCCAGAAGGAAGCCCCTTTTAAAGATCATGCACAAGAAAGCCCACAGTTTGCTGAAAACAAGCAGACTAAGGACATGGATTACTGGAACCATGTCCTGTGGTCTGATGAGACCAGCATAAACTTATTTGGTTCAGATGGTGTCAAGCGCGTGTCGCTGCAACCAGGTCAGGAGTACAAAGACAAGTGTGTTTTGCCTACAGTCACGACCCCAAACACACCTCTAAGACGACCACTGCCTTGCTAAAGAAACTGAGGGTAAAGGTGATGGACTGGCCAAGCATGTCTCCACACCTACATCCTATTGAGCATCTGTGGGGCATCCTCAAATGGAAGGTGGAGGAGCGCAAGGTCTCTAACATCCACCAGCTCTGATGTCATCATGGAGGAATGGAAGAGGATTCCAGAGGCAACCTGTGACGCTCTAGTGAACTCCATGCCCAAGAGAGTTAAGGCAGTGCTGAAAAAAAAAAAAGTGGCCACACAAAATATTGACACTTTGGGCACAAATTGGACATTTTCACTTAGGGGTGTACTCACTTTTGTTACCAGCGGTTTCGACATTAATGGCTGTGTGTTGAGTTATTTTGAGAGGACAGCAAATTTACACTGTTATACAAGCTGTACACTGACTACTTTACATTGCATCAAAGTGTCAGATCTTCAGTGTTGTCCCATGAAAAGATAATATTTACAAAATGTGAACTCACTTGTGAGATGCTGTATTTTACATGATTATTTTCATTTTAAGAAGTCTTTGTATCAATAAATTGTTCAACACACACAAGACACTTTACCCACCTTGCCTCCAGTGTCCATGACACTGGATATGAATGTGCATAAATGTTTGATAGTGGTTGGAGAGGACGTTGGCACAGATTGGCAGCCACTTTTCTGTCAGTCTGCTGCAGGTAGCTGTGGCTACAGAAGTAGCTTACCGCTATCAGTGTCTGTCTGGAGTGAATTAATAATTGACTCACTAAAGGCTTTGAGATGTCACTTGACATGTAAAGCACTATATAAATCTCATCCATTATTATCATTATTCTGTATTTTGTATACTTTATTAATCCCAGAGGGAAATTCAGGGCATCCACCTGGAGTGATGGATGGATGGAGCAGCCACGGTTCAGCGCCAATCCCTGCCATTCACACACATTTACACCTAGGGCCACTTTAGAGTCTCCAATTATTGTAACTTGCATGTGTTTGGCCTGTGGGAGGAAACCAGAGTAGCCAGGTCAAACCCACACAGATACGGGGAGAACATGCAACCTCCACACAGAAGGGTCACCGATGGTCAGGGAGTGGGCTCGAACCCACGATGGCCAAGGGTGGAATCGATCCTGTGACCTTACTGTGCTGCCACAGGGCCAACCACTGCTCCACCGAGCTGCCCATGTTAGTATTATTATTCTCCACAATTATTTTACTTGATCGGGTATTGAATACAAAACATCAGTTAAGATATACATTGTTATGAACTCAACTACAAGAAAAAATGTGGCATATTTATTCACCTTATTCCTAGCCCCCATGATGTTTTGCTGAATTATGGGCGCAACTTCTGTTACTAGTTTAGAAAGTGGGGTTATAGAAATGGGACACTTTTCCATGTTAAAACACAAGGACTTCGGTATCAAAAATGTGGGAACATGGCCTTTTGCACCTCAAAAAGAGTAATATAATCATACCACTTCCCACGACGATGGAGGGATGAGAAGATGACCTTAAAACGTCGCCTCGCAGACAGTAGCTCCGTTAGTTAGCTCCGCTGCCAAGATGCTAATGCTGGAAATAAAAGCTCTGAGATATATCAATGTCTCTTTTCTGACAATTGTTCAAAATGTTATTGATCTATATTTTGTGATAATTTAAAAATTAATGCATGCTGAAGTTGCTAATATCAAGTCCGTATCATTCCAATGCAGTGCAACGAATGCAAAAGAAAAACCCACCTATTTGACGTCTTTCTTAAATCGTTAAGCCTTAGGAAGCAAACTGTTACCATTTTTTTATTTATTATTTTACTTCATGCAGCTTTGCATCTGGTGACATATATAAACGTCAGATCTGTGACATTCATACAAGTGAAAACATACCTGGTGCTGTTGTGTCTGTACCACCGATCACACCAACAGTCCTTTTTAGTTTTCAGTGCATGATCTATGCATTGCTGTTGAAGCCACAGATTTAGCTGTGCTTATTTGTGAGGAGCCTCACACCACGAACAGCAGCAAGTACCAGAACTACGCAAAAACATTCAAAAATACAAAAACTACAAGTGCTGGAAGTATCTGCCATTTGACTGCAAAACAGGTATGTGGTCTATACATTAAAACAAATTTAAAACACTTTTAAAAATGCTATTTTAAATGCCCCACTACTCCACTCTTGCTGACCAATTTAACACTACTTCAGCCGAAACTGGAAGTTGCACTCAATCGTTTCCACAGCAGCGCCCTCAGGAATAAGGTGGTTTAGAAAAATGTGATATATCAAGGGGGAAAAAAAACCCCAATGAATTCACGAGAAAACTGGCAAATCAATAGGAACAAAGGTGCAAATTTAACAGAAAAAATTGGATAGATTATGAGAAAAAAGAGAAGTTAAGAGAAAATTTATATTATATATGCTACACCAGAGACAATAAAACATTGGACTTACTTTATGCAACCACTAAGGAGGCTTGGATCTTATGGCCACCCCCCTGGGAGATCGGATCACAACTTGGTTCACCTCCTGCCTGTGTACAAACCCCTAGTACACAGACAACCTCCTCTTACCCTCACAGTGAAAGTATGGTCTGAGGCGGCGATGGATGCTCTGAAGGACTATTTTGAATCCACTGTATGGGAGAAGCTCTGATCCACATGGTGAGGACATCGACTGCTTCCAACACACCATCAGAGACTACATCAACTTCTACCGTACCAACCAAGACCATACGGTGTTTCTCAAATAAACCCTGGATCAACCCTGAGATAAAGTCACTACTGATAGAGAAGAAAATGATCTTCAGGTCGGGAAACAAGGAGCTGAAGTCCGTACAGAGGGAGCTAAGGAGGAAGATCAAAGAGGGGAAGGACAGCTACAGGAAGAAGATGGAGGACAAGCTGTAACAGAGTGACATAAGTGGGGTCTGGAGAAGCCTCAAAACCATCTCTGGACACCAGAATACCTCCTCCCAGGCCACAGGGGGGCAGGGAGTGGGTGAACAACCTGAACCTGTTTAACAGGTTTGACCAACTGCCCTCTTCTCCACCTGCTCACCAACCACTACTGCCTTCACCTTCATCTAGTCCCGCTGTTCACAGCCCAACTGCCCCAACCTGACCCTCACTAAGGCCCAGGTGAGAGCAGAGCTGAGGAAGATCGAGGCGAGGAAGGCCTCAGGTCTGGACGGCATCAGCTCAAAGCTCCTCAAGTCCTGCACAGACCAGGTGTGTATGATTGTGGAGCACATCTTCAACCTGAGCCTGAAGCTGGGGAGGGTACCACAGCTGTGGAAAACGTCCTGTGTGGTACCCGTACCAAAGACCCCTCACCCCAAGGACCTGAATAGCTACAGACCAGCGGCCCTCACATCACACCTGATGAAGACCCTGAAGAGGCTGCTCCTTGCAACCTCCACCCCCTGGCGGGACCAGCGATGGATCCACTTCAGTTCGCCTACCAGCATGGCATCAGGGTGGAGGATGCAGTGATCTTCCTCCTACACCATACCCTGTCCCACCTGGAGAAGCGTGGGAGCATTGTATCATGTTCTTCGATTTCTCCAGTGCTTTCAACACTATCCAACTGGTGATCCTGAAGGACAAGCTACTGTGCACAGGGGTGGACCAGCACCTGTTATCGTGGATCCTGGACTACCTCATAAACCACAGTTTTTGAGAACCCAGGACTGTATGTCTGACATCTGCAGTACAGCCCCCCCCCCCCAGGAACAGTTCTAGCTCCCTTTCTGTTCACCCTTTATACTGTGGACTTTTCACACAACACACCATACTGCCACCTACAGAAGTTCTGACAACTCTGGGATCATCAGCCTCATCTCTGATGGAGATGACACTGAGTACAGAGGACTTATCCAGGACTTCGTGGACTGGTGCCAACGGAACTGCCTCTAGATCAATGTGAGGAAAACTAATGAACTGGACTGTCACAGGTGAGGACAACCCCCCCACAGCACCAGTAAACATCCAGGGAACAGACATTGAGATGGTGACATCCTACAAGTACCCGGGTGTTCACCTGAACAATAAACTGGACTGGTCACACAACACCAACGCGCTCCACAAGAAGGGGCAGCACAGGCACTTCCTCCTGAGGAGGCTCAGGTCTTTTGGAGTGCAAGGGGCACTCCTGAAGACCTTCTACGATTCAGCGGTGGCATCAGCCATCACATTTGGAGTGGTCTGCTGAGACAGTGGCATCACGGCAGCCGACAGGAAGAGACTGAACAGATTGATCAAAAAGCTAGCTCTATTCTGGGGTGGAGCCTCGACCCAGTGGAGGAAAGAGGATGGTTGCTAAGCTGTCATCTTTGCTGGAGTCTGAGTCCCACCCCATACAGGACACGCTGAATGCATTGAGGAGCTCATTTAGCAGTAGGCCATACCATCCTAGGTGCGCGACGGAGAAGTTCCACAGGTCCTACCTACGGCTGTCAGACTTTATAACCTAACCAGGGCTGCTCGTAGAGGTTGTAGTGAATATACAAAATGTAACAACCTTGCACAATGGTCCCCTCCATGAAACAACTAGGACAATAATCATTACTGAGGGTGGCAACACTGCTGATTCAAATATGAAATATACTTTCTGGGTACATATTCATATTCTGCAGGGTAACTTAAACTGTAATGCTGTCTATACCACCTGGCTACAATGCTCCCGGACTGTGTATATATCTGTACATATGTATATTTATTTGTTCTTATCTTATTATTGCTCAGTGCTGCTATCCCTGTGCTGCTGCAATCCTGGAATTTCCCCATTGTGGAACTAATAAAGGCTTATCGTGTGTGCGTATAAAAGTTTCCACCTTCCTGATTCCTCATTTTTTTCCCCCCTGTTTGTCACACTTTAATGTTTTAGATCAAACAAATTTTAATATCAGACAAAGATAACAAGTAAACACAAAATGCTTTTTTTTTTTTTTTAAATAAAGGCGTTTATTATTAAGGGTAAAAAAAAAAAAAAAAAACCTACATGGCCCTGTGTGAAAAAGTGATTGCCACCCCCGTTAATCCATAAACTGTGGTTTATCACATCTTTGGAAAGCTGAGTTCAGTTTCTCTTGCCACACCTGTTCTCAATCAAGAAATCACTTAAATAGGACCTGCCTGACAAAGTGAAGTAGACCAAAAGATCCTCAAAAGCTAGACATCATGCTGCGATCCAAAGACATTCAGGAACAAATGAGAAACAAAGTAATTGAGATCTATCAGTCTGGAAAAGGTTAAAGCCATTTCTAAAGCTTTGGGACTCCAGCAAACCACAGTGAGAGCCAATATCCACAAATGGCAAAAACATGGAACAGTGGTGAACCTTCCCACAAGTGGCCGGCTGACCAAAATTACCCCAAGAGCACAGTGACGATTCATCCAAGAGGTCACAAAAGACCCCACAACAACATCCAAAGAACTGCAGGCCTCACTTGCCTCAGTCAAGGTCACTATTCATGACTCCACCATAAGAAAGACTGGGCAAAAATGGCCTGCATGGCAGAGTTCCAAGACCAAAACCACTGCTGAGCAAAAACATAAAGGCTCATCTCAGTTTTACCAGAAACATCTTGATGATCCAAGACTTTTGGGAAAATACTCTGGACTGACGAGACAAAAGCTGAACTTTTTGGAAGGTGTGTTCCATTACATCCGGCGTAAAAGTAACAGCATTTCAGAAAAGGAACATCATACCAGCAGTAAAATATGATGGTGGTAATGTGATGGTGTGGGGCTGTTTTGCTGCTTCAGGACCTGGAAGACTTGCTGTGGTAAATGGAACCATGAATTTTGCTGTCTTCCAAAAAATCCTGAAGGAGAATGTCCGGCCATCTGTTCATAACCTCAAGCTGAAGCGCACTTTGTTTCTGCAGCAGGACAATGATCCAAAACACACCAGCAAGTCCACCTCTGAATGGCTTAAGAAAAACAAAATGAAGACGGAGTAGTCTAGTCAAAGTCCTGACCTGAATCCAATTGAGATGCTGTGGCAGGACCTTAAAAAGGTGGTTCATGCTTGAAACCCCTCCAATGTGGCTGAATTACAACAATTCTGCAAAGATGAGTGGGCCAAAATTCCTCCACAGCACTGGAAAAGACTCATTGCCAGTTACTGCAAACGCTTGATTGCAGCTGTTGCTGCTAAGGATGGCCCAGCCAGTTATGAGGTTTAGGGGGCAATCACTTTTTCCACACAGGGCCATGTAGGTTTGGATTTTTTTTTCCCCTTAATTAATGCCTTCAAACTGCGTTGTGTTTACTTGTGTTATCTTTGTCGAATGTTAAAACTTGTTTGATCTGAAACATTTAAGTGTGACAAACATGCAAAAAAAAAAAATTGAGAAATCAGGAAGGGGGCAAACACTTTTTCACACACATTTTTCACAAAGGGCCATGTAGGTTTGGATTTTTTTTAACCCTTAAACACCTTAATTTAAAAACTGCATTTTGTGTTTACTTTTGTTATCTTTGTCTATTATTTAAATTTGTTTGATGATCTGACAAACATACAAAAAAAAAGAAATCAAGAAGAGGGCAATTTTTTCCACACCACCACTCTATAAAAGCAAGAAATTTGTGTCTGTCATGCTCATAGGACATCATAGGACGGCCTATGATGTCTGCCTGAACATCATAGGACGACTTGCGATGCCTATATGACAGCACATAGACAAATTTCTTTATGATGTCATATACATCAAGCCTGCTTTTATGTCTTTATGTCATATACAGTGACAGACATCAGGCAACATGTCTATGATGTTATATACAGTAACAGACATCAGGCAACATGTCTTTTTGATGTCATATACAAGGCTGCCTTCATGTCTTGATGTTATATAAAGTGAGTCCATGCCAGAAAGCCTCTTTTGGCTCTGATCCATTTTCATGATCCTGTCCACGAACTGGAATTACGACGCACCTATCCCTCAACCAGTGGTCTCAACGAAGACGACCCACCAGATAGAGAGCAATAGAATGACGACAACTGCTGCACGTCAGAAAAGATGCCGTGAAGATGAAACACCTGTTCCAGCAGTAAATCGCACCCGTCTGAGACAGGAGGACACCCTTCACCAGCATAGGGTACAACAGACTTTAAAGCACGTTTCTAGGACATCATAGGATGGCCTATGATCTCTGCCTCATCATAGCGTGTCCTATGAACTCAGGCATCTTAGGACGACTCGTGATGCCTACATGACGGCAAATGTGTAACCTTGATGAATGCCAGTCTACACTACAAATGTGTAAAATGCCAAGCAAAGCGCTCATTTTCTCCGGGTGCTCCGGTTTCTTGGTTTCTACGGGCATGCACGGGCCTTCCTGAACAGGGTCAAAAGCCACTTTTTCAGAATTGTGCCCATGAACTGGAATTACGACACACCTATCCCTCAACCAGTGGTCTGAACGAAGAAGAAGAAGACCCACCAGATGGAGAGCAATAGAATGAGAACTGCTGCACGTCAGAAAGGATGCGGTGAATATAAAACACCTCAGGTTCCACCAGTACGCCGCAGGCATGACTGAACAACACAGCCGTCTGAGACAGGAGGAGACCTTTCAGCAACGGGCATGCAGAAATACTTGCTTATACTTGGTTTCTATGGGTATGTACGCGTGTATATACTGTATAGTGAGAAGTTATAAAAAAGTGGCAAATTAAAGAAAAGTGAAAAAATAAATTTACCCAAGCAAAGTGTCAAATCCTGTTAAATTCATGAAAAGAGATGCATTTGGATCAGAAAATATTTGGAAGTTTTATGAAAAAATGGGCAAGTTTACAAGAAAAAAAAAGTGGCAAGTT
The DNA here is from genome assembly GCA_020510985.1 of Pholidichthys leucotaenia. Taxonomy (NCBI): domain Eukaryota; kingdom Metazoa; phylum Chordata; class Actinopteri; order Cichliformes; family Pholidichthyidae; genus Pholidichthys; species Pholidichthys leucotaenia. The sequence continues at coordinate 36,779,168 of CM035840.1, read as the reverse complement.
TACCAGAAAAGGAAACAAATGGATTATAAAAAAGTGACAAATTTTGGAGGGGAAGTGGCAAATCTGTGGAAAAAATGTCAAATTCTTGCATAAAAATTTGACAAATTTATAAAAAAAAAAAAAAGACAAAATTTAAGCCCTCTGCTGTTTATAATTTTTTTTGGAAATATTAGCAATAGCCATTAGGACTAATCCACATATTCAAGGGGTTAAGCAGTTTTGCCCATTCCTCTTTGCAGCACCTCTCAAGCTCCATCAGATTGGATGGGAAGCGTCGGTGCACAGCCATTTTCAGATCTCTCCAGAGATGTTCAATTGGATTCAAGTCTGGGCTCCAAGTGGGCCACTCAAGGACATTCACAGAGTTGTCCTGAATCCACTCCTTTGATATCTTGGCTGTGTGCTTAGGGTCATTGTCCTGGCGAAAGATGAACCGTCACCCCAGTCTGAGGTCAAGAGTGCTCTGAAGCAGGTTTTCATCCAGGATGTGTCTGTACATTGCCACATTGACCTTTCCCTCTATCCTGAGGAGTCTCCCAGTTGCCGTTGAAAACCATCCCCACAGCATGATGCTGCCACCACCATGCTTCACTGTAGGGATGGTATTGGCCTGGTGATGAGCAGTGCCCGTTTCCCCCAAACATAATGCTTGGCAGCCATGCCAAAGAGTTCAGTCTTTGTCTCAGAGCAGCGAATTTTGTTTCGCATGGTCCGAGAGTCCTTCAGGTGCCTTTTCGCAAACTCCAGGCAGGCTGTCATGTGTCTTTTACTAAGGAGTGGCTTCCATCTGGCCACTACCATACAGGCCTGATTGATGGATTGCTGCAAAGATGGTTGTCCTTCTGGAAGGCCCTCTTCTCTCCACAGAGAAACACTGGAGCTTTGACAGCGTGACCATTGGATTCTTTGTCACCTCCCTGACTAAGGCCCTTCTGCCCAGTCACTCAGTTTAGAAGGCTGGCCAGCTCTGGGAAGAATCCTGGTGGTTCTGAACTTCTATTTATGAATGATGGAAGCCACTGTGCTTACTGGGACCTTCAAAGCAGCAGAAATTTTTCTGTACCCTTCCCCAGATTTGTGCCTCAAGACAATCCTGTCTCGGAGGGCTACAGACATTTCCTTTGATTTTATGCTTGGTTTGTGCTCTGACATGCACTGTCAACTGTGGGACCTTATATAGACAGGTGTGTGCCTTTCCAAATCATGTCCAATCAACTGAATTTACCACAGGTGGATTCCACTAAAGCTGTTGAAATATCTCTAGGATTTTCAGTGAAAACAGAATGCACCTGAGCTCAATTTTGAGCTTCATGGCAAAGGCTGTGAATACTTATGCACAGTGGATATAAAAAGTCTACACACCCCTGTTCAAATGCCTGATTTGTGATGTATTAAAAAATGAGACCAAGATAAATCATTTCAAAACTTGTTCCACCATTAATGTGACCTCTAACCTGTACAACCCAACTGAAAAATAAACTGAAATCTTTTAGGGGAAAAACTTACAGTAACCTGGTTGCAGTTAACGCACAGAGCTACCAGAGGATTGACCTCCCCATAACTTTCACTACTTACAGTAGCTGTGTGGCCTAGTGTCAGTGAAACAGATAGGTGCCACCCCATACACCACATGGTGTCCCACGTGCTGTGGAAGGGATTAACCTTAATTTCACCAACCTGGTTGCATAAATATGCACACTCTTAAAATACTTTGTTGCAGCACCTTTGGCTTTTATTACAGCACTCAGTCTTTTTGAGTAGGAGTGTATCAGCATGGCACATCTTGATGTGGCAATATCTGCCCATTCTTTGCAAAAACGCTCCAAATCTGTCAGATTCTTCCAGCTTTCAGAGAGAGCAGACACTTTTCTCCTCCTCTCCCTCCTAATCCTACTCCCTTCTGATTCCAGCTTGCAATGTTGCGTTTTTGTCTGTGTTTGTCGCTCTTCTTCTGGCTGAATCTTAATCCAAATGGAAATTATGGATCTGGAAAGCGGCTTAAATGCGATTGACACCACTTTAAAAGAAGATCAGGTTAGGGGGAACCCAAGGGAGACTCATGGACATTGGGAACTCATGTGTCTGTGTGATTCGACTGGAGATGCAGAAGACATCTATTGGCTATGATCACAGGACTTCTACTTTGGCTTTGGAGTTTCCTGATGTATCAGAAATTGAGGAAGGTGGGAGAGCTGATCAAAATGCGGTCCCGGCAAAGCTCCTTCATCAAATTTGACCAGTTGGGGAGTGCACGAATAGCGGCATGGTGAACTGAATGGTAACTGATTCAGATGGTGGAATACATCTCGAGTCGCTAGTGCTGTCCAGGGAATGTTTTTAAGCCTGTATATGGAAATTATGAAGCACAGAATCGCATGAGAGAGGAAAATTTTATGCTCCGAGTGCACTGTGCAGATTTGACCTTGTTTTTGGTGCCCTGTTTACATTCCTCCTGGATGAAGATAAGGTAGAAGAGAGTCTGGCTGGCTTCTCTTAACCCAAACAATCGACAAACAATTGCTGTTGTTCAGCAGACTGAGCTCTTCAAGGACAGCGTTATCATGTGTCTTACAGAACTTGCCATCTCCATGCACGAGGAGACACAGACTCTGGACATGCTTATCTGTGTCAGAACACATGATCATAACATCCATCCGTAGCCAGGGGGTGCCCTCTGCTGTTCACCAGCAACTGACACATCCACACTGCATCATACTGATCATATGCTGACTACACACACTGGTCTCTCTCGCTGCTTTGTTATTGTGTGATCTATATTGTCTGCTAATTGTGCATTAGAGAGTTTTTTTCTATGTAATCACAATTTTGGTCATAAAATGAGCTTTATTTTGATTAACAATGCTTTTTTCCTCTCTGCCCATTGTGTCACTCCCCTCCCCCTCATTCCCTTCTTTACCCTCTATGACTGGCACCTTCAAGGCTGCCGCGGCTCTGGGATGCGCTTATAGAGTGCGCCCAATGTTAAGTCAAATTTCAATTCTCCTGTATGTCTTGCACGTATGGTAGTATTGACAATAAAACCTTTGAATTGAGATTGTGATGACATCTGTGTACAGCCCTCTTCAGATCACCCCACAGATGTTCGATCGGATTCAGGTCTGGACTCTGGCTGGGCCACTCCAAAACTTTAATCTTCTGGTGAAGCTATTCTTTTGTTGATTTGGATGGGTGCTTTGGGTCATTGTCATGCTTAAAGATGAAGCTCCTCTTGCCACCCTACATGGGAGATGATTGTCACATGAACTAAACAGCCAGTATTTGCCCGAAATTCCTGCAGCTCCTTCGGTGTTGCTGTTGGCCTCTTGGCAGCCTCCCTGACCAGTTTTCTTCTAGTCTTCATCAATTTTGGAGGATGTCCAGTTTTTGGCAATATCACTGTTGTGCCACATTTTCTCCACTTGATGACTGTCTTCACTGTGTTCCATGGTATATTTAATGCCTTGGAAATTCTTTTGTACCCTTCTGACTGATACCTTTGTACAATGAGATCCCTCTGATGCTTTGGAAGCTCTCTGCAGACCATGGCTTGTGCTGTAAGATGTCACTACAAAAGTGTCAGGAAACGTCTACTAGAACAGCTGAACTTTATCTGGGGTTAATCAGAGCCACTTTAAATGGTGGCAGGTGTGTGCCGACTCCCATTTAACATAAGTTTGAATGTGATTGGTTAATTCTGAACACAGCCACATCCCCAGTTGTAACAGGATGTGCATCTTTATGCAGCCACGTTATTGAAAGTTTTTTTATTTTTTTATTTTTCCCCTTGAAAGATTTCAGTTTGTTTTTCAATTGGGTTGTACAGGTTATAGGTCACATTAATGGTGGAAAAAGTTTTGAAATTATTTCTTGGTCTCATTTTTTACATCACAAAAACCTGGCATTTGAACAGGGGTGTGTAGACTTTTTATGTCTACTGCACGTGTAATTTTTCCATTTAATAAATTTGCAAAAATTTAAAAAAAAATTAGATCTTTAATTGTTATTGTCACAGGTACAACGAAATTCAAAGTGCTCTCCAGTCAGTGCCCCATTTATAAAAACATTACCCCATTATAAAAAACATTAAAAAAAATCAGATAAAATAATAATTAAAAGAATAAATAATAAGCCACATTCACACAGACATCAACACAGGACATCATGCACACACAGTCAATGCAAGGAGCATTCAACAACATACAATCATGTCCATTTAGCACATTACTTCCTCATTTTATTCAGAATGGTTTTTGCTGTTGGATAGAAGCTGTGTTTGAGTCTGTTTGTCCTTGTGTTCATTTGTCTATATCGTTTCCCAGATGGCAGTAGTTCAAACAATGAGTGTCCAGGAAGTGAAGTATCCTTTAAAATATTTTGAGCCTTCTTCTGGCAACAGGAGCGGTGTAGGTCTTCCAACGTAAGGAGAGGGCAGCCAATGATCTTCTGGGCGGTGTCAATGACCCTCTGGAGTGCTTTCCTCTGAGCTACTGTACAACTACTGTACCAGATGCATATACAGTATATTAATATGCTTTCAATGGAAGCTCGATAAAAGGGCACCAGCAGTCTCTGTGTGATGTTCTCCTTCCTGAGAATCCTCAGGAAGTACAGTCTCTACTGGGTCTTTTTCACCAGCTCAGAGGTGTTCACACTCCAGGACAGGTTCTCCTCTATGTGGACTCACAGGAAACGGAAGTCAGCTACCCTCTCTACACAGTCCCTGTTGATGATGAGAGGGGAAATCTCTGTCTTCTTCCTCCTGTAGTCTATTATCAATTCTTTAGTCTTAGAGGTGTTCAGGAGAAGGTTATTCTCTTTACACCATGACGACAGCCACACCACCACATCTCTGTAGGCAGACTCGTCCCCCCCCCCCCGAAATGAGACCCACCACTGTAGTGTCGTCTGCAAACTTCACGGTGGTGTTATTGTGATGGGCAGGGGTGCAGTCGTGTGTATACAGACAGAGCAGGGGACTCAGCACACAGCCCTGGGGGGGGATCCGGTACTGAGGCTTAGGGCCGTAGATGTATGATGACCCACCCTGACTCTCTGTCTGCGACCAGAGAGGAAGCTGCTGATCCACATACAAATAGCCTGAGGAAGCCCCAGGTCCCCCAGCTTGACCACCAGTTTGTGTGGAAGAATGGTGTTAAATGCAGAGCTGTAATCCACGAAGAGCATCCGCACATAGCTCCCCTGCCGCTCCAGGTGGGCTAGAGTGGCATGGAGTGCTGTGGCCACTGCATCCTCTGTGGATCGATTCGCTCTGTAGGCAAACTGGTGGGAGTCCATACTGCGGGGCAGGGCTGCTATGATATGACTACGGACCAGCCTTTCAAAGCACTTCATCACCACCGGGGTGAGTGCAACTGGTCTGTAGTCGTTGAGGCTAGAAGTGTGAGGTTTCTTGGGTAAGGGGACTATGGTGGAGGACTTCAGGCAAGATGGGACAGTGGACTGTGCCAGGGATTGGTTGAAAATCTTAGTAAAGACTCCAGCCAGCTGATCCGCACAGTCCCTCAGCACACGTCCCGGGACACCGTCCGGACCCGCTGCTTTTCTTGGGTCGATGGACCGCAGGGTGCGCCTCACCTCATGTTCCTCCAAAGTGAGGAACGTACTGCTGTGGGCCTGGTGTAGGTTGGCTGAGACAGGTGCAGCGACCTCAAAGCGGGCAAAGAAGATATTCAGCTCCTCCGCCAGTGTGAGGTCACCTACCGCGGTTCCCGGATTCATTCGATAGTTGGCCAGGTGCTTGATGCCCCGCCACACCTGCCGGCTATTATTGCTGTCCAGATGGTCCTCAAGCCTCCTCCTATAGTCTGCCTTAGCCTCTCTGATGCACCTCTTCAGGTTGGCCCGAGCTGTGCTGTAAAGTTCGCTGTTACCAGACCTGAAGGCGATGTTTCTCTCCCTCAGCAGTTACTGGACCTCCCGGTTCATCCAGGGCTTCTGGTTAGGGAAGATACGGATCCATTTGTTCACTGTGAGAGTGTCTATGCAATTCTTAATATAGCACAGCACATTATCTGTGAACAGTTCCAGGTCCTGATGTTCAAAGACTTCCCAATTTGTCCTATTGAAGCAATCCTGCAGCTGCTGGGAAGCATCCTGCGACCATATGGCAACAGTCCTAGAGATGATGGGAGCAGTTTTCCTGAGGGGGGCGTATGCAGGAATTAATAGCATGGACAATTGGTCAGACTGGCCCAGATGTGGTTATGGTCCAGCCCTATAGCCCAGTTTGATGTTTGAATAGACCTTGTCCAGAGTGTTCACTCCCCTAGTAGCACATTTGACATGCTGATGGAATTTAGGGAGTGCTGCCTTTAAGTCCGCATGATTGAAATCCCCCGCTATAACTTGCACGGCGTCAGGGTAAATACTCTGTATGGCTAATGCTAGCATGTAGCAATCCGATAGCCAAGTTAGCATTAGCATTTGGTGGAATGTAAACAGCCGTTGCCAAAACTACAGTAAACTCCCTCGGGAGATAAATAGGTCTGCACTTAACAGTCAGATACTCTATGTCCGGTGAGCAGTGACTTTCCATGATCACTGAGTTAGTACACCAGCTGTTATTTACGTACACACACAGCCCTCCTCCTCTGCTCTTACCGGAATCTGCTGTTCGGTCATAGAGCTGTGTAGAGTACCCTGCTAGCTCAATAGCCGAGTCCGGGATAGATGGTTGAAGCCAGGTCTCGGTGATAAGAAGAATGCATGCATCCCTGGCACAGTTGTTTACCTTAATCTGTAACCTTAACTCCTCCATCTTGTTCACGAGAGATCTGGCGTTTGAGAGAAAAAGGCTGGGAAGCGGAGGTTTGAATGGCTGTTTCCGTAGCCTTACTAGCGTGCCGGCTCTTACAGCCCCGCTTCTGCTTCCTCTCCCTCCGCCACCTGCGCCTCCTCCCCGCTGGGATGGTAATCCACGGAGAGCCGGGACTCCTCGTTACTTCCACCGGGATCCTGTGTAAGCGGAGAAACTCACTTGTTACTTTCCCCTCGTAACATATTCCGATCTTCAGAATATCATGTCGGCTATAGGTGAAATTCACTCGGCAAGATGTGCACAAAACAAACACGTAAAACAAAAAAAACCCACATCCAAATACCGCTCCGACTGGTGAACCATTTAGCCGCTGCAACTATGTGCACCGCCATAGTTGTCATTATGCCGCCAAATTGTCATTATGGGGTATTGTGTGTAGAATTTTGAGGAAAAAAAATAATTTAATCCATTTTGGAAAAGGCTAACAAAATGTGGAAAAAGTGAAGCACTGAATACTTTCTGGATGCACTGCAAGTATAACTGAAAAGCAGGATAATGGTGTTTTAATGTTAGTCTTTGTGCTTACTCTTTCCCAGGGTGGAGGAGCTCCATGCTGGGAGACCAGGTTTCCAGTGGGAATAGTGCTGTGATACCGCAGGGGAGTTGCCAGGGCGATAGTTAGAGAGAGACTGGCCAGACCTGAGAACTGGGGAATGAGAGTGAAGAGCAGGGATGACAAACATTGGTAAGTTGACTTACATGGGGAAGTGAGGGTGTGTATAGTCCAAGATATCCAAATCCAATCTGAGAAGCTGTTTCTAAAATCCAGCGGCAGACCAGGGTCAGAGGACACCAGATAAATACCACCAGGCAGACAATTCTAATCCAGAGGGCAGTCACAGGGTCTAGGATAAGCAAAGGTCAAAGCACAATCAACATAGATTCTGAGCTCAGAGAGGATATGGCTGTGCGCAGGATAACATCACCAGACAGAATGAAGGGAGAGCGACCTATTTAAAGGGGCTCTCTGATTGGCAGCAGGTGGTGCACTAGGCTGCAGGGAATGGGCCTAATCAGAAGGAAAGAGGGAGACAGAGTACACACAGGAACCTTTACAAATGTAGCAAATCAGTAAGAACAATAAGACTAATTTACTAGAAAACTATGATTAGTTTATGAGGAAAAAGTCACAAACTTACAAGGAAACAATGGCAAATTTATGAGAAAAACTGACAGGAAAATTTATATCAACAAGTTGACAAATTTATAAGAAAAATTTCCAAATTTAAAAGAAAAGTAGTAAATCTACAAGAAAAACGTGATCAATTTAAGAGGAGAAGGTGACTATTAAAAAACATGGGAAGTTAACAACAAAAATGGCAAATTAAGAAATAGGTGGCAAATCTACCAGGAAAAATAACAAATTTATGAAAAAAAAAAAAAATGTGGTTACAAAAAAATGGCAAAGATGATCAAATTCATGAGAGAGGAAAAAAAGTTGCATTTGTATCAGAAAATATTTGGAACTTTTAGGAGAAAATATGGCAAATTGAAAAGAAAAAAGTGGCAAATTTATCAGGAAAAAGAGACAAATGTATAATAAAAAGTGACAAATTATGGATTGAAAAGTCGCCAATTAAGATGAAAAAAGTTTCAATTTTTTGTAAAAAATAGCAAATTCTTGAGGAAAATGTGACATCTTTGAGAATAAAAGGGAAATTTACAAGAAAAATTACTAGTTCATGAAAAACGTCAAAATTATGAGAAAAAAAATTAATTAAGAAAAATAAGTTGCATATGTACCAGAAAATAGTGTGAAACTTAAGAAGTGACAAAATTAAGAGAAAAAAATGCTTCTCATTTTTGTGCTTCTGCAGATGCATGGGGGTCTGTGAGTCCACCACCTTACACAAAGGTTCGATGCGCCCTCTGGCGGACAACTGAAAGCATCGCAACTTAGAATAGGACCCATGGTTGAAGTTTCAGCACCACGACTGTGGACAGCTCCAGCAGGGACGTGACGAGTGAGACCCGGGTGTGGTGTCGAACTCCGTTACTGTGGGACAGAAAGAGAGACCGTGCTTGTTCTGATATGACTCCTCATGCCTTTTTGACTCTCGTTACCTCAGCCACTGTATGTTAGTAGGCTATTCCTTTTTTATTCATGAATTTGGTGTTTCAATAGCGCTGTGCTTTGAAGGTTTTCGTGCGCCGAGGGGAGGGTTGCGCTTCTATTTCTTCTACATGAGCGCCTGGAGGGAAAAATAGTCCCACTGACCTAAATATGGCTGCCCCCTCCCTCGTCCCTATGGACCATCTCACCATGGAGAAGGTTATATAGCCCGCTCCCCTCTGAGCTCTCTGTGGACAGCGGTTTCCTTATTAACCAAATTATTTCCTATCTGAGCCATAGGACGACCTAATTACTCTGCTCATTTCTGGCCAGAGGGCCGCTTCTATCTGTTGATGGTGTGAAGTGATTCCCTGGGAAGTTGGATGTAAAAGGGCACAGCCGCAGGCCTCTTCACTTTACGTCCAGGTGTGGCATTTGGAAAGGAGCACCCCCTCCCCCTCCCCCTCCCCCCATCTCGCATGTCTTCTTGTCTTAATTAAAGTGATATTTCATGAGAGGAGGTTCTGTTTGTTCAGTTAATGAACTCCACTATTCTCTGCGGGCAAGTGGAAATGCAAGCACTCCAATTAGCATATGTTAGCATTTTACTGTGTTTATTCCTCACCGTGGAAAACAGCTTACCCAGGCGAAAAGCTTTTCAACCTTGCGAGGGGAGCTCTGGAAACTTTCTCACCCCGAAATAATTAAGTCGAGCAAATTAAACAAAGATCCGCAGCACTCAGGTCTGTGTTATTTTGACATGCGTGCGTGGCTGAAGAAGCTTGAGAAATGTGAAAAAAATACTTTAATATTTTCATAAATGTATACAGTACATGTGAAGGGGGCGTCACCCTCGTCGTTACAATAGTCTGCGTCACGGGGAAGTTTGCATATACACTGACATACTATTTTAGGCAACATACAAAGAAAAAATCTTTTCACATAAACAGAAAATATAAAAATTCATACGGATGTGCAAAATTATAGTCCACTAATGCTTTTATTGGAAACATTTGGGATGTAACTGCTGCTCCAGTTTTGATTGTCTAAATAATAATGATCATGATCATGATAACAGACACACAAATGTGACATAAATAGCAGTCATTTCCCCTCCAGCCAAAAAAATCCATTGTCCGTTCATCATCCCTCTCCCCTTTCTGTTATCCATAGCGCTTATGAATCACACGTTCATTAAATTATGCGCCGAATGGTCTCTCCCTCTGCTTTCCATATGAGGTCATCCGTCACGTTAACCATCCATTCAGGCAGCCACTGAAAAGTCAGTCGTTGTACAGGTCGTTATTTATGATGGCGGCCTCTCCCTGGGGCGACATCTGCAGGCGCCTCTTCTTGCCAAAAGTGGAGAAGGAATTGTGGACGTCCAGGTCGCTCCGCTGGGCAGCGGTGGGCCTCAGGGTGCAGAAGCCCGATGGCGTCCCGGGGATGTACACGTTGTGGTGGTAGTCGGGCGGAGGGTGCGGGTGCGGGTGCGGGTGGGAGGGCACCGACGGCTGCTGCTGCTGCGGGGGAGGCGTGCACCGAGGGGTCCAGGGCCGGGAGGGCAGCCCACTGGGTGAAGGAGACATCTTATACTCTGCATTTTTGGAGAACAGAGAAGAGGAGGAGAAACGACTTATTATGCCATATTGACCTGCTGGGTTCATTTACATACTATATAGGGATGAATTGAGAGGTAGCGCTTTGCAGTGAGGGTCAGCAGCAAAAAAAAAACCAAACCCTCAAACTTTAGGATAGGGGTGTCCAAACATGTACCATGGAGGGTCAAGACCCTGCAGGCTTTACCTCCAACCAGTGTCTTCAACAGCAGGTTTCACTGAACTTCTTCCCACTGACCGCTGATGAGTGAAAACACCTGCTGAAGAGACTGGGTAGAAGAGAAAACATGCAGGGTCTTGGGCCTCCATGGCCCATGTTTGGACACCCCTGCTTTAGGATGCTGGATATTACCCAGATTTTTAATGTCAGTGCATGAACACATGGGGGGGCATGCTGGCTTGGCGGATGGCTGCAGATCAAGGGCCAGCAACCTTTACTCGGGAAAAGAACCACTTAAAAAAAAAAAAGTTGTGTGTGTGTGCACAATTATTAGCATGACTTTTTTCATAGGTATTTTCTTTGCAAATCCAGTACTTCTTTCTTTTAATTTATCACCTTTTTATCATAAATTTGTGCGTTTTTTATCTTGAATTTGAAACTTTCCTTGGAAATCTCAAAACTTTCTTAAAAGTTTGCAACTTTAACTGTAAATTTGAGACTTTTTCTTGCAAATTTATGACTTTTTCTATTCACATTTCTAACTTTTTAGCATAAATTTGAGACTTTTTCCCCTTATGGATTGTTTTCTCACGAATTCACAACTTTTTCTCACAAAGAAGCTCACAACTTTTTCCACATAAACAACTTTTTTTCCTCTTTTCTCAACAACTTTTTTTCAAAGTAGTGCTTTTTCCTCTTGCAAGAATTTTGTCAAAGTTACAGGTAGTTAGTAGAGGCTCTGGAGTTGCAGACTCCTAGTGTAGATGACACAGGGATGTGCACATGCATGGGCTATATTTGCCTGCCCAACAGTCCATTTGTCACCTTTGTCTAAGCTGCCCTTCCAGAGGGGAAAAAATGATGCTGTCCCTTATTACTGTAGCCTATAATTGCTGATATTACATATACAGTACATTTTAAATTTGCAACATTTCTCATTAATTTGTGACCTTTCCATCCATCCATCCATTTTCTACCGCTTTTCTGGAGGTCCGGGTCGCAGTGGCAGCAGCTCAAGCAGAGAAGCCCAGTCTTCCCTCTCCCCAGCCACCTGCTCCAGCTCATCAGAGAGGACACCAAGATGTTCCCAGGTCAGCTGGGAGATGTAGTCTCTCCAGCATGTCTTGGGTCTGCCCCGGGGGTCTCCTCCCAGTTGGATGTGCCCGAAACACCTCAAGTGGGAGGTGTCCAGGAGGCATCCTGATCAGATGCCCAAACCACCTCAACTTGGTCCTTTTGATGTGGAGGAGCAGCGGTTCTACTCTGAGCCTCTCCTGGATGACTGAGCTCCTCACCCTATCTCTAAGGGTAAGTCCAGCAATCCTACAAGGTTCATTTCAGCCACTTGTATCCGTGATTTCATTCTTTTGTGACTCTTGTTTTAAAAATTCACTTTTTTTTCTTGCAATATTGCCCTTGTTTCAGCCCCTTGAAACATCTGTGCACACCCCTGAGATGAAACATTGCAGATGTATACATACCCTTCACACCTCTCATGTGAGTACCCCAGGTCCAGTACTGTCCAGGCGCCATGGAGGTGACATAGTTGTCTGGGTCTGTATGCATGGCCTTACGCACGAGGGTGCCATCCATGTTAATAGAGTTGTAACTACAAACAAGGTAACAGTCTGTTACAACAGCACACTTTACGCACGTCAGTGAAGATGCAAGCATGCATGCTTTGACATCAGTCCTTCAAAGGTCATAATGGTACCTTTTAATAGAGGAGTTCTGAGTCTTTGTGAGAGTCCAATCTGTGTTGGGCTGCTTCAGCTGCAGGGGGAAGAAAAAGACATGCCAGATTTAATTGAAAAATTAATTAAATCACATTTGAACTGCTAGGGCCTATTTGTAAAGATTCGCCTCTTCAAAATAATGTCTGCGCAATTAAATCGCAGAGGTCTGTTATAATTGACAGAGCAGTCTATGTTTGTAATGGTCCTGAAATGGAGACAGGTCTGTCTGTAGATGGACCGTGACTGCCGCCCCGTGGATGCTTATAAAACGTTCACGTTAAACAAAGTGGAGATGGCGGTGCCTCCAGCTCCATCTCGCCTGTCACTTGGTTTTGCTTTTATCCTCTGTGGCGCTGAGGTGGGGGGGGGGGGGGCACACCAGTGGTATTTATTCCGGTTTGAGTCTTATAGGAATGATTCCACGCTCCATTAAATCACCTAAAGTTGTTAACGTGGAGAATGCGACGCAAGCTATTATTAGTATCGGTATTCAAAATACTCTCCTTGCCAACATGCGCACAAAACCAATTAGAACCCCACCGGGATGAAACGAAACACGATTTTAATCTTCAAAGGGAACCGTGCCAGGGAGGAAATTAAGAAAATTACACACGTCATTGTTTTGTGGATTTTATGCATCATTTTACATTAATATTTGCCCGATGCTCCTCGAGCGAGGTTTTTAATTAAAAGTCTCACAGAGAGCCTTGAAAAGTTTGCGGCTCCTCGCAGCTGCAAAGAGCACGCAAACAACCCCGTGGCAAACACGCGCGCACCTGTCCCGTGCGTTTATTTTATTTATTTAGTTTTTTTTTCACGCCTGAGTGTCTACTTAATCTCCCTTTTCACCTTCAATACATCAGTGTATAAAGTGGCTGCGCGCGCGCTTTATGCAGCGCTCAAACAGTTATTTTTATGCGCCACCTGACGACCTCGTGCGCGACTCGCGCCGGGGACGCTGAGGGACGAATTTAGCGGAGCGCATTAAAGGACAGGGAGGACGTTTCCTCCGCGGGCGGAACAGTCGCCGTGACCTCAAAGTCCCTCTTGTGGCCAGAGGTGCGCGTGTCAGTGACCGGGATGACATTTCTCTGTCTGCCCCCGGTGGCGTCTGGCGTCCCTGCGCGCGTCTGAGAAATATGCGGAGACGAGGGATCAGCGTTGCGCACACATTCATGGTCTGCTGCTCCGTCTATTAGGATTAGAAAAGACCGGTGTAGACACCCTGGCTGCGTAAAGACGCCCCCCCCCCCCCACACACACACACACACTCGCCTTTTCCCCTCCATCCTATGATGCTCTCTCTCTCTCTCTCTCTCTCTCTCTCTCTCTCTCTCTCTCTCTCTCTCTCTCTCTCCTCACATTCAGAGGACAGCACCGGGGCCGATCTACAGGCTGTCCACGTCTCAGTCCAGTCATGTCCTTGCACCCCCCTTGCCCCCACCTCCTCCTCCTCCTCCTCCTCCTCCTCCTCCTCCTCCTCCTCCTCCTCATGTCCTCCCCTGTCTCACCAAAAACGACCATTTGCCATTTTTCATCAATAATGGACAGTCCCCCCCCCCCTCCCCTGCGAATATACGCCACATTGTTGTGGTATAATGCGCTGGGCGTCCTCGCGCCCTTGAGGCACAGTTAAGCGAGGTTGTCTGTCCTGCGTTGTTAGTTTGAAAACGAGGACGGACGCGGATCTTCTCGTGCCAGAGGCTGATCATCTGTCATTCACCTTCCGTGTAACCTTGACTTTATAATGTGCTGAAAACAGGGGCCTCTTTGCAAGGCAGTGAGACTTTGGCACCGACGCGCAGACATTATCCTTATAATGACTTTTAACGCTGAAATACTTACAGCGACTAAATAAAAGAGTCAGCTTGAGCTACCCCCACCCCCTCCCCCCCACCCCCGCACAATAATTGACATCTCACTTCATACTCAGACACGGTTTTTGCGCAGCATATGCTCCTCGCAAGATGGGGGCTTCACACTTTCATTAACATATCAATTAAAACGTAATCTCATGTCGTCTCATTTCATTCCTCGGTGCAAACATTACCATGGGCGACGCAATTAGGTTTAATTATTGTCATGATTATGAAAATAACAGTCAGGGCTACATGCTGTGGCACACTAACTAGGCAGTGGGGAGAAGAAATCATGACTTTTTTTTTTTTCTCCCAGTTTTTGCTGTGAGTGGAGATGAAACCCGTCTGGCGTGCGTGGTTTGACCTTCACGGGGACATGTCACAGCACTTTCTCATCAAGATGGCAAATGGAGTTCAGATGAGTGGATGGCAGTGAGTGTGGTGTGTGGGCATCCGAATAAGTCTTGCGCCACCATACTGATTTCACCGTACCTCGCTGGGGGTCGTGGCTCCGTTGTTCACGGATGCGCTCCGGCTCTGCGCGTTCCAGGAGTTTTCCGCGCTCTTCGCCTCGTTGTTCCTCGGTGTGCTGCTCGGGCTGCACGGCTTGAGAAACATAAAGTCACTTTTGGCTGATTCGGGGGTTAGACACACTTTATAGCAATATGACTGAGAGAGACTGCTATTTCCATTCACCTCCATACAGTTCATAGGCACTTTGGCCGCAGATGAAATCTGCAGGTTGAGGTTGGATTTTTTGAACATCTCCGGCGGCGGCTCCGGCTGGAACCCCCCGCAGCAGCAGCAGCAGCAGGCCAGTGGGGGCAGGTGGTACCCGCTGAGGGTCTCGTTGTCCTTGTAGCACTTGACCGCAGCCAGCACGATAATGGCCAGCAGGAAAATTAGGGATATGGTGCTCAGTGACACGATCAGGTAGAGGGCGAGGTTGGAGGGGGGCTGTGGACTCAGTGTGAGGTCCCCGAAATCTGACAGGGACTCGGGCACAGTGTCTACCACTGTGAGGACAATGGAGACAGTGGCGGAGAGCGGCGGCTGCCCGTTGTCTCTCACTAATATCACCAGCCTGTGCCTTGTTGCGTCTTTTTCCACGAATCGGCGGATAGTCCGTATTTCGCCGGTGTATAGAGCCACGCTGAACAGGCCCGGATCGGTAGCCTGCAACACCTGATAGGACAGCCGAGAGTTCTGCCCCGCGTCTGCGTCTATTGCTGTGATTTTGGCGACCAGATAGCCGGCGTCTACTGACTGGGGAACCACTTCTGTGGCCACGGTTCCGTTTTTTGGCAGCGGGGACACGATAACGGGAGCGTTGTCGTTCTGGTCCAGGATAAAGACGTTGACTGTGACATTACTGGCGAGCGGAGGGAAGCCTGCGTCCTGCGCCTGGACCAGAATCTGAAAGTTTCTCAGCTGCTCGTAATCAAAAGAGCGCAGTGCGTAAATGTTGCCGTTGTCAGAGTTGATGGAGACATAAGTGGACACGGGCATGCCCTGAATTTGACCCTCCAGAATGGAGTAAGACAGATAGGCGTTCTGGTTAGAATCGGGGTCGAACGCAGATACGGAGCAAATGGAAGCGCCTGGGGCGTTATTCTCCGTCACATAAACTGTGTATGAAGGTTGGGAGAACCGTGGGGGGTTGTCATTGATGTCAGACACTTGGACGAGGATTGTCTTCCTCGTGGAGAGCGAAGGAGAGCCCAAGTCTCGCGCTGTGAGGGTGATGTTGTACTCGGGCACCGTCTCCCTGTCCAGAGACTCGCTCGTCACCAGAGTGTAGTAGTTTTTAAAAGAAGAATGGAGCTGGAAGGGCACGTTGTTCGGGATCTGACAGTCAACGTTCCCGTTCTCTCCCGAGTCCCGGTCCATGACGCTGATCACGGCTATAACCGTGCCCGGCGGCGCGTCTTCCTGGACAGGTGTGGACACCGATGTGAGGATGACCTCGGGCGCGTTGTCGTTCACGTCCAGGATGTCCAGCAGCACTTTGCTGTGCACCGCCACAGCTGAGGGCCCCCTGTCCTTTGCCTGCACGTACAGCTCATACACGCTGGCTTTCTCGTAATCCACGATGCCCTTCACTCGAATTTCACCCATGTACGGGTCCACGCTGAACAGTTCGCGCACCTTGAGCGGCGCGTGTCCGCTGAACGCGTAGGTGACCTCTCCGTTGGAGCCCTCATCCAGGTCTGTGGCGTTAAGCTTCAGCACCATCGTCCCCCTCGGCGCGTTTTCAATCAGGCTGGCTCGGTACACTGAGCGGTCAAAGACAGGCACGTTATCGTTGGCGTCCAGCACTGTGATGGTTATCAGCGCTGTCCCGGAGCGCTCCGGCGACCCCCCGTCATAAGCAGTGAGGACCATTTCGTGCTTTTTCTGCTGCTCCCGGTCCAGAGGGGTGTCCAGCACGAGCTCCGCAAACTTGCTCCCGTCGTTACGCGTCTGGATGTTCAGAAGAAAGTGTTGATTGGCGCTCAGCTGGTAAGAGCGCAGAGAGTTTGTGCCCACGTCCTGGTCCTGCGCGCTCTCTAACGGGAACCGGGAGCCCGGTGCCGCGGACTCCGTGATGTCGAGGTTAAACTCGCTCCACGGGAAGCTGGGGGAGTTGTCATTCACGTCCAGAATTTCCACTTCCACCCTGTACAGTTCTAACGGGTTTTCAATGACCACTTGTAGGTGCAAAAAACAGCTGGGGCTGCGTTCACACAGCTCCTCTCTGTCTATTTTCTCGTTGACAAAAAGAATGCCGTTCTCCAAATTCACTTCTAAATACTGCTTCTTTGCGCCGGAGACGATACGAAACCGACGCGCCGACAGCTTGGCCACGTCTAAACCGAGGTCCTCGGCGATGTTGCCCACGAAAGCTCCGTGCTCCAGCTCTTCGGGGATGGAGTAGCGAATCTGTGCCAGCACCAGGTCCACCACGCACGCACACAGAAGCAGGCATATGACCAAGCCGGTCACCGGCACCCAGCTGCTTCTGGAGAGTCTGTGATCCATAGCGGCAGCGTGCGTAAAAATCACCTTACTCACACATCGCTCGCCTCACAGAGCCATTCAGACGAACGGCTGACAGCCGAGGGAGTCTGTCCTGCATAAATCCTCGCATCTAAGTTGGTCACATCTGGTCTTTATTAATGACTGGAAGGAACAGTTGAGAGAGAGAGAGAGGAGGAGAGGACGAGGAGAGTGAAAGGCGCCTCTCTCGGTGCTGCGCTCCGCGCGCAACAAAGGTGGTGTGAGCGTTGGACGCTCGCGCTTTGATTTTTACAGTATATGAGGCACCGGTGGGGGTGGGGGGCGTGTGTGTGTGTGTGTGTGTGAGAAAGAGAGAGAGAGAGGGGGGGGGGAGCGAACGTAACTTCTCGCAGCTCCGTATTGGAGGACGCCGGTGCAAAAACGCGACTCTAATTACTGTAGACGCTTAACCCTTTCATATCTTTCTCGTCTGTAGGTCTGACCTATTAAAGAGGCGACACGGGGGCCTCAAATTTGACCCCAGACGTCAGAGCCAGATTTGGATTAGAAGACAAATTGTGTCACGGGCGGCCCGTTTCCCGCGCTGCGCGCTCCTTAATGAGGATGGCTGAAGATTTAACAGGCGATAGCAAACGTTGTAACTCACACTGAAGCTTCAGGAAAGAAACAGCACTTTTTTTTTTCTGGGCGCCTCTGTTGCATGCTGCAAATCGGTAAACAAAGTGAACAGGTTCCAGTGGCCCAGTGGCCACCACCGACTGGCTCTGGGGCCTCTAAACGCTTTTTAATTAGAGCCCTTTGAAGATGAATGCCCACACTGCAAAACAGTCCCATTCATTAATCATCACGCATGAGTTTGTTGTTGTTATAAAAGGAATCTTTGATGGATCCGGATATGCGCTTTTAATCAGTTTTTAAATGGGGGCGAGCTGCGTTTTATAGGGCTTAAAACGATCACAATCACTATCAAGAACGGGCAGAAACGCCCTCACAAATAGGCATTACTCGACTTTAATTCACTCTACCAGGCCTGAACATGTATCAACATAATCAGCATAAAAGCACCGTGATAAACCCCTAATCGTCTGTAATCGAGCATCATAGGTGGATTAGGTAAATATCGCAGGTGACTGTTTACGGTGTGACCAGGCGGGGGGAAAAGCGCACATATCAGAGGATTTGGACGTTTTATGGGACAAGGAGGGCAGCACATGTTTGCTCAGATCTGATCTTTTCCTTGTTAATCCTGGTCAGTTAGACAACCGTGGAGGACGGAGAGGAAGAGGGCGTGAGGGGGACTGAAGGATGCCTTTGTGGATTCGCCTTCAGACACACACGAGTAGCATCCTAATGCAAAAAAAAAAAACAAAAACGTGACAGTGTCTACTTGGGACTGACGACACAGCCTGGCTCCTGGGCAGAGTTGGACTTGTTAGCTACTAAATAGAAGAAAGGAACAAAAAACAGGGGGGGGGGGGATAAGAGACATATTTCTGCTTCTCAGGGGCAGCACTTTCTTTTATACCCGACGCTGCACTTTGTGGACTATCAAGTGCCCCCAAACCGTAAGGAACACATCCTGTGTTGGTCCTGGTGATCAGGGAAACGAGGACTGGTGTTGCTGTGATCTTTTCCCTAAAAAAACAAAAACCAAACTCAAGCTTCCCTCTCTGAAGCAGCTTAGGGAAGAATTTTCTCTGCATGTAAGTCTTCTATTTAACAGAGGTCACAACTTCAGCTGAACCCTTAAAAGACTTCTCATTAAAAAAAAAAAAAATCTTTTGGGGATCAAAAATTATCCCTGAAACATCTCCAGCAAGCATGCCATTGTCCCCCACTGTCCCTTTTCCAGAAAAGAAAAATCCCCAGGTTTAAATAAGCAGAAAATACAATCTGCTTGTAGACTTAACCTCAAGCAGATGGTTAAGCTTCTCCAGAAATGATTACATTTCTGGGAAAAAAAAGGGAGTCGAAACCACCAGCACCACCAGTTCCATTGCTTCCCCCTTCTTTTTAATTAAGAAGGTGAAGGATTAGTGTGCAGCTATCCGGGATCAACCATTCGCTGATGGAAGAATACAAATGTTTTGTGATAAATAATCCCACAGCATCACGATTGGTGGTCCCCGATGCCTCTAACATTAACATGCATTACACGGAGCATTAAGCCGGTCTCATCCACCCCTATCGGCCCACTCATCCTGTTGACCAGCAGGACAAACTGCTTTCTCTGAACTGCCACATTCCAGAAGATACGACAGTCACCCTGTAGTGGCGTGCAAGGATGGGCAGCATGTGCCATGGGGGGCCAACTGCAGGCTTTCTTTCCAACTAGCCTCTCCAACAGGTGATTTCATGAATTTCTCTCCTTTGATGCTGATCAGGGAAAACACCTGTTTGAGTGACTGACTGGGAAGAAAAACTGTAGGGTCTTGGCGCATGAAGAGTGCCACGGATGCAAATGGAAACTATTGGCAAAGGGACTAATGCTCTTTCTCCCTTCAAAGTATATACTTTTCCACGTTTTTGTTGTTAATTTGTCTTTTTATAGCCTACATGACAAGGTCCGTGTGGCCCAAAGCGCACATATGCCGAACCAAAGGAGACCAGCATTTTTCATTGGTGAACTCGTGCTTCCATCTAGCGGACAAAGTCTGATACTGTCACGTCCTGGAAAACAACGAGGCCTGCTGGAGTTGCACAATTAAAATGCAACTAAGTGCAACTAAGTGCACTTTTGCACTTAGTTTAACAGCACTGAGCTAAATACATCCGACCAACCACTGTTAAGAACAACACAAGTAAACAAAGAAAGAAATAATTAAATATTATGTTAACCTTATTACTTAAGAAGCAAATTGAGGAAAAAAAACACTCAGATTTCCTAAGAAAAGTAGACTGGAGAATTTGCTTCTATTTGCCTCTACTGTAAAATCCCATCTATCTATTTATACCCTTTTATCCAGTGGGGCAGGGGCGGTTCTAGGATCAGAGCTTTAGGGGTGCTGAGCACCCAATGAGCTCCACCACACACACACACACACACACACACACACGTTATTTTGTTAGAGTTATCTTTCATACATCTCCTCCCTGGCTTCTAGTTAGTGAACATGGTACCTGATGATACATAAAAACACTGACAGCTTGGATTTAATATTTTGCTTATACCAAAATGACAACAGCTTCTTTCTCTCAAATTCAAACAGCGCACTGTGGCTGATTGACAATGCAACCATTAAAGAAAAACGTCTGCTAGCTGTCTTAGCCAGCAGGAGCGTAGCAAGCTTTTCAGAAGTGTGGGTGTTGAGGTTTGGCCTGCGGTGGCCAGGGGGGAATGGGGGAGGGTATTTAATACCCAATATATTTTTCCAAAAACCGTGGTCTTCATCATTACTTATGTATTTACAGTACAAAGGGTCAAAAAGGGACAAAAGAGAATAGGCAGCTTCCACTGAAAAATAAATCTGTTGAAAATACAAACATCTTTGCAAACATTTGAAAAAAGGCTTTTCTTTCAATAAATAAAATATCAAACCTCCATTCATGTAAGTAAATCCTTTCAAAGAAATAAAAAAGGCCATTACAGCAACAGGACAACTTAGTTTATCAGTGAGAGGACAGTAGCAAATGTACAAGAAAAATCATGAAAATATAAGGAAAAAAGTTGCAAATTTTGTAGAAAAACATTGTAAATTTATGATTATATTGTTGTAAATCTATGTGGGGGAAAGATACAATTTTATCACAAAACATGGCAAATTTACAAGAAAAATAGTGCTAACTTTACTCCAAAACTAATAATATATGTGCCAGGAAAAAGTTGTGGATTTATAAATACTTTCCAAGAAAAATGTTAGTTTACAAGAAAAACCTCATTAATTGGCGAGAATATTGGTCAATTAAGAGAGAAAAAGTAAAAATAATAAAAAATAAAAAACCTAACTAAAAATGCTCTAGAAAATTGGCATTTTTTTCTTGTAAACGTGCATCTTCACTGTTGTAATTTTATAGCTTTTTCTTAGAAATATGGGAGGTTGGGGGCATGTGGAAGTTGTTTATTTTCTCCCTAAAAAAACTTTTTCTAGTAAATATGGGACTTGCTTATAGTAAATGTGGGGCTTTTTAAATTGTAAATTAGCATCTTTTAGCATATTTTTGCACATTTATTCTTGCAGATTTGTACTGAAATTACATTTACACCATATACTACATTTATGAACATCCCCTTGTTAAAAAATAAATCACCAATTGTGTGTAAAAACTCTCCGGGGGCTTCAGGTGGCAAAGGGGCAGTCCAGGAGCATCACCTGGGCCTTATCTGTGCACGTGCCTGCGGGCTTACTGAACTGATGGCAAGCAACAGCTAGTCGCAGTATGCAAGTCACATACACCCTAATCAAAACATTTAGCGTGAAATTGGGAATTTTATATTCACACACACACACACACACACACACGCACGCACACACACACACACACACGCACACACACACACACACACACACACACACACACACCAGACATGAGTGCACCTTGAATGGAAAAAACAACATCCATGACACGCGGGCTGTTCTTTCCTCAATAGACCTCTTTCACAAACTGTAACAACAAAACCTGTATGTAGTTATTTTAATCCTACATTTATTTCATTACTCACCTGTGAGGCTTTCAACTCCACTTTCAGGAACACGAATTAGAAGCTGGTCACACTCCAGCGAACCACAGTGAGAGCCAATATCCACAAATGGCAAAAACATGGAACAGTGGTGAACCTTCCCAGGAGTGGCCGGCCAACCAAAATTACCCCAAGAGCGCAGTGACGACTCATCCAAGAGGTCACAAAAGACCCCACAACAACATTCAAAGAACTGCAGGCCTCAATTGCCTCAGCTAAGGTCAGTGTTCATGACTCCACCATAAGAAAGAGACTGGGCAAAAATGGACTGCATGGCCAAGCTCCAAGACAAAAACCACTGCTGAGCAAAAAGAACATGAAGGCTTGTCTCAGTTTTACCAGAAGCATCTTGATGATCCCCAAGACTTTTGGGAAAATACTCTGTGGACTGACAAGACAAAAGCTGAACTTTTTGGAAGGTGTGTGTCCCATTACATCCAGCGTAAAAGTAACAGCATTTCAGAAAAAGAACATCATACCAGCAGTAAAATATGGTGGTGGTAGTGTGATGGTCTGGGGCTGTTTTGCTGCTTCAGGACCTGGAAGACTTGCTGTGGTAAATGGAACCATGAATTCTGCTGTCTACCAAAAATCCTGAAGGAGAATGTCTGGCCATCTGATCATGACTGTCATGAACTTGGGTTTGGTGGTCCCAAACCCAGTTCTGACACGGTGGCTATTTTGTCCCTTTGCATTGTTTTCCATCAGGCATTTCAGGGAGCCCTTGGGATCCTTCATTCCCTGACAGCTTGGCCACGCCTCCTCCTCCTGTCAGTGTCACCAGCTGTTTCTTATTATTGGTTTTCCCTTATGCACACACGCATTGGTTTTCCCTTATGCACGCACACACACACTCAGTCCAGCCCACGCACTCTCTCTGTTTACTCCTCATTATGCACACCGGGGATCTCTTTCCTCATTACTATTGTCATTATTACCTCCGCCAAGGAGGTAATATTTTTATTGGGGTTTGTCTGTTTGTCTGTCTGTCTGTTTGTCTGTTACCAACATAACTCAAAATCTTAAGAATGGATTTTGACGAAATTTTCAGGAAAGGTGTGTAATGGCACAGGGAACAGATGATTAGATTTTGGTGATGCTCTGAGAGTGCATACCTCCACCAAGGCCTTTGTTTGTATTTGTGCAGCAGGATTACACAAAAACTACTGAATGGATTTGGATGAAATTTTCACCAGAGGTGGTTCTTGGCCTAGAGAGGAGCCCATTATATTTTGGTGATGATCTGAGAATGCATACCTCAGTCAAGGCTCTTATCTTCTCACAGTGTGTTAGCAACAATACTTCAAAACTGATGGACAGACTTTGATGCAATTTTCACCACAAGTGGCTATAGGCCTGCACACAAACCCATTACATTTTGGAGGTGATCCATGAGAAACAGAAGGAGCCTTGGCGGAGGTATGCGCACTATGAGTGCTTTTCTAGTTTTCAATCTTTTCTAGGGGTACCATCATTTTTGTCCAGGCCTGTTTCATGAGTTTGTTTTTTAAAATAATTCTGTTGAACCACAATTCAAAAGCATTGTCTGATTTTCATTGGTTAATTTTCATAGAATTTTTATTTATTACCACTTTTGTCAGATTCAAGTTATTTCTGTGACCATTGTGGATTTTTCTTTCATTAACAGAGGGGTACCAACAATTTTGTCCACGTGTGTAATTCCAAAAGTTATATTGGGCCCAAACACAACACTGCTCATCACCAAAAGAACACCATACCTACAGTGAAGCATGGTGGTGGCAGCATCATGGTTTGGGGCTGTTTTTCTTTAGCTGGAACTGGGGCCTTAGTCAAGGTAGGGGGAATTATGAACAATTGAATTGTGGTTCAACAGAATTATTTAAAAAAAAAAACAACTCATGAAACAGGCCTGGACAAAAATGATGGTACCCCTAGAAAAGATTGAAAACTAGAAAAGCACTCATAGAGTGCATACCTCCGCCAAGGCTCCTTCCGTTTCTCATGGATCACCTCCAAAATGTAATGGGTTTGTGTGTAGGCCTATAGCTACTTGTGGTGAAAATTGCATCAAAGTCTGTCCATCAGTTTTGGAGTATTGTTGCTAACACACTGTGAGAAGATAAGAGCCTTGGCTGAGGTATGCATTGTCAGATCATCACCAAAATATAATGGGTTTCTCTCTAGCCCAAGAAGCACCTCTGGTGAAAATTTCATCCAAATGCATCCAGTAGTTTTTGTGTAATCCTGCTGCACAAATACAAACAAAGCCCTTGGTGGAGGTATGCACTGTCAGATCACCACCAAAATCTAATCATCTGTTCCCCGTGCCATTACACACCTTTCCTGAAAATTTCGTCAAAATCTGTTTATAAGTTTTTGAGTTATGTTTGTACCAGACAAACAGACAGACAAACAGACAAACCCTGATAAAAAACATTACCTTCTTGGCGGAGGTAAAAAGCCAGACTGGAATTTGCCAAACTGCATGTTGACAAGCCACAAAGCTTCTGGGAGAATGTCCTATGGACAGACAAGACAAAACTGGAACTTTTTGGCAAGGCACATCAGCGCTATGTTCACAGACACAAAAATGAAGCATACCAAGAAAAGAACACTGTCCCTACTGTGAAACATGGAGGAGGCTCTGTTATGTTCTGGGGCTGCTTTGCTGCATCTGGCACAGGGTGTCTTGAATCTGTGCAGGGTACAATGAAATCTCAAGACTATCAAGGTATTCTAGAGAGAAATGTGCTGCCCAGTGTCGGACAGTTTGGTCTCAGTCGCAGGTCATGGGTCTTGCAACAGGATAATGACCCAAAACACACAGCTAAAAACACCCAAGAATGGCTAAGAGCCAAACATTGGACTATTCTAAGGTGGCCTTCTATGAGCCCTGATCTAAATCCTATTGAACATCTGTGGAGGGAGCTGAAACATGCCGTCTGGAGAAGGCACCCTTCAAACCTGAGACAACTGGAGCAGTTTGCTCATGAGGAGTGGGCCAAAATACCTGCTGAGAGGTGTAGAAGTCTCATTGACAGTTACAGAAATCGTTTGATTGCAGTGATTGCCTCAAAAGGTTGTGCAACAAAATATTAAGTTAAGGGTATCATCATTTTTGTCCAGGCCTGTTTCATGAGTTTGTTTTTTAAAATAATTCTGTTGAACCACAATTCAAAAGCATTGTCTGATTTTCATTGGTTAATTTTCATAGAATTTTTATTTATTACCACTTCTGTCATATTCAAGTTATTTCTGTGACCATTGTGGGTTTTTCTTTCATTAACAGAGGGGTACCAACAATTTTGTCCATGGCTGTATGGCCAGAAAGTTCAACCTTTGTGTTATCAGACCAGAACACATTTTCTCACATGCATTTGGGAGATTTCAAATATGTTTTTGTAAAATGTAGCCGGGCTTGGATGCTTTCCTTTGTAAGATAAGGCTTCCGTCTTGCCACCCTACCCCATAGCCCAGACATATGAAGAAGACGGGAGATTGTTGTCACATGTACTAAACAGCTAGTACTTGCCAGAAGTTCCTGCAACTCCTTCACTGTTCCTGTTGACCTCTTGGCAGCCTCTCTAACCAGTTTAATTCTTGTCCTTTCATCAATTTTGGAGGGACGTCCAGTTCTTGGTAATGTCCCTGTTGTGCCATATTTTCTCCACTTGATGATGATTGTCTTCACTGTGTTCCATGGTATATTTAATGCTTTGGAATTTCTTTTGTACCCTTCTCCTGACTGATACCTTTGAACAATGAGATCCCTCTGATGCTCTGGACCATGGCCTGTGCTGTAAGATGTGACTACAAAAATGTCAGGAAAAGCCTTTAAATGGTGGCAGGTGTGTGCTGTCTCCCATTTAACTTGTGTTTGAATGTGATTGGTTAATTTTGAACACAGCCACTCCTCCAGTTATAGCAGGGTGTGCATATTTATGCAACCAGGTTATTGTAAGTTTTTTATTTTTTATTTTTCCCCTTAAAAGATTTTAGTTTGTTTTTCAATTGGGTTGTACAGGTTATAGGTCACATTAATGGTGGAAAAAGTTTTGAAATGATTTATCTTGGTCTCATTTCTTTACATCACAAAAACCTGGCATTTGAACAGGGGTGTGTAGACTTTTTATATCCACTGTATTAGTAAGTGTAGTCACCAAAAAAGTTTCTCCAGTAACAGCAAGAAAATATCTACCAAAAATGAAACATGATAACTTCACTTTTTCCATTTTTCTTTGCATTTTTCCCATAAACTTGATTTTTTATTTTTAAGTTAGTTTTTCCTCATAAGCTCACTTGTTTTAATTTTTTTGTAGTAAATTTGTGAAACTTTTTACTCTTAAATTTGAAACTTCATTCACATAAATTTGTGACTTTTTTCCTATTAAATTTAGACTTTTTCCACATAAACTGTCTCATAACTTTGAGATTTAGGTAAATTTACAATTTGATCCATGTAAATATCCAAAATCTTTTTTTTTATCTTAGTGTTTGCTCCCCCATCTTAAATTTACACTTTTTCCTTGTTTTGTTTTGTTTTTAATAAGCAACAATACACAGTATAAAATAGGATCATGTGGTGATATCAGGGTAAATTGGGCCTGAGGTAAAATGGGACATTTAAGGTTTGGGTTTCCTGGCTCTTTAAATTTTTTGTTAATTATTTCAAATTATTACCACAACTGTGCTCGAAGAAAAGGATTTGATTGGGCTGTAATTTTTGTGAAGGTGGGACGATTTCTCAAGTCCAGGCTGCAAAGGAGAAATGTAAGAAAAGTGGCCTGGTAACAAAATTTTCAGTGACAAATCAATACATCTAAATTCACATAATACAAGTTGTGATGACTTCCATCAAACATAATGTTAAAATTTTTGCTTAGCTATGGTAGGTTTTATGAGAAATGATTTGTAGCGGTGGCCTAATTTTCCTTAATGCATTGAGATAAATTAGGCCACGTATTTCAGCTAACATTGGCCGCCTTAAGAGTTAACATTTAAGATCAGACATTTTGATGGTTCCTCTAATTTAAAAGCATACAGATGAAATTGGTAAAGCATTTATTACATGTCTCACACTTTAATATTTCCCTTCTAATAATGTAATTATGTCCTTACAAGTCAGGAGCGTCAAGAATACATTTCCACAAAAGCAAAAAAATCTAATAAGAAAAAGAAGGAAGACAAGGCAAGAAAAAAGAGACAAGAAGGAAGAGGGTGCCGCCATGCAGTGTAATTCAGGCCCTCTGTAGCGGGCCTCCTAGACATTTGCTCCGATGCTCAGCCAGCTCACTCACAATGATCCTCAGGTGGGTCTGCATCCAGGTTGTGCTCAAGGTCAAGGATCAGGAGATCTTGGCGCTTATGCGATTCCAGAAAAATCAATACTCCTTTCAATTGCCCCAATTCTCAACAAACTCACATGCGATGATCCTCAGGTTTGTCTGTATCCAGGCTGAGCTCAAAGTCACAGTCTTTGCCAAAGGTCAGGCGATCTGGGCATTTGTAATTTCGTGAAAATTGTTACTCTTCCTAGCCAATTTCCCCAGTGTTTGGCAAATTCCCACACAATGACCCTCAAGTGGGTTTGCATCTAGGCTGTGCTCAAGGTCAGGGTCAAAGGTCAGGTGATCTGAGTGCTCTTCAGGTGATTTCTCTTCATCAGGTACTCATCACTGACGGTCTAGTTATCACTGCAGGCGTGGAGTTCAAAAGTTACGTGATGTTCATGTTTTTATAGTAGGCCTATTTTACAAATTCTTAATGGGTTTAATGTTTTATGAATTATTGAACTTATTTAAAAATACATTTGTTTAATGTAGTGTTATGTTGTTTTATATATGTATTAAAATTCAAGTTAATTTGTTTTATCAGAACAGACACTGCTGATGAATGGCTCAATGTAGCCGATCAGGCTCCATAACACTGCTCATCTCAAAAATGTGCAACAGCTGATATGTTACTGATGGAAAAATTCATACTCATATTCATAAAAATTCATATAACACAGTGTAACATAGAATTTTTTTTTCCATCATTTCCCCCTTTGATGCCCAAGAGGCATCATATCAAAAGAAAAGTTGCTCCTTCATGACTCAGTATGATAAGGTCTGCTGAGCCTCTTGATTAGTTCACCCATGACTCAGATTGTATCTGCTGAGTGCATGCGGAAAACCGGTTAACACTAGTGACAGAACTGAACATTCACAGTGAAAAACTGTCACATCAGCATCCTGCTATCCGTATTTTTTCCACTACTCAACAACTCCTTATATGGTAACAGGATTTCCTGAGTGAGTATACACATTAAGCTTTATATATAAAAAAATTATATTCATAAAAATTCATATAACTCAGTGTAACATAGAATTTTTCCATCGGTTACTAAATGAATTCAACACGAAAATATTAAAGCAGTTAAACACAATTCAATGTCATACTTTTTTTTTTTCTTAATTTCCTGAGTTACCAAAAAGTGGCCCACTTCAGCTGATGACACCCTAGCTCTGGCACGCAGATTGCAGGCCTCTGTCTCTTAATACATTCAAAGAGGAATTAAGAAAATACTTTAAAAACAAGCTAATGCAGCAAACCTGCAAAATTGACCTACCTCCCATCTATGATATTAGTGCTCCACCTGCTGGATCTGGATGATATAGCAGCTTGACCTGCTGTACTACATGAACGCTAAACCGCGGTGATAGTTTATTTCCCATGAGAATAAATCTCAATCAGTGCTGCGGAAATTTGTTATTTTTTTTAATCGTTTTGTCAGATTATCCTGGTCAAAGCGCCTTTTAAATCAATCAAGCTGTGGTTTAAGGTCATATTAGGGTGTAGCGCACAAGACCGCAGCAGTTTACACACGGAACTTCTTATAGTGATTTAATGCAGCTTTGTATATATATGTGATAGTCTAATCACTTTAATTAGTAGTTCTCTGAGGAAACAACTGATATGTTTTGAACTGAACGTAAATCTCGTTTTTCTGGTTTGATTCACGTCAGATTGAAATCACTGTTCTGTCTCAGGAAATATTTGTCTACTGGCTTCTTGATATTTGGACTACGTACAGTATATTACAGTTATGTATGTGTGAATAGTTTATAACACTAGAACATAAGTGAAAAAAAAATTGTGGAACTGTGGAGCGCAGTGTCGCATTTACAAGAAAACTTTTGAGAGTTTACAATAAAAAACTGCAAATGTAGAATTTGTTTAATTCATATGAAAAAGTTGCGATTTATAAGTTATTTTGAGTAAAAAGTTGCAAATTTGTGTTTAAATGTCTCAATTTTATCACAAAATTGTATATTTAATTAAAAAAAATGTAAATTTATCAGGAAACGTCACAATGAATAATAAAATACAAGAAAACTCACAAATGTAACAAAGAACTCCTCTATCTAGAAAGTAGAAAATATTCCTTTTGGATTTTGTAAGAAAGGTTGTCACAAAATTTTGTGGAGAAAAGCTAAATATGAGGAAAAACTTTCACAAAGTGTTGACAGCAAAGTCATGCTCACTGAAGTGACTTTTTAAAAGTATGCATTTCTCAGGTTTACACAAGTGAGGTTTTGGTGACTATTCTTGTTCTTGAATTTTTATCATCATAAAGTAACCCTGTGAGGCGGATGATAAAATAAGGCAGCGAAGTGAGGGTTTTGAGTAGGTTTATTAAATCATACCGCCATCATAGGAACTCGCTCCAGCCCTCGTGCAAGCAGGCTGGAGCGGGTCCTCAAGCTCTCAGCAGCAGTAGTAGAAGCAGTCGTCAGAGTGAGAGTGACAGAATGAGTTACAGAGCAATGCAGCTTATATACCCAACTACAGACAATACATGAAAGGCATTCACAGCAGTAGGTATGGGCATTTGCATTTGAGAGACACACATAACAATAAGGAGATTACTGGCCGGAATTCGCCTCTGCTCCGGAGCTGCAGGACAAAAGAGGTTACAAGGCACATCTACATATTGTTATCAGTCTATAGACACAGTAAGGGCAGGAAGCATGAACACAATGCATGAATGGCACATCAACATCACAGTACTGAGCAGGAAAAAGCCAGACGAAGCTGGGCTGCCTGTTGACATTAATACACACATTTCACTGTTATGTTAATTGCTCTAGTCGAGTGCTGTGCTTGTCCCAGTCTGTTGTCCCAGTTATCCCAGTTATCCCACAAGCCTTCAGGGTTGCTCCTACACCTGAGGCACGCACGCAGCTTGCTCACAGGATTTTCTAATGGTCTTAGCCATGGCGCACATAGGGAATTCAGCAGTCTGCGGTCCCTGAAGGCTTTAAGGTTGTGCCCGCACCTAAAGTCAACACGCCAAGTCCCTTTGCTTTTGTTTTTTTTTTCTTACAGCCACTACGCAGCCTCGCCGCTCCTGTTTTTTTCTTCACGGCCGCTATTAATCCTTGCAGGACTTAATCGCGAGAGGAGTCAGTGACTAATTTTTTTTTCTCTTACAGCTGCTGTGGATCTCCACACGTTCAACGGGACAGCCCCTCAACATCGCGGATCCACAAGCAATTTTTGCGCGGCCCAGTCGATTTCGCCGTCCTGGGCCGGCACTAGCTACCCCCGCCCCCTCCACCTCCGCCTGCACAGAACTTTCCCTGCTCGCTGCCAAAGCCAGACTATCGAGGCCTCAGCCGCCTGCTGAGCCCTCTAGGGGGGAGTAGTGTGGGATAACCCCCACAACAGACTGGGACAATCAGGGCGCGCATCTGGAGCGATTAACATTACAGTGAAATGTGTGTATTGATGTCAACAGGCAGCCTCGCTTGGTCTGGCTTTTTCCTCCTCAGTGCTGTGATGTTAATGTGCCATTCATGCATTGTGTTCATGCTTCCTGCTCTTACTGTGATGTAAATGTCCCATGCCTTTCATGTATTGTCTGTAGTTGGGTATATAAGCTGCATCGCTCTGTAACTCATTCTCTCACTCTACCACTGCT
This sequence comes from Pholidichthys leucotaenia, assembly GCA_020510985.1. Lineage (NCBI taxonomy): Eukaryota > Metazoa > Chordata > Actinopteri > Cichliformes > Pholidichthyidae > Pholidichthys > Pholidichthys leucotaenia. The sequence goes on along the minus strand of CM035840.1, from coordinate 36,748,278 downwards.
GCTGACACACGCATTCTGTGTCTTCACGAGAGCCGCGAGTTCCTATGACGGCGGTATGATTTAATAAACCTACTTAAAACTCTCACGTTGCTGCCTTATTCTTATAGTGATTTAATGCAGCTTTGTATATATATGTGATAGTCTAATCACTTTAATTAGTAGTTCTCTGAGGAAACAACTGATTTGTTTTGAACTGAACGTAAATCTCGTTTTTCTGGTTTGATTCACGTCAGATTGAAATCACTGTTCTGTCTCAGGAAATATTTGTCTACTGGCTTCTTGATATTTGGACTACGTACAGTATATTACAGTTATGTATGTGTGAATAGTTTATAACTCTAGAACATAAGTGAAAAAAAAAATTGTGGAACTGTGGAGCGCAGTGTCGCATTTACAAGAAAACTTTTGACAGTTTACAATAAAAAAAACTGCAAATGTAGAATTTGTTTTAACTCATATGAAAAAGTTGCGATTTATAAGTTATTTTGAGTAAAAAGTTGCAAATTTGTGTTTAAATGTCTCAGTTTTATCACAAAATTGTATATTTAATTAAAAAAATGTAAATTTATCAGGAAACGTCGCAATGAATAATAAAATACAAGAAAACTCACAAACGTAACAAAGAAATCCTCTATCTAGAAAGTAGAAAAATATTCCTTTTGGATTTTAAGATAAGATAAGCCTTTATTAGTCCCACAACGGGGAAATTCCAGGATTGCAACAGCACAGAGATAGCAACACTCAGAGCAACAATCAGAAGGCAAGAAAAAAAAAAAACAAGCAAGCAAGAGCAGCTAATATACATATGTACATATTACTATAAAATATATATATACACACACACACACACACAGACACACAGTGCAGAGCATTGTGCATAGCTGGATGGAATAAATATATGAATATATGAACACACAGTGCAGAGCATTGTAGCTAGGTGGAATAAATATGCAAGTATATAAACACACACACATTTTGTAAGAAAGGTTGTCACAAAATTTTGCGGAGAAATGCTAAATATGAGGAAAAACTTTCACAAAGTGTTGACAGCAAAGTCATGCTCACTGAAGTGACTTTTTAAAAGTATGCATTTCTCAGGTTTACACAAGTGAGGTTTTGGTGACCATTCTTGTTCTTGAATTTTTATCATCATAAAGTAACCCTGAATACAATTAACTACTCTCCCTACCTCTGATAAACACCCACATGTTGAATAAATGGGTAGAAAATAGAATAAAAACAGAAAAAAACAGATACCTTTCTTCTTGAAAAGGTGTGGCCGATCAAGTGGTATTTGCTAATACTAATAATCATGTGAAAATGCCCCTGTTTTACTCACAGATGAGTCCCAATGAGTCGATTCAAAACCCCAAAATAATAATCAAACCATGATTTAACCATTTATTTAATCCACCTTTCAGTACACGTTTGCCTGTTATGCAAGAACTGAACTGACAACTCATAAAATATGACAATTTATCGTTTCATTGCACTTCACATTCTTAAATGTTAAACAAGGCCAGGTTTTTTTTTCATAGTAGAAAAACAATTAGCCATGTAGCTAAAAATACAATTCTATAATTTAGATGAAAAGTTAATTTTCTTCCAAATTAAATTACCAATTGTTTTGAGTCTGTAATAGGCTATACTATGTAAATAAGTTGTAAAACATGCAGCAATTTTGTCACTTATTTGCACCTTTTATTTTTTAAACTTTTTTCCTTTACATTTCTTTATGTTTTCTTTGTTTTTAATATTCTATATTTTTTAAATATTTTTTTCAATGACGTCTTCCATACAGTCACGCTGACACAGAAAATCCACAAGGGGGAGCCAAACACCAACAAAACACAGGCCAAAGTCCACCACCCCTCTTCTAATGAAAACATGCGGATTTAAGTGTGAGTATGAACCTCGTGCCATGTTTCTGTAATTTCTGCGTGCCTGTGTATTTATTTATGGCCCTCGTCCGCTGTGATGTATGTGAGTTTGGCTCATAAATGCGCATACATAAGATTGCTTTGATTACATCCGCAGATGTTACTCTGTGGATGTGTTTGGGGGGTGAACAGAAGGCAAAGGGAAGTTTAGTGAGTGAGGAGACAAAATAAAGCGACGTGATGAGAGGCAGGGTGACTTCCACCTGCAGTTAGCTTCACCTCATCACTCACCAACTCCCATAATAACCTGCTGGACTTTGTGGCTTGTCACCACAATATCTATCAGAGAGGAGAAGCAGAAAAAGTGGGGATGTGTGTGAGAGGAAACTTGGGAGGCCATGCGAGGCTGAGATCATGCGTCTAAGACAGGGGTTTGCAACCTGAGGCTGAAGACTCACATGTGCTCATTTGCACATAACCACAGCAGCTTAGAAATTGCAGACATCTCTCAGCAGCAACAGGTTATTGCACAGGCCAACAGTCGCTATGATGGTCATCGACAAATAAGTTGGTGGGTTCCTAGAGAAGTTGTCGGGTCACTAGGGTGGCTGGTACGTGGCCATTACTATAGCTATTTCCTCTGCAGGGCAGTGCATGCAAATGCTATGGGCCTTAAAGGCATGTTCAGAGTCCCTGCAAGGGGAAACATGCGTGTTCTGTAGACTGCGCTTGCGCACACAGCAGTTTAGAGGGTATGCGTATGATGTCACGGACGGAATTCATGTCAGTTTAAAAAAGCTGAGTGGCAAAAATAAGCGGCAGCATCAGGGTGTATGCAGTGAAACACAAAAAAATACACAATATTCAGTCACAGCAGTACGCAGAGTACCTGCTTGTATTGTGGAGAGCTAATCTTATCATTCTATATTTATTAATTGGGAAAATAAATAAATAATTAAAGGCTCTGAATCAGGTCTTCTCTTACCATATGTTCCTTGGTCTTTACCCACACATCACTACAGTCAAGTGAATGGTGTGGAATTAACATCTAAAGTTTAAAAAAAAGTACTCCGTGCCACTGCTGCGACTAAATATTTTGTGTGATTTTTATGTTTTGCTGCATACACAATAAAGCTGTCACATGTGATTGCCACTCGGTGCTGTGTTGCTATGGTAACTGTCCTGTAACTGCCAATAATTCTGTTCCAATGCATCCCCTCTATTCAGAGTAGTTTTCGAGGCACTGCAACTGCCGCTCAGCAACCACATTTCACTCATGCGCATTGAATATAATCTGAAGTTCACATGCCCGTACTGTCTATGGCAGCCAGGCGCCACCAAACTGATTTGAATAGCCGCAATCGGTGGCGGAGGTTTTAGAAAATGGTGAAGGCGATGGAGGTACGTGAAGACAGTGATGATCAAGATGAACAGGAGTTAGCGGCAGGGGAAGAAAGCAGACTACTTATTCTACTTTTCTCAGTTTTGGCAGACTGCTCAGTACTTCACCCTCCAGTATGGCCGGAGTTTCCTGGCGTATGGGCAGTTCAGTGCGACCACTTGCGTCCTTGTATGTGCAGTCCCTTTCTTGGGGTGGCACTCGCTTGGTCAGCACTCACACTAGGGTGAGTGCACAAATGCGTCCATTGCGTTTGCTCATAGGGCTAGGAATCATCACTAATTTCCGGAATCGATTCGATTCCGATTCTTGAGGTTCTGAATTGATTCAATTCCAATTCGATTCAATCCAATCCCGATTCAATCAGAGAAATTACCATTTTAATAGCTATTTTACTTGCCAGGAAAAAAACAACAACATAGAGATGCTGCAAATTGTTCCAGGAATACTCTAACTTCAATACATAAATAATCACATAAAGAACTGACCCAAAATCACTTACAATAATCACTTTTTATTATTTAACTTATGATTTCACAAAGTGTTAAGTGTTTTCTTTAATGCAAAAGTTGTGTAGTGTCAAGTTACCATCCCAGAGTAAGTAAGCAAATTCAATGCATAAAGCATGTATGCATAAACTCACTGTATTTCAGTCCCTCCAGGATTTCGCCGGCTGTTTTTATGATTGTTGGGGCCCAAAAAGCCTGAATGTGGGGGAGCTTTTCCAAAAAGTTGCAATAAAGCTTGCATTTTTTAGAGATTTTTTGCACTGAAAGTTGTGTGAGGAAGTGCAGATTTAAAGTAGCTGTTTTTTTCCCCTAGTTTACAGTGATGCTGCTCTGTGTAACACCACAAGAAAAGCACAGGATTGACAAAAATTTCCCGTTAAACAGTGATTTATTTAGAATTAAATGCTCAGTGAAATTGTCAAAAAATGACCAACATTGTATTCTTGCTGAGAACTTAAAATAAAAAAAAAAAGATAACTAAAAGAATTAGCCATTATAGTCATTATAAACTGCATTGAATGCATGTCAAGTTTCACATTCAAGATTCAAGAAGACCTCTGGAAAAATCTGAGGTCTTCTTCTCTCCTGAAATCCACAACAAACCAGGGATGGCTCCTCCACTGGCAACATCTTCCCTTCAGAACATCTCAGTGCAGGATGAATCTTGGAGTGAAATGTTTACTGCAGGTGGAAACCCGGTCTTCACAGATCTTAAGGGGATATCAAAAGGAGAATATATTTCAAAGTAAAATTAATCATAATTAATCATATTTTTTAATTAATCATATTTTTACCCCCCCCCCCCCAACACCACAGTAGGGTTTAATAATTTAGTTTCTTTTATTTTTTCATTGTTTATATTTTAATTACAAATTAACGTTCAGTTTTTGAAAAGGGTTTTAACTCATTTCCTGGGAAGATTTGTTCATTTCAGTTTAGTTCTACTGAGGAGAAATGGCTCGTTGTACTGCAGCCTTTATTAATTCTGCCATTTTCATTTTATTGTGATTGTTATTATTATCTTCCGATCTCTCAAGTGCTAGAAGTCCAAAATTAAATGTGTTATTCAATACAAACGTTACATGAAGGCAGCTGCCTCCGTCATGAAGCCCTGAAGTCCTGACTAAAAACACATCCAACATTTGTATTTATATCCTATTCTCATAAAATTTACCTTTATTAATCATTATTAATCATCAATTGCTCCTGGTGGGTCAGGACAGCGCTGGTGCGTGGCAGCTCCACCGCCATCAGTGTGTGAATGGGTGGATAGCAGGATCTGTAAAGCGTTTTGGTCATCTAGAGATGAGAAAAAGCGTTATATAAGTGAACGCCATTTACCATTTACCATTTATTTACAGCTCTTAACCAACAGTTAACTACTGTATCCATAGTTTGTAAAAGAAAACACCATCATGTTGGTTGAATTATTAATTTATGACACAAATTTTAAAAAACAAAAACAAATGATATTTTACTTAGTCTGTCAGCAGCTCCAACAGTCTCTCTCTCTGTCTGGTCTGTTGTGCGCGAGTTTCAGCCTTTCTCCGTGTGTTTTCCATTTGAAAAGTGTTTATCAATCGTCGACTTTTGTTCATGTGCCAACACAACACTGTACATAGTACAAAACCGTTTATCCACGCTTTATGAAAAATATTTGGAAACTGTTGAGGACAGTCTTCAGTGGTGACTTTTGTTGCTGAATTAAGAGATGTTATCACACAAGTTGGCAAATCCGCTCATGTAAACACAGAGGTAAAGATGTGAGCGTGTGGCACAGGGAACTCTCGTGCAATTGTTCAGTCACACGAGAGTTCAGCCGGCCCAAGGACCGCTTGCGTTTTGTGTTTCATAAATGTAAAAGCATTATATTAAATAAAAGATCGATCTATAGATATTGTGGCTCTATATTGGCCCTGTCTCCCCCCCATGGATCACCACCTTATCATGGTGGGGGTTTATGTGTCCTAGTGATCCCAGGAGCTATGTTGTCCGTGACAGTTTGCCTCTGGTAGGGTCTCCCAAGACAAAATGGTCCTGGGTGAAGGGCCAGGCTAAGAGCAATCCAACAGACTCCCATGATGAATGAAATATCAAGGATTCAGGTGGGGCCCCGGAGGCAGGCCTGGGGGAGGACCTCAATATAAAGTGTCTGGTGGCCGGGCTTCTGCCCATGGGACCCAGCTAGGCTCAGCCTGAAGGTGTTACATGGGTCCGCCCTCCAGTGGGCTCACCACCTGCACGAGGGACCATAGGGGTGCGGTGCAATGTGGATCAGGTGGTGGTCGAAGACAGAGATCTTGGCGGTCTGATCCCCGGCTTTCTAAACTGGCTTTTGGGACGTGGAACGTCACCTCTCTGGTGGGGAAGGAGCTGGAGCTGGTGCACTGGCTAGATATGATTGGGCTCACCTCAACGCACAATTCCGGTTCTGAAACCAGTTTCCTGGAGAGGGGCTGGAGCTTGGCCCATTCTGGAGTCACCCCGGGCGAGAGGCGGCGAGCAGGGGTGGGTGTTCTTGTATCCCCCCACCTTGCTGCCTCTACATTGGCGTTTTCCACAGTTGACGAAAGAGTAGTTTCCCTATGCTTTTGGGTTGGGAAATGGGTCCTGACCATCATTTGTGCCTATGCACCAAATGATGGTTCAGAGTTTGGGGTTTTTTGGCATTTGGCTGCTCCCTTTTTGAGGTCGCCACAGCATAAAATCAACTTATATTGCGATGATCTGTATGTTGATTTGGCAAGGATTTTTATGCCGGAGGCCCTTCCTGATGCAACCCTGCCCATTTTTTCCAGGCTTTGGACCGGCACAAGGAGTGCACTGCCTTGTGCACCCCCTGTGACTGGGTAACCAACTTTCCTTCCTCCATTCTGTTTTTGCTGAGCACCAAGCTAGAGGGCAGGAAGTACCATTTTTATATGGTCTTTGGTATGACCCAGCCAGGACTTGAACCCACGGCCTCCCAGATGTGGGGCGGATGCTCTACCGCTAGGCCACCACTCCGGTCTAATAGAGTACCCACCCTTTTTGGAGTTTCTGACAGGGGTGCTGGAAAGTGCTTCTCTTGGAGACTCCATTGTCCTACTGAGGGACTTCAATGCGCACGTGGGCAACGACAGTGAAACCTGGAGGGGCGTGATTGGAGGGAACAGCCTGCTTGATCTGAACCCGAGTGATGTTGTTATTGGACTTCTGTGCCACCCACAGTTTGTCCATAATGAACACCATGTTCAAGCAGAACAGTGTCCATTAGGGCTGCAACTAACAATTATTTTGGTAGTCGACTAATCTAACGACTATTTTTTCGATTAGTTGACCTTTCGCAATTATTTCTGTCATGTCCACCAGCTCAGCTTCCTGCTGGCACAGCTCCTGTTCGGGGCTCGAAGCCATGTTTTACCTCACCTGTTTAAGCCTGCACACCTGTGAAAATCACTTTGTTGTCAGTGTCTGCCTTAATATAATGTAGCCTATTATAAAAGGTTCCCATAGCTAAATAAAATAATGACCCATCAAACATGAGTTGGAAACTTGAACTTGACAGTTTAATCAGAAGTGTTTGTAGCAACACAATTAAATAATAGATGTTAAAGTGTAAAAACTAAAATAGCAGTTTTGCTTCTCCATAAGGGCTGTGTAACTGCATGTTAAAAGCAAACGAGTAATATTCAATTCCATTAAAGTTAAAAAAAAAAAAAGAAAATAACAAGCTGGTCCATCCTGTTTGAAACCTTGCTGGGGCTAGAAGTTTAAAAGTTTATTTAGGCTTCAGATGAAAATTAAAAGAACTTCTTTCAGTCCAAAAAACAAAACAAAAACAACAACACTTTAAATATCAGTGCAGGAATGTGAGCCTCCACTACACATACAGTGAAATATTTAAGCCCTTTTAAATTTATTTGTGATGATTATCTTTTTTTAATTAAATTACAAGTCATGATATTCTAATTTACCGAGATGCACTAATATTCAGAATGAAGGCTGATATTACAGTGACAATAATAGAGAAGATGAAAAAGAGTAAGCTGCTCATGTAATTCACCCATTTACTGCAACTAACATATTAGCCAGCGTAACGGAAGCAGCTCAGCTGTCAGCAACCATCGTAAGAAAGATTATTGTCCGACAGCAGGTAAACTATTTAAACAGCATGTACTAATAGTGTGGCCAGGTTTCTAAAGCTGAGAGAGTTGCTCATTGAAAATAAGAAGTGCTAACGTTATTTGCTAACCTTACCGGTGCAGTCCACTGACAGGTGGATGGAGACGGAGGAACGAAGACGAGGAGAGAATGGATGCATCGCTGTAGTGCAGCTTTGATATGACAACACTGCTTTACAGTCTACATTTAACTTGTTTCATTTATTTATTTTTGGTAAAATTGTTTTATACTTTGGAAACTTTTGGCCTTCTCAATGATTTTCTCTCTGTGTCGACATGATGCGTTCCTCTTCTTCTCCGATGGAACAGTTAAACTGAACATTTCCGCAGCATGCATATGAACTTTAAAATTAAATGATTTGTCGACAATAAAAATCTGCATTGACAAATTTTTATGATCGACGTTATCAACAACGTTGACTAATTGTTTCAGCCCTAGTGTCCATATGTGCACCTGGCACCAGGACACCCTAGGTCACAGGTCGATGATCAATTTTGTTATTGTGTCATCAGACCTGTGACCATGTGTCTTGGACATTCGGGTAAAGAGAGGTGCAGAGCTGTCAACTGATTATCACATGGTGGTGAGTTGGATCCGATGGCAGGGGTGGGCGCCACTCAGACCTGGTAGACCTAAACATATAGTGAGGGTGTGCTGGGAACGTCTGGCTGAGGCCTCTGTCCGAGAGGTCTTCAGCTCCCACCTCCGGAAAAACTTCCACCACATTCCGAGGGAGTCTGGAGACATGGAGTCTGAATGGGTCATGTTCTCCACCTCCATTGTTAAATCAGCTGCTCAGAGCTGTGGGTTTAAGGTGCACCTCATAGGGGCAACCCCCAAACCAAGTGGTGGACACCAGTGGTGAGGGGAGACATCAAGCTGAAGACAGAGTCCTATCGAGCTTGGTTGGCTTGTGGGACTCCCGAAGCAGCTGAGATGTACTGACAGGCCAAGTGGAGTGCAGCTCGGGTGGTTGCTGAAGCAATAACTCGGGTGTGGGAGAAGTTTGGTGAGGCCATGGAACAAGAGTTTTGGTTGACCTTGAAGAGATTCTGGCAAACTGTCCGGCGGCTCAGAAGGGGAAAGCAGCTCCCTGTTCACACTGTGTATGGTGTGGATGGGGCACTGCTGACTTCAACTGGGGACATCATCAGGTGGTGGAAGGAATACTTCAAGGATCTCCTCAATCCCACTGACATGCCTTCCACAGAGGAAACAGGGCTTGAGGATGAGGGGGACGACTTGTCCATCACAGGAGCTGAGGTTGCCAAAGTGGTTAAAAAACTCTTTGGTGGCTGTTCCTCGGGGGTGGATGAGATTCGCACCGAGTACCTCAAGGCAACGGATGTTGTAGGGCTGTCATGGTTGACACGCCTCTGTAACATTGCGTGGAGGTTTGGGGACAGTGCCTTTGGCATGGCAAACTGGGATGGTGGTTCCTCTTTTTAAGAAGGGGGACTGGAGGGTGTGTTCCAACTTTAGGAGATCACACTTCTCAGCCTCTCTGGAAAGGTCTATGCCAGGGTACTGGAGAGGAGAGTCCAGCCGTTGGTCAAACCTCGGTTTCAGGAGGAGCATTGTGGTTTTCATCCTGGCCATGGCACATCAGACCAGCTCTTTTCCCTCTCGAGAATCCTCAAGGGTTCATGGGAGTTTGCCCAACAAGTCCACATGTGTTTTGTGGACTTAGAGAAAACATTCAACCACGTCCCTCATTGTCTCTTGTAACAGATTATTATGCTGTCAGAATGCAGGACTCCTAGTAATCCCTAGGGTCTCTAAAATTACCATGGGGGTAGGGCTTTCAGTTGTTAGGCCCCTCTTGTATGGAACCAATTACCAGCTTGGGTTCATGACGCAGACACCCTCTCTGTCTTTAAGACAAAACTGAAAACTTTCCTATTTGACAAAGCTTTTGAATAGACTTCCCACATATTATATGTTATGTAACTAGTAGTGTAACAGTACTATGCATACTGTTCCACTAAACGTGTGCGTAGTGTTGTAGACTGCATCAATGGGGCCCACTGCGCATGCATTTGATTGTGTGTATGAGCTATGTAACAGCTGGCTAGCTAGATGGTGATATGTTTTAACTGGATGTCATTCACAAATGTTGATTCAGGGATTCCTCTGGTAATATTTCTGGGTGGTGGCCTGCCACGCCTAAAACATTTCTGCCACTCTATGAGGATACTGTATATAAATTTAAGAAAACTATATGAAGTAATGATGGTCCACAAGTGTGCACACGAACAACGTGCGTGACCGTCATCCACGCGGAGTTCAGAAGCACCCGGCCCGCATATTCCAGTCAGCAAGCAGTGTCTCGTTACAAGCATTGCTGTCCAAGAGAAACATGAGCTTATTCAAGTACTTTAAACATGGAAAAAAATCAGAAGAGTTAAGTAAGCAGTGAAGGCATTTATCATGGTTTTAATCCACTGGTAACGGGAGCAATAATGGAAGAGTTGCTTAGCTAAAATGTATGGTTAGTTTTTTGTTTTTCTTATTTCAGACAATAAAAAGGAGATGTTTTTACCTTTACCTTAGTTAATATTAATTAACTAATTTATGTTCATTATGATGTACCTGGCAAGTTAAGATGACTGAAATTCACCAAGTCATTGACTTTAATCTGTCAGCAGCCTTCAGACAAACTAAACGTGCCAACATTTGGATTTCAAAATAAGGGAGGTTTTTCCTGCTCTCTGGTTGGTGAGGAGATTTCTAAAAAAAAAAAAAAAAAACTTTAAATGTATAGAAATATAACAGAAATAACTGCATCTTTGGTCATTTAAGTTAATTTATTTCATTAAATACAATTTTAAGGGCAGCGCGGTGGCGGAGTGGTTAGCACTGCGGCAGCACAGCAACTCACCCTTGGCCGAGGGATCCTGGGTTCGATCCCAGCCCCCGACCAACAGTGATCTGTGTGGAGTTTGCATGTTCTCCCTGTGTCTGCGTGGGTTTACTCTGGGATTTCTCCGGTTTCCTCCCACATGCCAAAAACATGCAAGTTAGGTTAATTGGCATCAAAACTGGGGATTCTAAATTGTCCTTAGGTGTGACTGTGAGAGTGAATGGTTGTCTGTCTCTCTGTGTTGGCCCTGCGATGGACTGGCGATCTGTCCAGGGTGTACCCTGCCTCTCGCCCAAAGATGCTGGGATAGGCTCCAGCCCCCCCGCAACCCAAAAAAAGGATTAAGCGGAAGAAGATGAATGAAATACACTTTTATTAATAATTTTTTTCTTTGAAATCAGAGTTAAAGTATTGTTCTGTTCTGGCTCTGCAACATCATGGTCAAAAATGTAAATTGTTATAAGGAAAAAGTAAAAAAAAAAATACTACAGTCTGTTTCAAATTTATTAAAAAAACAGTAAGTTCATTTTAAAAAAATAGACAAATATTAGCCGTAAAATAATCCACAAATAATTTTGGAGAAAAACCTCAAACCTTCAAGACTGAAGTCATTACTCAAGTTTTTAAGTGGGTGCTCTTTGTCCCCTTAACTAGAAATTTTTGGTTGTCTACTTTTAATTTACATGATACTTGATATTTTCTAACCTGTTTGTATACCACCATAGACAGAGAGAGAACCTGAATTAGGCAGGGCTCAGAGAGGGCAAGATGAGACAGAAAAGAGGAGCCAGGGAGAGGAAAGTGTTCAGGCAGAGGGTCCAGGGGAGGTGAGAGCAGAGGAAGGAGAGAATGATGACACTGTGGAGGATGGAATCAGACGAGACAGCAAGCTGAATGACACAGAACTTTATTCAACCTCCAACACAGAAAAACATGAAACCCGGGGTCTCTAGGCGATCACCTTTATACATCTTTATTCCCGCCCTGAGACCCAGGGTGTGAGACATTAACATACAGGACACAAAGCATCACTTATTGCCATCTATCACCCCCCGGTGAACTCCAGTGTGACTCCTATCACAGCGAGGGGCGACGGCTCCTCTCTGTTACATCTAAAATCCCCTGGCGCCCTGCCGTGTCTTCCTGCTCCCCCTCCCCTCTTCATCATTCATTTCTCTTATCCCCCCCCTCCGACCTCTAGTTCTGGGTGTTGTGCTTCTTATTATGTGCCACCACACAGCCCCCCTCCAAACACCCAGAAAGGGCCCTAACCCTTTGGTCCTTTGGGCTTGAGCCGGCGCCCATAGCGGCTGTAGCGGGGGACCGCCAGTCCGGTCGAAGCACCCTCCTGGCGAGGTGTGTGGGAGGAAGCGTCGGTCTGTGGAGGGGAAGGGGGTGTAGAGCGAACAGGGTTAGTTTCATGAGCATAGTTCTCTGCAGGGGGAACACTAACTTGTGGGGCCACCATAGGTGGGTGTCCGCGCCGGGGAGCTTGAACCAACACCACCTGTTCGTCTGCCAACACATAAGCAGGCTTAAGTCTGTCAATGCAGACAGTTTCCTTACACCCACCCCCCCCAAAAGTCTAACACAAAGTGTTTTGCTCCAGTTTCCAGCACTCTGAACGGGCCATCATACGGTGCATGCAGCGGGGTTCTGTGTGTATCGTGCCTGACAAAAACAAACTTGGCGTTCTGTAAGCTCTTTGGAATGAAGGTGCAGGGAAAACAATGGTGCGTCGGGCCCAGCACGTTAGCAGCCCCTGTACTGTAAAAATATTGCGTGGGCAGATAGGTCCCGAGTGTGGGGTTCTCCGGTAATAATTCCCCATGGATCCACAATGGCTGAGAAAAAACGAGTCAGCCGGGGAGGCTCCCAGATCCTCCTTAGGCGACCTAATAGAACCCTAATAAAACCCAAGGCAGGCGGTCAACCCAATTTGCATCCGTGAGTGAGGCTCTGAGCACTGCTTCAAGTGACCTATGAAAGCATTCACATAGACCGTTAGCCTGGGGGTTGTACGTGGTGGTGCGGTGGATTTTGACCCCCCAGGCTATCGGCCATCATGGACCCGAGCTCCGAAACGAATTGCGGACCGCGGTCGGAAGTGATGTCCGACGAGGATCCAAACCGTGTAACCCAAGCCGACAAAAATGCGCGAGCGACCTCAGCGGGCGTGGTGGAAACCAGCGGGATCACTTCAGGCCAACGCGTGGTGCGATCTACGATTGTCAAAAGGTGCACGAAACCTTGCGACGGCGGAAGGGGACCCACCAAATCTACGTGGACGTGGTCGAACCTCCTGGCCAGGATTTGAAAGGGCTCGAGGGGGGCTTTGGTGCGTTTGTGCACTTTGGCTCACTGGCACGCGACACACGCTGCAGCCCAGTCTTTCACATCCCTGCATAGGCAAGGCCAGACAAATCTCGCCCCCACCAGTTTAACTGAGTCTTGCACACCGGGATGTGAAAGGGAGTGGACGGACTCAAAAATGCGGCGGCGCCAAGAACTCGGAACCACTGGATAGGGGCGGCCGGTGGAGACGTCGCAAAGCAAGGGGGGGGTAACCTTCTTGCACCACTCTGCTCTCCAGTTTTAACCCCATAGGTGTGGACTGGAGCGCGCAAATGTCTGCGTCCCCGGTTTGCTCCGCGGCCATGGCAGAGAAATCTATTCCCTTGTAGACCAGGGAGACTAATGTGCATGACAGGCAGTCAGCCATGACATTAAGCTTACAGACTACGTGTTGAATGTTGGTAGTGAATTCCAAGATTGCAGCCAAATGCCGTTGCTGCCGAGCCAACCACGGTTCCGAGACTTTGGACATTGCGTACGTTAGTGGTTTGTGATCAACGAATGCAGTGAACTCGTGCCCCTTCAGCCAAAACTGGAAATGACACGTAGCCAAGTGAAGAGCCAACAACTTTTGGTCAAACGTGCTGTATTTGCATTTGTTATCGCGCAAAGTGCGGCTAAAAACGCAAGTGGCTGCCACGAACCGGAGATGTACTGCTCCACACTGCCCCTATTGCAACATCAGATGCATCTGTGGTGAGCGCTATCTGCACTGACGGTGTGGGGTGGGCTAGTAAAGTCGCATTAGCGAACGCTGTTTTGGCGTTTGTGAAAGTCTGTACCCGCTTGGGGGTCCAGTCGATGTTTTCCCTGGGCTTCTTTTTTTTGAGCATGCCGTACAGCGGTTGCAGCAGCTGGGCTGCCCAGGGGAGGAAATGGTTGTAAAAACTGACCATTCCCAAAAATTCCTGTAGCACCCTCACGGTCTGTGGACAGAGAAAACTTGATACCGCGCGCATTTTGTCTGGCAGCAGAATAGCGCCCTCCGGCGAGATGCAGTGGCCCAAAAAATCAATCACCATCATTCTAAACTGGCACTTTGCCGGGTTAACGATAAGTCTGTGTGCTTCCAACTGCTGGAAGACTTGTTTGAGATGGGCGAGGTGCTTCTCCTCTGACATGTTAGCCACCAAAATGTCGTCTAAGTAGACAAAAACGAACGGCAAGTCACGGAGCACCACGTCCATCATTCTTTGGAAAGTTTGCGCTGTGCCCTTTAACCCGAAAGGCATGCATATAAACTCGAAAAGGCCAAAAGGAGTTACTACCGCTGTTTTGGGAACATCTTCAGCGCACACCGGGACGTGGTGGTAGCCATGGACCAGGTCCGCTTTTGAAAAAATACACGTCCCGGCTAGGTGCACGCAAAAATCCTGGATGAGCGGGATGGGATACCGGTCGTGTTCCATGGCATTGTTCAAGGGTTGGAAATCGCCGCACGGCCGCCACAACCCATCAGCCTTGGGCACCATGTGCAGCAGAGATGCCCACGGGCTGTTGTAGCACCTAATGATGCCTAATCACTCTAAGTTAGCAAACTCCTCACGCACGCTGGCTAATTTAACTGCACCTAGGCGACGAGGGTGCATGAGCACAGGCGGACCTTTCGTTGTGATGAAATGTTCAACCCCGTGCTTGGTTACCGTAGCATAAAAGGTAGGTACCATGACTGCTGGGAACTCAGAAAGCAAACGCTGGTACTTACCCCCTGGAGCTAAAACATTAGCATGTGTTGGTGGCCCAACTCCCTGAGCTGTGCAGGGCAAGGAGGAAAAGGAGACAGAATCCACTCATCATCTGCTGGCAACATCGACTAACAGTCCATAAGCACATAAAAAATCAGCACCTAAAATGGGGACCGAACATGCAGCTACCACAAAGTCTCACTGGTAATTGCGTCCGTATAGGGCATACCGTCAGCATCCTTTTGCCAAACGTCCTGATGTAGGATCCGTTGGCCGCCGAAAGCTCGGGGCCGCTGCCTTCTGCCAGCCTGTCCGCGCTGACGGACAGAATGAGGCTCTTCTGGGAGCCAGAGTCCACCAAAAAACGCCTCCTAGAATGTGTGTCCATGATGAAAAGCAGCTTGTTGCTGTTGCCAGCGGTCGCAGCTGCTACTGACCGCTGGCAACAGTCTGTGCCATTTCCATGTGCCATTGGCACGGTGGCAGACAACATTGCGCCTTCGAGCCAAAACGGCGGTGATAGAAACAGAGCGTCCTGTTCCTGCGTCTCCTGGTGTCCGTCCCAGCCACTACCCACGGCTCCTCGACCTCGCTGGAGTCCTTCATGGGTGCCGGTGTCGCTGCATGCACGCTGAGAGCCTTGTTCACCAGGATGATGTGGTCTGCCTCCTGCGCTGGCGCACGGTTGTTCTTGGTCGCCAGCAGCGGTGAGATAGCGAGGCTCCCCCTCGCTGTAGGTGGTAGGTTCCTGAGGAAGAGGTGGGTGAACAGGAAGGAGCCGTTGTCCTTCCCCATCAACGTAAGCATGCTTTCCATAAGGTCCACATCTGATCTGTCACCCAACTCTGAGCGTGTGAGGAGTTTTTCTGCATATCCAAAAGGGTGTAACGTTGAAGCAGCATCTGCTTGAGCACGTCGTATTTACCCTGGGCTGGCGGTTCTTGAAGCAGGCTGATTACTTGCTGCATGGCACGCACGTCCAGTGCTGCCACCACATGATGGTATCTAGTGTCGTCCATGGAGATCCTGCAGAGTGCAAACTGGGCTTCTACATGCAAAAACCAAGCGTTGGATTGTGGAGCCAAAAGTCTGGGAGCCTGACTGTGACAGCGCACATCGCGCTGGTGTGCTCTGTCTGGGGTTTCTCCGTGGAGTTGCTTGGCTCGTTCTCCATTTCACATCTTAAGGTCACCTCTGTGGAGGATGGAATCAGATGAGACAGCGAGCTGAATGACACAGAACTTTAGTCAACCTCCAACACAGAAAAACATGAAACCCAGGGTCTCTAGGCGATCACCTTTATACATCTTTATTCCTGCCCTGAGACCCAGGGTGTGAGACATTAACATACAGGACACAAAGTATCACTTATTACCATCTATCACCCCCCGGCGAACTCCAGTGTGACTCCTGTCACAGCGGGGGGCGACAGCTCCTCTCTGTTACATCTAAAATCCCCCGGCGCCCTGCCGTGTCTTCCTGCTCCCCCTCTCCTCTTCATCATTCATTCCTCTTATCCCGACCTCCGGTTTTGGGTGTCGTGCCTCCTATTACGTGCCACCACAACACCAGTAAAAAGTCCAAACACAGGACGTCTGAGTGGGACCTCAACTGGCCCAATATTCCAACACTCAAGCCTTGGTTGTACAATACTTCAAATGGTAATTTCCATATGCAAAGTTACTGTGCAAAACTTTAAAAAAAAGAAATAAATAGTATAAAATTAACATATTCCGGTTACAATAGTGTCATGTGTTTTCTGCCCTCCCCCCCGGAAAAATATGTTGCTACCGTGCCACGATCTTTAAGCCAGAGGAAACACTTGAGATTGGATTTTGTATGCCATAGTTTTGAATTTTACTATTAGCATCTACTATGTCCACATATTGAAAAAAAAACTGCCATTTCTTCTCACTGTGCATAGTGTTTGGGCATTACACCACTAGGTTCAGCTGTGTCTGCTTGTTGTGCTGCCTGTGAGATTTTTTTAGTGATCTTGCTAAGCCTGAACAAAGTCTATAAAAATGCTGTAATCTCAGGTCAAATTAGCTTTGATACAACATTGCATGTAGGGCTGGGCGATAAAACGATAATGATAATTATCGCGAAATAATTTTTCCTTGATATAGACATAATACATTTTTGATAGAACGTCGATAGAAGTCGTTCGTTCTGTACTTTGACAGATAGCACAAAAAGCCAATGAAAATGAGAATACATCGCACCGAACCTATCATGTGGCTGGAAATCACGTTGGATTGACGCACACAACAGCATGCGTAGGCACATAGGGCCAATAGCCGAGGCTTTGCTCACCTGCTAATGTTTGGGCTAGCGCAGCCATGTAGAAGTTGGCGCATGGTTAAAAAGAAAATGACAGAAAACATTAATGAAAAGTCCAGTGACAGCATTACCAAAGACACCAAAACGGCCGCCTCCCAATGCTCAATAGATGAGGAGATTATTGAAAAGATGGGTCCAAGGAATTCAGTAGTGCATTAGAATGTAGGATTTAAGCAGCCCATTAAAGTAATTGACCCTTGTTACCAACTTCCTGACTGTAAATATTTCTCCCAGACGGCACTTTCCCAGCTATACATGGAATGTAGAGAAATGGTTGAAAAGGAGCTGCAAAGTCTGCCATATTTCACGACTACGTCAGATTTGTAGTCAAGTCGCACATCTGAACCATATATGGGCCTCACTGCCCACTTCATTGATCAAGACTGGAATTTGAAAAGCAAATGTCTTCAAACTTTCCTGAAGACCATACAGGTGAAGTCATTGCTTTCGGACTGACTGAAGCACTTGCATCCTGGAGACTGAGTGAAGGCAAACAAGTCTGCATCATGACAGACAGTGGGACAAAGGCTGCAGTACTTTGGGCATGTACTTCACTCAGCTATCGGTAAGTTGATGAGCAGAATAATTTTTATATTATATGATTATTTTATGTTTTATAATTATTTGACATACAGTTGTATAATGTTCTACGCTACATTTGTCAAGTTCAACTTCTGACAGAAAATAAATATTTAAAATTAATCTTGTTATAGCTTCACATCTTAGGAATAAAAAGAAACCTTTAAGCTTGACAGAAATAGTAATTTGATTAATATATATATCGATATCGATCAATATGGAAAACAAAGGCTGCAGTGCAGTTGAAACATGTAAAGAAGGTAAAGACATCTCCTTTCTATTTTATTTTTTGTCTTTTATATGAACAAAAGATAAATAATTAAAAGAAGACAAAATGAACCTATCTGACCTAATATGGAAAAAATTTATCGTGACTGGAATTTTTTCGCATCGCCCAGCCCTAATTACACGTCATATCTGTACCAGCGTTGTTCTGCCTTTATGTTGTTGTTATGTTATGAATAGTATGTCTCTTCTTTCTTCCTTTCTCCCCTCACCCTCCCAACCAGTCGTGGCAGAAGACTGCCCCTCCTTGAGCCTGGTTCTCCCAGAGGTTTCTTCCTATAAGGGAGTTTTTCCTTCCCACTGTCGCCTAGTGCTTGCTCATCGGGGATCGTTTGATTGTTGGGGCTTTTCTCTGAATTATTTGATTTGTGCTTATGCATCTAGCGCCTTGAGATGGCTTTTGTTGTGACTAAGCGCTATACAAATAAAGTTGAATTGAATTGTAAAACACATTTAATTTGGAGCATTTCTAAGGATAGGAGGAAAAAAAAATGCTCCAAGAATGGCGATACCCTGCTTTGGTCAGCATCACAGTTTTATGACAGAAATGTACATTTTCATGTTTTACAATGATTTGGACCAAGCTCCAAGTTGAAACTGTTATTATACAGGGCTACTGTTTACCTCTAAGAAAATTGGTAATGTTGTTTTAAACTGTAGCGACCGTGATCAACATTAAAAAGGAAGCCAATAATGTAAAAATGCATCTTGTCCGCAGGATCACACTTTAATGCCGAGAGGATGCTGAATGCTAGAATTTCTCAGTTAGTAATAATATTTATTTTTAGCATTTTATTTTTTAGACCTAGATAATCTGTGGCTGCCTATCATTTTGAGAACTGTTTACACATGACTCTGTGTGTGTTCACCTTCCTGGTTGGTCAGCTATTACCTGTATCCTGGTGATCAGCAGACTTGCCCACCGAACAGCCTCGCCCAGCTAGCAAGTGATTCTTTGGCTTGGTGAATATTCCTCCGTCACGCCTTGTCATGAATGCCCCTTGCAGGACATTAGTGAGATGCCAGGAGCCAGAAGTAAGTTTGCTAGTTTATTTACAAAAGGACAAAAGGATAAAATAAACAGCCACATGGGGCAAAACACGTACATACACTGAAGCACAAAATAATAAACACTGATGACGAACGAGGAGATGCAGCGAGGACGGAACCTACGCTGTGCAAAGACACTTACAAAAGACGAACAGCGATGAATCCAAAAACCGAAGGAAGACTGGAGTCGGGGGTAGGAACTCCAGCCCAACAACACGGAGGTGTTTGTGTATGTAGGTCGCAGCGAGGAGTGAGCCTCAGCTGCTCCCTTAAATACTGGACATAGGCCAACCGGGAAGGGGTTTGCTGTCATTAAATTCCGGACTGTCTCTGTTATGTCCACTGAGGCTCAAACACTGCCGGTTGGTCTACTATGACATGACCTCCTTCACTCATACAGGCTATAAATCAAAATTATTATTATTATTATTATTATTATTATTATTATTATCTGCGATGGACTGGCGATCTGTCCAGGGTGTACCCTGCCTCTCGCCCAAAGATGCTGGGATGGACTCCAGCCCCCTCGCGACCCAAAAAGGATTAAGCGGAAGAAGATGAATGAATGAATGAATGAATGAATGAATTATTATTATTTAAATGACAACAAAAATCAAGCACCCATTAAATAGTCAAAAACTACCTCTTAGCTTATAACTTGTCCCACATATTATAATAATAATAATAATAATAATAATAATGGTCAAACTAATTTCTGTGCCACTGAACAGGTACATTTTTTAAGTTCACTATTAAGCTAGATTGACTGTTGTAAACAGCGCTAATTCCAACCCCTGCAAAGCTATCAGCAGAGAAAATAATACTGCAGAGAAATTTCAGCAATAAAAACACCTTTTTTGAGTAAATAATAAAATAGCAGATAAAAGGCTGAAGCTGTTTACTGTTACAGTTAAATTACTGTTCTTACATTTTGGCTGTTTCATGCACAACCACTGTAGAACATATACCGAACGCGACGGAGCCACATTACGTAAAACATGGTAGTCTTTGTGCAAGCAGTCTATTGTTTTCACATCATCAACTGTTTCCCAGCATCACCTCTAAGTGTCGGCAATGGACCAATAACTGTAGAAACGTGCGTATGCCAGCCATGAAATTGGCATGGGGCTGCGTCACATTTCCATGATCATTTCATTATTGATACAGTGCATCCAGAAAGTATTCACGACGCTTCACTTTTTCCACATTTTGCTATGTTACAGCCTTATTCCAAAAGGGATTAAATTCATTTTTTTCCTCAAAATTCTATATACAATACCCTATAATGACAATGTGAAAAAGTTTTTTTGAGATTTTTGCAAAGTAAATTAAAAATTAAAAAAACTAAGAAGTCTCATGTACATAAGTATTCACAGCCTTTGCTCAATACTTTGTCGATGCACTTTTGGCAGCAATTACAGCCTCAAGTCTTTTCGAATATGCCACAAGCTTGGCACACTTATCTTTGGGCAGTTTGGCCCATTCCTCTTTGCAGCACCTCTCAGGCTCCATCAGGTTGGATGGGAAGGATCAGTGCACAACCATTTTCAGATCTCTCCAGAGATGTTCAATTGTATTCAAGTCTGGGCTCTGGCTGGGCCACTCAAGGACATTTATAGAGTTGTCCTGAAGCCACTCCTTTGATATCTTGGCTGTGTGCTTAGGGTCGTTGTCCTACTGAAAGATGAACCATCGCCCCAGTCTGAGGTCAAGAGCGCTCCGGAGCAGGTTTTCATCCAGGATGTCTCTGTACATTGCTGCATTCGTCTTTCACTCTATCCTGACTAGTCTCCCAGTAACTGCCACTGAAAACCATCCCCACACCATGATGCTGCCACCACCATTGGCATGGTTATGAGCAGTACCTGGTTTCCTCCAAACATGACACCTGGCATTCACGCCAGAGAGTTCAATCTTTGTCTCATCTGACCAGAGAATTTTGTTTCTCATGGTCTGAGTCCTTCAGGTGCCTTTTGACAAACTCCAGGTGGGCTGCCATGTGCCTTTTACTAAGGAGTGGCTTCCCTCTGGCCACTCTACCATACAGGCCTGATTGGTGGATTGCTGCAGAGATGGTTGTCCTTCTGGAATGTTCTCCTCTCTCCACAGAGGAACACTGGAGCTCTGACAGAGTGGCCATCGGGTTCTTGGTCATCTCCCTGACTAAGGCCCTTCTCCCCAAATCGCTCAGTTTAGACAGCCAGCCAGCTCTAGGTAGAGTCCTGGTGGTTCCGAACTGCTTCCATTTACGGATGATGCAGGCCACTGTGCTCATTGGGACCTTCAAAGCAGCAGAAATTTTTCTGTACCCTTCCCCAGATTTGTGTCTCGGCACAATCCTGTTTCTGAGGTCTACAGACAATTCCTTTGACTTCATGCTTGGTTTGCACTCTGACATGCAATGTCTGTCAGGAACCGAGCCGGGTTGGTTTCCCCTGGCTCGGTCCTGGCCTCTCTGTGGGTACGTGCCACGTTGTATGTATATTAATATGTATTTCTGTGTGCTCTGCCATACCCATAGCCACTGCTTTCTGGCCAGCAGTGGAGGCATCCTCTTGGGCTCATGCTGGAGTAAGCGCTGTCCAACTCTCTGCCGGTCTGACCACGCCCCCTCTCTATTACTGCCAGGTGTTCCCACTCGCGTGTGCTATCTCCCTGCTCCTCGCCCAGGTGCGCCCAATTTGTGGAGCCAGCAATGCATGTACTTAAGGAGCCTTTTTCCAGTCATGCATTGCTGGGTCATTGCACTTCATCTACGGTCTTCGTTCACCATATGGAGTCACGTTAAAGGACCGTATTTGCTTGGAACTTTTGGATTTACTCGGACAGCTCCAGTCTGGTGAGTCTAGTCTGTGTGTGTGGTTTCCCCGGTATTCTCACCCAGACTGTCGAGCGTCCTGGAGGACTCCTTGAGCCATTGTGTATGTTATGCATTTAAACTGTCTGTCAGTTGTGGGTGTTTAATAAAGGTGTGTGTGGTGTAACCCAGCGCGTAAATCTTCGTCCTTATCTCCTCCTCCGTGTGCTATGGAAAAGCGCACGAGGAGATCATGACAGAATGACCCAGCCCGTCCAAAGTATTTAGTGGGTTCACCCACACATCCACACATCCCTTTCCCGTCATTTTTTGGACTGACCTGTTCCTGGAGTCACGATGCCCCGGTCTCGACGGGGCAGAAGAGGAACGGCACCGGGGTTTCCCACAGTGGAGGAGGGATGGGCAGCTGAGTTCACCCGGAGCTTCGTGAATGAGGCTCTCGCCGCCCGTGGACCGAAGAAGATGCTGGAATGCCTGGAAGGAGCTGTAGAAGTCCTGGAGGCACATCCCGGGTTGTGGGACTACCCCGAGTTCGCCAACCTGCTGGCTACAGTTTGTTCACTCCAGCGCTCCTTCCCCGGGCTGACGTTCCCCACGGCGTCAAGACGGAGACCCGGAAACCAGCAGGCCTTCATTCTCCGTGACTCTTCGCCCAGTCCTCTTCCTGCTCCAGTATGGTCAGTACCAAGTAATAGGGGACAACGTCGTCCTGCGTGGAAGTGCCGGGAAAAACCTTCTCCTCTGTCAGCTGCCATCGTCCCTCCGGCTGCTGTGAGGTCCGCTGAGGTCATCCCAGAAACGCCCACCTCCGTCGTCGTGGAGACGGCTCCTCCGCAAGCCCTCGAGAGGACCTACGTCACCGCTGGCATGGAGAGGGATGATTGTCTGCTGCCTGCAGCTGAGGATATCATCGACCGGGATGACAGACAAGTATTTTTTCATTCTAAACCATTCATTAACATTGAATCTTGCCTGTCTCCCGAGGGAGAGGCCCAGTTTAAGCAGTCCGCTGGGTCCTTTCCTCCAACTGCAAAAATTAATTCATTTCTCCCCCTCTCCGTGTCTCCTCTAGTTCTCTCTGAGGGCCTGTTGGCCCAAGGTCAGGGCCATCAGACGGTGGAGGAGCCAGTGGCTTTGGATGATTCCTTCCCGGAGCCAGCATGGAGAGGTTCCCCTGCAGCCACGCTGGATGAATTCCCAGTGTTGGAGCCGCTGCAGGGTGAAACTAGGACTGTTGTGACCATCTCGCCTGCTGTGGAGGAAGTTGCAGCGGAGTGGGAGCCAGAGCTGGACCTCTTGGAGGCCGGGCCCGAGTGTTCGTCGCCAGGATCGACGGAGTCCTGGACAACGGTGGAGCTCAAGCTCAGGCAAGTGTTCTCTCTTGCTTTTCTTATGACAGTTTTAGAGAGATCTTGTCTGGCTCTAGGTGAGGAGAGTCAGGCGCAGTGCACAGCTGCGTCTGAACTTCCCTCGCCGGACTCCGCCGCTGCCGGCGACCCTAACGACCCTGTTCGTTCTCCCGCTCCTGAGCCATTTTCTAGGGTCGCCGGAGAGGAACAACCATCTCTAGAGGTCCTCGTGGAGCCGGTCTCACCGCCTGATGACGTCGTGGGTCCAGCTCCCCTGAGGCCTGAGGTCGGTGCGTGGTCCCCTTTCGCAGGCCATATCGCCGTTGGTGCAGCGGACTGGCTTCAGACCCTTGTGGGGGCTGCGCCCCAGGATTAGCCCTACGTGGGTGCTGCGCTCCTGCCCAGACCCATCATGGACACCATGCTCCAGGCTGGGGTCCACCGTGGGTGCAGCATCGGCCCGGTCGGAGTCCACTGTGGGTGCTGCAGAGCCTCAGCCGGAGGTCACCGTCACAGGTGCTGCAGAGCCTCAGCCGGAGGTCACCACCGCAGGTGCTGCAGAGCCTCAGCCGGAGGTCACCGTGGGTGCTGCAGAACCTCAGCCAGAGGTCACCGTGGGTGCTGCAGAGTCTCAGCCGGAGGTCACCGTGGGTGCTGCAAGGCTCCTGCTGGAGTCCATCGCAGGTGCAGCGGAGCCAGCCCGGTCGGGGTCCATCGCGGGTGCAGCTGGGTCTCAAGCCGGGATCACCGAGGGCACTGCAGATCGCCATGAGGACACCGTGGTCCCCTTCTCCTCCCGGTCCTACGCCATGGGGGGTCAGCGAGCTTCCTGGTAGGCAGGCCGCCTCCCACCAGCCCTGGTGGATAAACAACGCTGGCTGGCCGCCGGAAGGATTGACTCCCCTGGTCTGGTGGCCCATGTTTTCCGGCAGACCGCCGGATTCTGTCCACCGGACATTTTGCTGGACCTGGGACTCTGGGCGGCCTCCAGAGCCCCAATGCCCGTGGACTTGGGGGGGGGGGGTAATTGTGGTCCCTGGGCGGGGTGTTTTGTTCCCATCTTTCCTGTGTTTACCCGGGTTTGTGTTGTTTTTTCCTGTTGAGGGGGAGAGATTGGGATGTTTCTTTGGGTGTCTGGGAATCCACCCTTCAAAGGGGGGGGGGGGCTCTGTCAGGAAACCAGCGCGTAAATCCTCGTCCTTATCTTCTCCTCCGTGCACTATGGAAAAGCTCACAAGGAGGTCATGACACTGTCAACTGAGGGACCTTATATGGACAGGTGTGTGCCTTTCCAAATCATATCCAGTCAACCGAATTTAGCACAGGTGGACTCCAATTAAGCTGTAGAAACATCTCAAGGATGATCAGTGAAAACAGGATGCGCCTGAGCTCAATTTTGAGTTTCATGGCAAAGGCTGTGAATACTTATGTACATGTGATTTCTTAGTTTTTTATTTTTAATAAATTTGCAAAAATCTAAAAAAAAAATGTTCACATTGTCATTATGGGGTATTGTGTGTAGAATTTTGAGGGGAAAAATTAATTTAATCCCTTTTGGAATAAGGTTGTAACACAACAAAATATGGAAAAAATGAAGAGCTGTGAATACTTTCCGGATGCACTGTACATCTGAAATTTTGTGTGGAAAAGGACATATGCCATATTTTTGTCTGCAAGTACCTTTTGTACATGAGGCCCCTGGTCACTACAGAGGTCAGTGGGTCACTAGGAGTATTAACGAGTCAGTAGGATGCTTGGTAGATTTTAATGAGCAATGATGGGTCACGAGGGAGTTCCGTGAGTTTCTAGGAGTAGTCGGTAGGTCTTTAGCAGTATTGGAAGGTTGCCAGTGAACCTGTTGGGTCTGTAGGATTGTTGGTGGCTTGCTAGGGAGGTTGGTGGGTTGCAAACAACCTGTTGATGTCTCTCAACAGCAACAGGTTACTGGGCAGGTCAACAATCACTATGCCAGATGTCGCCAAATCGGACAATGGGTCACTAGGAGTGTGGGTAGGTAGCTAGGAAGGTTGGTGGGTCCCTGGGAGTGTCAGATTGGTAGGTTGTTACAGTGGTTGCATAAACTGTATGAATGCAATTCTCTTGACATATGTAGTATGTATAATATAAACTGGTAGTAGAGAAAAATACCAATCAAGAGAAGCAACTGACTGTCAAAAAAGAAGACCATTCAGGGATCTTCAGTGTCAGTGATCAACCTGCTGGCTTGTTGGGCAATGTTTGTGAACTGGACTGTCAACCTGTGGAACAACCCATAGCAACCTGAGGTTGGGCTGTGTCCACCATGACAGATCATTGAGTAATTCTGGCGTCATTTTTTAACAAGCGTCTCCATATGGTTTTGACACTAAGTTTAACACAAACATCAAATCTACTAAAAATGTGGGGGGAAGTAGCAAATAAACTTTATGAATTTACAAGAGAAATTTTCACATTTAGAAGTAAAAAAGGAACAAATATACAAGAAAACAGTTTGAATTTATGATCAAATGTAGCAAATTTATGAGGGAAAAATATGCAAATTTATGAGAGGAAAGATTCATACTGTATTTAGAAGGGAAAAAAACATTTTATTACCAATGTTGATGGGCCAATTTATACTTCTGACTCAGCTGTTTTATCCTGATTTTAAGGCAATGGAGTTTTCTCACACATTCTGTAGGAGAGGTTGCTGATAATTAAGCTAAGAAAATCTTTAGGGAAGAAGTCAGGTGAGGAGAGATGAGACAGAGACAAAGGGAGGGAAAGCTAACGATTCATCAAGGCAGCAGAAAGGGACTCCAGGTGGCTGTGGCTCAAGAGGAGTTATTCATGGGCCAGTACTGCTGCTGGGACACAAGCCAGGGCTTGATCAACCCTGGCTGGGTCTCCTGAGTGAGGGTGTATGATGTTGAAAAATCCGAAACACCCACTGAGCACCGGTACATCACTGAAGATGTGTCCCAGTGCATCTATAGGTGTGTCTTAAACATTTTGTGACTGACTTAGTCAGTGACACCCAGGAACAGACTTGGTGACAACTGGAGAGACAGTTGGCAGCGCAGAAAGACGGCACCAGGGGCAGGAAGGGGTAGCAGCCCAACCTGTTTCTTCTATGAGGAAGAACCCAACTAAACTACGGATTCAAGTATAGAGCCATACCCCCAGGGGTGCCCGATAGGGAGGGAGGATGAGCATTCCAAATGGATGGACCAATTGATGACGACATCGGTAAATGAAACAGTGATAATGATAACAGCAAAATGTATTTGTGGCAAGATCTGCAAAAATATACATGGTCTTAAAATCCATCAGACCAAGAAGAAATGCAAGGGGCAGGAGAGTGCAGCATAGCACACAGAAGGTACTTCTGGTGAGATGCAGGAGGAGCCTGGCACGGAGACATCCCACAGTGCCCAGAACCTCCATGTGTCAAACTTTTCAGCTCCATGCGGAGTAGTGTTGCAGCAGTGAATCAAGTGGCGAAGCAAACCAGAACAGTCTCTGGTCCCAGTTTGATGAAGATGTGTCACAAATCATCATCACCACTGCAATGGGCAATGTGGATGAGAGGCTCCAACTTATGAATATCATCATCACCAGTTTTGTGACCGAAAGATTCAGTGTTAAAGAGAGAAAGGCCAGCAGACCAAGGTGCACCATGAACCTTAGGGCAGAGCAAATTCATCGGTTCCACCAAGATCTTCGAGCTCTGACAAAGCGGTATAAGAGTGAAACTAAAGAGGAGAAGCCGCCACTCGCTGAGCTCCTTTACATCTTAAGAAACTGAGGATGCTGCGAAGAGCAGAATGGCATAAGGCAGTGGAGGGAGAGAGCCAGGAAGAGAACAGCATTTATTGCTAACCCCTTTGGGTTTACTAAATAAATCTTAGGGCAGAAGCTCAGTGGACGTCTGACTTGCTCAAAGGAGGAAGCTAATAGTTCCTTGCACAATGCACTAAGTGATACACAGAGGGAAAAAGACTTAGGACCTCTCCTTCATCAAGCCATATTGGTTGTACCTTCTCCAATAGTGGAGTTTAACATCCGTGAGCCTTCAGGGAAAGAGGTACAAAAGGTGGTTAAAGCAGCAAGAGCCAGTTCTGCACCAGGACCAAGTTGTGTACCTTATAAGATGTAGAAGTGCTGCCCAGAACTTCTCTAGAAGATCCTATGAGCAGTGTGGCACAGTGGAAGAGTGGTAGCCCAGTGGAGGCAAGCAGAGGGAGTCTGGATTCCAAAGAAGGAAAAGTCTACCAAGCTAGAGCAGTTCAGAGTCATTGCACTTCTTAGTGTGGAGGGCAAAATATTTTTTAGTGTCTTAGCTCGACAAATGACAGTCTTTCTCTTAAAAAAAATGCTACACCGACACCTCAGTTCTGAAAGGTGGCATCCCAGTAATTCCAAGGTGTCTAGAACATACTGGGGTCATCACTCAACTCATCACGGAGGCCCGTGAGGGGAACAGTGATTTTGTGGTGCTTTGACTTGATTTGGCCAATGCTTATGATTCCGTTCTGCACAAACTCGTGGAAACAACCCTGGATTGACACCATGTACCTAGTAAGATCAAGGACCTCACCCCGAACTACTATGGGAGTTTCAGGCTTAGAGTTACTGCTGGGAATTTTACATCAGAATGGCATCGGCTAGAGAAGGGGATTATAACTGGTTGCACAATCTTAGTTATCCTCTTTGCCCTTGCCATGAACATGGTAGTTAAGTTGGCAGAAGCAAAGTGCAGAGGCCATATCTGATGCATGACAGCCACCCATCGGAGCCTTTATAGAGACCTCACAGTTACCACAACATTAGTTCCAGGAAGTCGGTGAATTCTCCAGGGCCTGGAAAATCTCATATCTTGGGCCAGAATGAGTTTTAAACCATCCAAATCCAGATCCATGGTGCTGAGAAAGGGAAAGTTGTTGACAAATTTTGATTTCAGCTGGATGGCATCACAATTCTATCTATCACTGAGAAACCAGTCAAAAGCCTTTGTAAGATTTTTGACTGCAGCCTCAAGGATGTAAGTGCTATCAGAGTGACCATGAAGGAGCTGGACTCTTCGCTCAGCAGTGTTTATAAGTCGGGTCTACCAGGCCGATATAAGGCCTGGGTTTACCAACATGGCATCTTACCTTGAGTCCTATGGCTGCTTTTAGTGTATGAGGTAACCTTGTCAGCGGTGGAGAACATTACTTGTGCTTGTACTTGGTAAGGTCATAATCCACTAGTGTGGGTCTGCGTGCTCGCTGAGAGTGTTTATGAAGTTTCTCCACAGCTTCCTGTCGCTAGCATAATGTCTGAATCTGAGAGATCGCAGCTGTCACCAAGCACGTGCTTTATGTCAGCCATGAGTGTTTGAGATAAAGTGAGGTGTGGATGGCCAACACTCCGATGCCCATGGGATGGTATCCAACCTAGTAGAAATTGGGGAAACCAAGTGGTACTCATACAGGCTGTGTGCCTGAAGTACTGCAATCGAATACAACATAATACAGTGCCAAGTTTGCAGGAACCTCTCCTCTCACGTATTTCATTGTCACAAATGTGGTCTGTCCAGTGCACTTTAAGGAGTCTTCAAAGACATCTGAAGATGACGTAGTTGCCGCTCTTTTAGGGGCCAAGTCGGTGAGCCATATAGGAGGATCGTCAATATCCCACTTTCACATATCTTGGCCTTGGTCGCAAGGAAGATGCTAGCACTTTGTCAAATGTTGTTTAAGGAATTAAAAGCACCGGATGCTTGACCAATTCTGACACTGAGTTCTTTTTCAATTGAGCCATTGCTGGAAATGATGGCGCCAAGGTATATGAAATGGTTAACCTGTTCCCGTGTTTCGTTGTTTACTACCAGGTCAAGTACCTTATCTTGCTTAAAGGAGCATTGGTTGTGGAACTTGCCGACTAGCATGGAGTTTGTCTTTTTTGCATTGACCTTCAGGTTGGCTTCCTTGCCAAAGTCAGAGATATTGGATGTGGTTTCTTGAAGACCATCTCTGTTGTTGTCAAGGTCAGCAATATCATCCGCATAATCAAGGTTGCTGATGAGTATAGCGGGATGACGGGAGGTATATCATTTTTGGAGTAAAAATCTGCTGGAAATGAACCTCCCTGACATTGCATGGTCCATGACCCAGTTCAGGGCAATGTTGAACAAAGGAGGGGCTTGAATATTGCCTTCTCCTATTCCTGGCTTTACTTCAAACCAGTCAATTAGCTCATTCTCAATGCAAACAGCACTAATGGTGTTGGTGTAAAAGGCTTTGAATATCCTGATGTATTTGTCAGGAACGCCATAGTGTTGGAGGGAAGACCAAATATAGTCATAGTTAACAGAGTCAAATGCTGCCTTAAAATTGACAAAGTTGATGAACAAGGGAAGACTGTATTCTAAGGCTTGCTCGATGATAATGCATAGAGAAAAAAGCTGGTCTACACATGATCGATTCTTTCTGAACCCTCATTGATTTTTGCGTAGTAACAATTCAATGCTGTCTGCCAATCTCGATACGACAATCATTTGGAAGCGCTTAGAGGCAACACATCATAGAGTTATCCCTTGTTCGGGTGTCCATATTTTCTCAAAGATGGGAGGCGGTATCTCCACAGTAATTTTGCTGCCAAAGCGTAGTTCCTCATTGCTTATCTTGTCTATGCCACCAGACTTATAGCTTTTGAGTTTTGATAGCACATTGTTAATTTCCTCATGGGTAGGGGGATGGACTGGGAGGTCGTAAAAGAAGTCATCTGTGATGGGGTCAACTGTTGGGACTGCTTGTTGTGGTCCAGAGGTGGGATTCACGTTGGTTGCCTGTGCCGGTTGCTTCCTGAAGTTTGACTCCTATGTTGGAAGCTCAAGTCTCATCATCCTTAATAATAATAATAATAATAATAATAATAATTTATTAGATTTATATGGCACTTTACATGTCAAGTGACATCTCAAAGCACTTACAGTGAGTCCATTCACTCAAGACAGACATTGATCGTTATAAGCTACTACTGTAGCTCCCACTGCCCTCGGGCAGACTGACGGAAACGTGGCTGCCAATCCATGCCAACGGCCTCTCCGACCACTACCGAACATTTATACACATACACACCTTCACACTCTTCTTGACTTGCTTATTGACTTTATAGTACAGTGCACAACTTGTCCCAGATGGTTTTAGTCTCTTCAACTCATTGCGTTTCTCAATAAAACAAATGGTTTTGGCAGTAAGGTGTTTCTTGAACTTTCCAGGGTCAGTTTCCTAGAGACTCACAAGATGATGTATGGAAAGTGTTCTTGACAGAACCCCAATCTTCATTAACGTGGTGGTATCAGAGGGGCCTCTATAATTGGGACGTAGAGATTGTTGGAAATTTTCTAATTTCTCACCTGAACAGAGAAGTTCAAGATTGGGTAGGGAGAGCTGCTTTGCCTTTCTCTGACTAGAGAGCTTAAGTTGTACTCTGCTTTTGACAAGATTTGTGGGTGGAGTTGATGTCAGCTCCACGGAAGCTTCTAATATCTAGCAGTGAGCACCTCCAGCGTTGGTTTATGCATACAGTATGTGGTCAATCTGTGTGGACAGGTCTCCCTTAGGCAAGGTCCATGACACTTTGTATATGTCCTTATGTTCGAACAGAGTGCCACGGATGATATACTGTTGAAGGGCACAAAGGTCCCAGAAACGGGATCCATTATCATTGGATTCGGGATGGCGAAACTCAGTCCGTAGAACAGGTGACACCACATGATGTTATCGCCATGGCCGCCACCTGGAACTTGAAGTTGTGCATCACTTCGTATTTGTAGTGAACCGTCAGCTCCACTGTCTCGGCAATGCACAGTCTATTACCACCATAGCCGTACAACGGCGCTGGGTTACTCTTGATCCTGTGATGTGGGAAGAACTTTTTCACCCTGGTCCAATTCAGCATTGCCCACACTGCCGCCGTGTCGAGCAGTAACAGCAAAGCCACACCATCCAACTCCACCGTACAATAAAAATACCCGTTGGTGCTGGGACTCACCGAGTGAATAGTCGTTGTAGGCGGGTGGGCTGGCTGACTTCCTTGGTGGGCTCCACAGCGCTGGAAACAAGCACACTCTGGCGAAATGGTTCAAGCGCCCACACTTACTGCATCACTTCCCTCTTGCCAGGCACACTCTCGCTTTAAACTAATGCATTGAGGACCCACAACCCCCGCAAACAGGGCCTCTCGGGGCAGACCTTTGGCTCATGGCATAAGCCTCATAGTCCCCATTCATGCTTTCATCATCCTTCGGGTCCACCACATTCGCTGACGTCATCATCATCTCTGGCGGCTTTTGTGACTGACGCCAGTTTAGCTCCAAAGCTAGCCTATCTGCGGACTCCAACTGAAGAGCTAGCTCGATAGCCCTAGCTAACGTCAAGTCATTGGGCGCCGTTAGCAACCTAACACGTAGCTCAGCATTACACGTGTGGTTGGCCAATTGGTCTCACACCATCTCGTCCTCAATGGCCAAAAACGGCACACACTAGCTAACTGTTTGAGGTCAGCGATGAACTGTTGAATCGGCTCACCGACCCTTTGGCATCTCTGGCGAAAGTGAAATCGTCATACTGTCACACTGTCCAGTGTGGTAAAGTGGTTAGCTAGTAGCTCCACGACTTCCTCGTATGACTCTGTCACACCGAGTGTCCGCAGAATCCTCTGGCCTTCGATACCCAGGCATGGAGCATGGAGCGCTTGCATCCTCACCTTGTCTAGCTTCCCGAGGTCCAAGGCCATGATGTAGGTCTCGAAAGCCTCCAACCAGTGAGGCCATGGCACCTGTGGTTCGCCGGGAAGCTCCAGGAAAGGCCGCAGTGGTGTAAGGCACACCTCCATGGTTTAATCCTCAGTCACCAAATGTTATGTCCACAAACCTGGTATAAAGGAGGCAGACGAAGCGGTTGCGCTGGAACTACACTTTATTAACAAACTGGTTGCAATATAGTAAACGCACA
The DNA here is from genome assembly GCA_020510985.1 of Pholidichthys leucotaenia. Classification (NCBI taxonomy): domain Eukaryota; kingdom Metazoa; phylum Chordata; class Actinopteri; order Cichliformes; family Pholidichthyidae; genus Pholidichthys; species Pholidichthys leucotaenia. The sequence goes on along the minus strand of CM035840.1, from coordinate 36,716,018 downwards.
GCATTCGGAGTCGTCCTGGGCAAAGAGGAAGCCCAAACGGCAGACGCCCCGTATTATAGGGCGGTGTGATGACACAGCCAGAAGGCGGAGTCATCACACCACACTTCACAATGAACACCCATCACAATAAACCTATCCAAAAAGGGTGTAAATGAGATCAAGGACCTTCTGAGATCTTTTGATATGATGATCCCAATCCCATGTTCTTTCTTGCGACTGGTACCAGAGTGGTTGAGGAGGGATCCATTGTCGAGGATGGTGTCACCAAAGAGTGGCATGTGAGTTGCAGTAATACCTAAGATGAAGAAGAAGCCAACTTTATTGTCATTCATGACATGTTCTGGACCCAGGAGACAGACACTGACACGAGTAGATATAGACAATAATTCTTTTATTGTAAAGTGAGAGAGTGTAGTGCGTGTGTGAGTGCAAGTACAGTGATCCCTCACTTATCGCGGTTAATGGGTTCCAGAACCGACCGCGAAAAGTGAAAAACCGCGAAGTAGCGTCACCCCAATGACGTCATCCATAAACAATACGTACGTTCATTCTCTCACTCTCATATGATACGTGTGTGTGTGTGTGTGTACGTGTACATACATACGTAGATGTAAACAAAGTGTACATAAATATGTTTTTAGAACTCTTTTATTCTTATAACAAGATACGTAACTCAAGATGAAAATGATTTACTGCACAGGTTAATGAGAGCTTTACTGCTCCTCAGGTGACGCCTCATCGTGAGGTGCTGGAGGCGCAGGATCATCGAGGGCAGCTTCCGATAGAGCTGAAGCTGCAGGAGGCGGCGTAGTGGCTCGACGGGAAGACTATTTCGCACAAAATGGCACAAGAGAACAGCAAAAAGTTCCACGCGGCGAGACTAAGTAACACGAGCGATAAAAAGCAATGAATGCGGTCTTCCTTCCCTTCATGGGTGCTCGGCAGGGAGAGGAGGTGGGTGAGACGTCTCGGCCAATCAGCTTGCGGGGTGAAACGTCTCGGCCAATCAGCTTGCGAGATTTCCGAGCCCAGCCAACACGACAACAGCGAACAGAGAGTTGTGCGGCTCTCCGTGTTGATACCTGATGGTCTAATGTAGTCTCCCTGCCTTCTGCTAGCGCCCGCCCATTATTTCTCAATTTTGAATTTTTGATGAATATTTTTGAAAAATCCGCGATGCACTGAGGGCGCGAAAGGTGAAGCGCGAAGTAGCGAGGGATCACTGTATAGACGTTTGGTCGCTGGAACTGAGCAGTCTGGATGGTGACCTGGCAACCCTGTAACACACAAGCAGAAACAATTACAGCTGTTCAGCACTAGCGAGTAATTGTGGATGGTGAGGCTTACTTGGGCGTTCCACAGGTAACGTTCTGCTGACTTCCAGCAGCTGTGCAGCGTGGTGGTGAATGTGCTCGTGGCTGTGATGGTGAATGCACCTGTCGCTGTGATGATGATAGTTCTTGTAGCGGAGATGGTGGTGATACCAGTGACCGTGACGATGACAGCTCCTGCAGCTGTAACAATAACAGTTCCTGTAGCTGTGGTGTTAGACGTACCCGTAGCTGCGGTGGTAGCGAGGAGCTATGTGATCGAGGTGGCAACGCCCCATCGGCTGGGGAAGTTGGTCCGCCGCCTGGGAGGTCCACCTGTGCACAGGGGTAAAGGCAAGGAGTTGAATAGCAAATAGTTTTCTTACGTGGCAGATCCTGACGAGACGTTCTTGGCTGAACTTGGGAACGAAGTTCTGGCTCATGCTCCGATGAGGAAGACAGACGACTCCGTGCCGGGCTGTCAGCAACACTGGCTTTTAACAGCCGCTGATTGGCACCTGTTGGTCTGTGCGCAGCTGGGACTGATGGGACAGATGACGGCCCAGAGGCCGCCATGACAGTACTCCCCCCTCTAGCAGTGCCTCCAGGCACCTGCCCAATTCTACCTGGATTCGCCCGATGGAAATCGCGGATCAGCTGCTTATCCAGGATCAACGCTGGGCGAATCCAAGAACGATCCTCCGGTCCAAAGCCCTCCCAGTCCACCAAATACTGAAGACCACGACCTCGCCTGTGAATGTCCAGGATGGCAGTCACCCCCCAGGCCGGATGGCCATCGATCATCCTCGGGGGGGGCGGGGGCCGCGGGAGGTGGGCACAGGGGATCAGAGATGTACGGTTTGACCTGGGAGACATGAAAGGTGGGGCAGATGCGCATCGAAGAGGGGAGAGACAGGCGCACAGACACAGGGTTAACAATACGAGAGATGGTGTAAGGACCAATGAAGCGCTTGGTAAGCTTGCGCTTCTCAGCCGGTACACCAATATTCCGGGTAGACAACCAAACCTTCTGACCCACCTTGTAGTCCGGGGCGGGTCTCCTATGCCGGTTGGCCACCTGGATGTTGTGTTTCGTGGTCTTTAACAGGGCTCGGCGGGCGATGAGCCAAACTCGCCGACAGCGCTTAATGTGAGCTTGGACAGATGGAACCGCTACCTCCCTCTCCTCCTCCGGAAACAGTGGTGGATCAAACCCAAATGATGCCTTGAAAGGGGAGATGCCCGTAGCCGTAGAGATCGTGGTGTTATGAGCGTACTCAATCCAAGGAAGATGCTTGCTCCAGGAGGATGAACAGGAGGAGATGACACAACGCAGCGCGGCCTCAAGCTCCCGGTTAGCCCGCTCACACTGGCCATTACTCTGAGGATGATAACCTGAGGAGAGGCTAGCTGTGGCTCCCAGCGCTGCGCAGAACGCTTTCCAGACCTGCGAGACGAACTGTGGTCCCCGGTCCGACACTATGTCGGCGGGGATGCCGTGAACACGGACCACATGCTGGACAAGGAGGTCCGCTGTTACCTGAGCCGAAGGCAAACCCCGAAGGGGCACAAAGTGGGCTGCCTTCGAGAAACGGTCCACTATAGTCAAGACTGTGGTGAAGCCATCTGAGGGGGGCAAACCAGTCACAAAATCCATAGCAACATGGGACCAAGGGCGGGAAGGGACCGGCAGTGGATGTAACAGGCCCGCCGGGGGGGATGATGTCGTTTTCCCAGTGGTGCACTGAGCGCAAGCCCGGATGTAACTCACAACGTCCTTCCGCAGCCCTGGCCACCAGAAGGTCCTCTGGAGAAGGTCCACAGTCCGACCCACCCCCGGATGACAAGCCAACTTGGAGGCGTGACCCCACTCAATCACTTGACCCCGAATGGCGCGTGGAACAAACAGGCGGTCGGGGGACCCCCCCCCCCCGGGTCTGGCTCCGTCCTCAGTGCTCTATGAACTGTCTTGCAAATACCCCAGGACAGGGCGCCCACGACACAGGAGGGCGGCAGGATGGGAGTTTCCTGATCCTCAGAGGATGGTGTGTCGAACTGCCGCGAGAGGGCGTCCGGCTTACCGTTCTTGCTTCCCGGCCGATAAGTGATGGAAAAATTAAACCGGCCGAAGAAGAGGGACCAACGAGCCTGGCGTGCGTTCAGGCGCTTCGCCGTCCTGAGGTACTCCAGGTTACGGTGATCGGTCCATACCACGAACGGCTGAGCAGCCCCCTCCAGCCAGTGTCTCCATTCCTCCAAGGCAAGCTTCACTGCCAGCTGCTCCCTGTCTCCTATGCTATAATTCCTCTCCGCTGGTGACAGGCGATGAGAGAAGTAAGCACATGGGCGGATCTTACCATCTTCGGGAGAACGTTGAGAGAATCAGAGGCGTCCACCTCCACCAAGCACTGTAGCTTCGGGTCCACCTGGGTTAGGACACGGGCAGAAGCAAACTCCTTCTTCAATTTCTCAAACGCCCTGGCTACCTCCTCACTCCAGCAAAACAGGGTCTTTGGGGAGGTGAGCGCAGTCAGAGGGCGAGCAATATTTCCAAAGTTGGGCACAAACCTCCGATAGAAATTAGCAAAGCCCAAGAATCCCTGAAGCTGCTTTCTAGAGGTTGGTGCGGGCCAATCCACCACTGCCTTGACCTTGGCTGGGTCGGGGAGCACCTGGTTCCGGGCTATAATGAACCCTAGGAAAGAGGTCTGGTCAGTATGGAACTCACACTTTTCTGCCTTGATGAACAGTTGGTTCTCCAGGAGGCGCTGTAGCACTTTGTGGACATGCACCTGGTGCTCTTCTAATGTGCGAAAGAAGATAAGTATGTCATCGAGATATACGAATACAAACGAGTTCAGGAAGTCCCGCAAAACATCGTTTATTAAACGCTGGAAGACGGCCGGAGCGTTGGTTAACCCAAACGGCATTACTAGGTACTCGAAGTGCCCGCTTGGGGTCCGGAACGCCGTCTTCCACTCGTCACCTTCTCTAATGCGCACCAGGTGATAAGCATTCCTGAGATCCAGTTTGGTAAACCAGGATGCCCCCTGGAGGGAGTCAAAGGCTGTGTTCATCAAGGACAGAGTGTACTTGTCTTTTACTGTAATTTCGTTGAGGCCCGGGAAGTCGATGCAGGGGCATAATGAGCCGTCCTTCTTCCCAACGAAGAAGAAACCGGCACCCACAGCCGAAGACGACGGGTGGATGATTCCAGAGGCCAGGGATTCCTTGATGTAAGTGTCCATAGCCTCGCGCTCCGGGGCTGATAGGCTGTACAGGCGGCTAGCAGGACGAGGGGCCCCAGCCTTCAGATTTATTGCACAGTCGTAAGAGCGATGGGGGGGTAGAGACAACGCCCGAGACTTGCTGAAAACTAACCCCAAGTCATGGTAAACCTCTGGTACCTTGGACAGGTCCGGTGGTGACGAGGTGGGTGGAGGCACCTTGACAGATGGGGCGCACGCCGCAGATTGGAGGCAGGCACTCAAACAGAATGTACTCCACGCTGAAATACTCCCCGCTTGCCAGTCAATGGTGGGATTATGCAGCCGAAGCCAGGGGTACCCCAGGATGACGGGCGAGGAAGAGACGGGCAGAACCAGGAACCTAATCTCCTCCCTGTGGTTACCTGACACAATTACAGAAACTGGGGCCGTCTGATAGGCGACGGTGGTCAGTGACGCCTTGGACAGGGTGATGAGATTGACAGGGGGATCCAGAGTCTGACAGCTGAGGCCCATCCGGGTTGCCAGGTCCCTGGAAACAAAATTCTGCTCAGCTCCTGAGTCTATTAATGCCAATGTGGAGTGTTCTGTATGTGCGTGGATCAATCTGATGGGTAAGCAGCAACTAGTGGGTTTTTTTTTCTAAGTTCTTGCCCGTGAATCCCCCCACTGCGATCCACGGGCCTTCCCTTTTAACCGACTGGGACATTCCAAAACCCCATGTGACTCTTTCCCACAGTAGAAACAAAGGCCAAGATCCCTGCGGCGCTGTCTCTCAGCCGCTGACACTTTAGACTGCCCTATCACCATAGCCTCTTGATCCGGGGATTCCTCTGACGCGGGTAGAGCAAGCAGAGGAGAGCTAGTGACGCGGGGGCAGGGTTTAACTGAACGGGAAGTAGCTCGCCGTTCGGCCGCCCGCTCCCTTAATCTACTATCTAGGCTAACAGTAAGGGCAATTAATTCACGTAAGTTGTCCGGTTTGTCCCGTGCCGCTAATTCATCCTTTAACTCGTCGTTGAGACTGCGAAGGAAGATATCACAAAGTGACGGCTCCCCCCACCCAATCTCTGTGGCCAGGACCCGGAAGTCAATAGCGTAATCAGCAGCTGATCTGTTACCCTGCTGCAGACTCAACAACCGTTCTGTCAACACCTCACCCCTATCCGTATGATCAAACACAGACATGAACTCCGCCACAAACTCCTGGTAAGTTAACATGGGGTAGCTTGGTTTAGCCATTACGGAATATGCCCAATCTAAAGCTCTTCCCCCCAACAAATTGATGATATAACCAATCCTACTTGAGTCTATGGCGAAGTCTCCCGGAAAGCGGAGAAAGACTGATTCACATTGTAAAATAAACCCTCGAGCTTCCCCGAGTTTTCTGCTGAACCGGGCAGGCGTGGGAACAGGGGTGAGGCGAGGGGTTGATGAGGTGTTAATTTGACCTGATGCTAAGCCTGCAGGGGCTGAAACACTTGCGGTTGGGGAGAACGTCTGGTGTCCCTCCAGACAATCCAGCCGACTGTTTATTTGGGCCAGTTGATTGAGAATTACTGTCTGCTGGTGTGATAACATATCTACCCGAGCGCTAAGTGTGTTCAGTTTGCGCGACAGTGTACTGTCCGCTGGGTCAATGTGACGGAGTCGTACTGACATGTTCTGGACCCAGAAGACAGACACTGACACGAGTAGATATAGACAATAATTCTTTTATTGTAAAGTGAGAGAGTGTAGTGCGTGTGTGAGTGCAAGTATAGACGTTTGGTCGCTGGAACTGAGCAGTCCGGATGGTGACCTGGCAACCCTGTAACACACAAGCAGAAACAATTACAGCTGTTCAGCACTAGCGAGTAATTGTGGATGGTGAGGCTTACTTGGGCGTTCCACAGGTAACGTTCTGCTGACTTCCAGCGGCCGTGCAGCGTGGTGGTGAATGCGCTCATGGCTGTGATGGTGAATGCACCTGTCACTGTGATGATGATAGTTCTTGTAGCGGAGATGGTGGTGATACCAGTGACCGTGACGATGACAGCTCCTGCAGCTGTAACAATAACAGTTCCTGTGTCACGCCGCGCCGTTCATCAGCGGCGCCACCTGCTCACACACCTGATCCTCATCAGCGGCGAGGGATAAAAGCCGCCTCGCCCGGAGGCTCGGCCTGAAGCCGTCAGACTTCGTTCCCTCACCGCCGTGAGCATACCTTTCTTCAGCATCGCTATTCTGGGTAAGAACCCTTACCTCCTTTTCCAGTCTGCTCCCCTGTGCACAGGTGGATTCCCCGGCGGCGGACATCTCCGTTCCATCGCCCATCCTTCGCTGCTGCACGGAGCTCTCCAGGTGGCTGTCTCCCGGGCTACGTTCCCCTTGCTGTGCCAGCTATCCTGACAACTCAAGTAAGATCTTCTCTTGCCATAATTCATCCTGTGTTGGTGTATGCCCGTCACCCTCTCCCTGTGCTCTCTCCATAGGGTTGCTCGGCCGAACGGTCATCTGCCTCTGTGCCTGAAGCAGACGCCACCACCAACACATCTGCATCCCGCAGACACACACTCATTCACCCCTGCTGTTAATAAACTCTTTGAACTACTCTAAGCCTGTGTGTGCGTGTCTCCTGAGCCGTGCGTTATGTCAGTACGGCTTCAGCAGAGCGGCTCGGCGGACGGCGGGCTCGCACACCAGCTTACCACTCTCGAGGCTAGAGTGGATCAAATAGCTTATCAACAGCAGGTGATCCTGAATCAATTGATAACTATCACTGGCCGATTGGACCGCCTGGACCCCCAGCAGCCGTTCCCCCCGGCTCCTCAGGGTGGCGCAGCTCCTGCTGTTCCGGAGGCCGTCCAGCCAGCTCCAGTGGCACCGGCCCGACTCACACCAATTCCGACCCCCGCCCGCTTTAGCGGAAAGCTCGGCCGAGCGCGGGGGTTTGTGATGCAGTGCGAGTCCGTGTTTGACCGTGTGCCCGGAGACTTTCCCTCAGATCACAGCCGGATCGGCTACATAGGGAACCTCCTGGAGGGGCGTGCTTTAACTTGGGCCTACGCTATTATGGCGAGACCCAGTTATGCCACCCTCACCTATGCCGAGTTCGTGAGGCGCTTCCTGGAGGTGTTTGATCACTCCCGTTCCGAGGCGGTCCAGGTCGATCGGCTTCTCGCTCTCCAGCAGGGAAGCCGGTCGGCCGTGGATTATGCCATCGAATACCGGGTAGCGGCGGAGGAACTGGGCTGGGAGGAGCGCTCCCTCTGCGGCCTGTTTCTCCGCAGCCTCAATAGTGATCTGAGGGATGAACTGGCTGGATGGGATATCCCCGGAACGTTAGCGGAGCTAACCTCATTAGCAATCAGCTTGGACAACAGGCTGCGCGAGCGCTCCTCAGGACGGAAGCCGTCTGCTTCTCGCCCTCGAGGAGTCCCGCTACGCCTGCCCCAAGCTCGCCCCCTGGCGACGCCGCCACCATCGTGCCCCGAGGAGTCGGAGCCGATGGTGACGGGCTGGGCAAAGCTCTCCTTGGCAGAGAGACAGCGCCGCCGTGAGTTGGGTCTCTGCATGTATTGCGGAGACAATCAACACACGGTAGAGCTTTGCCCACAAAAGCCAAACGGTGGGGTCCGCGAGTCACTGTAGGGGGCCTCGCGGACGTCAATCGGCAAAGTCCCCTCACTCAATTAAAGCTGCCCATCCGTTTTTGCCACAATCCCACTGGGCACCTCACCCACGCACTGGTGGATTCGGGCGCAGAGGGCAGCTTCATTTCACAAGGCCTGGCAACCCGATTGGGCATCCGCTGTCAGGCGCTCAAACACCCCATCTCCCTGGTCCATCTCTCCCGTGCCTCCCTTGGGAGAGTTACCCATCAAACCATTCCTGTCCCAGTCATCATCTCAGGGAACCACCGGGAGGAAATGGTTTTCTACGTCCTGCCCAACTCTGTGTCGCCCGTCATCCTGGGGTATCCCTGGCTACGCCTCCACAATCCTGTCCTGGACTGGAGGTCAGCTGGGGTGTCGGCGTGGAGTACCTTCTGCATGGGCACCTGCCTTCAGTCCGCTGCCTGCTCCCCGTCCGCGGCTCCTCCTGTGGCGGATACAGCACCCCCGGACCTGTCACTGGTGCCCCCAGTTTTTCACGACCTGGGTATGGTATTCAGCAAGTCGAAAGCTATGTCTCTTCCCCCGCATCGACCATATGACTGTGCCATCAATCTCCGCCAGGGGGCCCCCCTGCCATCTGGTCGGCTCTACAGCCTGTCGGCGCCGGAGAAGGAGACTATGAATACGTACCTGAAGGAATCACTGAGCGCTGGGATTATCCGCCCATCGTCATCACCCGTGGGGGCGGGGTTTTTCTTTGTAGGGAAGAAGGACGGTTCCCTCCGCCCCTGTATTGACTACCGAGCTCTTAATGACATCACTGAGAGGGACCGTTACACCCTGCCCCTCATGGACACTGCCTTCCACTCCCTCCAGGGGGCGACCTGGTTTACCAAGCTGGATCTCCGCAGCGCTTACCACCTCGTCCGGATCCGGGAGGGAGATGAATGGAAAACAGCCTTCCGTACCCCGAACGGCCACTTTGAGTATCTCGTCATGCCGTTCGGGCTGACCAACGCTCCTGCCGTCTTTCAGCGCCTCATCAATGACGTCCTCCGGGATTTCATCGGCCTCTTCGTGTTCGTCTACCTGGACGACATTCTGATCTTCTCTCAGTCCAGAGACGAGCACCAGGTCCATGTGAGGCGGGTCCTTCAAAGACTGCTGGAGAATCGTTTGTACGTGAAGGCTGAGAAGTGCGAGTTTTACGCTAGGACCACATCCTTCCTGGGATTCATCATCGCCCAAGACCAGGTGCTCCCGGACCCAGAGAAGGTGAAGGCGGTGGTGGAGTGGCCTACTCCCGCATCTCGGAAGCAGGTGCAACAGTTTGTTGGCTTCGCCAATTTTTACCGCCGTTTTGTCCCGAATTTCAGCTGGATCGTCGGACCACTGACCCGCCTCACGTCCCCGAAGGTCCCGTTCCGGTGGACCGAAGAGGTCGATACTGCCTTTAAGGCGCTGAAGGCGGAGTTCTCCTCCCCCCGGGTCCTTCGCCAGGTCGACCCCGCGCTGCAGTGCATTGTGGAGGTGGACGCATCGGACACGGGAGTGGGAGCAGTGTTATCCCAGCAATCACCGGACGATGGCGCCAAGCGACCGTGCGCCTTCTTCTCCCGGCGCCTGTCCCCGGCGGAGAGGAACTATGATGTGGGGGACAGAGAGCTCCTGGCCATTAAACTCGCCCTACAGGAGTGGCGCCACTGGCTAGAGGGGGCGGACCTGCCGTTTGTGGTCTTGACGGACCATAAGAATTTAGAGTACCTACGATCTGCCAAGCGCCTGAATGCCCGCCAGGCGCGCTGGTCTCTGTTCTTCGCCAGGTTCCGGTTCTCTATCACCTTCAGGCCAGGCTCCAAGAACGGCCTGCCTGACGCCCTCTCTAGACAGTTCACCCCCGTGGGGGCTGAGGAGACGCCCCACACTATCCTGCCCAGGTCGTGCGTCGTGGGAGCTATCTCTTGGGACATTGTGGACAAGATCCGGAAGGCACAGGAGGTGGAACCTGATCCTGGCGGCGGACCGGAGGGAAGACTGTTCGTTCCGTCTACGGTCCGAGGAGAGGTCATCCACTGGCTCCACACCTCCCGGCTCACCTGTCATCCCGGCACCTCTCGGATGATCAGCCTCCTCCAACGGTCCTTTTGGTGGCCGGGCCTGCGGAGGGATGCAGCCCGCTACGCCCGGGCTTGTCCAATTTGTGCCACCAGCAAGTCGGGAAACGCCCCTCCAGCGGGTCTGCTCCAGCCTCTGCCCGTCCCTGGCAGGCCATGGTCGCACATCGCACTGGATTTCGTCACCGGGCTCCCAGCTTCCAACTCATTCGACACCATCCTGACCGTCGTGGACCGTTTCTCCAAGGCGGCACACTTCATCCCCCTGCGAGGTCTCCCTACCGCCCTGGAGACGGCAGGCTTCCTCGTCCAACACGTGGTCAGGCTGCATGGGATCCCGGTGGACGTGGTCTCGGACCGGGGCCCCCAATTTTCATCCGAGGTTTGGAAATCCTTTTGCAACGCCATCGGAGCCAAGGTGAGCCTCTCCTCCGGCCATCACCCCCAGTCTAACGGGCAGTGTGAGAGGACCAATCAGGAGCTGGAGGCTGCGCTCCGCTGTGTTGCAAGATCCAAGCCGACATCATGGAGCAACCATCTCGCCTGGGTGGAGTACGCCCACAACACCGCCCGCTCTTCTGCAACGGGGATGTCCCCCTTCAAGGCGTCCCTGGGTTACGACCCCCCGCTGCTTCCAGCGCAGGAGAGCGAGGTAACTGTTCCGTCAGTTAGGGCGCACGTGAGGCAGTTCCGCTCCACCTGGGCCGCCGCGCGTCATGCGCTTTTACGCACAGCGGAGCGCAACAAGACCGTGGCGGACCGGCGTAGAAGACCTGCCCCGGCGTACAGAGTTGGGCAACTTGTCTACGTTTCCACCCAGGACGTCACCCTAAAAGGCGAGAGGAGGAAGCTGGCACAGCGCTTCATGGGTCCCTTCCCCATCACCCGGATCATCAACCCGGTGGCTGTGCGCGTGGCTATTCCCCCCTCCCTCCGCATCCATCCCACCTTCCACGTATCAAAGGTGAAGCTGGCAGTCACCGACCCCCTTTGCCCTCCTCCTGCAGCGCAACCCGCGCCCCGGATGATTGGTGGCCACCCGGCCTGGTCCGTCTCCTCCATCCTGGACTCCCGGCGCCGGGGTCGTGGGTTGCAATACTTGGTGGACTGGGAGGGCTATGGGCCCGAGCATCGACAATGGGTGCCCCCGTCGTTTGTGTTGGACCCATCGCTCATCGCGGACTTCCACCGAGCGCACCCGGATAAGCCATCGCCAGGAGGCGCTGCTAGAGGGGGGAGTACTGTCACGCCGCGCCGTTCATCAGCGGCGCCACCTGCTCACACACCTGATCCTCATCAGCGGCGAGGGATAAAAGCCGCCTCGCCCGGAGGCTCGGCCTGAAGCCGTCAGACTTCGTTCCCTCACCGCCGTGAGCATACCTTTCTTCAGCATCGCTATTCTGGGTAAGAACCCTTACCTCCTTTTCCAGTCTGCTCCCCTGTGCACAGGTGGATTCCCCGGCGGCGGACATCTCCGTTCCATCGCCCATCCTTCGCTGCTGCACGGAGCTCTCCAGGTGGCTGTCTCCCGGGCTACGTTCCCCTTGCTGTGCCAGCTATCCTGACAACTCAAGTAAGATCTTCTCTTGCCATAATTCATCCTGTGTTGGTGTATGCCCGTCACCCTCTCCCTGTGCTCTCTCCATAGGGTTGCTCGGCCGAACGGTCATCTGCCTCTGTGCCTGAAGCAGACGCCACCACCAACACATCTGCATCCCGCAGACACACACTCATTCACCCCTGCTGTTAATAAACTCTTTGAACTACTCTAAGCCTGTGTGTGCGTGTCTCCTGAGCCGTGCGTTATGTCATCCTGTAGCTGTGGTGTTAGACGTACCCGTAGCTGCGGTGGTAGCGAGGAGCTACATGATCGAGGTGGCAACGCCCCGTCGGCTGGGGAAGTTGGTCCGCCGCCTGGGAGGTCCACCTGTGCACAGGGGTAAAGGCAAGGAGTTGAATAGCAAATAGTTTTCTTACGTGGCAGATCCTGACGAGACGTTCTTGGCTGAACTTGGGAACGAAGTTCTGGCTCATGTTCCGATGAGGAAGACAGACGACTCCGTGCCGGGCTGTCAGCAACACTGGCTTTTAACAGCCGCTGATTGGCACCTGTTGGTCTGTGCGCAGCTGGGACTGATGGGACAGATGACGGCCCAGAGGCCGCCATGACAATTCAATCCATACAGCCAATCATGTACAGTAGAACGAAATTACGTTTCTCCTATCTACAATGTTAATCACATCTAGAATCAGAGGGGCCACTGCCATGCAAGGCACCGCCATAAACAGCTTTTCGTTCCCCCATTCTATTACACTGAGCACCAAGCTAGAAAATGGGAAGGACCATTTTTATATGGTCTTTGGTATGACCTGTCCAGGACTTGAACCCACGACCTCCCGGCTGTGGGGCGGATGCTCTACCACTAGGCCACCACTTCAAGATATCAAGGTGGTATTGCTCGAAGGCATGTTGGAGCTGATATAGCTTGCTGGAGTTACTAACCAGAGATGTAACATTCCAAGTAGCGATCAAAAGAGGTCTTTTGTGTAAGAGAATCCCTGGTTTTCTCTTGTTGTACTCGGTGTCCGAGGAGGTGACATATGCGGACGTTCTTTGCATCTTACGGATATTGTGATTTCTAGGGTTTGATGCGCTGTGGGCAGCACAGGGTTGGTTGTGTGGACTCTGGGACATCATGCTGGCAGTGTCCGATTGGCTTTGATTGGCATCAGTCATATGGGAATATGAAGAATTACCTCCCAGTGTTACACTTCCTGTCGATGTTTTGAGCGAGTTACAGTAGCTAGAGTTTTTACGTGATCGGGAAGCTAGCCCAGTGCACAACCTCCGGACCAGAGGAACAAAGTTAGCCAACTAAAGTGTTGGGATTTTTGTGGGGTTGTCTCCCCTAGATCCGCTGCATTCTGCGAGATCAAGGGCGGTGCTAGGAGCCACTGCAAACAGTCTCCGTTATGTGAGAGGCTAGATGGAATGGCCACTTGCTGATGTCGAATTGGCCGTATGTTGCACAAAATGCTGGATATGAGGAGATCAGTCTAGGATGCCACGGTGATGTAGGACCACCAGAAAGGTGCTACTCCTCCAGTGATCCTTTATGTCCCCAATGATCCTTTATCCTTTATAGAGAACATGGATAGGAAGATCAGCAGCTACCTCCATAGATGGCTGAGTCTGCCCCGTAGCTTGAGCAGCACGGCACTCTATGGGAAGAGAAACAAGCTCCAGCCTCCTTTCAGCGGTCTTGAGGAAGAGTTCAAGGTTTCACGCACAAGGGAGGCATTGTTATACCGGGACTCCAAGGACTCACGAGTAACATCAGCTGGCATTCTTGTCTGGACAGGTAGGAAGTGGAGTGCTCAGAAGGTCTGGAAGCCACAACTGAGGCATAGGCCTCTGGTGGGCACTGTAGCCATGGGCCGAGCTGGTGTGGGAGCCATCATCCAGCCCCAGTATGACAATATCTATGGCAAAGAAAGATGCCAGCTGATCTTAAATGAAGTTCGAACTGGTGTCGAAGAGGAGAGGACCACCAAGATGGTGGCCATGCTGCAACAGGGTGCATGGACAAGGTGGGAGGGTGCAGTTGAGAGAAAGATTTCCTGGACTGGGATCTGGCAAGCAGAATCAGAACAAATCAAATTTTTGATATGTGCGGTCTATGATAGGGATGCAAGTTATCGATTAATTCATTAATCATTAGTTGATTCACCTTATTGAACAATTATTGATTAATTGATAAGCTGCGATTTTCCTGAGAATCTGAATTTCCCTCAGTACAATACGGTCTTTCTATCTTTAACATATAAAAAGATAATTACTATTTTTGATATACTGAATAAAAATGAACATCATATTCCTCAATGATTTATTGTACCATTTGCATTTTTTTACTACAGACAATGGCATTTTTTGTAGTTTACCAAATTTTGTACTGTATAGTATGTACTATGTGCTGGTATACCTCAGTAAATGACAAATGTCATGATTTTTTGATTTATTTAAAATCTATTACCAATATCATAAAATTGATCTTTTTTAGTTACAGTGCTGTGAAAAAGTATTTGCCCTCTTCCTGATTTCTTATATTTTTGCATATTTGTCACACTTAAATGTTTCAGATCATCAAACAAATTTTAATATCAGACAACGATAACCTGAATAAATACAAACTGCAGTTTTCAAATGATGATATCATTTATTAAACAAAAAAAAACCTATCCAAACCGACCTGGCTCTATGCGAAAAAGTAATTGCCCCTCTTGTTACATCATGAATTAGCTGTGATTAACCACATTTTTTGGAAAGCTGAATTCAGTTTCAGTAGCTACACCCAAGCCTGATTATTGCCAGACTTGTTGAATCAAGAAATCACTTAAATGGAACATGTCTGACAACGTCAAGTAGGCTAAAAGATCTCAAAAAGCAACACATCCCACTATGATCTAAACACGTTCAAGAACAGATGAGAAACAAAATCCCAGAACAACATCTAAAGAACTGCAGGCCTCACTTGCCTCAGTTTGGACACTGGTCCATGATGGAACAATCAGAAAGAGACTGGGCAAAAATGGCATCCATGGGAGAGTTCCAAGACAGAAACCGCTGCTGGACAAAAAGAACACAAAAACTCGTCTCACATTTGCCAGAAAACATCTAGATGATCCTTAAGACTTGTGGGAAAATATTCTGGGGACTGATGAGACAAAAGTTGAACTTTTTGGAAGACGTGTCCTGTTTTATCTGGCATAAAACTAACACAGAATTTCATAAAAAGAACACTGTATCAACAATCAAACATGGTGGTGGTAGTGTGATGGTCTGGGGCTGCTTTGCTTCTTTAGGACCTCGACAACTTGCCCTAATTGTCAGAACCATGAATTCTGCTCTCTACCAGAAAATCCTGAAGGAGAATGTCCGGCCATCAGATCATGAAGCCCTCCAATGTGACTGAATTTAACAATTCTGCACAGACAAGTGGGTCAAAATTCCTCAACAGCGATGTTAAAGACTCATTGCCAGTTGTTGGCACCAATGGTGGCACAACCATTTATTAGGTTTAGGGGGCAATTACTTTTTCACATAGGGCCAGGTAGGTTTGGATAGCTTTTTCCCTTAATAAATGAAACCATCATATGAAAACTGCATTTTGTATTTACTTGGGTTATCTTTGTCTATCATTAAAATTTGTTTGATGATCTGAAACATTTAGGTGTGACAAATATGCAAAAATATAAGAAATCAGGAAGGGGGCAAATACTTTTCCATAGCACTGTATATTACCAAAAAAAAAAAAAAATAACTTTCACGTTTTAATTTACTAAGATGCACTAGTAGACTGTTTTAACTGGAAAATAAATTGTGAGCTGCTTCATCTGTTGCATGTTAAACATTATCACAGTACCCCAGCAATCCAGGCAAACCCAGTACAATCTGGGCTCCCTCTGTTGTCTGTTGTCTTACCTCAGAGGTAACTTCAATCTGGTCTGCTTTCCCGTCTAGCAGCAGGTTGAAGGCAGTAGGGATGGGTTTTTGGGCTCCTGTCGTTTCTTCCTTGCTCCAGTCTGTTTCTCCACCATGCTGATTTGATGCAGGCGAGTGGATCTTCAAGCTTGCATACCATTGGAACTTGTGGCTCTCCAACGTAACCCGGAAGGGCAAGATTTTTCGCTCTGCACAGCACATGCACTCTGGTGTCTTGATATCTTCTACTTTTTCTTTAGGTTCGATTGAAAGGTGGCAGCGGGTGACCACATGCACCCCCACCTGGATGGCGATGCCACTACATTTCATAGAATAAGCTCCCATTGAAAAGGACTGCTGAGTTATCAATTAACTGACAACTAGTTTAATTTAGTCAACTAAATTCTTATTGACAATCAAAAGTCAATTAATCATTAACATCCTTAGTGTGATGAATTGCCCCTCGGGGTAGAGAGGTGAGACCCACACACAAGACTGCAGTTTGTGAAATTTATTAAACAAACACAAAGACCAAAACAGTGCTCAAACCGAAATACAAAATAAACTTACAAATACCACACCAGAACAAGGGCTGGGTTCTGGTGGAGATGGGAAAAGGAAGCTTGAGACTCCAGCAACAAGAAATGAAAATACCAGCCCTTAAATAGGATTAGAAACAATTAACACAAGAAGTAACCAGTGTGAATCACATGAGCGGGCTGGGGAGAAAATGACAATCAGCTGTGAGTCATGAGGAGGGGAGATGGAGCTGACAGTTTGACAGGAGCACCACCCACAACCAGGGAGAAGCCCGGAAGTGCTCCTGACAACTGCAACTCCAGAGAGAGAAAGAAAAGAGAAGACACTGGCAAAATAAAGTGGAAACAAAAACCCAAATACCGTTGGGTGCACGGTGGCAGCCCACCAGCCCACCGTCGGGCTGCACGGTGGTGCAGTGGTTAGCACTGCGGCAGCACGGTTTACCCTTGGCCGGGGGATTGTGGGGATCGAGGGATCGTGGGTTTGATCCCAGCCCCCGACCAACAGTGATCTGTGTGGAGTTTGCATGTTCTCCCCGTGTTGCGTGGGTTTACTCCGGGATTTCTCCGGTTTCCTCCCACATGCCAAAAACATGCATGTTAGGTTAATTGGCTGTTCTAAATTGTCCCTAGATATCTGTTTCCTATAGGCCCTTAGAATAGAGGGTTAGTATTAATGAAAGCGCTTTGAATGGTCTTTGTGACTAGAAAAGCGCTATATAAGTGCAGGTTAGTTAGTTAGTTAGTTAGTAGTTAGTAAATAACAAAACTACATTGAATGTAAACAGGAAAATAAATCATACAATACCAACTATGTGAAAAACAAACTAGAAATAACATCATCGGCCAAGAACTCCAAAATACAATATTATACAAGTAAGGAAAAGCAAAAAGGCAGAGTCAGAGCACGGTGAAATCCCCCGTGCTCAGATTGTGACACTTAGTCTATGATGTTCTTACAAGCCCTACAAATCTTTACATCTGGGGGAAGAAGGACTCACCAACTTGTCCTTTTTGCTCAGGAAGGGGTTCCCTAGAGCGTATTTTAAGCAGTTGCCCAATAGCCGTGAGTGACGGTCGCTATCGCTGGCGGCAGACCAGGTCCTCAAGTCCGTAGCAGAAACCATCTCAAAAGCTGTGGCTAACAACAAGCTGATCCACCAATGAGAAAACATTAGCTTTGTCAGAGCCAGAGACCACCTACGCATTCAGCCCAAACCTGCACATCCATTGCTGAACTTGGCATTGGACTGGGAGCTTCGAGTAGATCTGGAGAGACAGCTCAAGTTCCCAGACCATGTCACAACAACTTCGTTGAGACCAGACACAGTGTTAACATCTTTTGCCTCAAAGCAGATTCTGTTGCTACAGCTTACAATTCCATGGGTGGACTGAATTGAAGAGGTGAATGAGCGCAAGCAGGCCAAGTACCAGGAGCTGGTGGAGCAATGCAGAAGGGCAGGCTGGAAGATGCGCTGTGAGCCCATTGAAGTGGGTTGCCAAGGCTTTGCTTGCTGGATCACTGCATAGAGTGTACACACTGCTTGGCATCACTGGGGTCACTAGAAGAAAAGCCATTAAATTCACCATGGGGGCAGCAGAAAGGTCCTCCAGATGGCTCTGGCTCAAGAGGAGTGATTTGTGGGCCAGTACTGCTTCTAGAATACAAGCCAGGCTGTGATCAACCCTGACTAGGTCACCTGAGTGAGACTGTATGATGTTGAAAGACCTGAAACATCCAATGAGCTCAGGTACATTACTGAAGATGTGTCCCAGTGCATATGTAGGTGTGTCTTAAACATACTGTATTTAGAACGGAAAAAAAATTTACTAATGTTGATGGGCCAGTTTATACTTCTAACTCAGCTGTTTTATCCTCATTTTAAGGCAGTACAGTTTTCTTACACATTCTGTAGTAGAGGTTGCTGATGATTGAGCTAAGAAAATCTTTAGGGAGGAAGCCAGGTGAAGAAAGATGAGACAAAGACGAAGGGGGTAAAAAGCTAAAGATTTATGGTAACTGACCAAGTATTAAAATGATGAAAAAATGAAGAGCAGAGGTAGGTGAAAGGAAAGCAGGAAAAAAGAGGAGAAGGGAGAGAATAGAAGTTTTTCGTCCACATGCTTCTCAGCTGTGTAAACTGAACGTCTCAGCTGCTTCTCGGATTCCCCCAAAGAAGGGGGATATTTATAGGAGGCTGGCAGCAGTAGTGAACGGACCCTTGCTCTGTCACACCCGCTAATATTATTATTATTACTTTATATGTGCAAAAAAATGGAAAATGTCAGCAACCGGAGAAGCCTCCAGAGACAGATGTGCGTGCATGAGCTCCGTCTCGCTCCCTGTTGGCTTGTGTCTGTGAGAAACTTTCTGTTGGTGGGACGTCGAATTCTTACAAAATGGACAAAAGAAAAAAAGTGGGAAGAACCAATTCAGAAAAACTGGGAGAAGCTGGCGTTGAGTATCAAGGCGTGTAACCTGATCTCACAAACTTATTAGAGCTGTCAAATGCTGAAACTAAAAGGAGAAGGAGAGGTGGAGCAGGGCTAGACAGACACAGACATGAGCACATATTCCAGTTCCAGATTATAAGATTCCCGCAAGTTGGAGACGTGTTGAAACAGACTACACACACACACACACACTGGCATAGAGGTCCACAAGCACTTGGTAACAGATGCAAACTCCGGCACACATGCAGAAACACAAACACTGTGATAGACATAACAGACGTGCACACGCATGCACACATGCTGAAAAAGAGAGGAAATTCCAGAGGGAACAGGTGGGAGTGGTGATAGCGATCTATTAGGATGACTTTGATCTTCCCCATGCCTCTGCCTCTGTCTGTGGTGCCTGTCCTCTCACCGTGCAGATGGAATCCGCTGGGTGGATCTCTAATCGATTGTGATGCGAATGTGTGAGCCAAGAAGAAAACTTCAAAAGGTGGCACTTCAGTTTTGATGGAGTGAGTGCACTTTGAAAATAAGCTGTGATGCAGCCTGATCTTGTGCTAAAGCAGACTCTGTTCAGTGAGACAGCATGGGCTGAGGGGGGCAGTGTTGAGAGGAGATGAGAGCGGCCGAGTTGGGTAACACCTGAAACAGTAACAAATGGTTTCATGGGAACAGGCTGACACGTTCACTTTTGACCGTTTTCACGTATATTTCATCCAGTGATTGTCAACAAGATGATCCAAGAGTGAAGAGAGAAAAAAAACAGAAGGAAGGAAAGGAGGAAGAGAGAGCGGGAGACAGAGAGGAGACAGAAACGTGGCACTGGCACAAACACAGCATTGGGAAGTCAAAGGTTAAGCATACGCAAGTGCTTGTGTGCGCCTGTCCTCGGGGTGACTTGAACTTGGGGGCACATTAAACAAAATCATTCAGCGCAACGTCTCATCATAAGACGAAGAATGCAAGAATATCCGTTACATCAGCCAAGATTGTGTGTGTGGGTGGGTGAATGCCAAGGCGGAGATGAGAGTGGAGAGCCCCTGCCTCAGGGGCCCCAAAGACAGCAGCTGATTGACAAGCCGCATAAACATGAATGTTCCTGTGCAGCCCTCTCTGTGCTAAATCCTCATAATCGCACCATTTCTCTTTTGTCTCTCTCTACCTCAACCTCTCTCTCCACCCCCACTTGTATTCGCCCACCTTTCTTCTTCCTCTGGGTCCGTTTTATTGGGAGTCGGGTGTATATTAATGATTCCCTTGACAAATGACTACTTTAAAGCATTAAAAAAGGCATGAATGGAGGCTGGCCCATGAACAGGTTTGCACATAAACACATTGGTCAGCTCTAGGAGAGCGCTGCATGGCCAAAACATGAGCAGCATTCAAGAAAACACGCTGGCGGAGGGAGAAAAAAAAAATCAATTGTGGCAGAAACTGCAGAAATTATTCATTTCCCTCCTTTTTTATGTTTTCCTTTTGCTGACTATACACCCCTCCCTATCCCAAGTCTCCTTCTCTCACTCTTTTGCTCTTAAACATTCCTCAACGTTTTGCATATCTTTGACCCCACCACCACCGTGTATTACTCCTCACCACCTTCTAACACAGCTCACCCCCACCTCCTTTCATTCTGTCTTCTTTTTCTTTTTCCTCACCTCATTCCCGCCCTCCCCTCACTACCTGATGTTGTGGCTCGATGCCCAATGAGTCACACCTCTGCTAAAATCATCAGAGATGGAGGGAGAGGGAGCGAAAGGAATCGCCAGCGAGAGAAAGCAGCAAGAGTGCGGGAGAGAGGAAAAAAAATCTAGAAAATAAAAATGGGAGGAGAGAATGCTAGAGAGGCAGAAAGAGGGAGCCTTCAGGGAGAGAAAAGAGCATAGAGTGCATTTAACTTTTTGACTCCAGTAGTCAGTGTGCGCTTGTCAGTAACTGTTAGACTGTAGACAACAACACTTTCCACACATGGCTCGGGCACACAAGCACGCATGCATATGCTAGGGTAGTGATACGGCAAAATTGTGCATAATCCCACCTGTGTCTTCTCCATGTGCACAAGCACACACAGAGCAATCAGACATGCAGGCAAAACCAGTGTAGGCCGTGCGGCTGCAGCAGCACTGCCTCTGTGCTCCAGCCTCCCCCACCCGTTGCAGCCGTTGCCCCTGGATACCACACAAACACTCCCTGTTGGGCAACACTGGGAATCAGGAGAGGACGTACACGGGTCACACACCTCCCCAACTACCATGAGTTTGAAAGCGGTTGCATGTGTGAATTTGTGTGTTTCTGTGCATATGCCTCAGCCGGAGGTTGGATTGCACTTGTATGATTCATTACGTTCATGCAGGGAAAAGTTCAAGTGGGTTTTTTTTGTTTTTTTTAAACTGTTGCATGGACAAAAAAACTAACATGATGATATACACACTCAGTTATTAAAGATAGAGTAAAGAGGTGCCAAACAAGCTTTATTTATTCCTGTAAGTCTCCTTTGTCCTTTTGTCCTTTGACTTTACCCATGCCAACCCATTTTCCTCAACTGTGAACTTGGCTTGCTTGTCACAGTGGGGGCGGTGGCTTTAACGAGGCTTGTGTTTTATGAACCCTGAGGGATCGCCGGCAAGCTGTGTGGATGTAGCAGTGTGCCACGTGCCTGTCATTATTCACCAGTTTTGTTTGTGAGCATTTCAGATTCTCAGTCAAACAAGTGCACGCTGCCAAGCAAGCTATTTTTGATCCCAAATCAATAGGTTTGTTGAAAAATCACTCAGGCCATCAATCAATTGGTTTTTCTGCCTTTACAATCCTCAGGTTTGCTTATCACCACACATCCAGATGGAAGGGAATCAAGCTGGCGTCGTGTTTTTCTTTATCTTGGGTTTTGCACTGAGGGATTCGTTCAGATTTTCAGGAAACAAAAAAGACTAATGCTGAAGACTCTTTAGTACCTCTACAAATGGTGCAATCTATTTCACTTTGATGGGGTCAATCCTAACTGAAGCCCCCGGCTTAGGAAGCGGAACAGGCCTCTACCCTTAGCTGTAATGTTTTTAAAGCCATACCAGCCAGCCACAAAGCTCTTTTTTTGCCCTTTGTACAGAACACACCAGACAAAACCTTGGAAGCCATCCACAGCAGAGCACATTCCCAAAGTATTTCTTTCTTCTTCTTTTTACAAGTGTGGGATGGGGTCGAACAACAATTACGGTAAAATGTGACTAATATGTCACAGACATACTGGTGTGTGTTTTTTTCTGACCGTCTCTTTTTTCTCCTTTTCCATCCATCCTCCCCTCTTTCTTTCTCTCTCTCTCTCTCTCCTTGAGAATTCTTCCCTCTCACTTCAAACCCCTGTAATTACAAACAAAAGCGCTGACTCCTCTCCAGCTGAAACAATGATAATGATGGAGAGTAGTGTGTGAGTATGTGTGTGTGCATGCACATGCATCTTCATCGAAGCAGCATTGACGTTGATGGGAGCAGAGAGATGTGTGGAGGACAGCGAGGATTTGCACAATATGGGCTCAAAGCCCTACAACTTTAGAGAACAGTATACGCATGTTTGTGTGCGTACATACATTGACTGTGTCTTGATAGCAATGATCCAACACACAGCTGCTCTCTGAGCTTGGCATTTAAATGAGGTAAACAGACACTTGGAGCAAATGGAATACAGACAGAGGCGGTGACAGCACGGACCGATTGAAGAGATTTGAGGAGCAGCTGCAGCGGACTCGAGAGCAGGTTGCACACGTGAGCTCCGATGAGTCCATAAAATTACTGGTGGTTTTTGGGGATCTTTTTTTTTTTTTTTGGCATCTGAATGTTGTAGGTTCAGCAGGGAGAACGTGTGTTGCAGTGGTATCTAGGCCACATGTATGCATGGCTGTGAGGTAGAGAGAGAGTGTTCTGCCTGGTTGTGTTTGGAGCAGGCCCAGGCCAGAGGAGCTCAAAGCGCTGAATGTCATCATCAGAGTTGTCGAAGAGCCAAGCAGTAATCACACCCAGATCACCTACATGCTCACGCCAACTTACAACACCAGTCACTCTGGAGTGGTGTGTGTGTGCATGTGTTTCTGTCTAAAGACTGATTGAGAGAAAAACAAAAGAAAAGAAGTGTATCTCCATGCACCAAGTATGCATCCTATGATACTGTAAGGAGTGTGTGCATATGTGTGTGGCATGTGGCCACGGAGGGAGCAGTGACTGAATAAAGGCCGGGGATGTGTGTGCTGGAGAGGAGAGTGTATTTTTTCTCTCCTCTTTCTTCCTCCCTCTCTCCATGTCAGTCTTATATCCCACCCCTCTATTTTCCATTTTTACATGCAGCTCCAGATGTGAAAGCAGTGAAATATTAAATTACAGAAATGGGCTTGTTTCTGCACTTTGGCTACATCAGAAACAACCCTGCTTCTGCTCTCTCCTGACCTGACAGACACATTCTCACTTTTTAAGGAATTCACAACCCATTTAATTGTACAATTTCAGTAGAGGTGAAAAAAGGAAAGCAACATTATTTAATTAGTTATTTAAATTGAAATAATGTAAGAGTTTCACATTAAAATGATGTTTTGAAAATAAGTTTGACAGTACATCCGTCTTTGACTGGGTGAACATCACTTTCACCATAGCCTGAGGGGGCCCATATTGCCTACAATCACAATACTGTATGTAAGTTTGCTGTTGGGCATGGAACACTGAAAAGACTACAACTGGCACACTTTATGGCCTGCATCCATATAGCCAGTTATAGGGCACAGTGCAATTCAGCTGTAAACTATAAGAGGAAGCTATCTACTGTTTTATGAATGGACGTCATGACGGAGCCCATCCATCTATCCATCCATCTTCCACCGCTTTTCTGGAGGTCCGGGTCGCGGAGGCAGCAGTTCAAGCAGAGAAGCCCATACTTCCCTTTCCCCAGCCACCTGCTCCAGCTCTTCAGACGGAACACCATGGTGTTCCCAGACCAACTGGGAGACGTAGTCTCTCCAGCGAGTCCTGGGTCTGCCCAGGGGTCTCCTCCCAGTGGGACGTCCCCAAAACACCTCAAGTGGGGGGCGACCAGGAGGCATCCTGATCAGATGCCCATGCCACCTCAGCTGGCTCCTTTCAATGTGGATGAGCAGCGGTTCTACTCTGAGCTCCTCACCCTGTCTCTGAGGGTGAGTCCAGCAATCCTACGAAGAAAGCTCATTTCAGCCGCTTGTATCTGCAATCTCATTCTTTCGGTCATTACCCAAAGCTCGTGACCATAGGTGAGAGTAGGAACGTAGATTGACCAGTAAATCAACAGCTTTGCCTCAGAGCTTAGCTCCCTCTTCACCACAATGGACCGGTACAACGTCCACATCACTGCAGATGCAGCTCCGATCCGTCTGGCAATCTTTCACTCCATTCTCCCCTCACTTGTGAATAAGACCCCAAGATACTTAAACTCCTCCACTTGGGGCAGGAGCCTGTCCCCAACCTGGAGAGGATAATCCACCTTTTTTCGGCTGAGGACCATGGACTGGGACTTGGAGGTACTGATTCTCATCCCAGCCGCTTCACACTCAGCAGCAAACCATCCCAGTAAGACCTGTAGGTCATTGCTGGATGAAACCAGCAGGACAGCATCATCTGCAAACAACAGAGATGAGATCCTGTGGTCACCAAGCATGACACCCTCCGTTCCCTGGCTGCACCTAGAAATCCTGTCCATAAAAATTATGAACATGATCGGTGACAAGGGGCAGCCGTGGCAGAGTCCAACTCTCACTGGGAATGAGTCCGACCAAGTGTTGGCAATATGAACCAAACTCTCACAACAGTCATATAGAGACCGGATAGTTCGTAATAACAAGCCTGAAACCCTATACTCCCGAAGCACCCCCACAAAAAACCGCAAGGGACATGGTCAAATGCTTTCTCCAAGTCCACAAACACATGTAAACTGGTTGGGAAAACTCCCATGAACCCTCGAGGATTCTCGAGAGGGTAACGAGTTGGCCCGATGTGCCACGGCCAGGACAAAAACCACATTCTCCTCCTGAATCCGAGGTTCGACCAACGGCTGGACTCTCCTCTCCAGTAATTTGGCATTGACATTCCCAGGGAGGCTGAGGAGTGTGATCCCTCTAAATTTGGAGCACACCCTCCAGTCCCTTTTCTTGAAGAGAAAACCACCACCCCGGTTTGTCATGCCAAAGGCACTGTCCCCAACCTCCACGCAATGTTGCAGAGGCATGTCAACCATGACAGCCCTACAACATCCAAGGCCTTGAGGTACTCAGGGCAAATCTCGTCCACCCCCGGGACCCGGCCACCAAGGAGCTTTTTAACCACCTTGGCAACCTCAGCCCCTGTGATGGGCGAGTCATCCCCCTCGTCTACAAGCACTGTTTCCTCTGTGGAAGGCATGTCAGTGGGATTGAGGAGATCCTCAAAGTATTCCTTCCACTGCCTGACGATATCCCCAGTCGAAGTCAGCAGTGCCCCATCTGCACCATACACAGTGTGGACAGGGAGTTGCTTCCTCCTCCTGAGCTGCCGGACAGTTTGCCAGAATCTCTTCAATGTCAGCCAAAAGTCTTGTTCCATGGCCTCACTGAACTCCTCCCCCACCCGAGTTTTTTCTTCAGCAACCACCCGGGCTGCACTCCACTTGGCCTGCCAGTACACCTCAGCTGTTTTGGGAGTCCCACAAGCCAAACAAGCTCGATAACCACTGTAAACTGGTAAACTGTGCTGCCGCAGTGCTAACCACTGCCCCACCATGGGCTGCATGGTGGGGCAGTGGTTAGCACTGCGGCAGCACAGTTTACCCTTGGCCGGGGGATTGTGGGGATCGTGGGATCGTGGGTTCGATCCCAGCCCCCGACCAACAGTGATCTGTGTGGAGTTTGCATGTTCTCCCCGTGTTGCGTGGGTTTACTCCGGGATTTCTCCGGTTTCCTCCCACATGCCAAAAACATGCATGTTAGGTTAATTGGCTGTTCTAAATTGTCTCTAGATATCTGTTTCCTATAGGCCCTTAGAATAGAGGGTTAGTATTAATGAAAGCGCTTTGAGTGGTCTTTGTGACTAGAAAAGCGCTATATAAGTGCAGGTTAGTTAGTTAGTTAGTTAGATAAGACTCCTTCTTCAGCTTAATGGCCCCCCTCACCACTGGTGTCCACCACTTTGCTTGGGGGTTGCCAACACGAGATGCACCAACGACCTTGCAGCCACAACTCTGGGCAGCCGCTTCAACAATAGAGGTGGAGAACATGGCCCATTCAGACTCCATGTCTCCAGACTCCCTTGGAATGTGGTCGAAGTTCTTCCAGAAGTGGTAGTTGAAGACCTCCCGGACGGGGGCCTCAGCCAGACATTCCCAGCACACTTTCACTATATGTTTGGGTCTACCAGGTCTGAATGGCATTCTCCCCTGCCATTGGAGCCAACTGATCACCAGGTGGTGATGAGTTGACAGCTCTGCACTTCTCTTTACCCAAGTGTCCAAGACATACAGTCACAGGTCTGATGACACTTTAACAAAATCGATCATCAACCTACAACCTAGAGTGTCCTGATGCCAACTGCACATATGGACACCCTTATGCTTGAACATGGTGTTCGTTATGGAAAACTGTGGTTAGCACAGAAGTCCAATAACTGAACACTACTCCGGTTCAGATCGGGCAGGTCGTTCCTCCCAATCACCCCCCTCCAGGTTTCACTGTCATTGCCCATGTGTGCATTGAAGTCACCCAGTACGACAATGCACTCTCCAAGAGGAGCACCCTCCAGCACCCCAGTCAGAGACTCCAAAAAAGGTGGATACGCTGAACCATCACTCGGTGCATAGGCACAAGTGATGGTCAGGACCCGTTTCCCAACCTGAAGGTGCAGAGAAACAACTGTTTCATCCAGAATCAGAATCAGAATCAGAATAAACTTTATTGCCAAGCATGCTTACACATACGAGGAATTTTACTTGACATTAGGTGCGCTCATGTTAAGCGCTCCCTATTGACACGGCAGCCGACAGGCGCCTCGTACAGTGGGGGTAAAGAGGGGGAGGGGGAGGGGGTGACACATTGGGTAGAGAGAAAAAAGCATAGTTATCAAAATATAGCTCGAGTGAGCAAGATTATGATCACATAGAAAAAAACCCTCTAAGCACACTTAGCGGACAAGTTACAGTTACACATTAACAAAGCAAGTTGAGAGACCAGTGTGTGTATGTCAGTCATGTGATATTAGTGTGAATGCAGTGTGAAGTGAAGTATCAGTTACTGGTGAACAACAAAAATCTTCTCCTAGGCAACGACTAGATGTTATGTCCTTGGTATTCTAAACATAGATAACATGTCCACAGAGTTCATGTCTCTTCAGTACATGTCAGATGGTAAAATTCCATGCTAGTCACATGACGCTGCATGGAGAGTTCAGATTGCTGCACATCAGAATGTTTGGGTTAAAAAGCTAAAACTCCCTTCTGCCTTATCTTTTCTCCTGGAGGAATGAGTTCTTCCAAGGGCACCGAATCAAGGCCAGATAAGCACAGTTCACTTAGAGCATAGAATTTTCATCTCTCATGCGATTCTGTGCATCGCAATTTACATTAACATTCACAGGCTTTAAAATCATTCCCTGGAGAGCACCCAACGACTCCAAGATGTTTCCCACCTTCCGATTCAGTTCGCCATTAGCCGCTATCAGTGCCCTCCCCAGCTGGTCGAATTGTTGAAGGAGCTTCGCCGGGTCCGCATTTTGATTAGCTCTTTCCAACTTCTTTAATTTCCGATACACCAGGAAAACTCCAAAGCCAAACAGCAGAAATCCTGTGATCATGAAGCCAAACAGGTAGACGTCTTCCACATCTTCAACCGAAAGATCACACAGACACATGAGTTTCCAATTGTCCCATGAGTCCCTCACATAACCTGCAGCCGAGGTGCCTGCAGGACATTTGGGCTCCCCCGGGCCCGATTTTCTGTTTGAAAAAGTGGTGTCAATTGCATTTAAAGCCCAGCTCACCAATTCCATATTTTTTCCGTTTGGATTCAGATGCAGCGAGAAGGAGAGCGACACAGACAGGACACAGCAAGCTGGGATCAGTGAAGGGAGGAGAGGAGGAGGAGAGGAGAAGAAATGCGTCTGCTCTCTCTGAAAGCAGAGAGAGCTGCCTCTATATTGGACTTTTCCACTGGGGAAAAGTCCAATATAGAGGCAGCAAGGTGGGGGGATACAAGAATACCCACCCCTGCTCGTTGCCTCTCACCCAGGGCAACTCCAGAGTAGGCCAAGCTCCAGCCCCTCTCCAGGAGACTGGTTCCAGAACCAGAGCTGTGTGCTGAGGTGAGGCCGACTATATCTAGCCAGTATCTCTCAACCTCATGCACCAGCTCAGGCACCTTCCCCACCAGAGAGGTGACATTCCACATCCCGAAAGCCAGTTTAGGAACCCTGGGATCAGACCGCCAAGGTCTCTGCCTTCGACTGCCACCTGATCCACATAGCACCGGACCCCCATGGTCCCTCCTGCAGGTTGTGAGTCCACTGGAGGGCGAAACCATGTAACTCCTTGGGGCTGATCCCGGCCGGGTCCCATGGGCAGAAACCCGGCCACCAGGCACTAGCCATCGAGCCCCTCCCCCAGGCCTGGCTCCAGGGTGGGCCCCCGGTAACCCCATACCGGGCGGGGTACAATGAATCCTTGTTCTAACCTAATCATGACAGTCTGTTGGATCGTTCTTAGTCTGGCCCTTCACCCAGGACCAGTTTATCTTGGGTGACCCTACCAGAGGCAAATTGCCCCAGACAGCATAGCTCCTGAGATCATTAGTGCGCGCAAACCCCCCACCATGATAAGGTGATGATCCATGAGGGGCATGACGGAGCCATTGAAGAAAAAAAAGAAAATCTTGGAGGAAACAAAGAAAACAAAAGTGACCAACAGGAGTCTGAAAAAGAGAGAATATTGGACCATCTTACACTCACTGGTGAGAACTAAGCAAGATAAAGGAATGCAAAACTTGGCCCTGTTGCTAATGGATGTCTCATTTTTGGTTACCCGTTTGGGTTGTGAATTTGTCCATTCTTTATCCAACAGTTTGTCAACAAATGTTCATGGCTCACACTGTCAAGTACAGTCGTGAAAAAATTAGGACACCCTGTATAAGCCTGTGTTTTTTTTTTAACATATTTGGACATATGGATATTTAATATCATTGTTTAAAAATACTGGGAGATTCACGTAATACAATTAAATTAAATTAAATCACCCTTATTGTGATTCAACCGTACAACCAATCATGTACAGTAGAACGAGACTGTGCTTTACCTATCTACAGTGTAAATCACACACACCCTAAGTGCAGAATCAGAGGGCCGCTGCCATGCAAGGTGCCGCCACAGATTTCCCTCCTCCATTCCATTATTGCTGAGCACCAAGCTGGACGGCAGGAAGTTCCACTTTTATATGGTCTTCGGCATGACCCGGCCAGGATTTGAACCCCTGCCTCCCGGGTGTGGGGCGGATGCTCTACCAACTGAGCCACCACTCCGGTAACAACAAAACAATTAAAAATGAATTAAAGACTTTTTTCAAATTTTCTGTAAAATGTAATTCTAAACAAATAGTGAAGAATAAATTAGGACACCCCCCCATCTTTTTTAGGACACCCCCACATTAATTCCCACTTAAAATAGCTAAAATAAATTTTAAAAAATGCAAATAAAAACAAAAACAAGGTTAGACATAGATATGTGAACATTTATTAATAAAGAACTGAATATCAAAATCAAATCAATCAAATCAAATCAACCTTTATTGTCATGTTGCTGTACATACAACTGTAGTGCAGGCAAGATGAAATTGCGTTTCTCTCGGCATCCATATAAGTAAAAAGAACATAATTTAAGACACACTCACACACCCCCTCACCCCCCACCCCAACACAGCCATTCGCACATCCCTGAGACATACTTGAATACTAACTAGAACTATAATATACAAATAATATACATAATGTCCATAAGGTGCAGTAGTATGTATGAAAGATTCCGGATCAACTGTTCAGCATCCTAACAGCTTGTGGAAGGAAGCTGTTAATCAGTCTGGTGGTTCTGCCTCTGATGCTCCGGAATTGTTTGCCAGATGGCAGCAGTTCAAAGTGTTTATGCAGAGGGTGAGAGTGGTCCTTGACAATGTTCAGTGCCCTGCTCATACATCGGTTCTGAAAAAGTTCTTGGAGAGAGGGGAGGGAAACTCCAATTACCCTCTCAGCTCCCTTAACTATCCTCTGCAGGGCTTTTTTGTCTGACATACTGCAGCTGCAGTACCCTGTTGCAATGCAGTACGTCAGAACACTCTCCACCACACCTCTGTAGAAGGTCCTCAGGATGCAGATGGGGAGAGAGGCCTGTTTGAATTTCCTCAAGAAGTGCATTCTCTGCTGGGCCCGCTTCCTGATCCCCAAGGAATTCTTGCTCCAGGTCAGGTCCTGCGAGATCTGCACTCCGAGGAACTTGATGTTCTCCACTCTCTCCACCAAACAGCCGCCGATGCTGAGAGGGACGTGTTCAGGCCGTGACCGCCGGAAGTCGATAATCATCTCCTTCATTTTGTCCACCTTGAGCACCAGATTGTTCTCCCTGCACCAGCCCTCCAGGTCTCTAACTTCTTCCCTGTACATTGATTCCTCATCCCTCTGAATAAGTCCCACCACTGTGGTGTCATCTGCAAACTTAATAATCTGGTTCCCCTCGTGTCTGGATACACAGTCATGTGTTAGAAGTGTAAACAACAGTGGACTGAGTACGCAGCCTTGAGGGGATCCGGTGCTCAGCGTGATAGAGTTGGAGATGTTGTTTCCAACACGGACAGACTGAGGTCTCTCGGTCAGGAAGTCCTGGATCCAGAGACATGTGGCGGTGTTCAGACCAAGAAGGAGTAATTTCTCCATCAGTCTCTGGGGAATAATGGTGTTGAATGCTGAACTGAAATCAATGTACAGGAGTCTAGCATAGGTGTCTTTCTGATCCAGGTGGGTGATGACAGAGTGCAGGGTGGTGACTATAGCATCCACCCTGGAGCAGTTTGAACGATGTGCAAACTGGAGCTGGTCATGTGATGCAGGGAGGCAGGCTGTGATGTGTGGTTTGACAAGCCGTTCAAAACACTTCATCACAATTGGTGTCAGTACAACAGGATGATAGTCATTCAGACAGGACACAACTGGTTTCTTTGCCACCGGTACTATGGTAGAGGTCTTAAAGCATCTGGAAACGATGGCCTGGCTCAGGGAGATGTTATAAATGTCAGTCAGGACATCCGCCAACTCGCTCGCGCAGACTCGGAGCACACGTCCTGGGATGTTGTCCGGACCTGCAGCTTTACATGGGTTGACCCTGATTAGGGTCCTCCGTGTGTCCACTGCGTTGATGATGATAGCTGGCCCAACAGATGGTGGAGATGGGCCAGCCCTCCCTCTGATTGTTGGGTTTGATGCTTCAAAACGTGCAAAGAAGTTGTTGAGCCTGTCTGGAAGCAAAGCGCCGTCATCATCGACCCCCTGCCTAGACTTATAATCCGTCAGCGCCTGAACTCCCTGCCACATCCGTTTGGTGTTCCTTGTGTCACAGAGGTGTCCCTGGATTTTCTCTGCATAGGCGCGAATATTTAAAGGGGTGTCCAAATTTTTTCACATGACTGTATTTACAACAGTGGTAACAGACAATTACACTTGACAACTGTAGGGGACCCCTATTGCAATTCTTTTATGGTGTTGCTTTAATTAGTGTACAAGTACTTTAATGTGTTTGATCAAAGTAGTTTGACTATTTTTAAACTTGCTGTTTTAAAATTGAGTTAATTTCAGTGTGGAATTGCCATAATTATTTTGGAGCCTTGAGCAGTCTTTACCAAGCAGAATTCATGCGGACTTCATACAGAATCCCATAATAATTTATTACTTTACCATTAGTGGTGGGAATTTGTAGGCACCTCACCATTCGAGCGGATTACAATTCAGGGGGCTCCAATTCGTGCCGATTATAATTCTCGATGCATCTTCTCTTTTTTTTCTATTTTTGATTTTTCCTCTCCCACTGTGTGACTATTGATGCTCAGCAATGACTAAATGAAATAAATAAATACACTATCCACCTTGTTCCTAGCCCCCATGATGCCTTGCGTGAATTATGGGTGCAACTTCTGGTACTAGTTTAGAATGTGTGGCTGTCACCGAAACGGAACACTTTTCCTTGTTAAAAAACAATGACTTCAGTACCAAAAATGAGAGAACGTGGCCTTTTGCACCTCAAAAACAGTAATATAATCATACCACTTCCCACAACTATCGAGGGATGGGAAGATGACCTTAAAAAGCGACCTGGCAGACAGTAGCTCCATTAGTTAACTCCACTGATAAGATGCTAACGCTGTAAACAAATAAAAGCTCTGAAATACAGTGATCCCTCGCTACTTCGCGTTTCACCTTTCGCGCCCTCAGTGCATCGTGGATTTTTCAAAAATATTCATCAAAAATTCAAAATTGAGAAAAAATGGCACGAAAGTTGCCCGGGCGCTAGCAGAAGGCAGGGAGACTACATTAATCAGGTATCAACACGGAGAGCCCGCACAACTCAAAATCCACCTCTCTGACCACCACTCCACTCCTCTCCGCCCACCTCTTCACCGCTCGGGAATCTCGCAAGCTGATTGGCCGAGACATTTTACTTCGCAAGCTGATTGGCCGAGACGTTTTACCCAGCTTCTCTCCCTGCAGAGCGCCCATACCCAGCGAAGGAAGACCGCATTCATTGTTCTTTATCGCTCGTGTTGCTTAGTGGCACTTTTCGCTGTTCTCTTGTGCCTTTTTGTGCAAAATAGTGCTTGTGACGCCCTTGGGGGGGGGGGGGTGTGTGACGCTACTTCGCGGTTTTTCACTTTTCGCGGTCGGTTCTGGTCCCCATTAAACGCGATAAGTGAGGGATCACTGTATAGCAATGTCTTCACCGCAATAAAGTCAGATGCATTTTGTTAAAAGATGTTTGACATCATCAGATTTACCTGACAGCAGATGTAGAATCTAGTCAGAGCCACAAAGAACCACAACACCTTGCTTGGGTGTTTTAATGTCGGGGTAAAACAGACAGCTACAGCTGTTCATTTTAATTTAGCTGTCCGTTTTACCCTGAAATTAAAATGCTCATGCTGCTGTCATGCCCTGAATGCTTGTTATTTAACTTAACATGTACAAACATTTTCTGACAATTGTTCAAAATTTTATTGATCTATATTTTGTGATAATTTAAAAATTAATGCATGCTGAAGCTGCTAGTCCATATTGTTCCAAGGCAGTGCAACGAATGCAAAAAAACCCCAAAAAACTATTTGATATCTTTCTTAAACCGTTAAGCTTTAGAAAGCAAGCTGTTACTATTTTTTATTTATTATGTTACTTCATGCAGCCGTCATTCTGGTGACATATATAACACATAAACGTCAGATCTGTGACATTCATACAAGTGAAAACATATCTTGTGCGCTCTTGTGTCTGTCCTGTGTCTGTACCACTGATCACACTAACAGTCCTTTTTCATATTCAGTGCATGATCTATGCATCGCCGGTGAGAAGCCTCCATTTATACAGTCTATGGCACAACCACAAACACCAGCAACAAGTACCAGAACTACACCAAATCATTCAAAAAAAAATACAATAACTACAAGTGCTGAAATTAGCTTCCACTTGAGTGC
This sequence comes from Pholidichthys leucotaenia, assembly GCA_020510985.1. NCBI lineage: Eukaryota > Metazoa > Chordata > Actinopteri > Cichliformes > Pholidichthyidae > Pholidichthys > Pholidichthys leucotaenia. The sequence continues at coordinate 36,682,556 of CM035840.1, read as the reverse complement.
AAAACACGTATGTGGACTGTACATTAAAATGAATTTGAAAAACTTTTAAAAATGCTATTTTAAATGCCCTTGCTACTCCACTCTTGCTGACTGATTTAACACTACCTCATCTGAAACTGGAAGTTCCGCCCATAATTGTTCCTACACCCGCACCCCCAGGAAAAAGGTGGATTAATTACACAAATGTGTGATGAATTATTTATAATTGAAAATGAAAAGCTCTTTCATTAAACAAGTGTCAATTAAAATTGGAAATGTATATCTAATTTATGAAATACGTATTGTAAGTGGCCGCAGATCTGGCATTTGCTATGCGTTATTCATGTTACGGGGCTGTGAGATTTACCTGGGAACCTGGATAGAATACAAATGTAAGTGGAGAAACCTGCGTGAGAAACTAGCGGAATACATATGAGACTGATGTCTGGTGGACTTTTACTGTTTCTTGAACACTAAATGTACGTCATCTCTGCATGTGTGACGTGTGACTCAGAAAAAGACTGTCATCTACCAATCAGGACTGGAAAACTTTGCGCCCTTGGTAACACGGAGCGAGGTACAAATTAATTAATGTTCACTGTAAATAAGTTGCTAACTGTACCGAGCGCTGTCGCTAGCTAACATACATTGTTTATCTGTGATAAAAGGGACGTTATTTTTGTTAACATGTCAATCCAAGCAGCACTTTTTCTACTTCTGTAATATTTCTGTTTCTACATACAGTATGTATGAATATTTTGATTTGTTTAAATGCAAATGTGTGGAGAATGGGGAAATGACGAGGCTGAGTTTTTCTCACAAGTCAGGTTTATTCACATTCTCCAACATCATCCAAAAGCAGAAAGAGAAATAAACCCCCATACATTCATCCTTTTATACCCCAGGACATCAAAGCACACAGTCACATTGTCTTTAATCCCAAGTCACAATGCGTCTTCTTCCAGGTCTTATCACCTCCACCTAAAGTCACTGGTGGCCAGGAAATCCCCCCAAGGCCGTCTCTTGCATATCTTTTTCTTTCAAAGGTCTTTTTATTATTATTAATTGAAGTATCAATACAATACAAAGTATTAGAAATTTTCATTTTTGTTTCAACCAAACAGTAAAAAACTAGAACTTAAAGCCAACAAATGTAAATGCTTCAAAGCACAAAAACCTTTAAATAAACAATAAAAAAAAAAAAAAAAAAAAATACAAAGAAAAATTATGTGTGTGAAATGGGGTTGGGGTAAAGGGGATATGAGCTACTCAGAAACTATAATCGTGGGTCTTTCAAAGAAATCAAGAAACGGGCGCCATAATTTATAGAATTTGTTTTCAGAGCCACAGACTGTATATCTGATTTTTTCTAAATCCAAACAGGACATTATATCTTTTATCCACTGTAAATGTGAAGGGGGCGAAGAGTCTTTCCACTTCAGTAATACAGCACGTCTGGCCAATAATAATGAAAATTTGAATACTTTTAATTTGGAACTTGGCAAGACAAGTTCTGGAGCCACACCAAAAATGGCGCATAATGGATCAGGTTTAATTTGATATTGCAGGACTTCAGACATAGTGATAAAAACAGAATGCCAAAAATTCATCAATGCCGGGCAGGACCAATACATGTGAAGCAAAGTGCCAGGAGCGCTACCACACTTTTCACAAGTTGGGTCTATATCCGAGTAAATACGTGCTAACTTAACCTTGGACAGGTGCATCCGGTGTACAATCTTAAATTGAATAAGAGCGTGACGAGCACACATTGATACAGTGTGAACCTGGCCAAGAATAGAGTCCCACAGTTCATCAGTAAAAGTAAAATTAAGATCTTGTTCCCAGTTCAATTTGATAGCGGCCAGAGAAGAAGATTGTAAATTTGAAATTAAATTATATAAAACTGACATTACCCCCTTAGAAGTTGGTTTAACTAATAAAAAATCATCTAGAGGATTATCAGAAGGTTTTTGAGGGAATTGTTTTGTCATGGTTTGCACATAATGTCTGACCTGGAGGAAGCGGAAAAAGTGTGTAGAAGTGATGTCGAATTTGGTGGAAAGTTGAGAAAAACTTGCAAATTGACCATCAAAATATAAATCCGCAAAAGATTTTAAACCTTTTCTGTGCCATATATGAAATGCACTATCAATAGTTGATGGGGTAAATAAATGATTTGCGGCAATTGGACTTCTAATGGAAAAAAACTGAAGACCGAAATTTTTCCTGAATTGAGACCAAATTCTAAGAGACTGACGAACTACTTTATTATTACCCAGTGTAGACAAAGCAAGGGGAAGTGGTGAACCTAAAATTGCCGGTAGGGAAGTTTGATTGTCCACATGTGACTCCATAAGGATCCAAATAGGTGATTTGGGTTCCAGATAAAAATGTTTCCAATATAACATGCACCTGATATTTGCTGCCCAGTAGTAATATTGAAAGTTAGGCAGAGCCATGCCACCTACTGATTTGGGTCTTTGAAGAAAAACTTTCCTCAATCTCGGATGTTTACCATTCCAAATAAATGAGGTAATCAGAGAGTCCAAAGACTTAAAAAAGGATTTAGGAATAAAAATGGGGAGACATTGAAACAAATATAAAAACTTTGGAAGTAACATCATTTTTACAGAATTGATTCTGCCAATTAAAGACAAGGATAATGGGGACCATTTGGAAAGTATTAACTTGCACTGGTCAAGTAAGGGGAGAAAATTATTTTTAAACAAGTAATTAAATTGTTTAGTGACACATATCCCAAGATAATTAAAATGATCAATAACAACCTTGAAAGGAAAATTTTCAAAATCCTGAACTTGAATCTTTTCATTAATCAGAAACAGTTCACTCTTATTAAGATTAATTTTATAACCAGAAAACCTACTAAAACTATCCAAAATATTAAGTATAGCAGGTAATGAAGTAAGTGGGTTGGAGAGAAATAATAAAAGATCATCAGCATAGAGTGAAACCCTATGCTCAATGCCACCCCTACGAATGCCTAGAAAGTCCCGGCTCCCACGGATTGCAATAGCTAACGGCTCAACTGCCAAGGCAAAGAGCAACGGGCTCAAAGGACAGCCTTGCCTCGTACCACGGTAAAGTCTAAAATAGTCAGAATAGCGACAATTAGTTAACACTGAAGCTAAAGGACTAGCATAGAGAAGTTTAATCCAGGAACAGAAGGAAGGACCAAAACCGAACCTCTCCAAAGTAAAAAACAAATACTCCCACTCAACCCTATCGAATGCCTTTTCAGCGTCCAAACTAATAAGACATTCAGGTATGTTGTGGTGAGGAGTATAAATAATATTAAACAACCGCCGCAAGTTAAAAAAAGAATGGCGATTTTTAATGAAACCGGTTTGGTCCTGTGAAATTATAAAAGGAAGAATCTTTTCCAACCTTGAAGCTAACAACTTTGACAAAATTTTAACATCGGTATTTAACAAGGAAATAGGCCTGTAAGAAGCACAATCAACAGGATCCTTATCCTTTTTAAGCAACACAGTGATACAGGCCTGATAGCATGAAGGAGGAAGTGTACCAGAGTCAAGCGACTCTGTAAAAACTTGACAAAGGAAAGGGGCGAGGTCATCAGAGAATTTTTTGAAAAAATCAGCGGAAAACCCATCAGGTCCTGGAGATTTTCCTGATTGCATGGATGATATTGCCAGCTGAATTTCTTCTTTTGTAATGGGAGCTTCTAAAATTTGCCGAGATTCTGAAGAAATCAAAGGAATATCAATAGAATCAAAAAAAATTTCCAAATCCTTTAAGTTTGTTGTATATTCTGAGGTATATAATTTGGAATAAAATGACCTGAAAATATCATTAATCGCTTGTTGGTCAGATGTCACCTCTCCTTTATCTGTCCTAACTCCAGTAATAATTTGCTTAGCTCTAATACCACGTAGTTGATTAGCTAGAAGTTTACTGATTTTTTCGCCATGTTCATAAAATTCACTCTTGTTCCTTATTAAACAACCTTCAATTTGTCGAGTAGAAAGTAAATTAAATTTAGTTTGTAATGTCATACGTTCCTTGTACAGAGCGGGTGATGGAGATTGAGCATATTGTCTGTCAATGTCCAGGATTTGATCTAAAATAACCTTCTGTTCCTGTATTAAGGATCGTCTTTTAAATGCTGCCAATGAAATAAATTCCCCCCTAAGAAATGCCTTCATGGCCTCCCATATCGTTTTATTTGACATACCAGGAGTTTTATTTTCTTTCAAAAAAAAATTAATTTTAGAAGAAATATTCGCAACCAATTTTTCATCTGTAAGTAATAATGGATCCAATCTCCAATGCTTTCTCATGGAGCCACATCCATGGAGGATCATTTTAAGTACAAGAGGGGCATGATCAGAAACCGAGATGCTATCATAACTGCAAGAGCAAAGGTTATTAATTAATAAATTGTCAACAAAAAAATAATCTATTCTGGTATAAGTATGGTGTACGTGAGAGAAAAAAGAATAGTCCCTGCCGTTAGGATGTAAAAAACGCCAAGGATCTGTAAGGCTATATTCCTCAAGAAAAGACTTAACATAAGTTGCAGATTTATTAAGACTAGCAGGTTTTGAAGATGAGCGATCTAAGATCGGATCCATATACAAATTAAAGTCACCCCCAAGAATTAGAGAATGAGTATTTAAATCTAGAAGTTGCGAAAAAAGGTTGCGAAAAAAGTGCACATCATCAAAATTCGGTGCATACAGATTAGCCAAAGTGACATGTTTATCGCCAAGTTTACCTGATACTATTACAAATCGTCCATTTTTATCTGATACAACATTAGAGGGAATAAATGGGATATTTCGATCAATAAGAATAGCAGCGCCCCTGGCCTTAGCTTTAAAATTTGAATGAAAAAATTGTCCTGACCAACATTTTGACAAACGCAAGTGGTCGGAATCCTGCAAATGGGTTTCCTGCAAAAACAATACCCCAGGCTTAAACTGCTTTAGACGTGACATGACTCTCTTTCGTTTAATTGGATGGTTCAACCCCTTCACATTCCAGCTTACCAAAGTAAGATTACTATTCATTCAAAGAGTAAAATTTATATATTATGTTGTGTAGCCCAAAGAAGAATAAAGTGAGATACGGGTAAAAAAAAAAAAAAAAAAGGAAGGGGTAAGGGGGGTGTAAATAAAACCATAACAAAAAAACAAAACAAAAGAAAAATAAATAAAAAAATTAAAATTAAAAAAAAAATAAATAAATAAAAAAATCCAACAACCAAACCTATAACAACACTCCAGCCGGTTGCAAAAAAACAGCAACCGCTCCATCTCCTGCTCTATTTTCATCCTAACAGAATGCTCCCATACAACTGGCTTCAATCCTGCATAATATGAACGTTTTACCCTAAAAAAAAAAAATAAATAAATAAGATAAAATTAAAAAAAAGAATTAAGTAAACAACAACGTATAGGGAGCCAATTTTACCTTGTTTTTAAACATCTGAAAATGCATCAATGTCCAGTCAGTGCAGCTTCAATGAAGTAACAAGCAGCCCAGCGCGGCAGCTGGTCAACCCAGAAATGTCCAGTTCAAGGCGAAAATTGCTGGTTTCTCTTCATAGTTTGCATGAAGCGGGTGGCCTCTGAGACGGACGCCAGCCACTGGTTTTTGCCGTCTGGAAGAGTTATCCGGAGCCTGGCGGGGAAAAGAAGAGAAGGACGAAAACCTCTCTTGTACAACTCGGACATAACCTCCTTATATTCGGCTCGCTGCCTCTGAACGTCGGCGTTATAATCCTCGTAGAACTGAAGTTTATGCCCACGATATTCCAAAGTCCCACGGCGTCTCCGCGCTTCTCTCATCACCAAGTCTTTGGTCCGAAACCGGTGGAAACAAATAATGACAGCGCGCGGCTTCCCATTCGGACCCGGCTTGGACCTGAGGCTGCGGTGGGCTCTATCCAGCTCTGGGGGAGATGGCAAAGTTTGTGCGCCAAAGACGTCCACCAACAGCTGAGAAAAAAATTCAGATGGCCGTGGACCCACATCAAAGGACTCCGGCAGACCCACCAGACGAATATTCAGCCTCCTGCTTCTTCCCTCCAGGTCAGAAAGTTTGTTTTTCAAAAGTTTGTTCTCCTCCTGTATTGACTCGCATGTAACTTCAAGCGCCGCTAGGCGCTGGCTGACGTCCTCCGCGTTGTTTTCAAGGTCGCCAATGCGTTGCTCCTGGTTCGCCACATCTGCTTGAATTTTGTCCAGCTTACCATTAATAAGTTCAAATGAAGCTTTGAAGTCAGCAGCTATGGACATTCTGTGTTGCTCTAGCAAGGCAACAAGTGCAGGGTTAAGGCTGATACTAGCATCCTCAGCTAAGCTGGTGTTAATATTGTTCCCTGCTGCCTCCTTTTCAGTCTGCTTTCTTGTTTTGGACATATTTCAAAACAGATTCTGCATGTATTAAATGTCCAAAACATTAACAGCTTACAGCAAAATAGGGTTTAAAAAGTAAAGAAAAAAAAAAATATAGCAGGAGCCAGCAACGCACACACCTACTCCATTGCCAGCACACCTGAAGCCAATCCACAGAGAGAGCCGTCTCTTGCATATCAAAGACCACATTTCACATCCTCCTGTTATCTCTTAGGAGGCTCAGTCCTTTTGTTCATCTGAGACGTGAAGCATACAGTAATATACATATGAAGCATATGAAACCCACATATGTGTCCCACAAATGCACATTATTTATGTGTACAACTGGAATATTTAATGTAAGAAAAGAAGTGTAGTACTTTTTCAAAAGGTGTAATGTGAAACACTTATATTTGTGTTTATATTTTCCCTTTTTGTTTTATAGTGCGTTAAAGACCAAATTAAATCATTGCACCCGTCTGGAGACTCTCTGTTATCCTTATTGAAGCTAAGGGATGCTACACGTGTATAAGTATTGGGGTGGGAATCTTTAGGCGCCTCGGGATTCAAGCTGATTACAATGCATTTTTCTCCATTTATGTAAATATTAGAAAAAGGATTTTATACTCTTCATTCCAAAGAAACTGTAGGTGTTGCAAGTGCTTGACATTTATCAAGTGCATAATAATAATAATAATAATAATAATAATAATAATAATAATAATAATAATGTTTCAAACACTCTTGCGTCATCTTCAGAGTCAGACACAGAAGTGTTGTGTTAGTCTTAACATCAGTAATGGTTGTGAATTTAACAGTGTGGTCTGACTCTTTTCCAAAGAAATATTATATATACTTCTAATGAAAAATAGAAGCATTCTTACCTGCTGGTTTCAGTCTTTCCGTGTTTTGATCTAGCTGCGGCTGTGCAGTTTGGATGACCTGCTCGTCACAGCCTCGTTTCACACACATGCATTGACTGTGATCTGCAGTCCATATATTCATATAGGATGAGAGCGACGCTTCAGCAAACTGGTCTGAACACTCATAATTAAATAAAATGAGGAGTTTTGTGCCAGTATTGAGTGCCACAACCACATATATGAACATATTTACATGACGCGACGAATATTGTCCGGGCGCCAACTTCCACGTTTAAGAGTCTGCTTTTTTCATTCCGTTACCATTAATTACTCTAGTAATCTATGGGCCATATATACAGACAGCATAAAAGCGATACTCTAGCAACTCGACACAAATAAAACAAGCAGTCTCTCTTCAGTGTTGTGTGTCATGTGAAATTCTGTCCAGGCAGGTGCCAACTTCTGGGTTTAAGGTTCCGCTTTTTTTCATTCCTGCCACATAAAATTACATTATGAATACATATTTAAGAATCGGAATTTTGCCATTTGTGCCTCAATTCAGAATTGTTCACGTCTGCATTGAGATGCATCAGAAAAATTATTATTTCTCCCACCCCTATTTAAAATACTGTTGTGCTTACTTACATATTTGAAACCATCTAAGGCTCTAGGACCGGACTGCCTACACCCAAGAATCTTAGCAGAGGAAGCAAAATGGATAAGCAACCCTCTGGCAGAAATTTTTAACAGCTCTTTGCAATCAAGAACGGTGCCAAAAGACTGGAAAACGGCAAATATAATGCCTATATTAAGAAAGAGAGAAAAGATACTGCTTCAGTGGGGGCAGCTCTGGTGCAGGTGTAGTGTGGCTGACTGCTGATTGGAGGGTGAGGGGTTCGATTCCCGCTCTGTCTGCAGTCTGCATGTCGAAGCGTCCTTGAGCAAGACACTGAACCCCCAGTTGCTCCTGGTGGGTCAGGCCAGCGCCTGTGTATGGCAGCTCTCTTGCCATCAGTGTGTGAATGGGTGGATAGCAGGATCTGTAAAGCGCTTTGGTGAGCCTGAGATGAGTAAAATGCGATATATAAGTGAACGCCATTTACCATTCAAATTATAAGCTGGGTTCACACTATAACGTTTGGACCGACTTTTACTGACGTTTTGAAAAATAAGAAAAATCAGTCCAAACGCTGGTGAAATTGCTTTTACAAACTTTTGCTAGCATGTCCCAGCGTTGCATTCAGCGTTGTCATACTTTTGCCAACTTAGGCTAGCGTATGTGTAGCAGTTGGCAACTTAGGTTAACTTAAACTAAGAATACTCAGTGCAGTTCAGCTGACATCAGCGTCAGACGACGCTCTTATAAAGCTCAGCATTTGTGGAGGCTTCCTGCCATCCTGGACCTGCTTTTTTGGGTGCATTCACACTACAACGTTTGGACCAACTTTTACTGACGTTTTGGCAAACATCTGGCTCTGCTGGCAAAAGTTGATAAAAGTTAATGATAGTTGGTGTTTGTTGGCAAATGCTGCCAAAAGTTGTATTTGTTGAGAATTTTCAGCATGCTGAAAATTTGATGACGTTTGGAAATAAACGGTGAAAGTTGTGCTCAGTTTGTAAAAGTTCCTGAGTGCTGGGCTAAGTTGTGCAGAATTCACCTAAGTCAACCTAAGTTAAGCTCCTTTGGCAAACGTTGACTGAAATGCTGGTCAAAACACTTTTTTAGATCAAAACTCACTTCAGACATGCACGGATGAAAGAGAAATAGAGAGAAGGGGGAATTAAAAAAGAAAATATATATGTAAGAGGAAAATGTACAGTATTTGTTTGGTGATAACAAGGTGTGCATGACATGGGTTTTTTTAATTAATATACAGGATTTTGTGTGTGTGTGTGTGTGTGTGTGTGTGTGTGTGTGTGTGTGTGTGTGTGTATACAAATAGTGGGGGCATGGTGTTGGACTTCTCCACCCAGGGAACAATGGACCTAAAGAGGAGGTGTCACCGGGGGGGTACCAGACGGGACAGTGAGGACTATGCGCCCCCCGGGAGAGGAGTAATTGCCAGAGCTGCTGGGAGGAGATAGATATATAGATACATACTTTATTTCGAACAAAAAAGTAAAACAAAAACAAAACAAATGACAAATGCAATAAAGTAACAGTATACAGTGTTCGAAAGGGAAAAGGAAGAAGTGAACACTTATTAATTCCAACTCCTCTTTTCCATAAATACACCTATGTGAATTATATACAAATTACCACATTTAAGACCCCAAGTATAGGGTTCAAGATGGGGAGTGAGTGATCTCAGTCTTGCAGGCTCAGCTTAAATAAATTTTTTTAGTTGTGGTTCAGCCGGTCTGGATTCAGGGGTCAAACTCGATCTCTGTTTTTAAGAGTTGTTCTGCGCTCGCTGTGAGAATTGGACTTTTGGGACTGCTCTCATTCGTGAGTGCACTGATTGGCGTTTCTTTTCGTGGTTCGCTGCTACACTTAACCTGAAGCGTTTGCTAGGCTAACGCTATAGCTAACGCCATAGCTAGTTGTAGCACCTAGCACTGACACGGAGAAGCGACTCTGTCCCTGGTGATTGGGGCTTGCCGGAGGAACAAGCCGAGGCAGCAGTTGGACGGGAGCCGGATCGGAGTTCAACTGCAGCGGTGGTGGGAGATGGGGACCAGTGGAGGACCACTGGGGCCCCAGCCGGAGTCGGAGCCCAGTTGCAGCGGCGGGGCTCGGCAGAGGAACTACTGAGGCAGACGGCGGTAGGTGGCGGGGCTCAGCGGAGGATCTACCGGGACCCCAGCTGGACAGAAGCAGGATCGGAGCTCGGCTACAGCGGCGGTGGGCGGCGGGACTCGGTGGAGTAGCTTCTGGTACCCCGGCTGGACAGGAGCTCGGTTACGGTGGCGGTAAGCAGCGGGACTAGCAGCTGAGGGGGCTAGCTGAGGCCCAGCTGGATTTGAGGTCGGTCGGATCAGATACCGGCGACACCAGCAGAGATTGTTTTACTATCCACAGGTCAGTAAAAATGCCACCAAAGAAGGCGGAAATAAAAGAGATCAAAAATCTCTGAACTTCTTGTCAGAAGAACTGACCAAAGTGGTTAGTCAGCAGGCTAAAATAATAGAGCTAATGGAAGAAGTCCGAGAATTAAAATTAACAATTAAGGAAAAAGACAAAAAAATTGCAGACTTGGAGCAACGCGTCGAGGATCTTGAACAATATTCTCGTATGGATGATTTAATTATAAGTGGACTAGACATTAAATATCAATCATATGCTCATGCTACAGCAGGATTGAGAGGAGAGGATGCTCCCCTGAGTGAATCAGTCTCCCTGGAAAACCAGGTGCTTCAGTTCCTTGATAGTAGAAATATAAAGGTCGAAGCAAATGCAATTTCAGCCTGTCATGCTTTACCCAGAAAAGATAATAAAACAAAGAAATCAATTGTGATGCGCTTTGTGAACAGAAGGGTAAAGAATGACATACTGAGGCAGGCCAGAAAGCTACGGGGAACAGAAGTTTACCTAAATGAACATCTAACAAAAACTAATGCTGAAATAGCACGGCAAGCACGGATGCTGAAAAGACAAAATAAGATACAGGCAACATGGACAAGAAATTGTAGAGTTTGGATCAAACTAAATGGAACACCCGAGGAAGCAAAGAGTATAATAATCAGAGATGTTACTGACTTAAATAAATACAGATGAACACTGATTAAGAAAATTAAGAGACTATAAAAATCCATACCCACACACACAGCAAGAATTGTTCTTTTGACATACCATGTCAATGTACTATAAAAAAAATAAATAAACAAAACAAACAAAAAACTTATGACTGACTTGAGTAGACATCAATTATCCCCAGTTGGAGGAAGTCGTTTGACACAGAGTGAGGAAATTCAAACTCTGAAAATATGCCATTATGCTGAACATAAACTACAAGAGATGGAAAATGATATTGATCCTGATAACCACTTTTTCAATAATATTCATAATCATTGTGAATATTACACCGAAAAGCAATTCAAAAGTCAAGTGCAACTAGATGGTAAACTATCAATAATACACTTCAACAGCAGAAGTCTTAACAAAAACTTTCCACAGATTCAGGACTATTTAAAACAGCTAGACAGAAAATTTACAGCTATCGCAGTCTCTGAAACTTGGCTTAATGAAGAACAGGCTCCCCTGATGGCAATAGGGGGATATCAGATGTTTCATATTAACAGATCTCAAAAAAAGGGTGGTGGTGTTGCACTGTATATTGATGACCTGTATAGGTGTAAGCTTGTAAATGGAATGTCCTTTGCACTACCAGGGATTTTGGAATGTGTTACTGTTGAGATTGACCAAGATAAAACAAAAAATCTAATTATAAGTTGTAAATATAGAACGCCGGGAACTTGCATTGAGACATTCAGAGATAAATTAGTCGAGCTGTACAATAATATTACTAGTAAGAAAATGGTAGTAATTTGTGGAGATTTCAATACTGATTTACTAAATCCATATCAACAAAATATAATTACAGAGTTCATGAATTCTATGTACAGCATGAGTCTATATCCCACAATAACACATCCCAGTAGAATCACAGTTCACACTGCTACACTTATTGACAACCTGTTTGTTAATATTATTGATAAGAAAATAGAAAGTGGATTATTGATAAATGATATAAATGACCATTTGCCAACCTTTGCACTTATCCATGGCCACACGGGGGCCAATACAGAAAAAATTTTAAAATCGTTCAGATACAAATCACAAAATGCAATCAGTTCTTTTAAAGAAGACTTGCTGAAGCAAGACTGGATAAAAGTCTATGTATCAGATGTAAATGAAGCCTATGACACATTTATAAACATTGTAACCACTCTTTATGAAAAAAATTGTCCATTAGTAAAGAAAAAGCTTAAACATAAATTTGCCGATAAGCCATGGTTAACCAAAGGATTACAAAAGGCGTGTAAAAAGAAAAATTTACTATATAAAGCTTTTCTAAAGAAAAGGACAAAAGAAGCAGAGCAGTGGTATAAAACATATAAAAATAAGTTAACATATATAATAAGATGTAGTAAAAGAGACTATTACAGTAAAGAACTGGAGAAAAACAGAGACAATATTAAAAATGCATGGACAATACTTAACAATATTCTTGGAAATAAAAACAGAAATACAAGCTACCCAACCGATTTTTCAAAAAATAATAAAACGACTCAGAGTGTGAACGCAGCTTCACCTGCAGATTAATTTAATAACTTTTTTGTTAACATTGGTCCTAATTTGGCTCGAGAAATACCCATTACGGCACCCACAGGTGATACAATAAGCAAAAACACTGCTATAAAAGACTCCATTTTCATAAAGAACACAGACGAGAGAGAGGTCATTGAAACTGTTAAATCGTATAAAAGTAAGACATCTACGGACTGTGATGGTATTGACATGCTCTTAGTCAAAACTATTGTTGAATGCTTAGTAAAACCACTGACGTATATCTGTAACCTGTCTCTCCAAACAGGTATATTTACCTCCACCAAGGAGGTTATGTTTTCATCGGCGTTGGTTTGTCTGTCTGTCTGTTTGTTTGTCTGTCTGTTTGTTTGTTTGTTAGCAAGATAACTCAAAAAGTTATGGACGGATTTTCATGAAATTTTCACAGATTGTCAGAAATGGGGTATCCTACAGATGATTACATTTTGGTGGTGATCCAGATCACCGTCCACAAGAAAACTGCCATTACGCAAAATGCCATTTTCGTCAATAACTACTGAACCACTAATCCTATCATTGTGAATCCAATTGCTAGTCATATGTTTTCATGGTCAAGGAATCTGAAAACGTACACACAAACACTCTATGGGGGGAACTGTGGTGCTAAACCGCCATTACGGAAAATGCCATTTTTGTCAATAACTACTGAACCACTAATCCTATCATTGTGAATCCAATTGCTAGTCATATGTTTTCATGGTCAAGGAATCTGAAAACGTACGCACAAACACTGTATGGGGGGAACTGTGGCGCTTGGCGGAGGTCTGCGCTCTCTGAGTGCTTTTCTAGTTCCCAATGCAATGAAAATAGCTAAAGTAATTCCGATATACAAGACGGGTGACAGAGGGGAACTTTCAAACTATAGACCAATTTCACTATTGCCACAATTTTCCAAGATACTTGAAAAAATATTCTATGAGAGAATTGACAACTTAATACTGAATAATAATTTATTGTGTGAGCAGCAATATGGGTTCAGACACAAGAGGACAACTGCATTTGCTCTAATGGAATTTATAGAAAAAATATCAACTGCCGTTGAAAATAAAGAGTATTCAGTTGGGGTATTCCTGGATCTTGAAAAAGCATTTGATACAGTGGATCATAATTTATTATTAAAGAAACTACAAAATTGTGGTATTAGGGGAGTAGCACTGTCGTGGTTATGTAGTTACTTAAAGAATAGATATCAGTATGTATGTGTTGGTAACAAAAACTCACAGTTAATGAAGGTTACTTGTGGAGTCCCACAGTGTTCAGTTTTGGGGCCATTGTTATTCAATATGTATATAAATGATATTTATGTAAAGTTTCAGAAAAAATGGATTTAATATTGTTTGCCGATGACACTAATTTATTATGCAGTGGAAGCAATTTGGAACAACTTTTGGATACACTCGGAAAGGAATTAGGAAAGCTTAAACTGTGGTTTGATTCAAACAAATTAACGCTCAACTTAAGTAAGACAAAATTTATAGTTTTTAACAACCATCACAACAACTTAGTATCTAAACTCAGTGTAAATGGTGTAGAGATTGAAAGGGTATCCGAAACTAAATTTCTTGGTGTAATAATTGATAATAAACTGTGTTGGAAGTCACATATTAATTATATTAAAGGTAAAATATCCAAATCAATTGCAATACTACACAGAGTGAAATATTTACTGAATCAACCCACACTATATACCTTGTATCATTCATTAATACTCCCATACATGACATATTGTACTGAAGTATGGGGAAATACATATAAAACAAACATCTATCCAGTCTTTATGCTTCAGAAGAGAGCTATTAGAATAATAAACAAAGCTGCTTACAGGGAAGCAACAAACCCACTTTTTCTTAAATTAAAAGCTCTCAAGTTGAAAGATCTGGTTGACTTTAAAACTGCAGTAATAATGTTTAAAGTGAAGAATCTATCACTGCCCGCAAATATCCAAAAGCTGTTCCAAATAAGGGAGAAACAATATCATTTCAGAGGAACATGTATATTTCAAAAACCTTCAGTGAGAACTACCACCAAGCAACACTGTGTTTCAGTGCAAGGAGTCAGATTATGGAACGATTTTGGACCTGAATTAAAATCATGTACAACGCTTGGACAATTTAAACAAAAACTAAAGGAAGAAATACTCCAAACATATATCCAAGATGACATGTAAAATCACATAAGGATTGTCATATCCAGTCTGTGTTGTGTTGTTGCTTAGTTTGTTTTTTTTTGTCACATTTTGTCTTAGCTTTGTTCTGAATTGTAATCGCTCTTGTTTTGTTTTTCTTTTGAATTCTTAGATGGAATATGGGTGGGCAATATAAGCTGTGGCTTCAGCCATCACCCATTTCGGATAACTTATGTTGAACTGTATAATCAGGGGAGTTAGTGTCTAATTTGACCTTGTTGGATTTTCTTTCCCCCTTTGTTATATTATTCTGTTTCTTTTAATCTGTACTTTTAATCTATCCGAAATAAAGATTGATTGATTGAAGTAAACAATTAACTGTATTTTGTACATATCAACATTGACACCCATCCATCCTAACATACATTGATGTCCATACATCAAAACCAGCCTCAAACAACACAGATATACACAGTACTGTCCCACCCACCATTCCGTAGTGTCCCAGAGTGAGCATAGTGAATCGTACATATAAATACTACCCTTCTAACATATATCCTTTCAGCAAATAATGTTTATACCTCTTTTTGAATTGATTTCTGTTTGTACATAGTTTCAGTTCCGGCTCCAGACTGTTCCACAAATCCACCCCACAGACAGATATGCACATACTTTTTTTGGTTGTTCGTATCTTGGATTTTGTAAAGTTTAAGTCTCCTCTCAAATTATAATCATTGTCTCTTTTTTAAATATTTTTTGTATATTAGCTGGGAGTTGATTATTAATTGCCCTGTACATGACTTGTGCTGTCTTAAATTTAACTAAATCGATGAACTTTATGACATGTGACTTTAAAAACAACGAATTGGTATGGTCTTTATATCCTACATTATTTATTATCCTTATAGCTCTTTTTTGTAATGTGCATGTTGACTGTAGGTTGGTCTTGTAGGTGTTTCCCCAGACTTCTACACAGTAGTTAAGATAAGGTAGAAACAGTGAATTGTTCAGTAACAACAATGATTTATAGTCCAAGATGTGTCTTGTCTTCCCCAGTATCCCTATACATTTTGTCAACTTGGCCCGGATGTGACTGATGTGAGGTTTCCAGCAGATTTTATTGTCTAGCGTCACCCCCAGAAAGGAGAAGAGTGCTGAAGCAGCGCCAGCGTTGTGTTATGTTAATGTGCCACACAGTTCTTTGTTCAAACAACAATGTGTTGTGGTCGGAAGTTTCGGGTCTCGATGCATGGAAATAAAGCTATAAAAGAGAAATGCACAAAGACCCGAAAATCTCTTTTGCTGTAAAATATGTTGGAGAAAGAATAAAGTAACTGTGTCGTCCAGCTCGTTGTCTCGCCTGCCTCCTTTCTCCACATTGGTGACCCAAAGACATGCCACGGAAAGCGAGCCAAGCACCTCCCCGGAGACTGTCTGGAGGGAGGGCACCAGGACCGCATGCATGGTCCCAATCAAGCTCCCAGGCTTCTGGCTTCACAACCCGACCGTGTGGTTTTTGCACATAGAAGCCTAGTTCGCACTCCGCTGGATAACAACGGACGATACCAGGTATTACTACATGGTCGCTGCGCTGGATGCACGCACCATGCAACAGGTGACAAGCCTGCTCCAGGAGCCGCCGGCCCAAGGAAAATATAAGGCACTCAAGAGGATGCTTCTCCAGTGCTATACTCTTTCTGACAGTTAGAGGGCAGAGAGGCTCCTAACGCGTTCATAGTTAGGGAACAAATCAGCAGGGGAGTTGATGGAGAACATGTTGGCGCTGAGGTGGAAGGACGACGAATCTTTCCTGTTCACCCACTTGTTCCTCAAGAACCTACCGGCTACAGCAAGGGCGATCCTGGCCAACTCGCCATGGCTGGTTGCTAAGGACTACCGTGCCCTGGCGCAGGAAGCGGACCGCATCCTTTTGGCGACCAGAACTCTCAGCGTGCAGACAGTGGCCCCGGCATCCATGAGGGACTCCAGCGAGGTCAAGGAGCCATTCATGGTAGCCGGGACAGACACCAGAAGATGAAGGAATGGGGCGATCTGTTTTTATCATCGCCGTTTTGACTCGAATGCCCAATGCTGCCAGTGGCCAGAGGATGATGGACACAGTGCTTCATGACTTGTCCTTCATTTTTGTCTACTTAGACGACATTCTGGTAGCCAGTACATCCGAGGAGGAGCACATCGCCCATCTCAGGACAGTTTTCCAGAGGTTGGAAGCGCATGGGCTGATAGTTAACCCGGCGAAGTGCCAGTTTGGTGTGCCAGTGATTGACTTTTTGAGCCACCGCAATTCACTGGAGGGCGCAATCCCATTACCAGACAAAGTGCGTGCTGTGTCGGACTTTCCACATCCGCAGACCGTGGGGGCATTACAGGAGTTTTTGGGATTGGTGAATTTTTAGAACCATTTCCTTCCCCGGGCAGCCCAGCTGATGCAGCCGTTGTATGCCACACTTAAAAAAAGAAGCCCACGGAAGCCATCGACTGGACTCCTGAGCGAGTCCAGGCTTTTACTAACGCCAAAACAGCACTTGCGGATGCCGCATTGTTAGCCCACCTGGACCCGTCTGCACGGATAGCGCTCACTACAGACATGTCTGACGTTGCCATAGGGGCAGTAGTGGAGCAGTGCATCTCAGGTTCATGGCAGCCGCTCGCATTTTTCAGACGCACTTTGCGCAACAACAAACGCAAGTACAGCACATTCGATAGAGAATTAGTGGTTCTCCACCTGGCGACGTGCCGTTTCCAGTTTTGGCTGGAGGGGCATGAGTTCACTGCATTCGTGGACCATAATCCACTGATGTATGCAATGGCCAAGGTCTCGGAACCATGGTTGGCCCAGCAGCAACAGCAGTTGGCTGCAATTTTGGAGTTTACTACCGACATTCAACACGTCACCGGCAAGCTCAACGTTGTGGCCGATTGTCGCACGCATTAGTCTCCCTGGTTTACATGGGAATAGATTTTCCCGTGTAACCCTTGCCTTATGTTAATTAGGTAAGGGAAATAATTAAGTGTAGACCAGTTGCTAGGTTCGTAAGGGTTACAATAGGGAATTAAAATGAGTGTGGAATGAAATAGCTGGAGGCAAGAAATGAGCAATAATGGTTGTTATTTGTAGGGATAAAGTGAACAATATATACAAACAATTTACAACTATACAAATATAACAACGGCCGGTATGAAATAAAACCCCAAAGATGTCCTACTGAGCTCAGTGTTTGCTTGTCCTTTCGGTTTAGTTGTTTGACCAGTCAAGATATCTTGTATCTCCAGACTCAGGTTTCTTTTCCTCTTTTAAAGCGGCGACTTGGGTTGTTACCACTTTAAATCTTGGGAACTGGAGAGAGGAAGGATGCTCTTCAATCGAGATCTTGGTTAGATCTCGGTTCAATCTCGGTTCAGTCTCGGGTCAGGCTCGCCATCTCCATTCGGCGAGAATCCAGGATCCAGAAGGTTATTGATCGCCAACCAAAAAAAACCTAGCCTGCACAACAATAATGGTATTATTGTTTACAGCTAGAGTAATTCGTCTTCCAATCCCTTCTTATATAACACCATAGCTTAGTGTTTAAATTCTTCTCTCATATTACTATTATTACAATCCAGCAATATAGTAATATCTTACATTTCACATCTTACATCTTACATGCATGTGCTCTTTTCTCACAATCTCTCTGGTAGCACATGAAATACCCTTTTTTCATGTAACCAATTAAATGAATTCCTCTTTTTATCTCTACATCATTTAACCATGAAATTATGATTAATCCTTTCTAACCTTGTCTTTGTAAATCATGAAATGAAATACAATTAATTTATCATATACTGTCCCATTACTTCCAATATTCCCTTTTAAAATCAGTAAAACCCGGTCTGAGCTACTGGGTTTAGCATAACCTATGCTTTTACATAGGAGACCAACACCATGTGCTTTTAGCATCAAACTACACATTACATTCGACAGAAATAGTGCATAAGAACTAAAAGTACTTCAGCATACTGTTGGGAACTGAAATCACATTTAGGAAAACCATACAGACACAAAAGCAGCCTTTTCCATTGCTTTTAAACAGAAAAAAATCCACTCGCGATTAGCGTTAGCATAACACTAATATTAGCATGTATTGTTTGGTTTTCACTCACCAAGATGAGGTACCAATGTGAACACAGCAAAAGGACACAGCCACAATGCCCCTCACGCTCGTGCTCCCGTCAACTTAGGATAATAAAGGTTGTAAATTTTTGGAGAGTGTTTAGATCCATTTATCGCATTTTTCTGAATTAACTCACCAAGAAGAGGTATCAGTGTGAACCAGACCGCCCACAGCCTCTCTCGTGCGCTCTCAAAGCGTGAAAGACTGACGACCAGCAGAGCGCCTTGGCACTCTGCTCGGAAGGCGGGGCTAATATCGCTCTTAACGAATGAAAAGACCCAGATCACCCAACGTGACCATGAAACGGGAATTTAAAAGTTGGATAACGAGGATCACACTTCCTCTTCCCAAAATAACCGTTTTTCAAAATAAAATCATACACTTTCATTAATACAAATGAAATCTGAGAAAAAGGGTCATTTTCTCAGCTGGGTTACACCCGCCATGGCAGAGGAGCAAGCCGAGGACGCGGACATTTGCGCGCTCCAGTCTGCGCCAACTGGGTTAAGGCTGGAGAGCAGGGTGGTGCAAGAAGAGTGCCCTCCCTTGCTCTGCAACGTCTTCACTGGCTGCCCATGCCTGGTGGTTCCGAACTCTTGGCGCTGTCGCATTTTTGAGTCGGTCCACTTCCTTTCGCATCCGGGAGTGCGTGCTTCAGTGAAGCTAGTGGGGGCGAAATTCATCTGGCTGCGCTTGTGCAAGGACGTGAAAGAGTAGGCTGCAGCTTGCGTCACATGCCAGCTGGCCAAAGTGCACAAACACACCAGAGCCCCCCTTGAGCCATTCCAAATTCCGGCTAGGAGGTTTGACCATGTCCATGTGGATTTGGTGGGACCCCTCCCACCATCGCAAGGTTTCATGCACCTTTTGACAGTCGTGGACTGCACCACTCACTGGCCTGAAGTGGTTCCGCTGGCTTCAACCACGTCCGCGGAAGTGGTGCACACTTTTTTGTTGGCTTGGGTTGCACGTTTCGAATCTCCATCAGACATCACGTCCAACAGGGGTCCACAATTCCTTTCAGAACTCTGTTCCGCGATGGCCCAGAGCCTGGGGGTCAAAATTCACCTCACTACCGCGTACAACCCCCGGGCTAATGGGTTATGCGAGTATTTTCATAGGTCGCTTAAGGCAGCACTCAGAGCTTTGCTCACGGACACAAATTGGGTCAACTGCCTGCCCTGGGTTCTTTTAGGGTTGCGCTCCGCACATAAGGAGGAGTTGGCAGCCTCCCCAGCAGAACTCATTTTTTCTTAGCCGCTGTGGATCCCTGGAGAGTTTTTACTGGAAAACCCCGTGCCCGAGGCTGATCTGCCCATGCAATTTTTACACAATACGGAGGCTGTGAGCGTACCAGGACCAGCCCACCATTGTTTCCCCTGCACATTCATCCCAAAAAGCTTGCAGAACACCAAATTTGTTTTTGTCAGGCATGATGCGCACCAGACCCTGCTGTGCCCACCGTACAATGGACTGTTTAGGGTGTTGGAACCTGGGGCGAAGCATTTTGTGTTAGACTTGGGAGGGACGTAGAGAGACTGGCTGCATCGACAGGCTGAAGCCCGCTTTTATGTTGGCAGATGAGCAGGTGGTGTTGGCCCAAGCTCCCCAGTGCAGACACCCACCGTTGGTGGCTCTGCAAGTTGGTGATCCCTCAGCAGGGACCTGCACTCGCAAAGCTGATGTATTTTCTCCCCCTCCCTTTTTCCTTCCACAGACTGACATGCTTCACCCCACCAGCAGGGTGGTTCGACTGGATCGGCGATCATATATATATATATATATATATATATACAGTGTATATATATATATATATATATATATATATATATATACATATACTGTATATGATCTTCCAAAAATGTGACAGCCCAAAAGAAAAAAAAATCTCCCCACTGAGAAATTTACTGTCCTTAATTTTCTGCTCCGTGCATAATCATTCTTCAGGATTTATTGGTTCGGCTTCCACTGTGGGGAATCAAACAGCACTGATGTGGTGTCAAAAAGTAAATGACATTTAATGAGATTTTATGTTATTTTAATGGAGAGAGTTGTAACAGTCAAAATACAATCACACATCATTTTATTTACTGTATATGATATTCACTAGTTTTTCACATTTTAATTGTGGACTTAGTGTTGGATTCTATGCATTATTTTATTATTTTTTTAAATGAATGAATGAATGAATGAATGAACAGGGGAAAATGGTATGCAGAAGAAACTACATGGGAATATAAAACAAAAGTAAATACTGAAACATATGCCCAATGGAGATGCGTTCACTCCAAAAGCAGGTCCAGAATGACAGGAAGCCTCCACAAAAGTATATGAGCCTCGACTAATGCTGATGTCAGCTGACCTGTGCTGACTGTTTCTCTGATTTTTCAAAACGTCTGTAAAAGTCGGTCCAAACGCTAGAGTGTGAACCCAGTTTTAACTTAGGCTGACTTGAGTAAACTCTGCATAACTTGGCCCAGCGCTCAGGAACTTTTACAAATTGAGCACAACTTTAACCAACGTGTATTCCCAAACATCAGCAAATTTTCAGCAGGCTGAAAAAGTTTGAAGAACACAACTTTTGCCAGCATTTGCCAACAAACTCCAACTATCATTAACTTTTTCCAGCAGAGCCAGATGTTTGCCAAGACGTCACTAAAAGTTTTGTATGGTTTCGTATGGCTGTTATAGCTGTTATAGCCGGGAAACGGGTTGTGAGACTGGGCTCTCACAACCTCTTGAAATGCTTCCTATGGCATGTGACTCAAATAGCCTCTGACAGCCAAAGTCCAACTCCCGGCCTTCCTGTGGCAAAACTGTTATCACTGACAGGAGCGGGGCGAAGGCAAGCAACTGATGCCTTAAAACCAGTTGTCCAGGGTAGATGGAGCTCTCTGCCTGGGAAGGCAGTCCATCTAGGGGAAGGAAAACCCTGATTCTAAACCTCCGCTGCCTTGTGGCTATACCTGATCGCAGGAAAGGCTTCGGAAGCAAACCTCGAGGACAAATCTGGAGTGGAGCCCTGAGGCGGATAGTAGTTGCTCTGCAGTACTTTCCGGCAGCTTCTGCAGTGAATCTGGCACCAGATTGTATCGGTTCATCCTTTCCTTTGGACTCTGCCAGTGATGCTGAGAGGGGGACACTGACATATGGACAGTGTCTCCATATTCACTTGCCCAGGCCTGAAGCGCAAACTGGAGAGGCCACTCCAGCAGCATCACAAGATTCCGGCACAGCACGGGACGAGGCAGTCTACCGGTTAAAAGCTCCAACCGATTGGTGTAGGAAGGAGCGCCTGGGGTCTCATTCGATGGTCACTGGGCAGCTACTGCCTGCCTCAAGCTGGGCAGCCCCCAGCCAGTAAGGTGTTGCCCCACCATGGCTTGCCTGCTCTACTGGGTGTGTAGAGCTTAGGGAACCTTCTTGACAAGCAAGCGTCAATCCACACCAGGCAGTTTGAAAAAAAACAACGAAGACTCCAACTCTTTGATTCGCAAGCTGGAACATATGCACAATGTGCCCTGGACTCTCTGATGATCTCCAACGAATGAACGACTCACGTAAGACAGCCATCATCAACAAGGAACTTGCACGACTCAACATCGACGTTGCTTGTCTCCAAGAAACTCACCTAGTTGAGAGTGGTTCACTTAGAGAAACAGACTACACTTTCTATTGGCAGAGCCTGTCTCAGGACGAGCCCAGGCAGCACGGTGTAGGATTTGCCATGAGCAACCCGCTGATCTCTTCCATGGAAACTCCCACAGGAGGTTCTGAGAGGATACTTGCTCTCCGCATGAAGACAGCATCAGGATTTGTGAACATTATTTCTGCATATGCTCCAGCCCTTTCATCTGCCCCAGAGGTTAAAGATCGATTTTATGAGGCTCTCAAGGAAGAAATATCTAAAATCCCCAGCTGAGAAGGCTTATACATGCTAGGTGACTTCAACGCTCATGTTGGAGCTGATTGGCAGGCCTGGCCATCCTGTCTCGGCCACTTTGGCATTGGCAGGATGAACGAGAACGGACAGAGGTTGTTGGAAGTCTGTTGTCATCACGGCCTGTGTATTACCAACACCTACTTCAAGTGTAAAGATCTGCAGAAAGTGTCCTGGAGACACCACCGGTCCTGCCACTGGCACCAGCCAGACCTCGTCATCACCAGAAGAGCCAACCCCCGCAGCGTCCTCCACACGAGAAGTTATCACAGTGCCGACTGTGATGCCAACCACTCACTTGTTGCCAGCAAAGTCAGACTGATTCCAAAGAAAATCTACCATGCAAAAACAAAGGGCCAACTACGCATTAACACCAGCACCACTTCTGAAACTGAAAGGATCCAAACTTCTGGTGACATCCTTCAACAAAAACTCGAAGATTATTCAAACAGCAACAACCAAGCAGATGCAGACGCAAAATGGTCCTACCTCCACGACGCCATATACGACTCTGCTGTGACCGCATACGGGAAAAAAGTATGCAGAAATGCAGACTGGTTTGAGGCACACTGGAATGAAATGCAACCAGTCACAGAGGCCAAACAGAAAGCACTGCTAGCTTATAAGCAGAACCCTTATCCTAGCACACATGACACCCTGAGAGCAGCAAGGAGCAAGGCCCAGCAGATTGCCCACCACTGTGCCAGTGAGTACTAGCTGAACCTGTGTGCCATCATACAATTAGCTGCCGACTGTGGCCACACCAAAGGGATGTACGAGGACATCAAAACAGCAACCGGTCCCACCAGCATCAAAACAGCTCCCATCAAATCTAAGTCAGGCAAAGTCATCACGGACCAGAGCAAACAACTTCAGCGTTGGGTTGATTACTACCTAGAGCTTTACTCAACCCAGAACATCATGACAGACTCTGCCCTTGACGCCTTACCTGGCTTGCCAGTCATGGAGGAGCTAGATGAAATGCCCAGCCTGGAAGAGCTCAGCAAAGCCATCAACTGACTGAGCAGTGGTAAAGCTCCGGGGAAAGACTGCATCCCCCTGAAGTCTTAAAAAGTGGTAAAGTAGCACTCCTACAGCCTCTATACGAACTTCTCTGCCTCTGCTGGGAGCAAGGACATGTGCCTCAAGATATGCGTGATGCAAACATAGTCACATTGTACAAGAACAAAGGGGTTCACAGTGACTGTAACAACTATCGTGGAATTTCATTACTCAGCGTTGTTGGCAAAGTCTTCACCCGTGTCACTCTGTCCCACCTGCAGAGTCTGCTTCGCGAGTTTATCCTGAGTCACAGTGTGGCTTTAGAGCCAAAAGGTCCACAGTGGACATGATCTTCTGCCTCCGTCAGCTGCAGGAGAAGTGTCGAGAGCAACAGAAGCCACTATTCATCGCGTTTGTGGACCTGACAAAAGCCTTTGACTTAGTTAGTCGAAGCGGGCTCTTTCAGCTTCTGCAGAAAATAGGCTGTCCTCCAGAAGTTCTGGGGATAATCACCTCATTTCACAAAGACATGCATAGCACTGTCCTCTTCAATGGTGCAGTTTCAGATGCCTTCCCAGTCAGCAGTGGAGTGAAACGGCTGCGTCCTGGCACCAGTCCTGTTTGGAATCTTCTTCTCAATGCTGCTCCATTACACTTTTGATGATTGCCCTGAAGGTGTCTACATTTGCACGAGATCACACGGAAAACTATTCAACATCGTGCGACTGCATGCAAGAACCAGAGTGACAGAGGTCCTAATCAGAGAGCTACTCTTTACGGGCAACACAGCCCTTACATCACACAGTGAAGGCGGCCTCCAGCGCATGATTGACCGGCTATCCCACGCATGCAAAGAGTTTGGTCTCACCATCAGTATAAAGAAAACCAACATCATGGCACAAAATGCTCATACTCCCCCTGTCATCACCATCCACAGTACTCAGCTTGCTGTGGTCGACAGCTTCATCTACTTGGGTTCCACAGTTATGAACTCCATCTCCCTAGATGCTGAAATTAATTCCAGAATAGCCAAAGCAGTTGCTGTGATGGTGAAGCTCAACAAACGAGTGTGGAACAATGATCTGTTGAGTGAGAGGATCAAACTCTGCATCTACCAAGCCTGTGTCCTGTCAACTCTCCTGTACGGCAGTGAGTCCTGGACAACCTATGCCAGACAGGAGAAACGCCTCAATGGATTCCATCTGCACTGCCTCTGATGCCTCCTATGCATCAAATGGCAAGATAGAGTCACCAACACGAAGGTACTTGAGCATGCTGGCCTACCCAGTATGCCCACACTTCTCAGCCAAAGGCATCTTCGATGGCTTAGCCATGTACACTGCATGGAGCCAAGCCGCCTGCCCAGAGAAATCATGTACGGTGAACTGCAGGAAGGCGTTCGTCCAGTAGGACGACCCCTGTTGAGGTACAAAGACATCTGAAAACGCGATCTCCGATACGCAGAAATAAACACTGACCACTAGGAGGAGGTGGCCAAGGAATGTGACATTTGGCACCACTGTGTAAGAGAAGGAATAAGCAGGGTTGAAGCAAGTTGGAGGGAAAAACAGGAGAGGAGGCGTACTGCAAGACACGAGCGCGCAGGGACGGAACAACATCCATCAGCCTTCATCTGTGCCAACTGCAACAAAGACTGCCACTCAAGGATTGGTCTACACAGCCACTCCAGGCACTGTGCCAATCCTTGACAAGATGTGCTTCACCATCGCCTCTTCGAGACGAGGATGCTAGAAACCACTAAAAGTTGGTCCAAACGTTGTAGTGTGAATCCACCTATTGACCAGTGAGCCTGACATCACAGATTTGTAAACTTTTAGAGACCTTTATCAGAGGTGCTGTAGTAGAGCATTTGATTACTCACAATCTACTAAATTTGTCCCAGCATGGTTTCCTCAGAAAAAGATCATGTTTGACAAACTTGCTACATTCCCTTGAAATTGTCACAAATTTTATCAACCAGGGCCTACCGGTAGATGTAATATACCTCAATTTTCAGAAGGTCTTTGACAAGGTACCTCACAAAAGACTTAGTTAAGGGCTCACGGCATCAGAGGCAACATTCTTCACTGGATTGAAAACTGACTAGAAAAGAGATGACAGCAAGTAGTGTTAGACGGAAAGAAAACAGCATGGAAAACAGTGACAAGTGGGGTCCCTCAAGGATCCATACTGGGTCCCGTCTTGTTTTTGGTGTTTATAAACCATATTAACAATGTAGTGGAAAGTATGGTCCTCAAGTTCGTTGATGACAAACTTTTTCATGCCATCAGCACTCAGCAAGATGCCATCAAACTCCAGAATGATCTACACAACCTAACGAAATGGTCTAGCGATTGGCAAATGCTATTTAATGTTAACAAATGTAGAGTCATGCATATTGGCTTTGGAAATCCTGCAAATGACTACTCTATGAATGGACAAATCCTAGAGACTGTAAATGAAGAGAAGGACCTTGGCGTGATCATTGACACGAAGCTGAAGCCCAGCAAGCAATGTGTTGAAGCAGTGAAGAAAGCCAATTAATTGGTTGGATTGGTGAAGAGGCACTTTGAATATAAATCCAAGGAGATGATTATCGCGCTGTGGAAAGGGAAGATACTGTACATCCTAATTGAGAGGACTGTATCCAGGCATGGTCCCCGTATTACAGCAAAGACAACATATTGATGGAAAAGGTCCAAAGAAGAGTAATCAAGAGATACCTGGCTTGTCAGAACTGTCTTTTGAGGATCGACTAAAGGAAACAAACCTTACAACACTGGAAGAACAATGTGTCCGT
This sequence comes from Pholidichthys leucotaenia, assembly GCA_020510985.1. Taxonomy (NCBI): domain Eukaryota; kingdom Metazoa; phylum Chordata; class Actinopteri; order Cichliformes; family Pholidichthyidae; genus Pholidichthys; species Pholidichthys leucotaenia. The sequence continues at coordinate 36,655,996 of CM035840.1, read as the reverse complement.
GGCAACATGATAGAAACCTACAAGATAGTCACTGGAAAAGAAAACCTGGACAGAAACACTTTCTTCAGCATGATCGATTTGGAGAGGAACTCCAGAGAAAAGAGTAAGGTTAGACTGCAGATAGTACTTCTTTTCACAGAGGATTGTGGATGGATGGATGGAACAAACTGCTTAGTGACGTCATCAAAGCTGAATCTGTGAATGCCTTCAAGAGACAATATGATAAGAACAGAGGGGCTGTAAATGAGCTTAATGCTCTCTTGCCCCTTATGCCAAGATGACGATAGACGTCCAGCATACAGGTGAATACAGGTGGATATATATCCTGGAAATAAAGTGGCCCAGTTTCATAGTGATAATAAATATGCCAAGAAAGAGTACAACAGATACAATGTTTGGTTTAAGAGTGTTGATGGAGAAGTATAGAGAAGGTCAGAAGGAGTTGTACTGTGTCTTTGTGGATCTAGAGAAAGCATACAGTGCTGTGAAAAAGTATTTCCCCCCTTTCTGAATTCCCATACTTTTGCATATTTGTCACACTTAAATATTTCAGATCATCAAAAAAATTAATATTAGATTAAGATAACCCAAGTAAATACAAAATGCAGTTTTTAAATGATGATTTCATTTATTAAGGGAAATAAAGCTATCCAAACCTACCTGGCCCTATGTGAGAAGGATAACTCCCCCCTCGCAGTTATTAAATTAACTGTGATTAACCACAGCGTTTGGAAAGCTGAGTTCAATTTCACTAGCCACACCCAGACCTGATTACTGCCAGACCTGCTGAATCAAGAAGTCACTTAAATAGAACCTGTCTGACAAAGTGAAATAGGCTAAAAGATCTCAAAAAGCAACACATCATGCCACAAACTAAAGAAATTCAATAACAAATGAGAAACAGAAACCCAGAATAACATCTAAAGAACTGCAGGCCTCACTTGCCTCAGTTTGAACACTGGTCAATGATTCAATGGCAAGAAAGAGACTGGGCAAAAATGGCACCCATGGGAGAGTTCTAAGGTGAAAACCACTGCTGACCAAAAAGTACACAAAGGCTCATCTCAGATTCACAAAAACAAAACAAAACAAAAAAAACCTTGATGAGCTTGATTTTTCAGAAAATATTCTGTGGACTAATGAGACAAATGTTGAACTTTTTTGGAAGCTGTGCAGACTGTTATATCAGAGGCATAAAACCAACAAAGCATTTCATTAAAAGAACATCATACCAACAGTCAAACATGGTGGTGGTAGTGTGATGGTCTGGGGCTGCTTTGCTGCTTCAGGACCTGGACGACTTGCCATAATTGATGGAACTATGAATTCTGCTCTCTACCAGAAAATCCTGAAGGAGAATGTCTGGCCACCAGTTCATGACCTCAAGCTTAAGCCCTCCAATGTAACTGAATTAAAACAATTCTGCAAAGAAGAGTGGGCCATTATTCCTCAACAGCAATGTAAAAGACTCATTGCCAGTTATTAGGTTTAGGGGTCAATTACTTTTTCACACAGGGCCAGGTAGGTTTGGATAGCTTTTTCCCCATAATAAATGAAATCACCATTTAAAACTGCATTTTGTATTTACTTGGGTTGTCTTTGTCTCATATTAAAATGTATCATATTAAAAGTTCTGGAAAATGTTCCACACTTCCCATACCTTGGAAGTCACCTCTCTGTGATCGCTGATATTGATGTGGAAGCGAAACATCAACTCAGCTGTGCCAGTGGTGCCTTCGGATGTCTCAAGAAATGAGTTTTCGAAAATAAGATCCTTCGTTCGGATACCAGGATCCTTGTCTTTAAAGCCATCATTATCCCTACGCTGCTATAGTACATGCAAGTGAGACCTGGATGACCTACAGATGCCATCTGAAGTGTCTTGAGCAGTATAACCAGTGCTGCCTCTGAAAGATCTTAGGCATCAGCTGGCGAGATAAATGAACAAATGTGAGCATCTTGGAGGAAGCCAGTTGTATGAGTATTGAGACAATGTCCGCAATCAGCTGCGCTGGACAGGGCATATAGTACCTACAGTCATGTGAAAAAATTTGGACAGCCCTTTAAATATTCAGTTCTTTATTAAGAAATGTTCACATATCTATTTCTAGCCTTGTTTTTGTTTTTATTTGCATTTTTTAAAATTTATTTTAGCCATTTTAAGTGGGAATGAGTGTGGGGGTGTCCTAAAAAAGATGGCAGGTGTCCTAATTAATTCCTCACTATTTGTTTAGAGTTACATTTTACAGAACATTTGAAACAAGACTGTAATTCCTTTTTAAGTGTTTAGTTGTATTACTGAATCTCCCAGTATTTTTAACATTGATATTAAATATCCATGTGTCCAAATATGTTAAAAAACACACAGGCTTATACAGGGTGTCTGAATTTTTTCACATGACTGTATGCCTAATCATCGCCTGCCCAAGCAACTTCTTTATTCCCAGTTATATCTTGGGAAATGGATGCAGGGTGGCCAACGTAAGCGATTCAAAGATAATCTTAAGGGTAATCTCAAGAGATGCGGTATTGATGTACTAGATGACTGGGAAAATCTAACCAGAGACCGCTCGGTGTGGAAGCATACAGTTGCTGAAGGAACCAGCCATTATGAAGCAAATCTAGGCTGGGACACCATCAGGAAAAGAGAAAAAAGGAAAGATCATGAAGGCAACACCAGCTCCTTTGTTCCACTAGATACTATGAAATGACCAATATGCCAAAGGACTTGTAAATCGAAGACTGGCCTTGTGAGCTACCTTCGAGTACATAAATAGGAAACAATCCTACTCGTTCGAGTAATACCAAATGATGATGATGATTAAAATGTATTTGATGAACTGAAAAATTTAAGTGTGACAATATGTAAAAATATAAGAAATCGGGAAGGGCACAAACACTTTTTCACAGCAATGTATGATAGGGTGCCAAGAGAGAAAGTGTGTTACTGTATGAGGAAATCAGGAGTGGCAGAGAAGTACTGTATGTGAGGGTGGTGCAGGACATGTATGAGGACAGCAAGACAATAGTGAGGTGTACTGTAGGAGTGACAGATGGATTCAAGGTAGGGGTGGAATTACATCAGGGATCAGCTCTGAGCCCCTTCTTGTTTGTCATGGTGATGGGCAGGCTGACTGACAAGGTCAGGCAGGAGTCTGCATGGACCATGATGTTTCCAGATGACATTGTGATCTGTAGTGAGAGTAGGGAGCAGGTGGAAAAGAACCTGGAGAGGTGTAGGTATGCACTGGAGAGAAGAGGAATGAAAGTCAGTAGAAGAAAGACAAAATACATGTGTGTGAATGAGAGGAAGGCAGGTGTAATGGTAAAGATGCAAGGAGTAGTGGTAGTTAGGGATACAAGTTATCGATCAATTCATTAATCATTAGTTGATTCACCTTATTAATGATTAATTGATAAGCTGCAGTTTCCCTGAGAATCTGAATTTCCCTTGGTCCAATATGGTCTTTCTATCTTTAGCAGTTATTGTTGGTGATTTTAACGTCCATGCTGACAACCCTCAGGACAGAGGGACCAAAGAATTGTGTTGTGTCTTTGATAACTTTGGACTAACTCAGCATGTAAAGGAAAAAAAACACACAACAGAGGACACAGTCTACACTTGGTCATCTCCAAAGGTCTGAACATCTCTCAAGTTATGGTGATGGATGTTACTCTGTCCAAGCATTCTTGTGTTTTCTTTGAGAGTGCTATTAATGTCAACAGAAATATCCAGACAGAGGTCATCAAAAAATGGTACATCAGTGATAATACCAGTGAAACATTAATCCAAGCTTTCTCTTCCTCACTCCCCCCCCCCACCTCCAGTAAATGAGCTTGCAGAAAATTTCAATGTTAAAATTACAAATATTATCAATGCCATTGCTCCCATCAAGGTGAAGGTGGTCACTATTAAAAAGAAACCTCCATGGAGAAATGCCAAACTGGTAAGAACTGAAAAAAGAGAGTGTCGAAAAGCTGAACGCAGGTGGCAAAAAACTAAATTAGAGGTTCATTATGAAATCTATACTGAGAGGTTGAGCATTTATAATTTGGAGCTGAGAAATACAAGGCAAACATATTTTTCTGACATCATTGCTAAAAACAACAATAATGCACACATCTTGTTCATGACTGTTGACAGGCTAACAAATCCCCCTGTGCCAGTTGTTCCTGACCTTCTATCCAACTGTGCCTGCAATGACTTTGCCTTTTTCTTTACTGGCAAAATTCAGATAATTAGACAGTCAGTGCTCCTATGCCAGGTGCTGCACATGTGCTTCCCCTGCATCCACGTAGAGAAGATGTAAACACCATGGCAAAATTTCTTCCGATCAATCATAAAAACTTGGATGACATCATACGGCACCTGAAATCCACTACCTGCTGCCTTGATACAGATGTTATCAAGTCACTTCTAAAAAAGAGCAAGCTAGACACCTCACTCATGAACAGCTGTAGGCCCATATCAAACCTCCCCTTTCTTAGTAAATTAATAGGAAAAGCTGTTTTTCAACAACTGTACAACTTCCCGACATTAAATAACTGTTTTGATGTCTTCCAGTCAGGTTTTCGTCCACACCACAGCACTGAGACAGCTCTAGTTAAGGTCCTTAAAGGGCCTATATCATGCTATTTTAAGCCTTTCAGAGTAAACTATATGTATGTGATAGTATATTACCTTTGGTACACTGGAGAATGAATTTCTTATGAAATATGAGTTATTTTCGCGAGCTACTTTTCCAACCCGGAAGTAAGCTGCCTCGATCTCTGAGGCTCAGCCTCTCCTTCTTGTGGCTGCCGCCCATTTCATGACGTAACCCCTGAGCCGGCTGCTGCAGCGTGTCGCTGGGTTCCACCCACAAAAACTTAGAAGACATTGTCTTACGTAAAAAAGCAAACAGTTGTTGTCACTGAGCAGATTAGGTGCAAGAGGAGCTACTTCTTCACAGCGTCAATGCTAAAGTGAAAGAGTTTTGCCGATCACCGCTCCGTTAGCTGCGCGGAGAAAGTGGGTGTGTGTGTTAGCCTGGGGGCGGTGCTGGCAGCACAGGCACTTCCTGGAGTGGGCGGCTCAACCACGTTCATACGTATGAACGTGGGGACCCAGTCATTATCAGGGACAGGGCGGAGCAGCAGTTCAGAGAGCAGGGTTGAGGAGGAATACTCAGAGATGCATGAATGGAGCAAAATACCACTTTGGGGGTGTTTTTGGTGAGGAATTAACATTATAACATGCTTAAAAGCTCAAAAAAGTTGATTTTGCATGATATAGGCCCTTTAATGACATCCACTCCAATACAGATAGTGGCAACATTTCAGTCTTGGTTCTACTGGACCTCAGTGCTGCATTTGACACGGTTGACCGTAACATCTTGCTAGACTGGCTGAAAAACTGGGTGGGACTTTCTGGTGCAGCACTTAGCTGGTTTGAGTCCTATTTAAAAGACAGGGACTATTTTGTGTCTATAGGTAACTGCAAATCTGAGTGAACAAAAATAACCTGTGGAGTTCCCCAAGGTTCCATTTTAGGACCTTTGCCTTTCAACATCCCACTAGCTCCCACTAGCTCAAATCATAAAAAACAACAAAATATATTGCCATAATTATGCAGATGATGCACAACTCTACATAACCGTCTCACTGGTCCAGTTAAAACCCTGATAAAATGCATTGGTCAAATTAAAGAGTGGATGTGCCAGAATTTTCTTCAGTTAAACGAAGACAAAACTGAAATAGTAGTTTTTGGAGCCAAAGAAGAAATACTCAAAGTTAGCACTCAGCTTTAGTCAATGATGCTAAAAACCAAGAGCCAAGCCAGAAATATGGGTGTGGTTCTGGACTCAGACCTGAATTTTAACAGCCACATTAAGACAGTAATAAAGTGAATGGGGGGTGCTCGTGCGCAGTAATGGAGTAGACGTGTTTCCACAAGGCTCCGTCGCAGACTTCTAAATTTTGTTTATCTTTGCTACACCTACTTATCAACTTTTTGCCTACTTATCGTCAGAGCTGTTTCTAACTAACCTCCAATCATGCCACCCAAGAGAGACGAGGTAAAATCATCAAATTCAGCCTCGGCTAGCGCTAGCAACGAAGCTATATTAGCTGCAGTTAATAAATATGGCGCTGAGCTAGCTAAAGTTTCAGCGCAGATGGAAGAGTTGAAAAAGTCCGTGGAGGGTCGCTTAAGCATTTGGGCACATTACAGAATGAACATAATCAGACTGAACAACGCTTGGATAGTATGGATGTGGCACTCTCCGACGCAGATGTTCGCATCACGGCACTGGAAGCTAGCTACCGTGAGTTGCAGGTGGAAAATGGTCGGCTCAAGGCTAAGCTAAATGACTTGGAGGGGCGCTCGCGGAGGTTAAACATCAGGATCGTGGGGATCAAAGAAGGAGAAGAGAAGGGCAATCCCACAGAGTTTGTGACACGACTGCTACCGGAGTTGCTTGGCCCGAATAATCTGACCAAGCCCGTTAAAATTGACCGTGCCCACCGCAGCCTCAAACCTAAGCCTCCGGACAACGAGCGCCCACGGATGATCATCGCCAAAGTCCACAATGACCGCGACTTGGCCAATATTTTTAAACTCAGCAGACAACAGGGTCCACTCCGTTATCAAGGCAACAAAGTGTACATCTTCCCGGACTACACGGCGGAAGTTGCATCACTGCGTCAAGCCTTTAACAACGTCAAGAAGAAGCTGACTGATGCCGGCGCCAAGTGCTCTCTACGGTTTCCTGCCAAACTTCAGGTCGTCCGCAACAGTGAAGTTAAAGTGTTTAACACTCCGGCGGATGCAGAGAGGTTTGCCAACTCCCTGACTGACAGTGTATAACTGGCGAAGTGCACATTGTTTAAATTATACAGCTGTTGATGCCATTCTAATACTGCACTTTATTCTGCCTCGTCCTTTTTTGATGGCATATTCCAAGTTAATTATATTGTCTTTGTGTGTAGCTTCTTTTTCAGTTAATTGATTTACATTAGAAGACTGCGCGGCTCCATTGGTGGTTTGCTGAAACGCAAAACTGTGTCCGTTACCCAGCAGTCTCCCAAGTATTAGTGGGTTTTGCCGCTTTGTTCCTGTTTTTTGCGGCGTTAAGGGAATGGGTTTTTATAATATGTTTTTCTTTTTTAATTTGTTCTTTGTTTGGTTTGTTTTGCCTGCTAGTGTAGCCATTTACTGCCTAAACCCATATATTTTTTTAAATTTAATTTTTTTTTTCTTGAATGCAAGCTGGTTCCTCTGGATCAGGTGTGAGTCATCTCACGTTCACATCATGGAACTGTAGGGGTTTGGGGAAAGCTCTCAAAAGAGTAAAAGTATTTTCACATCTGAAATCATTGTCCTCTGATATAATCTTCTTACAGGAAACCCATATTCCCCCCACAGAACAGAGACAGTTGAGAGCCTTATGGATATCCCAGGTCTATCAATCTACCTTTTCCTCAAAGGCCAGAGGAGTGGCCATCTTAGTGCGCAGAACTATACCTTTTGTATTCAAGTCTATGGTGACCGATCCAGGTGGGAGATTTGTGCTTGTAACAGGTACCATAAACTCTATGCCATTGGCCCTTTTAAATGTATATGCTCCAAATTTTGATAGTCCGGTTTTCTTCTGTAAAATTTTTCGTCTTGTTGCAGAACAGAATAACTGTAACATTATTATAGGAGGTGATTTTAATTGTTTCCTAGACCCTCATCTTGATAGATCTTCCATTACAACTGCTCCCATGTTAAAATCTGTGCCAGTCTTAAATAATCTTATTAAATCGCTAAATTTAGTGGATATTTGGAGGCATCAACATCCCTTGGACAGACAGTACTCCTTTTTCTCCCAGGTACATGGCAGTTTTACTAGGATTGATTATTTTCTCGTTGATTCCAATTTAATTACCAACGTTGTCAGTTCAGATTATAACAATATTTTAATTTCTGATCATGCCCCTGTGTCTGTTAAAATAAACTTCAACATGCTTGTGCACTCATATAATTGGAAATACAATCCGACATTAAATTCAGATAAAGCTTTTTGTGAAAGCATCTCAAACAAAATTACAGATTTCTTACACTTTAATGATAATGGTGAGGTATCTGATTCCACACTGTGGGAAACATTTAAATCCGTTATTAGGGGTGATATTATCTCGTACCAGTCTTATAATAAAAAGGTTAAACAGAAGCGTATGTCTGAAATACAGGCCCAACTCCCTTTGTTGGAGGAATCATTTCGTATCTCAAAATCAGATGAAATACTAAAGAATATTGTATCTGCAAGACTTGAATACAGCCGCATTCTTGGTGAGCATGTTTGTAATTATATACGAAAGCTTAAACAAAAGCAATTTGAGCTTGGTGATAAAACACACAGCGTACTCGCTAGGCAGTTGAGAGGTGTTCAAGCTGAACGGGCAATTTATAAAATTGTATCTAATGGAGAACTAATAACTGACCCTTTACAGATAAATAACACTTTTTATGAATATTATAAAAACTTATATACCTCTAAATCATCGTCATCAAAGGAAGACATATGGGGGTTCTTAAATAGATTGGATATGCCCACATTGAGTGAAAATGCCAAACAACAGTTGGATGCTGATTTCACACTAGAGGAGATCAAAGCTGCCATCCGTTCATTTCCAAATGGTAAGGCTTGTGGCCCTGACGGATTTGGCATTGAATTTTATAAAATTCACATTGACAAACTTGCTCCATTGTTGCTTCGTATGATAAACTCTTCCGTGAAGGAAGGATCATTCCCAGAGACATTATACGATGCGAACATTTGTCTACTGTTGAAGAAGGGTAAAGATGAAACAAATCTAGCTTCTTATCGCCCTCTCAGCCTTTTAAATAGTGACCAGAAAATTGTTGCAAAAGTTTTGGCAAACCGCTTGAACGAACACATTGGTTCCTTAATTCATAGTGACCAAACCGGGTTTATCCCTGAAAGGTTTGCATTTTCGAATACTCGTAGACTTCTGAACGTCATGTATTCTAACAACCCACCATATTCTGCTGTTGTCTCCTTGGATGCACAGCAGGCCTTCGATCAAATTGAGTGGGAGTATATGTTTATTACTCTTAAAAGATTTGGCTTTGGTGACAGATTTATAGCTATCGCAAAAATGCTTTATGCACATCCTAGATCATATGTACTTACTAACAACAATAAATCTGCCCCATTTTTATTACATCGTGGGACCAGGCAGGGCTGTTGTCTATCGCCAATGTTTTTTGCTCTGGCGCTTGAACCACTTGCTGTTGCCATCAGGATGGAGCCTGAAATAGTTGGGTTTAGATATAGCGCATCTGAATGCACTATTGGCTTGTACGCTGATGATGTCATTTTGACACTGTCTGACATTAAACAGTCTCTTCCACCTTTTCTCGAGATCATTAGGGAATTTGGTCAGTTCTCTGGTTTTACCATTAACTGGGAGAAAAGTGTTCTCATGCCTCTTTCAGATGGTCTAGATAAAACATTTCTCAACACATTACCTTTTAAAATATCAAATGAGCACTTTGAATATTTAGGAATCACCATCCCTAGGAATCCCAAACTTATTTTCAAATTGAATTTTACAGAACTATTAAATAAGATTAGGGGCATGATTGAGAAATGGAAATTACTACCAATTTCTCTAATTGGACGAGTAAATATTGTCAAAATGATTGTACTTCCTAAATTTATATATTTATTTCAGAATCTGCCAATTTTTCTTACAGCATCTTTTTTTAAATTAGTTGATTCCATTATCATCTCCTTTATTTGGGCTGGCAAAAACCCCCATGTCTCTAAATTACATCTCCAAAAACCCTCGGTCGAGGGTGGTCTTGGGTTGCCTATTATGAGACATTATTATTGGGCCTGCAACGCTAGGGCCTTGGTCTTCTGGTCCCAAGATAATCATAATGTGGATCAAATACCGTGTTGGCCTGCACTTGAATCTCATAACTGTCAATCCCTCATTGGTACATCTTTATCTGCTTTATTATTTAGCAAGGTCGACGTCCCTCTGAATGTGTTCAGACATGACTTTGTGCTGTACAATTCCTTCAGAATTCTGAAACAAATTAAGAAGATATTGCATCTTCCTGACCTTTCTATATATGCACCTATATGCCAAAACCCTGCCTTCAAACCAGCTTTATCAGATCCTGTGTTCAGGCAATGGTCAAATAAAGGTATTCTTTTAATAAAGGACCTGTATATCAACAAGGACTTTGCATCTTTTACACAATTACAAATGAAGTTCAATCTCCCACCTGATCATTTTTTCAGGTACCTGCAGATTAGACATTTTGTACAACAGTCTTTAACCCATTTTGTCAAACTTCCTGTACAACATGATTTCTATGAGGTTTTGAGAAAACACCCAACCTCCAAGCATTTAGTTTCAGAATTCGTTAATCTTTTCTCTTGGCCAACGTCTTCGACCCATGTCAAGGAGGCATGGACGAGGGATGCAGGTATAGAGATCTCAAATGATCTATGGGAAAGAGCCTTAGTTGGTATTCATTCATGTTCAGTAAATGCCAGACTTCAGCTAATACAATTTAAAGTAATACATCGATTACATTACTCTAAGACTCGCCTTAATAGACTTTTTCCGACCATTTCACCACTATGTGACAAGTGTAAAATAAGTGATGGTACTTTATGTCATTTATTTTTCTCCTGCCCCTCGCTTAAAAATTTTTGGTCTCAGATTTTTAATTTGTACAGTGTCATATATAAAAAAGTCATAATACCTGATGTCTTAACAGTAATACTTGGTTGTTCAGATCAAACTTTGCTCTGCTCACAGTCACTTCAGCATGCTATTAGGTTTGGCATGATTGTTGTGAAGAGGGTCATTCTGAAAGAATGGAAGGCCAATACGCCGCCCAGTTATATTAACTGGCTTAATGATTTGGCATCCTGCTTGTACCTTGAAGAGATTCGATATCATTTGTCTAATACTCAAGATATGTTTACTAAAATTTGGGGACCATTTATGGATCACATTAAGAAAAAGAAGACTCAGCCTGTAACATGAAAGGATTGTATCATGAAACTTGCTTAGCATGGACTGCTTACACTTTTGTAGTTATATGGGCTTTGTGTAACAATCACTTATTTCTTTGTGTATTTTCTTGAGCACTGGCAGTGTTTATTGTTTATTGTTCTGTCTTATTTTCAAAAAAACTGAATAAAATATATATTGAAGACAGTAATAAAGTCAGCCTATGATCACTTAAAGAACATAGCGAGGATTAAAGGAAACCTGTACTGGTCATTGTAACAGCATTAATCCTGCTTTAGGTGTGACGTACAGTCGTTGTTTCTGGCTTTACCACAGAAGAGTAACGTGTTTACCGCGGATGAGTAAACGCTTTCAGCAGATGTTCAGTGGGTTGAGATCTGAATTGAAAACGGCGTACAATCTGCATGGCTATATACTGCACACACCGTCCTTGGAAATGGCCTTTATTGACGGCATGATCCGCAGTTACCTCCGGGGACTGGCAGCTGAAGGAGACCTGATGAACAGACAAGTTCCCATTCAAGTAACTTCAGAACACGTTGAATAAATGTTGGGCCATCGGCCGGGATCATGGGCCCCAAGAAAGCTCAGCAGACTGAGGAGGTGGACGACATTAAAAGATCGCTGGACTTCTTGGCTGAAGAGATTTCTGCTGTTAAGCTGCAGCAAAAAAACATTCTGGACCTGGTCGAGGAGGTGAAAGCGCTGCGGATCCAGGACGCCGGAAGGACAAGAGGCTGGCGTATCTGGAGAGCAGAGTGTCGGAACTGGAGCAGAACACCCGGGTGAATGACGTGATCATCACGGGGCTCCACATTAAACCCCGATCGTACGCGCGAGCGGTGGCCGCGGACAGCGGAGGGAGGCTCGACGCGCTGGAAGATGAATCCACGGAGCAACAAGTGGCGGCCTTCATGCAGTCCAAAGGAATCCAGCTGGACTGTAACACCATTGAGGCCTGCCACCCTCTGCCCAGAAAAAACGGCGACAAACCAGCTGTCATCATGAGGTTTGTCAACAGAAAACACAAGACTGCGCTGTTAAAACAAGGTAGGAAACTGAAAGGAACGAACATTTACATAAACGAGCATCTTACAAAAGAAAACGCAGAAATAGCCAGAAAAGCAAGATACACGAGAAAGCAGAAAAAGATTCAAAACACCTGGACATCAAACTGTAAAATATACATCAAATTAAACGGATCACCTGAAGAAGCCAAGGTCATTAACATCCGTAATATTATGGAACTGGACAAATATCAATGAATGTTATGAGCTGGAGACACAGCAACAAGAGACAATTGTAGGACAGTGAAGGGATATACTCATCTGCTACAAGACATTTAACAACATGAAACAAAAGATCAACAAACAAGAACAACAGGAACTGAAAGTTTTTGAATATACAGATCACAACCCACAGGATGTAGAATATAACATAGACCCTGATAATAATTTATTTAGCTCCATCAATAATGACTGTAGTTACTACACGGATGAACAGTTTAACACAATGGTCACATCTGATTTCAATATTTCTATGATCCACTTCAACAGCAGAAGTCTCTATGCCAACTTTAATAACATTAAAGATTATTTACATCAGTTTAAAGAGCCATTCAATATTGTGGCAATATCAGAGACATTGCTCAGTGAAGAGAAAGGAGTGGATTTTACCATGGATGGCTATGAATTAAATTATATAAATAGAAAAGTGAAAAAAGGAGGAGTTGCAATTTATGTTCACAAGAGCTTGAAATACAAGGTTGTTGAAAATCTGTCAGTAACTGTGGATGATATATTTGAATGTATTACAATAGAAATCTGTCTGGACAATGTGAAGAATATAGTAGTGAGCTGTGTATATAGAACACCTGGATCAAACATTAACTTATTTAAGGACTGGATGGAAAAAATGTATGCAAAACTAACTCATAAAGTTATGTTAATCTGTGGGGATTTCAATATAGATCTGATGAATTCAAAACAACATAGTTTGACAGAAGAATTTATCAACACAATGTACAGTATGGGCTTACATCCAACAATTACCGGACCTAGCAGAATCATGTCACACAGTGCCACACTAATAGATAGCATATTCACAAACATTATGGAAAATAATATCAGGAGTGGGCTTTTATTGAATGATATCAGTGACCACCTACCGATTTTTGTTGTCTATCAACGTGATTATAGGAAGAAAAAGTATACCAAAAATATTAAATATAAAAGAATAAGAACCGAAGAATCTATGTATTTACTGACAAAGGAATCAGAATCAGAATCAGAATCAGAATCAGGTTTATTGCCATTGTTCATGTAGTACACAAACTAGGAATTTGTCTCGGTACAATGCTGCAACATTAAACATGATAGGATAAGAGAAATAAACTATACATGTAATAAAGTGTAGGATAAGATTAAGTGATACTGGTCAACAGTTAAAATATATATTAGCCAGCAGCAGATACTGTGGAGAACTATATAGTGCAGTCGGTAATGCAGGAAGAAAAACAGTGATGATTGACATGAGTCTGGTTGAGCTGCTGTACATGGTGCACGAGAGTCAATAAGTCACTTAGTGTTCAGCAGTCTAATGGCAGAGGGGAAGAAGCTGTTCATGTGACGGGAGGTTTTAGTCTGGATGGACCGAAGTCTTCTACCAGAGGGGAGGGGGGCAAACAGTACGTGACCAGGGTGTGAGGGATCGGCTATGATCCGGCCAGCACGGCTCCGGGTCCTGGAGATGTACAGATCCTGGAGAGATGGGAGCTTGCAGCCGATCACCTTCTCAGCAGTGCGCACGACGCGCTGCAGCCTTAGTCTGTCCCTGGCAGTGGCTCCTGCGTACCACACGGTTATGGAGGTGGTGAGGATGGACTCGATGATGGCTGTGTAGAACTGCACTAACATCTTGGTGGGTAGCTTGAGCTTCCTCAGCTGCCGCAGGAAGAACATCCTCTGCTGGGCTTTTTTGATGAGTGAGCTGATGGTCAGCTCCCATTTGAGGTCCCTGGTGATGGTAGTGCCTAGGAAGCGGAAGGAATCAGCAGTGGTGATGGGAGAGCCTGAGAGGGTGAGGGGGGGCAGAGGAGTAGTGACTTTCCTGAAGTCTACAATCATCTCCACTGTCTTCAGAGCGTTCAGCTGCAGGTTGTTATTGCTGCACCAGGACGCCAGCTGGGCCACCTCTCTCCTGTAGGCGGACTCGTCGCCGTTGGAGATGAGCCCGATGAGGGTGGTGTCGTCCGCAAACTTGATCAACTTGACAGACTGGTGGCTGGAGGTGCAGGAGTTGGTGTAAAGGGAGAAGAGTAGGGGGGAAAGTACACAGCCCTGGGGTGATCCGGTGCTGATGCTAGTATAGTCTGAGACAGTCTTTCCCAGCCGCACATGCTGCCTCCGGTCCGTCAGGAAGTCGATGATCCACCTGCAGAGGGAGTCAGGCACGTTGAGCAGGGACAGCTTGTCCCGGAGCAGAGCGGGGCGGATGGTGTTGAATGCGGAGCTGAAGTCCACAAACAGGATCCTGGCGTAGGTTCCCGGGGAGTCCAGGTGCTGCAGGATGGAGTGGAGGGCCAGGTTGACTGCATCGTCTACAGACCTGTTGGCTCGGTAGGCAAACTGCAGCGGGTCCAGGAGAGGGGTGGTGATGGACTTGAGGTGGGACAGGACCAGGCGCTCAAAGGACTTCATGACTACAGAGGTGAGCGCTACAGGTCTGTAGTCATTAAGTCCAGTGATCCGTGGCCTCTTGGGGACAGGGATGATGGTGGAGGATTTGAGGCAGGACGGCACGTGGCATAACTTAAGGGAGGTGTTAAAAATGTCTGTGAAGACAGGAGCCAGCTGTTTCGCACAGAGTCTCAGGGTGGAGGGAGACACGCGGTCTGGGCCGGGGGCCTTGCGCGGGTTCAGTCTGGAGAACTGTTTGAGCACATCCTGCTCACTGATGATAAGGGGAGGGGGGGAGGAGGGGGGGGGTGCCTTAAATGAAGTAGGGAATGTGGAGGCTGTGGAGCTGGAGGGAGGGGGGGAGTTGGACACAGATGACGAGGTGTCAAAACGGGCATAGTGTTGGGACAGTCTTTGACAAAGGGCTTTGTCATCCTGACCTTTAGGAGCCTTAGGTCGATAGTTGGTGATTTGCCTCAGTCCTCTCCACACGGAAGCCGAATCATTAGCAGTGAACTGCTGCTGGAGTCTCTCTGAGTATAGAGATTTAGCCCTCTTCAGCTCTCTGTTAAACCGGTATTTAACCTCCCTGTAGCAGTCCCTGTCTCCACTTTTCAGCGCTGCTTCCTTCTCCTTCCTGATCTGTCTGAGCTTAGCTGTGAACCAGGGTTTGTCATTAGAGTAACTCACCCTGGTGCGTGATGGAAGAATGTTCTCTTCACAAAAGTGGATATATGAGTTCACAGTGTCCGTGTACTCATCCAGATCATGCGTGGCTCCTTTAAGCATGCCCCAGTCAGATATTTCCATGCACGTTTCCAGCTTCTCCTCAGCATCACTGGTCCGTATCTTCGTAGTGCTCACAACAGGTTTAGTGAGCTTCAATCTCTGTCTGTATGTGGGAATGAGGTGAACCATCACGTGATCAGATAATCCCAGCGCAGCACGAGGGACAGCGCGATATGCGTCTTTCACTGTGGTGTAACAGTGATCCAGTGTGTTTAATCCTCTGGTGGGGCATTTAATAAACTGTTTGTAGCGGGGGAGATCGTGGCTCAGACTGCACTGATTAAAGTCGCCAGCCACAATAATCAGCGAGTCTGGAAAACTCCGCTCTGTGTGTTGAATGTGATCCGCGAGCACGCGCTGAGCTTCGCGCGTGTCCGCGTCGGGAGGGGCGTACACAGCGATCATTATGAAAGAAGCAAACTCCCGCGGGGAATAGAAGGGCTTGCAATTGATAACAAGAAATTCCAAGGCAGGAGAACAGTGTTTGGAAATTACCGTTACATCAGAGCACCAGCTGCAGTTGATGTAGAAGCAGACACCGCCTCCTGTGGTCTTGCCGGAAAGCTCTGTGTCACGATCAGCACGGAAGAGCTGAAAGCCGTCGAGGCGCAGCGCGCTGTCCGGTATATTTTCCCGGAGCCAGGTCTCAGTAAAGCAGAGGACAGCTGAGGAGGCGAGGTCCTTAAAACGCATCAGCAGTCTCAGTTCATCTACCTTGTTAGAGAGAGAGTTGGTATTGGACAGAAATATGCCAGGCAGCGCCGTTCGCGAGCCTCTCCTGCGAAGCCGCACGAGAGCGCCCGCTCGTCTACCTCTCTTTCGCCGTCTCACTTTCCGAGCCAAACAATAAACCAGATCGGCGGCAGGGGCTAGAGGAAATTATTATAAAGGAATTATTAATACAAGATTGGAAGATAGTTTATGATGAAAATTATATAAATAAAGCATATGATAAATTTTTACAAATATTTCAATCATTGTACAATAAAAACTGTCCTATTAAACAATACAGTGACAGACAACAAAAGAAAAATATTCCTTGGGTCACCAAGGGGTTAATAAATGCATGTAAAAAGAAGAATACATTATATAAACAATTCATTAAGTGCAGAACCGTGGAGGCTGAGATCAAATATAAAAGATATAAAAATAAGCTTACTAATATAATGAGGACCTGTAAGAAAGAATATTACAACAGAATATTAGAGGATAATAAAAATAACTTAAGAGGAATATGGCAAGTACTCAACGGGATTATTAGTAATCGACCTAAGAATGCTAATTATCCAGAATATTTTATTGAAAATGGCAATTTGATAAATAATATGGAGGATGTGGTCAGTGGTTTCAATAAATTTTTTGTAAACGTTGGTCCTGAATTAGCAAAATCAATAGTGACAACAGAAACAAACAACAGTGGTTCTGTAGATGAAATAGAAGATAGAAATCCAAACACAATCTTTTTGGGTGCAGTTACTGAAAAGGAAATTATCAAGACTGTGAGTAAATTTAAGAACAAAAAATCAACGGACTGGAATGAAATTGACATGACAATAGTGAAAAAAGTAATTGAAGGAATTGTTAAGCCACTCACCCACATCTGTAACTTGTCATTTCAAACTGGTAAATTTCCAAACAAAATGAAAATAGCAAAAGCAATACCTCTACACAAAACAGGAGACAGTTATTGTTTCACAAATTACAGGCCAGTCTCCTTACTCTCACAATTCTCCAAAATACTTGAAAAAATCTTCACTAACAGACTGGATGATTTCATTGAAAAACACAACCTCCTTACAGACAGCCAGTATGGTTTTAGAGCAGATAAATCTACATCTTTGGCACTGATCGAACTTATAGAAGAAATTACTAGTTGTATAGATAAAAAAAAAAGTTTGCTGTAGGAGTATTTATAGATTTAAAGAAAGCTTTTGACACCATTGACCACAGAATACTACTAAGGAAACTGGAAAGGTATGGAATAAGAGGGGTCGGACTGAGTTGGGTGGAAAGTTATTTAAGTAACAGACAACAATTTGTACAAATTGGTGAGTACAAATCACCCTTCATGGACATCACTTGTGGTGTGCCCCAGGGGTCAGTTTTGGGACCCAAACTCTTTATTTTGTATATAAATGACATATGCCAAGTATCAAAAATTCTGAAATTTATTTTGTTTGCAGATGACACAAATATCCTTTGCACTGGTAAGAATTTGCAGCAGGTTTTAGAGGTGGTCACAACTGAAATGAAAAAGTTAACGCAGTGGTTCAACAAAAAAAAATTATTTCTAAATCTAAAAAAAACAAAGATTATGTTGTTTGGAAATTATAAAATAAATCATGAAATAATGGTAACGATAGATGATACCAGAATAGAAACAGTACAGGAAAATAAGTTTCTGGGGGTGATGCTAGACAATAAAATCTGCTGGAAACCTCACATCAGTCACATCCAGGCCAAGTTGGCAAAATGTATAGGGATACTGGGGAAGACAAGACACATCTTCGACTATAAATCATTGGTCTTACTGTACAATTCACTGTTTCTACCTTATCTTAACTACTGTGTTGAAGTCTGGGGAAACACCTACAAGACCAACCTACAGTCAATATGCACGTTACAAAAAATAGCTATAAGGATAATAAATAATGTAGGATATAGAGACCATACTAATTCGTTGTTTTTAAAGTCACATGTCATAAAGTTCATCGATTTAGTTAAATTTAAGACAGCACAAGTCATGTACAGGGCAATTAATAATCAACTCCCAACTAATATACAAAAAATATTTAAAAAAAGAGACAATGATCATAATTTGAGAGGAGACTTAAACTTTACAAAACCCAAGATACGAACAACCAAGAAAAGTATGTGCATATCTGTCTGTGGGGTGGATTTGTGGAACAGTCTGGAGCCGGAACTGAAACTATGTACAAGCAGAAATCAATTCAAAAAGAGGTATAAACATTATTTGCTGAAAGGATATATGTTAGAAGGGTAGTATTTATATGTACGATTCACTATGCTCACTCTGAGACACTATGGGACACTATGGAATGGTGGGTGGGACAGCACTGTGTATATCTGTGTTGTTTGAGGCTGGTTTTGATGTATGGCCATCAATGTATGTTAGGATGGATGGGTGTTAATGCTGATATGTACAAAATACAGTTAATTGTTTACTTGGGCTCTTAAATGTGGTAATTTGTATATAATTCACATAGGTGTATTTATGGAAAAGAGGAGATGGAATTAATAAGTGTTCACTTCTTCCTTCTCCCTTTCAAACACTGTATACTGTTACTTTATTGCATTTGTCATTTGTTTTGTTTTTGTTATACTTTTTTGTTCGAAATAAAGTATCTATCTATTTATCTATCTATCTATATACTAGAATTTTATTTCATTAAATTACATGTGGGTAGATTTGCTTGCACATGGTTGTAAAAAATTACATAAAATTTTGATGTTGAAACTTTGTTGACTGCTATACTGCAGCCCACTCAATTGCACAAAGCAACAAACTGGCCATGGAGGAGGCAAGATGTCGCTGACCATGACTGACTGAGAGAGCAGTGACATGAAACTCGTGCATATTTGAGAAGAAATCATGACCAAAATTACTGGACGGAACCACTAGCATCATATTTGATCCTTTGAAATAGCTTTTGATTAAAATTCACTACAGGTACCCTTTAAAGGTCTGATGTCTCAGCAGAATCTGGAAAAACTTGTCCATGCATTTATCTTCAGTAAACTGGACTTCTGTAACGCTAGCCTCACAGGTCTCCCTAAAAAGTCCATCAGACAGCTGCAATTAGTTCAGAACGCTGCTGCTCGAGTCCTCAGTAAGACCAAGAAAGTGGATCATATAATTCTTATATTCATATATTAATTAATTCATATAATTCTTATAGATCTTTACACTGGCTTTCTGTCTGTCAAAGAATAGATTTCAAAATAGTCCTGTTGGTTTATAAAGCTCTGAATGGGTTAGGGCCAAAATACATTTCAGATCTGCAGGACCATTATGAACCACCCAGAGCCCTCAGGATGTCAGGGTCAGGGTCAGGCCTACTATCTGGCAGCATTCAGTTTTTATACCCCTCGCATATGGAGCAAACTCCCAGAAAGCATCAGAGCTGCTGAAACTCTCATCTGCTTTAAATCAAAGTTAAAAACTTTCCTGTTTGAAATGGCTTTTCAGTAGAACAATTGTTAATCTCCTACAATGCACTGTAAATTTTATTTCTGTCACGCCCATAATTTTGTTGTGGTGTACTACTGTACAATGACAATAAAGCCTATTCTATTCTATTCTATTTTAGCTTGTTTTTGTTTCTCTTTAATTTACTTTTTAGTTTGCTTTTAAATTCTTATGTATTCCTTTTGTAACTTGCTGTAATGCTTTAATGTTTTTATGTAAAGCACTTTGAATTTTCTTGAACACAAAATGTGCTAGACAAACTTTCCTTGCCTTGTCTTAACATATTAAAAGTTAATTACTGTTTTTGATATACTGAATAAAACATCAACATCATATTCCACAATGATTTATTGTACCATTTGCATTTTTTAACTGCAGACAGTGGCATTTTTGTAGTTTAACAAATTTTGTACTGTACAGCAGGGAAAATAAGTATTGAACACATCAACATTTTTCTCATTAAACATTTCTGATGGAGTCATTGACCTGAGATTTTCACCAGATATCAGTAGCAACCCAAGAAATCCATACATACAAAGAAACCAAGGCAACTGTGCTCACAAAACAAGTTATATTTAATAAAGTGGAATGGCATAGGGAATAGGGAATATCAGACTCTGTTAGCATCAGCATTGGATCACCCCAGGGCTGTGTACTTTCCCCCCTACTCTTCTCCCTTTATACCAACTCCTGCACCTCCTCCCACCAGTCTGTTAAGCTGATTAAGTTTGCGGACGACACCACCCTCATCGGGCTCGTCTCCAACGGCGACGAGTCCGCCTACAGGGAAGAGGTGGCCCAGCTGGTGTCCTGGTGCAGCCACAACAACCTGCAGCTGAATGCTCTGAAGACAGCAGAGATGATTGTGGACTTCAGGAAAGTCACATCCCCCCTGCCCCCCCTCACCATCACAGGCTCTCCCATCACCTTTGCAGATTCCTTCCGCTTCTTGGGCACCACCATCACCCGTGACCTCAAATGGGAGCCAACCATCAGCTCCCTCATCAAAAAGGCCCAGCAGAGGATGTTCTTTCTGCGGCAGCTGAGGAAGCTCAAGCTACCCACCAAGATGTTAGTGCAGTTCTACACGGCCATCATCGAGTCCATCCTCACCTCCTCCATAACTGTGTGGTACGCAGGAGCCACTGCCAGGGACAGACTAAGGCTGCAGCGCGTCGTGCGCACTGCTGAGAAGGTGATAGGCTGCAAACTCCCATCTCTCCAGGACCTGTACATCTCCAGGACTCGGAGGCGTGCTGGCCGGATCATAGCCGATCCTTCACATCCTGGTCACGTGCTGTTTGCCCCCCTCCCCTCAGGTAGAAGGCTTCGGTCCATTCGGACTAAAACCTCCCGGCACATGAACAGCTTCTTCCCCTCTGCCATCAGACTGCTGAACACTAAGTGACTTTTGACTCTTGTGCACTATGTACAGCAGCTCAACCAGACTCATGTCAATCACCACTGTTTTTCTGTTGCATTATTGACTGCACTATGTGGTACTTCACATTATCTGCTACATGCTAATTTTTTAAACTGCCTTGACTAGTACTACTCATTATTACTAGTATTATTATTATTATTACTTATTATTACTTATTTTTCTACACTTATTGCACGTTTCTAGTCCTTTAGTTTTTTATTTTATCCCTTTTTCTCATTATGTTTTTAATGTTGCAGCATGGCACCGAGACAAATTCCTAGTTTGTGTATCACATGAACAATGGCAATAAATCTGATTCTGATTCTGATTCTGAATAAGTATTGAACATCCATCCATCCATCTTCTACCACTTAATCCTTTTCGGATTGCGGGAGGAAGGAGGGGCTAGAGCCTATACTAGCATCTTTGGGCAAGAGGCAGGGTAGACCCTGGACAGACCGCCAGTCCATCGCAGTGCTAACACAGAGAGACAGACAACCATTCACTCTCACATTCATACCTAAGGACTATTGAGAATCCCCAGTTGATGCCAATTAACCTAATCTGGATGTCTTTAGCTTGTGGGAGGAAACCCACACAGACACGGGGAGAACATGCAAACTCCACACAGAAGGGTCACCGATGATCTCGGGGTGGGATCGAACCCACAGTGGTTAGGGGCTGAATCGATCCCGTGATCTTTTTGCTGTGCACACACAGTGCTAACCACTGCTCCACCGTGCTGCCCAGTATTGAACATGCTTGATGAAATTCATTTAATATTTAGTAGAAAAGTCTTTGTTGGTAATAACAGCTTCCAGACACCTCCTGTATGGAGAAACTAGGTGCAGGCATTGCTCAGGAGTGATTTAGCCCATTCTTCCACACAAACTTACCAGAGTGGTGGCCTAGAGGTAGATCATCTGCCCCACAACCGGGAGGTTGGGGTTTAAGTCCCAGCCGGGTCATGCCAAAGACAATATTAAAAATGGAACTTCCTGCTGTCCAGCTTGGTGGTCAGCAAAAATGAAACGGAGGAGGGAAAAGTGGGTGGCAGTGTCTAATAACCAGAGGGTTGGCAGATCGAATCCCATTCTCCCCAGACATCCTGCCATTGTGTCCCTAGCCAAGACTCTTTACCAATGGTGCCTCCAGTGTCCATGACACTGTGCATAGATGTGCATAAATGTTCGGTAGTGGTTGGAGAGGCTATTGGCACGGATTGGCAGCCACGTTGGCAGCTGTGGCTGCAGTAGTAGATTACCAATACCATTGTCTGTGGAGTGAATGAATAATGTATCCATTATTAAGTGTCTTTGAGTTTCTATGAAAAGCACTATACAAATCTGATGCATTATTATTATCAAACTGTCTTCAAATCTTGAGGGTTCCGTAAGTGTCTTCTATGAACTCTAATCTTCAGTTCATTCCATAGATTTTCAATTGGATTCAGGTCAGGTGACTGACTGGGCCATTCTAGCAGCTTTATTTTCCTTCTCTGGAGCCAATTGAGAGCTTCCTTGGCTGTGTGTTTGGAATCATTGTCTTGCTGAAATGTCCGCCCTCATTTCATCTTCAGCATCTTGGCAGATGGTAACAGGTTCTTATCAAGGATGTCTCTGTATATTTGTTGATTCATCTTTCCTTCAATTATATGAAGTCTGCCTGTACCATGTGCTGAAAAACACCCCCACACCATGATGGGATGTGCAGTGCCATTTCTCCTCCAAACATGTTGTGTGTTGTGGCATCCAAAAACTTCAATGTTGGTCTCATCTGACCAGACTATATTCTCCCAGTATTTTACTGTGTTTCCAAATGTTGTGCAGCAAACTTTAAAAAAGCTCCAACATGCTTTTTCTTCAGCAATAGAGTCTTGCGAGGTGAGCAAACATAAAGCCCATGTCGGTTGAATGCATTACTTATTGTTTTCTTTGAAATAGCTGTACCTGCTAACTCCAGGTCTTTCTCGAGCCCTCCACAAGTGGGCTTTGGCTGTTGGATAACTCTTCTGATAATTCTTTTGACTCCTCTGTCAGAAATCTTGCAAGGAGCTCCTGGCTGTGGCCGGTTTATGGTAAAATGATGTTCTTTCCACTTCCAAATGATGGCTGCAACAGTGCTCACTGGAACATTAAGCAGCTTAGAAATGCACCCATAACCAATGCCATCATTATGTTTTGCAACAATAAGGTTGTGAAGGTCTAGAGAGAGCTCTTTGTTTCTACTCATCATGAGTTCTTTATGGTGTGTCAATCTGATATTTACAGACCTTTTTAAAGGCTGTAGGTCAGGACTTAACCAGCTGAAATTAATTTGCACTGATGGGGGATGGGATGGCTTCTTAAATTCTGATTGATTTCAGCTGGTTTCTTGGCTTTCTATGCCTTTTTACATGGCTTTTTCTTCATGTGTTCAATTCTCATTCCCTGTGTCATTCCACTTTATTAAATATAACTTGTTTTGTGAACATAGTTGCCTTGGTTTCTTTGTATGTGTGGATTATTTGGGTTGTTACTGATATCTGGTGAAAATCTCAGGTCAATGGCTCCATCAGAAACATGTTTTAATGAGAAAAATGTTGATGTGTTCAATACTTATTTTCCCCACTGTATAGTATGTTTGATATCCTGGTACATCTCAGTAAATTACAAATGTCATTAGTTTTAATTTACTTTAAAAACTATTACCAATATCATAAAATTTATCTTTTTTAGTTATACAAAAAAAAATTACTTTCACATTCCAATTTACTGAGATGCACTAGTAGACTGTTTTAACAGGAAAATAAATTGTGAGCTACTTCATCTGTTGCATGTTAAACATTATTACAGTACTCCGGCAATCCATGCAAACCCAGTATGATCTGGGCTCCCCCTGTTGTCAGTTTACCTCAGTGGTAACTTGACTGTAGGGTGTATGGAGTGTCAGGGAGGGATAGTACCTCTGACGGGGCAACAGTTGCACCTCCGGGTGGTCGGTCCACTTTGGTACCCACTTGGCATTCAACTCTCACCTGTGGCTCCAAGTCGCTGTTTACATGCAACAGCAGCCACACCCCAGTAAACCACTTCGACTGGCGGGCGAAACCAGGTGAGGATAGCTGACAGATTTGAAACCCTCGGTGAGGTAGGGCTTGTCTGCCTATGCATGCATAGACTGGACCTGACGGACTGTGCAGAGGAAGCCACCAGACTGGCTCAACGGACAGGAAGGCAGACCCAGCAAAGCGTTGTGGAGCACAACTGGGGCACAGTGAGACACGTAGGACACTGCTGGCCATCCACTGCATCCTAACCTATCTCCAGCTGTCTTGACTATGTCTTGCCACTAGATCCAGATAGGCTGGGACAAGACAGTGAAGCTGACGACCCTTAAATCAAATTCACGCACAAGCCAAGACATCACCCCCCCCAAAAAAAAAAAAAAATTCCTTCTCATCATCCCCCCCTCCAAGTCCTGTGGCAATGGGCAAGTGATGAAGCAGCAGGTGCGGATACACTGGAAGCTGTAGCCACAATCCCACACACAGGTGGCCCAGGGCATAGGGTTGCTCTCTACTGGACCGAAGCAGCAGTGGAGTTCGGCAGACCCCTGGGTGTCTGAGCAGCCTTCTTTAGGATTCACTCTGCTTACCTCCATGGCTTGAGAAAGGGGCTAGAAAATGTGCCCTAAACATAGCCTGCTTTGCTACACCCTGGCCAGCAAGCAGTGGCTGGCGGGGGTTCCTCCCTAGTGGTCGAAATTCTCAGAAGAAATCAACTAAGGTGACATCACTCATCATTGGCACTTGGAATGTACGTGCGCTCATGGACAGCTCCAAAGCGGACAGACCTGAGAGACGGATAGCACTTGTCGCAAGAGAATGCAGCAGGTACAACATCCACATCGCAGCTCTGAGCGAGACCAGATTTTGCAGACAAAGGTCAGCTGACAGAAGTCGAAGCCAGCTACACCTTTTTCTGGAGCGGCTGAGGCAGCAAAGAATGCCGTGAAGCAGGAGTGGGTTTCATGATCAGATCTAATCTGATCACCAAGCTTATCAGCCTCTCCAAAGAAACCAACGACCGCCTCATGACCCTGGGACTCCCCCTCCAAGGAAGACGCCATGCCACATTCATCAATGCATATGGCCCCACCATGACAAACCCAGATGAGATCAAAGACAAGTTTTATGAGGACTTAGAGATTCTCATTGAAGGAGTGCCGAAGGAGGACAAACTCATTGCTCTTGGAGACTTTAACACCAAAGTTGATACAGACTACCAGACATGGGAGAGAGTCCTAGGGAGAAATGGAGTTGGAAAGTGCAATAGCAATGGTCTTCTCCTGTTGAAGACGTGCACTTCTCATGACCTTCTGATCACCAATGCTGTCTACCGCTTGCCAAATCGCAACAAGACCTCCTGGATGCATCCATGCAGCAAGCATTGGCATCTGATTGATTACATCATTGTGAGAAGGAGAGACAGGCAGGACGTTAGAGTGACAAAGGCGATGTGTGGCGCAGACTGCTGGATGGATCACAGACTCATTCTATCAAAGCTCAACATGCACATCCAGCCCAAATGGCATCCCCAGGGGAAAAAGGCAAACAAGCGACTCAATGTCAGCAAGCTGGAATAGCACTCTGAGTGACAGAACCTCAGTGAGGACCTGGACAGCAAGCTTAGTTAGCTCCATCTTGGGGCGTACAGAGCAGAAGAAGACGGGGCAGCTTTCAGAGACATGGTGTGCGACACCTCACTCACTCATCTGGGCCAGAACATGCACAAACACCAAGACTGGTTCAATGAAAACGATGAGGACATCCAAAAGCTGATTGACGAGAAGCGTGAAGCCCACAGAGCGTACCAGCAAGACAGCAGATATGCCTCTAAGAAGGCAACCTTCAACTCCATCAAAGGAAAGGTGCAGGCAAAGCTCAGAAAGATGCAGGACTTCTGGCTCAGCAAAAAGGCAGATGAAATACAGCAGTATGCTGACAGCAACAGCTCCAAACGCCTCTACGATGCCCTTAAGATCATCTACAGCCCTCAGTCTTCTGGAACATCACCACTGCTCAGTGCTGATGGGTCCACTCTCCTCACCGACAACAATGCAACCCGGAAAGATGGGCAGAACATTTCAGCAGCATCCTGAACAGACCTTCATCCATCAGTGCAGAAGCCATCACTCGCATGCCCCAAGTACAGGTGAACACGTCTCTGGCAGAGCCTCCAACGGAATCAGAAGTCCAAAAAGCGATCAAACTCCTTTCTAATGGCAAAGCACCAGGCTCTGACTACAGAAACTCACTGAGCTCTTTCAGACCATGTGGCAGCAGGAAATTATCTCTCAAGAGCTCAAAGACGCCTCCATTGTTCATCTCTACAAGAGAAAAGGAAACAGGAAGTCCTGCGACAACCACCATGGGATCTTTTTCCTCGCCATCGTCGGCAAGATCCTCGCAAGAGTCCTTCTCAACCGCCTCATTCAGCACATGGAAGGCGGTCACCTGCCGGAGAGCCAGTGTGGCTTCAGAGGGGGTCATGGAACTGCTGACAGGATCTTTGCCACATGCCAACTTCAGGAGAAGTGTCAAGAGCAGAACAGGGACCTCTACACAACATTTGTAGATCTGACCAAGGCTTCTGATACTGTCAGTCGTGAGGGGCTGTGGAAGATCATGGCGAACTTCGGCTGCCAGGACAAATTCTTCAGCATGGTGCGCCAGTTCCACGATGGCATCTTGCTCGATTACTGGACAATGGAGACTCCTCCGAAGCTTTCCCAGTCACCAACGGGGTCAAGCAGGGCTGTGTATTCACCCCCACACTTTTCAGCATGATGTTCACAGCCATGCTGTCTGATGTCTTCTGCGACGATGAAGAAAACGCCATCAGGATCAGGTACAGGATGGATGGCGTGCTCTTCAACCTGCGGAGGCTCCAAGCCAAAACCAAGTTGGAAGGGGACTCAGTGTGTGACTTCCTGTTTGCAGACGACTGCGCACTCAACACAGCTACAGAGGCCCAGATGCAGCAGAGCATGAACTGCCTCTCCACTGCTTGCGGCAACTTTGGGCTCACAATCAGTAAGAAGAAAACCGAGGTCCTGCACCAACCCACACTGCAGGAGACTTACGTGGAACCAGCCATCACTGTCAATGGGGAGAACCTCAAGGCTGTCGACAAGCTCACGTACCTCGGCAGCACACTCTCCAGGTCTGTCAACATCGACGATGAGGTCGATTCGCACATTGCCAAGGCAAGCTTAGCATTCAGATGGCTACGTGCAACAGTGTGGGAAAGGAGAGGAATCAGGCTGACCACAAAACTGAAGGTGTACAAGGCAGCTGTTCTGCCTTCCCTACTGTATGCCTGCGAGACCTGGACAGTCTACGAGCGCCATAGCAGAAAGCTAAACCGCTTGCACCTGAACTGCCTCAGAAAGCTCCTGAAGATCATCTGGCAGGACAAAATCCCTGACACAGAGGTCCTCTCCCGAGCTGAACTGCATAGCATCCATGCCCTGCCCAAGAGAGCCCAGATTAGGTGGGCTGGCCACCTTGTTCGTATGCCTGACTCACACCTACCAAAGAGACTGTTCTACGGTAAACTAGCAGAGGGCAAGCACTCACAAGGTGGTCAGAAGAAGCGCTACAAAGACACTCATCAGCTCTTCCCTGAAGAGCTTTGACATCAGTCCTGACACCTGGGAGACCCTAGTGCTAGACCAACCAGACTGGCGTAGCCGTACCAGCAAAGGTGCTGCCTCCTTTGAGCTGAACAGGATTGCCAAGGCCCAGAGAAAACATGAGCTTCACAAGTCCAGAGCCACCCCTGTATCTTCTGCCCACGCAGACCACCTGTGCCCAACCTGTGGCAGAGCCTTCCATGCCTGCATCTGACTGATCAGCCACAGGCAGACACACCACACCCAGTCCTCTTCCCTGTGATGTCCTTGGTCGTTGTTGAAAACAATGGATGAACAACAACAACTTGAGTGTAGTCTGCTTTCCCGTCTAGCAGCAGGTTGAAGTCACTGGGGATGGGTTTTTGCACTTGTTTAGTTTCTTCCTTGTGCCAATCCATTTCTTCACCCTGCTGATTTGAAGCAGGCGGGTGGATCTTCAAGCTCGCATGCCATTGGAACTTGTTGTGGCTCTCCGACATAACCTAGAAGGTGAGGATTTTTTTTTTTTTTTGCTCTGCACAACACATGTGGTTTGGGGGCTTGGCGTCTTCTCCTGCTTTTACTTTAGTTTTGGTTGAAAGGCGGCAGTGGGTGACCACCTGCGCCCTTGCCTGGATGGCGATGCCTCTACATTTCATAGAATGTACTCCCGTTGAAAAGGACTGCTGAGTTTTCAATTAATTGACAACTAATTTAATTTTGTTGACTAAATTCTTATTAACAATTAATCAAAAGTCAATAAATCATTAACTTCCCTAGTGGTAGTGAAGGTTAAGTTATTCCCATGTCAGTGGTGTAGGATGGCACCTATCTCTGTTTCAAGGCCCTCAGCCACACAGCTACTGTAAGCAGTGAAAGATACAGTGGGGGTGTCAGTCCTCTGGTAGCTCTGTGTGTTAGTGTCTCTGTGGTAGTGAAGATAGATGAGTTTAAATACCTGGGGCCAACCATTCACAGCAATGGAAAATACTCAAGAGTTTTGAAGAAGAGCGTGCAGGGAGGGTGGAGTGGGAGCGTTGGGGTGATTTGTGACAGAAGGAGAGCAGTTGAGTGAAAGGGAAGATTTACAAGCTTGTAGTGAGACCTGTTATGATGTACAGTATCTCACAAAAGTGAGTACACCCCTCACATTTTTGTAAATATTTTATTATATATTTTCATGGGACAACACTGAAGATATGACACTTTGATACAATGTAAAGTAGTCAGTGTACAGCTTGTATAACAGTGTAAATTCTACTTCCATGCTGTACTTCCGGCGCCACACAAGTAGGCTGCCTTTTTGCAACAGCGGATCAGTTTCTGCCTATTTCTATTTACTATCTGGCTCTCTTGCCAATCTTTCTGATCCAGCATCACCTTTATTCCATCCAAACACGTAGATCGCCCAAATGTCTCCTGAGCCAGCGGACGGAGCCACTGTTTCTTGCAGGAGGCAGTACAATAGAGACCAGCTGTTAGCACTTAACCGGCCCACGATGCTAACGCAAAAACTCGACATACCGGGAGAAATAAGATGGAAACGGCGTGGATGTCGAGCTGGAGTAAGACGGCGGGTGAGGAATATAAGGTACAGACCCGTCCTCCCATCCGTTATTATGGGGAATGTTCGATCGCTACTCAGTAAGACTGATGAGCTAGCGGCTATCTCCCGCTACGAGAGCATCTACAGAGAGAGTAGTTTGATGTTGTATACCGAGACGTGGCTAACAGAACTAGCAACAGATGCTAACATCGAACTGGAGGGTTTCCACGCAATACGGGCAGACCGGACACCAGACGGTGGGAAGACAAGGGGCAGAGGAGTGATAATGTATGTCAATAACAACTGGTGCAGACCGGGACATATCACGGTTACGGAATAGCACTGCAGCAAAGACATAGGGTTGCTAGCTGTTAGCATGTGGCCTACATATCTCCCGAGGGAATACTCACAAGTGATCTGCCTTGTTATTTATGCAAATCCGACGGCAAACGCTGGGACAGTGCGTGACGTCATCCACTCAGTAACTGGCAGGCTGCAGACAGAACACCCAGATGCTCTTCTCCCCATCTCAGGTGATTTCAACCATATTTCACTGTCCCCCATTCTACCCACGCTCACCCAGTATGTCACATGCCACACTAGAGACAATAAAACACTGGACTTATTTTATGCAAATACTAAGGGAGCGTACACCTCATCACCACTCCCCCCACTCGGGAGATCGGATCAAAACATGGTTCATCTCCTGCCGGTGTACAAACCCCTAGTACACAGACAACTTCCGGTCATGCGCACGGTGAAGTTATGGTCTGAGGAGGCAATGGATGCGCTAAAGGACTGTTTTGAAATCACTGCCTGGAAGCAGCTCTGCGATCCACATGGTGAGGACATCGATGGCCTCACTCACATCATCACGGACTACATCGGCTTCTGTGTGGACAACACCGTACCCACCAAGACCATACGGTGTTGCTCGAACAACAAACCCTGGATCAACCCTGAGATAAAAACACTTCTGAGAGAGAAGAAGAGGATCTTCAGGTCGGGGAACAGGGAGATGCTGAAGTCCATACAGAGGGAGCTGAGGAGGAAGATCAGAGAAGGCAAGGACAGCTTCAGGAAGAAGATGGAGGACAAGCTGCAACAGAGCGATATCGGCGGGGTCTGGAGAAACCTTAAAACCATCTCTGGGCTCCAGAATACCTCCCCCCAGGCCACGGGGGGC
Organism: Pholidichthys leucotaenia; assembly: GCA_020510985.1. Lineage (NCBI taxonomy): Eukaryota > Metazoa > Chordata > Actinopteri > Cichliformes > Pholidichthyidae > Pholidichthys > Pholidichthys leucotaenia. Next base: position 36,625,462 of record CM035840.1, on the reverse strand, counting down.
AGGGAATGGGCGAACAATCTGAACCTGTTTTTTAATAGGTTTGACCAATCGCCCTCCCCCCCCCGACTGCACAACAACCACTGCTGCCTCTAAAGTCATCGAGACCTGCTGTCCACACCCCACTCCACCAACACCCCCCCAATCCTAGCACACAGCCCCCCAACCTGACCCTCACTAAGACCCAGGTGAGGACGGAGCTGAGGAAGATCAAGGCGAGGAAGGCCTCGGGACCGGACGGCATCAGCGCAAAGCTCTTCAGGTCCTGCGCAGACCAGCTGTGTGGGATTGTGGAGCACATCTTCAACCTGAGCCTGAAGCTGGGGAGGGTACCACAGTTGTGGAAAACATCTTGTGTGGTACCTGTACCAAAGACTTCCCACCCCAAAGATCTGGACAGCTACAGACCAGTGGCCCTGACGTCTCACATGATGAAGACCCTGGAGAGACTGCTCCTTGCTCACGTCCGCCCCCTGGTGGGACCAGCGATGGATCTACTCCAGTTCGCCTACCAGCATGGCATTGGGGTGGAGGATGCAGTGATCTTCCTCCTTCACCTTTCTCTGTCCCACCTGGAGAAGCCCGGGAATGCGGTGAGGATCATGTTCTTTGGCTTCTCCAGTGCTTTCAACACCATTCAACCGATGATCCTGAAGGACAAGCTGCTGTGCACAGGGGTGGACCAGCACCTGTCATCATGGATCCTGGACTACCTCACTAACCGGCCACAGTTTGTGAGAACCCGAGATTGTGTGTCTGACATGATCATTGGTAGCACGGGGGCCCCCCAGGGAACGGTTTTGGCTCCCTTCCTGTTCACCCTTTATACTGCGGACTTCTCACACAACACAACACACTGCCATCTACAGAAGTTCTCTGACGACTCTGCGAACGTCGGCCTCATCTCCAACGGAGATGAAGCCTGAGTACAGAGGACTTATCCAGGACTTCATGGACTGGTGCCATCAGAATTGCCTCCAGATCAACGTGAGGAAAACTAAGGAGCTGGTGGTGGACTGCCGCAGGCAAGGACAACCCCTCACAGCACCAGTAAACATCCAGGGAACAGACATTGAGATGGTGACATCCTACAAGTACCTTGGTGTTCATCTGAACAATAAACTAGACTGGTCACACAATACCGACGCACTCTACAAGAAGGGACAGCGCAGGCTGTTCCAACTGAGGAGGCTCAGGTCTTTTGGTGTACAAGGGGCGCTGCTGAAGACATTCTACGACACGGTGGTGGCATCAGCCATCACTTTTGGAGTGGTCTGCTGGGGCAACGGCATTACAGCAGCCGGTAGGAAGAGACTGAACAAACTGATCAAGAAAGCTAGATCTGTCCTGGGGCAACGCCTTGACCCAGTGGAGTCAAAGTCAAAGTCAAAGTGCCTTTATTGTCATTCCATTGTTAATGAACAATGCAACGAAATTGAGATGCTGCTCCCTAAAAACAAACTATAAACAAACTATCACACTCACAGTTCACTCATGCATTTAACATTCTTATAATTACAACAATAAATAATGCTTGAAACAAAATTAGCTAAAAGTTGAATACAATATGTACGTAGCAATAATGAAGAACATACTGAGCGATAAATACAAAAGACCAGCTTATGCACATAGGGCTGTTGCTACAAAATAACCTAAAATAACAAAAAATATCAGCAGTCTGTGCATGTTACGTAAATCCGTTCAAAATACGTACTGCTGCTGGGAAAAAACTATGATTAAACCTGGTAGTCCGGGTTTTATGTGATCTGTACCGCTTTCCCGAGGGAAGCAAGTGAAAGAAGTCATGGCCTGGATGAGCACAGTCTTTAATGATGGCAGTAGCTCTGTTGAGGTACCGAGACCTGGAAATGTCTTCCAGAGAAGGGAGAGAACAGCCAGTGATTTTTTGCGCAGTCTCGATCACTCTCTGGAAGGCTTTGCGGTCTGCGGCTGAACAGCCCTCATACCAAACCGTGATGCCATATGACAGAATGCTCTCAATAGCAGAGCAATAAAATAAAACCAGCAACTGTGCATTCAGGCCATTCTTCTTGAGGAGCCTCAGAAAGTGTAGATGTTGTAGAGCCTTTTTTATCGTAGCTATGGTGTTAACTGCCCAGGTAAGGTTGTGAGAAATATGAACACCCAAAAACTTAAAAGCCTCCACCCTCTCCACACGCTCCTTGCCTATATATAGAGGAGGAGGAGATAGGAGATAGAAGGATGGCGGCTAAACTGTCATCTCTGCTGGAGTCCGAGTCCCACCCTATGCAGGACATATTGAACGCACTGAGGAGCTCATTTAGCAGTAGACTACATCATCCTAGGTGCGCAACTGAGAGGTTTCGCAGGTCCTTTCTACCTACGGCTGTCAGACTGTATAACCTAAGCAGGGCTGCTCGCAGAGATAGCAAAAAAACATGACGACTTAATAGTATTGAATGCAAAAGACGCAACAGACTTACACAAATGGTCCCCTCCAGTATACAACTAGGACAATATCAGTCGCTACGGAGGGTGACAATATGTATGGGTATATATTCATACTATGTAGGATAACTAAGTAGACGGTTATGCTGTTTATTCCATCTTGCTACAATGCTCCGCACTTTGTATATATATTTATATATTTATGTGTACGTATGTATATCCACTGCTCTTATTTATATTTTTCGTATCTTCTTAATTATTGCTCTGAGTGTTGCTATCCCTGTGCTGTTGCAATCCTGGAATTTCCCCATTGTGGGACTAATAAAGGCTTATCTTATCTTATCTTATCTTAAATTTGCTGTCCCCTCAAAATAACTCAACACATAGCCATTAATGTCTAAACTGCTGGCAACAAAAGTGAATACACCCCTAAGTGAAAATGTCCAAATTGTGTCCATTTAGCCATTTTCCCTCCCCGATGTCATGTGACTCATTTGTGTTACAATGTCTCAGGTGTGAATGGGGAGCAGGCGTATTAAATTTGGTGTTATTGCTCTCACACTCTCATACTGGTTACTGGAAGTTCAACATGGCATCTTATGGCAAAGAACTCTCTGAGGATCTGAAAAAAAGAATTGTTGCTCTACATAAAGATGGCCTAGGCTCTAAGAAGATTGCCAACACCCTGAAAATGAGCTGCAGCACGGCGGTGAAGACCATATAGCGGTTTAACAGGACAGGTTCCACCCAGAACAGGCCTCGCCATGGTCCACCAAAGAAGTTGAGTGCACGTGCTCAGCGTCATATCCAGAGGTTGTCTTTTGAAAATAGACACATGAGTGCTGCCAGCATTGCTGCAGAGGTTGAAGGGGTGGGTGGGGGTCAGCCTGTCAGTGCACAGACCATATGCCACACACTGCATCAAATAGGTCTGCATGGCTGTCATTCCAGAAGGAAGCCCCTTTTAAAGATGATGCACAAGAAAGCCCACAAGCAGTTTGCTGAAGGCAAGCAGACTAAGGACATGGATTACTGGAACCATGTCCTGTGGTTTGATCAGACCAACATAAACTTATTTGGTTCAGATGATATCAAGCGTGTGTGGTGGCAAGCAGGTAAGGAGTACAAAGACAAGTGTGTCTGGCCTACAGTGAAGCATGTTGGTGGGAGTGTCATGGTTTGGGGCTGCATGAGTGTTGCCGGCACAGGGGAGCAGCAGTTCATTGAGGGAACCATGAATGCCAACATGTACTGTGACATACTGAAGCAGCCCTTTGGAAACTGGGCCGCAGGGCAGTATTCCAACATGATAACGACCCCAAACACACCTCCAAGATGACCACTGCCTTGCTAAAGAATCTGAGGGTAAAGATGATGGACTGGCCAAGCATGTCTCCACACCTAAACCCTATTGAGCATCTGTGGGGCACCCTCAAATGGAAGGTGGAGGAACGCAAGGTCTCTAACATCCACCAGCTCCGTGATGACGTCATGAAGGAGTGGAAGAGGATTACAGAGGCAACTTGTGAAGCTCTAGTGAACTCCATGTCCAAGAGAGTTAAGGCAGTGCTGGAAAATAATGGTGGCCACACAAAATATTGACACTTTGGGCACAATTTGGACATTTTCACTTTGGGGTGTACTCACTTTTGATGCCAGTGGTTTAGACATTAATGGCTGTGTGTTGAGTTATTTTGACGGGACAGCAAATTTATACTGTTGTACAAGCTGTACACTGACTACTTTACGTTGTATCAAAGGGTCATATCTTCAGTGTTGTCCCCTGAAAAGATATAATGAAATATTTACAAAAATGTGAGGGGTGTACTCACTTTTGTGAGATACTGTATGGTTTGGAGACAGTGGCACTGACAAAAAGACAGGTGGCAGAGTTGAAGATGCTAAGATTCTCATTGGGAGAGACTAGGAGGAACAGAAAAGAGTATATCAGAGGGGCAGTTCAGGTTGAGCAGTTTGGAGACAAAGTAAGAGAGGCAAGGCTGAGATGGTTTGGACGTGCAGACAAGGGATAGTGGAAAAATTGGACAAAGGATGGACAAAATGGAGCTGTCAGGCAGGAGAAAAAGAGGAAGACTACAGAGAAGATTCATGGATGTATTGAAGGAGGCCATGGAGAGAGTTGGTGTTACAGAGAAAGATGCAAGGGATAGGGTGAGATGGAGGCCGATGATCCACTGTGGCGACCCCTAAAGGCAGCAGCCAAAAGAAGAAGGAGGAGGAGGAGGTGTTATAATGGCAGAGTGCACCATATGGCCCCTCCACCCCCTACCCCACAGCATAACAGTGCCACAAGATATCCTAAATGTAAGGGTTAAGGGATATAGCTTTTTTCCCTTTAAATTGTAAAATAATTCAAAGATTAGAGCTGACAATGCTATCCAAGCTGGCAAAGTCCCAACGAATGAGCTCACTGGGTGCCTAGTTTGAAGCAGATTGGATGAATGTTCTTAATGAGAGAATTTCTGGTCAGTTTATTTTTCTTAAGAGCTGCTTTTAATCCACTTTAGATGTGGCAGACATATTGCCGGGGACCTGACTGTGTGCAGTGTCATGTTTCACTTTGCCAGCATGAGTTATGGGGTCTCTTCTTTTCTCAGTTTTTGACATCTTCTATGCAGTGTCACAGTGATATTAGGTGTCAGCAGTAAATGTAGCAGTATGCATTTTTTGGATCACAAACTTTCAGTGTTTGTTAAAGATTCTGTAAGGGAACTACTGTATATGACGTAACTACTCTGGCCTTCTATTTAAGTGCTGCAAAAAACAGGCGTGCGACATGCCATTCGATGGCAAAAATCTGCCTTAAGATTTTTTGCCAATCACTTATTTTAAATGAAAGCACCAAGGTGCTGATGCCTCGGTGTCAAGGCCTTGGTGGAAGTATGCATTCTCGGATCATCACCAAAGTTGTTAGGTGGTGGGTTGGACCCAAGTCCTTGCCTTGAGTTAATTTTTGTATTTTCTGTGTTTTGGTCCTCCTTGTTATTATTGTTATTATTAGTAGTAGTATTATCTTAGTTGTGTTTTCCCTGCCTGTGCTCTAATTTATATGGTCATTAAGTTTATTATTTATATCTGGGAAATGTCCCTGTCTCGTCTTGTGCACTGTATGTTCATTGTCATTGTTGTCCGGGTCTCTGTCTTAAGCATAGTCTGAGTTATGTCTCCCCTCTGATCCTCTGTTCATGTTCTGTGATTGTGTGTGTAGCCCCGCCCGTCCTGTCATCTCTGTTTCCTCTTGTGTCAGCCGTTTGTCGTGATTGCGCTCCCTACCTGTGACGTGTTGTCTTGATTACTCATCCTGTCTATAAATGTGCATGTGAGTTTGTGTTCGGTCTGATTTCCTTATGTGTCACTCAACATTTAACACACACTTCTGCCTGCCTGTCTTGCTCTGCCTTTTGGAGTCTATCCATTCTTCTTCTACCGCTTTTCCGGAGGTCCGGGTCACTGAGGCAGTAGTTCAAGCAGAGAAGCCGAGACTTCCCTCTCCCCAGCCACCTGCTCCAGCGCTTTAGAGGGGACACCAAGGTGTTCCCAGACCAACTGGGAGACATACTCTCTCCAGCGAGTCCTGGGTCTGCCCTGGGGTCTCCTCCCAGTTGGACGTGCCCGAAACACCTCAATTGGGAGGCGTCCAGGAGGCATTCTGATCAGATGCCCAAACCACCTCAACTGGCTCCTTTCAGTGTGGAGGACCAGTGGTTCTCCTCTGAGCCTCTCCCGGATGACTGAGCTCCTCACCCTATCTCTGAGGGTGAGTCCAGCAATCCTATGAAGAAAGCTCATTTCAGCCGCTTGTATCCACAATCTCATTCTTTCAGTCATTACCCAAAGCTCGTGACCATAGGTGAGTGTAGGAGCGTAGATTGACCGGTAAATCGACAGCTTTGCCTTAGAGCTCAGCTCCCTCTTCACCACAATGGACCGGTAAAACGTCCGCATCACTGCAGATGCTGCTCCAATCTGTCTGTCAATCTCTCGCTCCATTCTCCCCTCACTCATGAATAAGACCCCGAGATACTTTAACTTCTCCACTTGGGGCAGGAGCTTGTCCCCAACCCAGAGAGGACAATCCACCTTTTTCCGGCTGAGGACCATGGACTCGGACTTGGAGGTGCTGATTCTCATCCCAGCCGCTTCACACTCAGTGGCAAACCGTCCTAGTAAGACCTGTAGGTCATTGCTGGATGAGGCCAACAGGACAACATCATCTGCAAACAACAGAGATGAGATCCTGCAGTCACCAAGCATGACACCCTCCATTCCCTGGCTGCACCTAGAAATCCTGTCCATAAAAATTATGAACAGGATCGGTGACAAAGGGCAGCCCTGGCAGAGTCCAACTCTCACTGGGAATGAGTCCGACTGAGTGTTGGCAATACAAACCAAACTCTCACAACGGTTGTACAGAGACCGGATAGCTCGTACCAACAAGTCCAATACCCCATACTCCCAAAGCACCCCCACAAAAAACCATAAGGAATGCAGTCGAATGCCTTCTCCAAGTCCACAAAACACATGTAAACTGGCTGGGCAAACTCCCACGAACCCTCGAGGATTCTTGAGAGGGTAAAGAGTTGGTCTGATGTGCCACGGCCAGGACGAAAACCACATTCTCCTCTTGAATCCGAGGTTCGACCAATGGCCAGACTCTCCTCTCCAGTACCTTGGCATAGACCTTCCCAGGGAGGCTGAGGAGTGTGATCCCTCTAAAGTTGGAGCACACCCTCCAGTCCCCTTTCTTGAAGAGAGGAACCACCACCCCAGTTTGCCATGCCAGAGGCACTGTCCCCGACCTCCACGCAATGTTGCAGAGGTGTGTCAACCATGACAGCCCTACAACATCCAGGGCCTTGAGGTACTCAGGGAGAACCTCGTCCACCCCCGGGGCGCGGCCACCAAAGAGATTTTTAACCACCTTGGCAACCTCAGCCCCTGTGATGGGTGAGTCGTCCTCCTCGTCCACAAGTCCTGCTTCCTCTGTGGAAGGCATGTCAGTGGGATTGAGGAGATCCTCGAAGTATTCCTTCCACTGCCTGACGATATCCCCAGTCGAAGTCAGCAGCGCCCCATCCACACCATACACAGTGTGGACGGGGAGCTGTTTCCCCCTCCTGAGCCACCGGACAGTTTGCCAGAATCTTTTCAAGGCCGACCGAAAGTCTTGTTCTATAGCCTCACCAAACTCCTCCCACACCCGAATTTTTGCTTCAGCAACCACCCAAGCTGCACTCCTCTTGGCCTGCCAATACACCTCGGCTGCTTCGGGAGTCCCACAAGTCAACCAAGCTCGATAGGACTCCTTCAGCTTAATGGCCCCCCTCACCACTGGTGTCCACCGCTTGGTTTGGGGGTTGCCACCGTGAGATGCATTGACGACCTTGCGGCCACAGCTCTGGGCAGCTGTTTCAACAGTTGAGGTGGAGAACATGGCCCATTCAGACTCCATGTCTCCAGACTCCCTCGGAATGTGGTCGAAGTTCTTCAGGAAGTGGGATTTAAAGACCTCCCGGACAGAGGCCTCAGCCAGATGTTCCCAGCACACCCTCACTATACGTTTGGGTCTACCAGGTCTGAATGGCATCCTCCCCTGCTATCTGATCCAACTCACCACCAGGTGGTGATGAGTTGACAGCTCTGCACCTCTCTTTACTCGAGTGTCCAAGACAAGGTCGCAGATCTGATGACACGATAACAAAATCGATCATCGACCTGCGACCTAGGGTGTCCTAGTGCCAGGTGCACATATGGACACCCTTATGCTTGAACATGGTGTTTGTTATGGACAAACTGTGGTTTGCACAGAAGTCCAATAACTGAACACCACTCCGGTTCAGATCGGGCAGGCCATTCCTCCCAATCACCCCCCTCCAGGTTTCACTGTCATTGCCCACGTGTGCACTGAAGTCCCCCAGTGGGACAATGGAGTCTCCAAGAGGAGCACCCTTCAGCACCCCAGTCAGAGACTCCAAAAAGGGTAAGTACTCTGAACCATCATTTGGTGCATAGGCACAAATGATGGTCAGGACCCGTTTCCCAACCCGAAGGTGCAGGGAAACAGCCCTTTCATCTATCAGGGAAAACTCAAATATAGAGGCAGCAAGGTGGGGGGAAACAAGAATACCCTCCCCTGCTCGTCGCCTTTCGCCCGGGGCAACTCCAGAAAAGCCCAAACTCCAGCCCCTCTCCAGGCGACTGGTTCCAGAACCAGTTGTGTGTTGAGGTGAGGCCGAATATATCTAGCCGGTATCTCTCAACCTCATACACCAGCTCAGGCTCCTTCCCAACCAGAGAGGTGACGTTCCACGTCCCAAAAGCCAGTTTAGGAAACCTGGGATCAGACCGCCAAGGTCTCTGACTTTGACCACCACCTGATCCACATAGTACCGGATCCCCATGGTCCCTCCTGCAGGTGGTGAGCCCACTGGAGCGTGAACCCATTTAAGTCTTTCAGGCTGAGCCTGACCGGGTCCCATGGGCAGAAATCCAGCCACCAGGCACAAGCCATCGAGCCCCTCCCCCAGGCCTGGCTCCAGGGTGGGGCCCCGGTAACCCCATACCAGGTGGGGTACACTGAATCCTTGTTCTAACCTTCATCATGAGAGTCTGTTGGATTGTTCTCAGTCTGGCCCTTCACCCAAGATGAGTGTAGTATGCCTTTTGGAGCATTATTTCATATTCGGTCTTGCTTGTTCCTGCTTTGCTTTTGGACTTATTAGTTAGACCCTCGAGCTGGCCAGAGTTTGGTGAGCTCTTAATAATTCTTTGGAACTTAAAATCTTGCATTTGGCTCCAGATTTCTCCGCACCCCCCTGACAAAAATGTTATGCATTCCTCTCTAGCCCAAGGGCCACCTCTGGTAAAAATTTCATCCAAATCCATCCAGTAGTTTTGGAGTACACGCATGTGCAGTGAAAATAATCTGCAGTTGACATGCCTGTACTGTCAGCGGCAACCAAGAGCCACCGAACTGATTTGGACAGCTGCAATCCAAACACAAAAGACGAGCACGGTGGCAGATGTTTTAAATGGCGGAGGCAATTGAGGTACATGAATACAATGACAATTAAGACAAACAGGAGCTTTTGCTGTTTAGTGACAGAGAAAGACAACAGATGGGCAAAAAGATGGATATTTGTTCGCCCAGTATTGACGAATTGCTCAGTATTTCCCTCTGGTGGGAGTTTCCGGGCACATGTGCAGTCCACTGCGACCATTTGCAGGCAAAGAATGTTGGGAGTTGCAGTTTTCAGCGAGTTTTTAATGAGTTTTACCTCGTCCTTCCTCTGCGAAACTGAACAGCAAAACCAGTGTGAAAACAATCAATGTGATGAATAAATGGTGTAGTTGCTGAATAAGTATTTTTTTCAGTAACCACTATTTTATAACAGTTCAGTTCCACGTACTGTAAAAAAAAAGTGCTGCGATGTACTGTTAAAAAGTCACACTGCCGCCTCTAGTGGTTCAGCATAGTTAATACAATACCTTTTTTCTCGGCTCCATTGATAGTACAGGTGAGCTAAATTTCTGTGTATTTCGAAAACAAAGCCTTATCTCAGAATTCTGGTAAATTAAAATCAAGAAAATATGGCGATACAATGATATAAGCCTTTAGTTGCACTTAATTTTGACCGGGCGAGCTGAAACAGACAGGCGGACAAACAGACAGATGCAACCACAGACGCACTGAGTGACTACCGTATGCCTCTGTTTTCACCAAGGCATAAAAAAGAAGAAAAACAGGAAGAAGGAAAAGAAATACTAGCCTTCACAGTTGCTGTTTGGATTCAGTGTATAGATTTATTATTATAAAAGACAGCGAGTATGTTTTTGGAATAAAAAAATCTGCACGGTGGCGCAGTGGTTTAGCACTGCGGCAGCACAGTTTACCCTCGGCCGGGGGATCGCGGGGATCATGAGATCGTGGGTTCGATCCCAGCCCCCGACCAACAGTGAGCTGTGTGGAGTTTGCATGTTCTCCCCGTGTTGCGCGGGTTTACTCCGGGATTTCTCTGGGTTCCTCCCGCAAACAAAAAACATGTAGGTTTAGGGCGCTTGCGCACGCAGCGACCGGCAGCCGGTGGCTTGTCACCAGACTGCAAACCAAATCTACCTACGGGTACAAATAAGTAACAAAAAAAAAAAGTGGAGAGCACACATTTTGTCAGGAGGATTTGGATGAAAGGTCCTTTTTCTGCACTTTTTCCTTATGTTGACAGTTCCCACAGGTCTAAATGAAATTTTTTGACATACTTTGGCGAAATTGCCTTTAGTTATTTAATTATTGCAGCGTCATTGCAGCCTTCCTCACAATGATTTTTTTTTCAGCGCGTCTCTTTAAATGCCCAAGAGTCACAATTAACCCCACCTTCCCTCTTTTGTCACTACTTCAGGATCCTAGTGAAAACATAACAATCCAGAATGAAATGAGATGCCGGTATATAAACTACAGATTAGTGAACCAGGTGGAAACAGTGATGTGTATTAGGGTGACTGAAATTTAAAGAAAATAACAATATAAACTGCATTTGATAAGCTAACACTTTAGTAGCACTGTTAGCTCTGAAGCTAATGCCTTACTCCCCGCTCATCTGGGAAGGGACTGAATCATCACAACTAATGGCACAGTGGTGGGTTGTAACTGAAGACTGCAACACTTGTCATTGACGTACGGAAAACAATCTCAGAAGAGCAAAACTTGCTTCTGCCCATTCTGCCAAAATAAAATGTAATTATTCAGTCCCTCCAGGGATTTGCAGGATGTTTTCATGGGTGTTGCAGCCCAAAAAGTTTGAATTCGTGGGAGTTTTTAAAAGAAAAGTTCCAATAAAAGTTGCAATGTTTTTAGTGTTTTTTACACTAAAAGTTGTGGGAAGAATTACAAATTTTAAACCAGATGCTTTTTTCCAGTTCGCTGCAGTGATATTCTATATAACAATACAAGAAAAGCACAGGATTGTCAAAAAACTTGATATTATAGTGATTTGTGACTTAAGCAGAAACTTTTGCTACACAGAAAAACTCTTGTGCAACAGCAAATACAAACATTAACCCAATATCCATTACATCAACTAAATTGCATTGAATGCATGTTAGAGTATAGATTTGGACATTATTGGCAGCACCTTCATTTGAAAACTCCCTATGGTCCCCAACCACTCAGTACCGAGCGGAGAGGAAAAAATAAATAATTTATTCTGTTAGTCTGTATTGTCTATAGGAGTCTGTGTTTTTCTGAAAAAAAAAAAATTACAGACAAAATTCTCTCTCTTTCCATGCCTAACTCCTACCTGTTTATCTGCTGCACGTCAGTCTTGACACACACACATCTTTTATTTACGGCGGGACGGTAGTGGGGGGGCTGCGTTTGTCCGTCCAGACCAGAGGTCCACAGCTTTAAAGCTCATTGACCAGATGTAGGAATGATTTTACTTCTAAAGATGTATAAAATGTTCAAACGCTGGCTGTAGTGTTAGAGTTGCTCGCTGTGTTTGTGGTTTTACGGTGTTTCTCCTCAAGTGTGCTCCCGCAACAGGGTGCTTTTGGGGCAGGTGGATATTTTTCAACACCAACCCAGCACTTCGTACACGCGGTCAGGACGGAGACGTGGTGAGACGTCCACTGGCAGGCTGGGGGAGACGGAGGAAGGGACAGTGTTGGAAACCTCGTGGGTGAGTGCTTTTTTTTTAAATCACACACTCTGTTTGCTGATGTGTTCCGTTGCTCACTGTAAACACGGAAGTGAACACGGTGCAGCGATGCATTTGATTGGTTAGACTGAGCGTTTCAGCGCCAGTCAGAGACAAATTTGATTGGTAACATTGGCGGAAGTTGAAGAGGATTGGCCAAAATTGCGGGAAAGTTGTGGTGATTGGACAAAGTTGCAAGGTTGCGCCATAGCTGCGTTGATTGGCTGATTTCGCATGAATTGATGTGACTCAAACATCGCGAAATCCTGGAGGGACTGATTATTTCTAAAGGAAGAGAGATTTTAATATTTTTTTACTGTAGTCATATGACCCAAAAAAGCATTTTAGAAGGCTAAAACCCACAAACATACGTACCATGTTTGAGTGAATGGGACCTTCAAGAGCTGTGTAGAGACAGCCTATCTAACATTCCTGAATAATACATTAAGTATACTCAGAATTGTTTAAAGGTGAACTGTGTAGAAATTGCAGGTGATCACCAGCAACACCAGATGGCAGTAATAAACCTTGATCCTCTTGGCCGAAGTGAATTTGATAAAGTTTTTTATTTATTAATTTTTTTTTTTACTGATGACCCATGAGGACTTCTTCAAGTTTGTCTCCTCCAAGTGAACCAGAAATTAACTGGTATCATTACATATTCTGCCCGACTTTAACGTAATTAAGTTACAACACAGGATTTTTGACTCTGACCTGAAAAGTTGCTCTATACTCATCCTGCTGGTGTACTGTGGTATTTATCATTTTATCAGCCCAGCAAACATCATATTGCATAGCGATATGCAATATCATAAATTATCATATTTTGTATGACAGCAAAATAGATATTTCTTTACACTCTAATTATATTTTTACATATTTCTGGAACCCCTCTGTGGATCACCACCTTATTGTGGGGGAGGGGTTTGAGTGCCCAAATGATCCCAGGAGCTATGTTGTCGGGGGCAACTTGCCTCTGGTAGGGTCTCCCAAGGCTAACTGGTCCTGGCAGAAGGGCCAAACTAAAGGTGCCTTCACCCCAAATGCGAACGGATGGCGCAAATCCATTCAAAGTCAATGGAAAGGGGCGAGCACACACGAAATCGTGCATTGTGCGTTCACGTCTGAGGCATAGTGCTAGCATTGAAATTCTGCCTTCACCGGAGTGAAAGTATCAACACTGGAGAGTAAACTAGTTTGAAAATGAGATTGCCACTCACCTGGAGACAGAAGGACCGGAAGCCCTTCAGCTGAATTGGGATGTCGGAGTTATTTACCCATGGATTCCTGCCACGGACATGCTAACAAGGCTAGCAAGCTAGCAATGGAAACATCCATCGTCTTGTAAGGTTTTAGAGACAGGAACAACTTTTTCAGGTGAGCCTCCCGTCGGATAATGTAAACCTAAAGCATGACGTTATTTTGGGGATTTCCACAGTAGGTTGAACACTGCTGTAGAAGTTATAAAGGCAATGTCGCCTGTCTGCATCTCACCCAGACGGTGAATTTATGTCTATTCATGTACAGTGGCGTGAAAAAGTGTTTGCCCCCTTCCTGATTTCTCATTTTTTTGTATGTTTGTCACACTTAGATGTGTCAGATTATAAAATAAATTTAAATATTAGACAAAGATAACACAAATAAACAGAAAATGCAGTTTTTAAATGAAGGTGTTTATTATTAAGGGTAAAAAAAAATCCATACCTACATGGCCCTGTGTGAAAAAGTGATTGCCCCTAAACCTAATAACTGGTTGGGCCACCCTTAGTAGCAACAACTGCAATCAGGCATTTGCAATAACTGGCAATGAGTCTATTACAGTGCTGTGGAGGAGTTTTGGCCCACTCATCTTTGTAGAATTGTTGTAATTCAACCACATTGGAGGGTTTTCGAGTATGAACTGCCTTTTTAAGTTCATGCCACAGCATCTCAGTCATATTCAGGTCAGGACTTTGACTAGGCCACTCCAAAGTCTTCATTTTGTTTTTCTTTAGCCATTAAGTGGTAGACTTGCTGGTATATTTTGGATCATTGTCCTGCTGCAGAACCAAAGTGCACTTTAGCTTGAGGTCACGAACAGATGACTGGACATTCTCCTTCAGGATTTTTTGGTAGACAACAGAATTCATGGTTCCATTTACCGCAGCAAGTCTTCCAGGTCCTGAAGCAGCAAAACAGCCCCAGACCATCACACTACTACCACCATATTTTACTGTTGATATGATGTTCCTTTTCTGAAATGCTGTGTTACTTTTACACCAGATGTAATGGGACACACATCTTCCAAAAAGTTCAACTTTTGTCTCATCAGTCCACAGAGTATTTTCCTAAAACTCTTGGGGATCATCAAGATGTTTCTGGCAAAACTGAGACAAGCCTTTATGTTCTTTTGCTCAGCAATGGTTTTCGTGTTGGAACTCTGCCCTGCAGACCATTTTTGCCCAGTTTCTTTCTTATGGTGGAGTCATGGACACTGACCTTAACTGAGGCAAGTGAGGCCTGCAGTTCTTTGGATGTTATTGTGGGGTCTTTTCTGACCTCTTGGATGAGTCATCACTGCGCTCTTGGGGTAATTTTGGTCGGCCGGCCACTCCTGGGAAGGTTCACCACTGTTCCATGTTTTCGCCATTTGTGGATAATGGCTCTCACTGTGGTTCGCTGGAGTCCCAAAGCTTTAGAAATAGCTTTATAACCTTTTCCAGACTGATAGATCTCAATTACTTTGTTTGTCATTTGTTCCTTAATTTCTTTGGATTGCAGCATGATGTTTAGCTTTTGAGGATCTTTTGGTCTACTCCACTTTGTCAAGCAGGTCCTATTTAAATGGTTTTTTGATTGAGAACAGGTGTGGCTGTAATCAGGCCTGGGTGTGGCTAGAGAAATTGAACTCAGCTTTCCAAAGATAAACCACAGTTAATTTATGTTTTAACGGGGGGTGGGGGGCAATCACTTTTTCACACAGGGCCATGTAAGCTTGGATTTTTTTTTTTTTACCCTTAATAACAAAACACCTTCATTTAAAAACTGCATTTTGTGTTTACTTGTGTTATCTTTGTCTAATATTTAAATTTGTTTGATGATTTGAAACATTTAAGTGTGACAAACATTCAAAAAATTGAGAAATCAGGAAGGGGGCAAACACTTTTTTCACACCACTGTATTTGCATTGAGTTATAATGTAATCGTGCTGCGCGAAAAATTTGCCTGTTCATGTTTGGTTTGAAGGCATCTTAATCCAGTGGATCTCCATGAAAAATGTTGCATAAAGGACCCAGTGTACTCAAAGGAGGCACATGGGTCCGCTCTGCAGTGGGCTCACTACCTGCAGGAGGGATCATGAGGATCATGGTGCTATGTGAACTGGGCGGAAGTCTGGGCTACTCTGTCTGGATTGATGTCCCTGTGACCTGGATTCCCGGATAAGCAGTAGAGGATGGATGGATGGATGGTATTTCTGGAATATTTGAAAGTAGAAAATACTGCCTATTCTACCTTTAACACAACAGTAATTCACTAAATCAGCTTGGTATTGTCAGGGGTCTGCAACCTTTGCCAACTGAAGAGCTATTTTGCCTGTCTCCAACTAAAATAGAAGTGGCTGAGGGCCACAACAGCAATTTGACCTTTAAAATAAAGATTATGCTGCTTATAACATTTTTTTTAATGTGGCATTGATGAATTCATACTACAACAGTGGGAAAAAAAACTGTTGAGCTTTATAAATAGCTTCATTCATGAAATAAAAGTGTTACGAATATATTACAAATTGTCTTGTGCTGAAAAATAAAGATAAGATAAGATAAGATAAGCCTTTATTAGTCCCACAATGAGGAAATTCCAGGATTGCAACAGCACAGGGATAGCAATACTCAGAGCAACAATCAGAAGGCAAGAGAAAAACAAGAGCAGCGAGTATACATATGTACATATAAATATAAATATATATATATAGACACACAGTGTGGAGCATTGTAGCTAGATGGAATAAATATTATAATAAAAATAATAATTATTAAAAATAATAAAAAGGCCATGATGGACTTCCGGTTATGGCTGCCACGTAAGAAGGACACGTCTCACTCTGCTCTGCTTCTGGAGAAAAAAAATCGGCAAATAAGTCTCTCATTTGGGACAGAACGTATCCCAGCGTTTGGGCGAGGATATGTCGGTGAAGCCGAAGGCTGGAAAACCAGGTAGAGGAAAAAGCGAGCCGCAGAAACAGTCCAAATTAACGGACTTTCAGGTCTGTGACGCAGTAGTTAATGCACCAAAAATGGCGGAGGAAGCTAACAGCGGTGCGGTATCTGCGGGAAGCGACACAGGTGCGTTGCTGGCGGCTATGAATTCAATGAGAGCGGAATTTTCCTCTAGATTTGATGGGATTATGGCAGCGTTGGAAGGAATGAGAAAGGAATTGGGTGACTGTGTAGAACGAATGGCGCAGATGGAGCTTCGTGTCTCCAGTGCTGAAGATGACGTCACTTGTCTCCAATTAAAGGTGCGCACTTTGGAAAAAAAAAATAAATGTCTGGAAGAAAATATCCTGGATTTGGAATCCCGGTCGAAACGGAACAACTTGAGGCTGGTGGGTCTACCGGAGGAATCCGAAGGTCGGGACTCGTGTTCCTTTCTGGAAAAGTGGATTCCGGAGGCGCTGGGCAGCGCGGAGCTGCGGTCGGCGGTGATTCTGGAGGGCGCGCACCGTATTGGCCCACGGAGAGATAAGGGACCACCGAGGACCTTAATTATGAAGTTTCTCAGCAACAGAGACAGGATGAAGATCTTCAACGCAGCACGAGCTAAAGGAGAGATTAAACACCAGGACCAGCAGGTGTGGTTCTACCCAGATTTGGCCACAGGAATCCAACAATTGAGGAAGCAGTTTGATCCCGTACGTAAGGAGCTGCGCAGCCTTGGGATTCGTCATAGTGTAATCTATCCTGCGAGACTGTTGACCACGTATGGGGGCAGAACCCACATCTTCAAGACCCCAGAGGAGGCGCAGGAGTTCATCAAGAAGATCCAAGAAGAAGAGACTGGTGGGAGCTAAGCATGAACAAAATATAAGGTAGAATAATTAAGCATTTGCACAGGCATCTGACTGACTTGAAGCAAATAGCAAGTTTACAAAATATAGATTGTATTATATATTTAAAAAAAACAACAAAAAAAAACTATGATGTACAAAGTTGCTAAAAATTTTGGAGTTAAGTTGGAAAACTACAGAGGAGAGTTAATGTTACGTCATTAAAAGCAGTAGAGTTAGGGTGATTGGGAGGATGAAGAAGGAGTGGCTTTGGCTGTTCCCCGTGGGTGTGGAGCGGTCGATGGCTATATCGGGAGACGGAATTTTTCTTTTGATTTTGGGGGGTTCGCCACAAGTGTGGGAAGGGGGAATTTGTTTGTGTGTAGTTTGTAGGATGAATGTTCAACCACTCATTTTTTTGCCTCTCTGTTTGAGCATGTTTACACTGCAAGGTAATCCCAAACTCCCTATTGATCATAAACCAAAGCGTTAATCTTAATTTAACTTCATGGAATTGCAGAGGTCTACAAAATTTAAAAAAAACTTAAACAAGTTATGAATAAAATAAAAGACATGGGTTCAAAAATTGTGTTTTTACAAGAAGCTCATCTAATAGAGGAGGATGTAAAAAGAATTAGGAGTAGATGGCAAGGAAGAGTTTTCACCTCATCATTTTCATCCCGAGCCAGGGGAGTTATGACTCTCATACATAAATCAGTCCCTTTTCAAGTGAAAAATGTAATTGGAGACAAATTTGGAAGATATGTAATCATTCAAGGTTCTTTGCTATTAGAAAATATAAATTTGGTGAACTTATATGGTCCCAATATAGATGATCAAAAGTTCTTTGCTAATTTATTTCTTATCTTATCATCACTTACAGGGCAACATATAATAGCAGGGGATTTTAATTGTACATTGAATCCCGGTATAGATAGATCAACAGGACTGGACTGTACGCACAATGGATGTAGGATGACCATTAATCATTTTATGAAAGAATTGAGATTGTTAGATATATGGAGAGAAATGAAACCACAAGTTAAAGCCTACTCTTGTTATTCCAGTACCTACAAGACATTCTCACGTATTGATTATTTTTTGATTTCCACAGAATTAAGGTCCAAGATTCAAAACTGCTTTTATGATAACATCGTGATCTCTGATCATGCACCCTGCTGTCTAATATATGTAGATAAGAAATTGACAAAGGAATCAGGTAGATGGCAATTTCAGCATACATGGCTTCAGGATGAGGAATTTGTCAAGTACATAGAAAAACAGATGAGTTCTTTGACATCAATACTACACAAACATCAGCATGTGTAAAGTGGGAGGCTTTCAAAGCTTTTATTAGGGGACATATTATTAGTTATACAGGTTCAAAATCTAAGAAGACTCGAGAGGAGAGAGCCCAATTGGAACATAAAATAAAAAGTCTTCAGGAAAAAGTGTATGCAGGAAGTGATCCAAGGTTGGAGAATGAATTACTGATTTTGAGAGCTGAATACGACAAAAAATCAGCGAATAGAGCTGCCTCGAGTCTTCTAAGATTGAAACAATCTTTTTATGAACAAGGTGAAAAATCAGGAAAATTATTAGCATGGCAGATTAAACAATTAGAATTTAAAACACCAATTACCAGTATTATAAGTAATGGACAGGTAGTTATAGATCCTTTAGAAATTAACAGAGCCTTTAGAGATTACTATGAAAAATTATATGATACCAAAAATGAATCTGATTTAACAAAACTAAATGGGTTTTTGAACGAACTATCTATACCGTGTATTCCAAATGAAAACAGGGAGATATTGGAGTCTAAAATTAGTCAAGAAGAAGTTGGGCTAGCCATTGATAATATGAAATCAGGAAAAAGTGCAGGACCAGATGGTCTTCCAGTTGACCTTTATAAAAAATTTAAGAATAAATTAATAAAACCTTTTTTGGAAATGGTTTTAGAAGCATTTCAAAATAATAATTTACCATCATACATGAATAATGCCTTAATTATACTGTTGCCAAAACCAGGTAAGCCCTCTAATAAATGTGAAAATATGAGACCAATAAGCCTATTAAATGCCGACCTTAAGATAATCTGTAAAATTTTAGCAAGACGAATACAAGAAATTTTACCAAATATTATTAATCGAGATCAGAATGGCTTTATAAAGGGAAGACAAGGCTTCCATAATGTAAGAAGACTATTTAATATTATTTATTTTAATAAAGAAGCACCGGATACAGCTCTCCTATCACTGGACGCCGAAAAGGCCTTTGATAGAGTCGAATGGCCCTTTCTTTTTGAAGTCTTACAAAGGTTTGAACTTGGAAATAATTTCATAAAATGGGTTCAGATAATATACAATAATGCTACAGCAGAAATCCTAACAAATAACAATATTTCAAAATCAATAAAAATCAATAGAGGATGTCGACAAGGCTGTCCACTTTCACCTTTACTGTTTACTATGGCAATTGAACCTTTAGCGATGGCGATACGTTTACATTCACAAATATATGGAATTAAAGTTGGACCAACAGAACATAAAATCTCCCTGTACGCCGATGACATAATTTTGTTTATGTCGAATCTAAAAAAATCAATTCCGACCTTGTTGAATTTAATAAAGAATTTTGGGGAAATATCAGGATATAAAATAAATAAAACTAAATCTTCAATATTAATGCTAAATGAGACCCAGAGAAATTACCCAGACCCTGAGGTAAATCAATTCAACGTTGTAAATCAGTTTAAATATTTAGGAATCCAAATTGTGCCTAAGCTAGAATCAGTCGCCAGTGTCAACTATGAAGCCTTAATGACAGATATCAGTGAGTTAATTCAGAGATGGATGTCACTACCAATGTCGATGATCGGGAGAATCAATATACTTAAAAGTAATATTTTACCTAAAATACTTTATTTATTTCAATACATTCCCTTACCACCACCTTTAGATTTATTCTAAAGAATTAAAAAAAAGTTAGTGGAATTTATATGGAACAACAGGAGGGCTAGATTACGTCTGTCTTTATTATATTTACCATTTGATCGAGGAGGTCTGAAATGTCCAAATTTTATGTTGTATTATTGGTCGGCACAACTGAGGTCTATGACATATTATTTTTCATTAAATGATCTCCCTCACTGGACTGAAATGGAATCATACAATTTGCCTTTACCTCTTCCCATATTCATATACTCAGATTCGGCAAAAAAATTACAAAAACAAGTTAAAAATCCATTTGTAAAACATATGATCAAAATATGGTGTGAAGCTAAAAACTATTTAAAAGAACCACAGTTATTGTCACAATTTAGCCCAATATGGGGTAATCAATATTTTAAACCAGGGAGAGCGGACGCTGTATTTAAAGTATGGAATTTAAAAGGGATTCAAAAGATTCAAGATTTATATTTGCCATGTGCAGATAACATAATGTCTTTTGAAGAGCTGAGGATCAAATTTAATCTTAATAGAACACATTTTTTTAAATATCTTCAACTTAGAAACTTTATTCGATCAAATCAAAATAAAGCTCTCACTCGACCTATTTATTCATCCTTGGAAAAAATGTTGATGAAAGATAGTAAAAGAAAGGGTATTATTTCAGAGTTTTATAACTCATTGACACTATCCTCAAGTGAAAATTCACAGAAAAGATTAAACTACTGGAAAGAAGATCTGCAAACTGAAATTTCAGAGGAACAATGGGAATTGGCTTGTACAGAAGCTCAAACCAAATCAATAAATGTACGTCTTAAATTGATACATTTCAAATGGTTAATGCGGATGTATGTTACACCGGAGGAGTTAAATAGATATAACAAAAATATACCAGATACGTGCACAAAATGCATGGAAAGTAAAGGAACCCTATTTCATTGTGTATGGGAATGTAGAATAATAAGAATGTTTTGGGAAGAGGTGAGGGTAACAATTGAAAAAATAATCTCAAAACAAATCATATTGAATCCTAAACTGTTTTTGTTGGGTCTGTACCCAGAAAAGCATAACTTTAATAAAAGTGAAAGAACATTCATAGACCTCAGTTTGCTTAATGCCAAAAAATGTATTGCACTACTATGGAAAAAGACTCATAGACCAGATGTGACTCAGTGGTTAAGACAGATGTTAACAAACCTTCCATTAGAAAGAATAACATATATACTGAAATCAAAGGAAATTGTGTTTGAGAATATATGGAGACCTTTTATTGATTATGTAAAAAATTTAAACATAACTCTTGAAGAAGAAGGTGAATGATGTGTGTGGACCTTGTAAATTCCAAACTGGTGAACATAATATGTATACTTATGTATTGGATTGTCTAGACTAAACAGAGGAGCATTGTTGAAGACTTGATTTTGTTGGTGGTTGTTGGTGTTTTTAGTGCATTTTTTTTTTGTAGTACTTTAGTGTTAGTGTTTGATTGTTTGTGTCATGTTTGTTAAAAAAAAAAAAGGTTCAATAAAGATATTGTGGAAAAAAAAAGGCCATGATTGTGGAGCAGAACGCCCAGATTAATTACATATCATATGCGGCCACATGCACAGTTTGACTAAACAACAACCGTCACCAATCTGGACACAAAAACGCCCAAATAAGGAAATAAACCTAAAGAACACCAGTGACAAGCAGCGGGCGGAATGCGGTCCTTCGCAGGGAAGCAAGCCCAGTCTGCCCAGTCAGTGGTAGACGTGAGTCCCCTTGCAGGATCACGACTTGCCGTCACCAATGGCGCTCCTCTTGGTGTGCTGCTCACACGGCTATCTAAAAATTAAAAGTTAATAATATTGCCACCATGATTGTGGAGCAGAATGCCCAGATCAATTGCATATCATATGCGGCCACATGCACGGTTTGACTAAACGACGACCGTTGTGCCAAAAAGTGATCGGCTGCCAAAAAGTGATCACCGGCTGCAAGAGCCGGGAGCGCCCACTTATTAAAGGTACTGCCTGAGCTCAGTCCACCTACAGTGTGTCTGTAAATGCTTAAAGGGTTTATCACATCTGAAAAGTTATAGTGTTGGCCAAAGTGTTTGTAGTTAGGATAACAACATACAGAATTTATAAGATTGCAAATGATTCCAATATTTGTGCGAAAAAAACCTCATTGTTGTTTAGAAGCTACACTGAAATTGGCCGTTGTTGACGCATAGAATATATATTTATACAGTATCTACATGTATAGTATATCCAGTAAATCTATGTATTTTTCCATGTAACCTTGTGACTGCATAATTTTTTTCCCTTGTCCCGTCAAGCAGCTAGGTGAGTAGAACAGAAATTTGCTTCCCTTATTGTGCCAAACAGATTTATTATGCCAAAAGGAGCTTTATACAGTACATCTTTATGTACTGTATATTATTTATAAATTCCTCCTGTGAGAGCTTTTAATAATTTAAATTGTTTTACCCATGAGGGATCTGTCATGAGCCCTCCCGTGTGCTTCTCCATTGCACACGGCGAGGGGTGAGAGGACGAGGATTTACGCGCTGGATTTACACCACACACACATTTATTAAACACAAAAACTGACAAACAGTTCCAAGTCATAAATTCCACTACAGCTTAAGGAGTCCTCCAGGACGCTCAACAGTCGATAGGTGAGGACCACCAAGAAAAATACACACAGATAATACTCACAGGACTGGAGTGGTCCGAGTAGTCCAAATAAAGCACCAAGTGAAACCAATCCTTCAAAGACGTGACTTCATACGACGATTAATGACCGTATGTGAAGTGCAATGACCCAGCAAAGCATGACTGGCAAAAGGCTCCTAAAGTACACACATTGCTGGAGATGGTAGATTGGTCACACCTGGGCGAGGAGCAGGGAGATGGAGCACAGGAGTGGGAACAGCTGACAGTAATAAGAGAGGGGGCGTGGTCGGACCGGCAGACAGTCAGACGGCGCTCTCACCAGCGTGAGCCAAAGGGACTGCCTCATTGCTGCCGGCCAGAAAGCAGTGGCTATGGGTAAGGCAAAGTACAGAATACATAATATGCACATACCTAGTGGCACCTAAACCCACATAGAGATCAGGACCGAGCCGGGGGTAACCAAGACAGCTCGGCTCCTGACATGACCCAACAGGAGGGGAATGAGGAAAGGCGGGGTGGGGAAGGGGAAAGAAAAGGGAGAGGGACAAACAGACTAACACAACTGAAACAAACAGAAGACAAACTGATTCTTCTACTGAAGAGATCTCATCACAAATGTGGTGTCTGCACCTGTTAAAGGAGAGACATATGTGTGTGTGCGTGTATGTGCATGTGCATGAGAGCGAGTGCAAAGTAAGTGTGTGCGTGTGAGTGGTTTGCCAGGAAACATACAAAGAGGGCGGCAGGTCACAGCGACACCCCCCCCCCACACCCGGAAACCCAGAGCAAGCAAGACAGTGCCACCAACCCCCACAGAGTGCAAATATCTCGAGACCAACAAGCCCCAGGACAACCAGGCATCTGCCCCAGGAGGGATGGCCGAGGGAGGCTGGGCCGCCAAAACGGCTGGCGTGATACAATCCTGCCCCTGGACCGGCCAGCCCCCGTGCCCCCCAGCAGGGCCAACACCAGCCCCCGGGCCCCAGGCACTGGGAGGTCAGCGCCTTTCTTCCCTTGACTGGGGACCGGCCCACACCCCCGGCACGAGCCTCCCCAAACATCCCCAAAGTGGACCCGACCCACCCCAGCACCACCAACACACGGGAACCCCCATGCCCCCTCACCAAAGGCACAGGAGCCCCACGGGGGGCCAGTCCCCTGAGTCCAAGGGAGCCCAGGTGGCCAGGAGGCGCCACCCCCTCAGTCCAGCACCCCCCGACCAGCACACACACTCATTACCACGCACTTATGCCCTCATTCTCTCATACACACCCACTTGCACCCACACACACTCACATGCACTCACTCATTCTCACTCTCCCCCATACAATTCCACACTTGCACTTCCACTCCCACACCCGCACAATCTCGTGTCCACGCCCACTCACTCTCACGGTCGCCTGCACCCACCCACTTTCACCCACACACACACTCTCACTTGCGCTCCGACTCACATCTACTCGTGCTCTCCCCCACACATTCACCCACACTCATTCACCCTTATCACTTGGGGCGGCCGCAGCCCAGGTGTGGCAGGCATGAACGCACACCAATGCCCGACAGCAGTCGGGGAGACTGCCGGTGCGGACCAGCAGCCACACCCCACCACCCTACCCAGGGCAGCCACGGCCACAGAAGCAGACCACCACCACCACCAATGCCCACCTGGAGTGACCGATCAACGGACCACCACAAGCGCTCTGAGATGCCACCCGACGCACAAAACGCCACACAAATCCAACCCACCATCACCATCTCCACTCATCACTCCCTCACTCTCACTTACTCACTTGCTCACTCACTCGCTCACTCCCTTGTTCCCACCCATTCATTCTGCAGCACCCAGGGATGGTGACAACATGACGGGTCCAAGGTCACCAGCCATGCCCCTAGGCCCTGGCAAAAGGAGGGCAGCAGGGGTGGGGGAAGACCCCCACCCCCCTATTCTGAATGCCCGAATCATGATGGGCGAGTGTTTATTGTGTGGTGTGATTGTGTGTAGGTGTGTGAACTACCAAAGTGCAGTTAAAATTGGGGGGGGGGGGGTAGTGTATTGGGGCACCGCTAGCCACTGCTATGGGCAGCAGGGCTCCCATCCCCCCAAGCCCTCCGTGTCTACAGTGAATTTCCCTCTGGGATTAATAAAGTATATAAACTAAACTAAACTAAACTAAAATTGAGACACAGGGATCCTCCTCACCGACACAGTTCGGCACACCCCCTTCCCCAAACCCTAAATGTATCCAATAAGATGTATGTATGTATGTTCAACCCAGAAATGGTGGGGGTGGGGGGAGAAGTAAGACTGGGAGGGAGGCGGTCCAGAAGAGAACACCCCCCCCCCACACTCAGAAGCCAGCTCCCAAACTGACTCTGGAGGCCACCCACTGCCCCCAAGTCCCATCCCAGGATGAGGGCCACCAGGCCGAGCAGCCCAGGACCTGCCAGCTTCGCACCCCGGCGCTCACCAGCACCACAGTCATAATGGGGCAGCCACACTCACCCTTACTCTCACGCATCTTGTACACACAAACATACATAATAATAATAATAATAATAATAATAATGGATAATGGCCTGGACCCAAAAGCCAGTTTAGAAAGCTTGGGATCAGTCCGCCAAGGTCTCCGCCTTTGACCGCCACCTAATCCACATAGCACCGGACTTCCATGATCCCTCCTGCAGGTGGTGAACCTACTGGAGGGCGGACCCATGTAACTCCTTCGGGCTGAGCCCGGCCGGGTCCCATGGGTGGAAACCCGGCCACCAGACGCTAGCCTTCGAGCCCCTCCCCCAGGCCTGGCTCCAGGGTGGGGCCCCGGTAACCCCATACCGGGCGGGGTACACTGAATCCTTGATATACAATTCATGAGAGTCTGTTGGATCGTTCTTAGTCTGGCCCTTCACCCAGGACCAGTTTGTCTTGGGAGACCCTATCAGAGGCAAATTGCCCCGGACAACATAGCTCCTGGGATCACTGGGGCACGCAAACCCCCCCACCACGATAAGGTGACGATCCATGAGGGGGTATCTTGGGGTCTTGTTCACGAGTGAGGGGAAAATGGAGCGAGAGATCGACAGACGGATTGGAGCAGCATCTGCAGTGATGCGGACGTTGTACCGGTCTGTTGTGGTGAAGAGGGAGCTTAGTTCTAAGGCAAAGCTGTCAATTTACCAGTCAATCTACGTTCCTACTCTCACCTATGGTCACGAGCTTTGGGTAATGACCGAAAGAACGAGATCGCGGATACAAGCGGCTGAAATGAGCTTTCTCCGTAGGATTGCTGGACTCACCCTCAGAGATAGGGTGAGGAGCTCAGTCATCCGGGAGAGGCTCAGAGTAGAACCGCTGCTCCTCCACATTGAAAGGAGTCAGTTGAGGTGGTATGGGCATCTGATTAGGATGCCTCCTGGACGCCTCCCACTTGAGGTGTTTCAGGCACGTCCCACTGGGAGGAGACCCCGGGGCAGACCCAGGACTCGGTGGAGAGACTATGTCTCCCAGCTAGTCTGGGAACGCCTTGGTGTCCCCTCTGAAGAGCTGGAGCAGGTGGCTGGGGAGAGGGAAGTCTGGGCTTCTCTGCTTGAACTGCTGCCTCCGCGACCCGGACCTCCGGAAAAGCGGTAGAAGATGGATGGATGGATGGATGGCCTGGACCCATACGGCACCCCACATGCCACGCATCACCCCAGAGTGCCCGCCGGGAGCCCGCCAACCCCCCCCAGACAGACACTCTTTTTCTCATTGACTGAGAAAAGTCATTTGAGTTTTATTCAACAATAATAACTACTGAAGGGTAAAGCTTACTGTAGATGTAGTAGATTTTTGCTCTGTTTATTTTGCATGAACTTCTGTAGTGAATACTCTATTAAAACATTTGCTAAGTACATTGTACCCATCCAAGGTCTGGTGTCAGGGGCGATTAGCATCAGAAATGGTAGACATCACAGTTGGCGGAGGTTTATGAATAACTGATGTGAGCTAATGATATAATTTTGACTGTGAGCCCCATAGTGGCTGTGATGGTAGTACAAAACAGTAGAAAGGTCATCACTCTTGAGCTCAACACTGCACTTAGTTAGGCCCCTAGATGAGCATGCATACACGATGCAGATTCGATTGGCTGAACAATTGTTAATATAAATAAGGAACACACATCACTACCATCGGGCAGTGGTACCGGACAGTAGTGAGGATGCCGAGCTTCGCTGATTGCAACGTGGAACAGTTTTCACCTTGAAAAGGTTGCCACTAAGTCCGTGAATGATTGTTTGTGTGTTTTTGTGACCCGCCAGGGGACTACAGATGCAAACTAGCAGTATTGCTAAATCTGGCATACTTACATTTGTATTAATGTTTATTAGTATGTAATGTCCCTTTCAAATAAACATTAAACTAAACAGGACTAGCCACCGGGCCGGAGCCCAGGCCTAGCACCAGCAGCTGCTCAATATCCACCAGGCCAAGCTCAGGCTCTGTCGCCAGCCACCAGGCCCAGGCCAGGGCTCTGGGCCGAAATCTTGGCCTAGCACTGGCGGTGACTCGTCAGCCATTGGGCCGAGCCCAGGCTCCACCGCCAGCCAATGGACCCATCCCGGGCTCCACCATCAACCACGGGACCGGCCCGGGTTCCACCACCAGCCAGAAGGCCCAGCCCGGGCTACTCACCAACCATCAGAACTGGGCCCAAGCCCAGCACCAGCAGCAGCTCGGCAGCCATCGGACTGAGGTGGGGCTCCACCACCTATATTGATCACCTGCCTGGTCACTGGGTCGATTCCGGTCTCTACCATCAGTAGCAGAGCCACGAGACTGAGAACAGGCTCCACCAATAATAATGCCCCCTCCTAAGAAAAGTGAGAAAACTGAAAAACTTGAAGAGGATATGGAGGAAATAAAAATAATCACTAAACTTTATGTCTAATGAACTTTCAAAGCTGTCTGGACTCATGGAAGAAATAAAAGATCTTAAAGCCCTGATTAAAGAAAAAGACAAACGTATTATGGATTGAGCAGAGAGTGGATGAACTAGATCAATATTCTAGGAAAGATGATTTTATAATTTCAGGCTTGGAGGTAAAACACCGCTCCTATGTTCGAGTTGTCTCTGCAACTAGTGACAATTCTGGAGAGGACGCCCCTTCTGAGGAACTCCAGTCGCTTGAAGAAGAAGTCCTGTCTTTTTTTTTTTTACAAAGGTATCAATATACACAGTGACTCTATTTCTGCTGGTCACACCATCACACAGAAGAATAGGAAGGCCAAACCTCTGATTATACTGAGATTGTCTAGTCAAAAACACAAAAAAGAGTTTTTAAGAAAAGCAAACAGCTGAAAGGAACAAATGTTTACTTAAATGATCATTTAACCAAAAAAAAAAAAAAAAAAATTCCGATATTGCTGGGCAATTGAGACAATTAAGGAAGCTTAAAAAAAATTTTCTACATGGGTATGGAACTGCAAAATTTGCGTAAAAGAAAAAGAAGGGTCAAATGCTATACAAATAAGAAATGGAAAAGAAATGGATAAATAAAAATGATTTACTATGCAAAGGTCTATGATTAGCTACCGCTTTATTATTTTGTAATGACTAACATGGCATATATCCATAAATTTATTGTTTGTTGATTCACTTTTTTATTTTTTTTCCGATGGATAATTTGATCAGCACCTTTTGGGATAATTTACTACAGAGGATTGTTGATTCTGATAACTTAGAACTGAAAACATTTGAATACACTGACCATAACTCAAAGGACATGGAATGTGATCATGACCCTGAAAACAACTTTTTCTCCAACTTGAATAACTGCTGCTATTATTCAGATGAACAATTCAACAAGGACATCAAGACAGAACATAAATTATCCATTATTCACTTTAACAGTAGAAGTCTGTATGCAAATTTTAATAAAATTAAGGAATATTTAAGACAGTTTTCTCATCCATTTAACATAATCGCCATAAGGTAAACTTAGATCAATCCTGAGAAGGGTGTGGACTGTGAATTGAATGGATATGAACTGTACTATAAGAATAGAGAGAAGAAATATGGAGGAGGTGTGGCCTTGTACATTGATAAAAAAAAAAACTTCATTTCAGCGTGGTAGAGATCATGACAACTTCGACTGGAGGTTTACTAGAATGTCTGACTATTGAGATATGTAGGGAAAAAAAGAATGTGTTGCTTAGCTGCATATACAGTATAGAACACCTGGGTCACAAATTGAAATTTTTAAAGACTGGATAGAAAAAAACATTCACTGTATCACATCAGAAGATCGTGTTTATATGCGGTGATTTCAATATAGATCTGTTAAACTAAAATAACCATGAACCCACTGAAGATTTTGTTAATACAATGTATAGTTTAGGTCTTTATCCTAAGATCACCAGACCCAGCAGAATTACATCTCATTGTGCTACACTCACTGATAACATCTTTTCAAATAATATGGATAATAACACAAAAAGTGGATTACTAATTAACAACTTCAGTGGCCACCTGCCAATATTCACAGTTTTTGACAATTTTTACAGGAAAGAAAAACAAAAAACAGCACTTACGTACAGTCGAGTGAGGACTGACGAATCAATGAATGCTCTAAAAATATGATCTAGCAAAACAGAATTGGGAAGAACTATATAATGAAGAAGAAGCGGACAAAGCATATGAAATATTTTTAAGAATATTTAAATTATTATATGATAAAAATTGTCCAATAAAAAATCAATAGCAAGCAAAAATATTCTGACAGTCCATGGATCACCAAGGGATTAAAAATGCCTGCAAAAAGAAAAATACAGTGGATATATAAAGTCTACACACCCCTGTTCAAATGCCAGGTTTTTGTGATGTAAAAAAATGAGACCAAGATAAATCATTTTAAAACTTTTTCCACCATTAATGTGACCTAAAACCTGTACAACCCAATTGAAAAACAAACTGAAATCTTTTAAGGGGAAAAATAAAAAACTTACAATAACCTGTTTGCATAAATATGCACACCCTGTTATAACTGGGGATGTGGCTGTGTTCAGAATTAACCAATCACATTCAAACTCCTGTTAAATGGGAGTCATCACACACCTGCCACCATTTAAAGTGCCTCTAATTAACCCCAAATAAAGTTCAGCTGTTCTAGTAGGCTTTTCCTGAAATTTTTGTAGTCACATCTTACAGCACAAGCTAAGGTCCGCAGAGAGTTTCCAAAGAATCAGAGGGATCTCATTGTTCAAAGGTATCAGCCAGGAGAAGGGTACAAAAGAATTTCCAAGGCATTAAATATACCATGGAACACAGTGAAGACAGTCATCATCAAGTGGTGAAAATATGGCACAACAGTGACATTACCAAGAACTCGACATCCCTCCAAAATTGATGAAAATACAAGAAGAAAACTGGTCAGGGAGGCTGCCAAGAGACTGACAGCACCACTGAAGGAGCTGCAGGAATTTCTGCCAATTACTGGCTGTTTAGTACATGTGACAACAATCTCCCATCTAGGGTGACGAGACGCAAGCCTTATCTGACAAAAGAAAAACATCCAAGCCCCGCTACATATTGCAAAAACACATTTGAAATCTCCCAAATGCATGTGGGAAAATTTGTTATGGTCCAACTTTTTGGCCATAATTCCAAAAGGTATATTTGGGGCAAACACAACACTGCTCATCACTAAAAGAACACCATACCTACAGTCAAGCATGGTGGTGGCAGCATCATGCTTTGGGACTGTTTTTCTTCAGCTGGAACTGGGGCCTTAGTCAAGGTGGAAGGAATTATGAACAACTCCAAATACCAGTCAGTGTTGGCACAAAAGCTTCAGCCTTCTGCTAGAAAGCTGAAGATGAACAGGAACTTCATTTTTCAGCACGACAATGATCCAAAACACACATCCAAATCGACAAAAGAATGACTTCACCAAAAGAAGATTAAGGTTTTGGAATGGCCCAGCCAGAGTCCAGACCTTTGTCCGATCAAACATCTGTGGGATGATCTGAAGAGAGCTGTGCACAGGAAATGCCCTCACAATCTGACAGATTCAGAGCGTTTTTGCAAAGAAGAGTGGGCAAATATTACCACATGTGTCACGCTGAAAGACTCCTACCCAAAAAGACTGAGTGCTGTAATTAAAGCCAAAGGTGCTGCAACAAAGTATTAGTTTAAAGGTGTATTTATGCAAACAGGTTATTATAAGTTTTTTATTTTTCCTCTTAAATGATTTCAGTTTGTTTTTTAATTGGGTTGTACAGGTTATAGGTCACATTAATGGTGGAAAAAGTTTTGAAATTATTTATCTTGGTATCATTTTTTTTTACATCACAAAAACCTGACATTTGAACAGGGATGTGTAAACTTTTTTTATCCACTGTATGTAGTATAGAGAATTTATAAGACATAGAACTCAGGAGATAGAAAATAGATATAAAAAATATATAAAAATAAGTTAACTAACATTATGAGAATAAGTAAAAAGGAATACTATAGTAAATTAATAGATAATAATAAAAATAATATTAAAGGTATATGGAATATATTAAATAAAGTAACTTGTAATGGACAAGATAATTATCCCCAATATTATATAGAAAGTATACAAAATCAAAAAATCAAAATAATGATATAAATATTAATAATATACAGTAAATGATGTAGTAATTAGATTCAATGAATTCTTTGTAAATACTGGACAAAAATTAGCAGAAAAAAATCCATGATTCATTCATATCTGAAAAGGGGAATAGTAAATTAATTGAAAGAAATTCAAATTCAATGTTTTTAACAGCAGTGGAAGAGAGGGAAATTATTGAGATTGTACATAAATTCAGAAATAAAGGTTCAGTTGACTGTGATGACATTGACATGGTAGATGTTTAAAAGGTTATTGAGGAAATTGTTAAACCATTGAAACACATTTGCAACTTATCATTCCAAATTGGTACAATTCCAAGTAAAATGAAAGTAGCTAAAGTTATACCTTTATACAAAACTGGAAAAAGCACCACTTCACAGACTACAGGCCTGTTTCTCTTCTGCCCCAGTTCTCAAAAATACTGAAAAAACTCTTTAATTACATTAGATAAGTTCGTAGCTAAATACAAATTACTCACAGACAGCCAGTATGGATTTAGAACCAACCACTCTACATCATTGGTTTTAATGGATGTTATAGAAGAAATTACTATTTCTATGAACAGAAAGACATTTGCAGTGAGCATACAGTATTTAATGGTTTTAAAAAGCATTTGATACAATAAATCATGAAATATTACTTAATAAATTGGAATGATATGGACTCAGGGGAGTAGTATTGAATTGGGTCTGAAACTATTTAAAAAACAGGCAACAATTTGTGATGATGGGACAATATAAATCTGGGAGTTTGGATATTGTGGTGTCCCCCAGGGGTCAGTATTGGGACCTAAACTTTTCATTTTATATATCAGTGATATTTGTAATGTTTCTGAACTGTTGAAGATTGGGATGTTTGCAGATGACACAACTGTTCTGGGTACTGGTGAGGATCTACAGCAACTTTTGGATATAATCACTACCGAATTCAGTAAAATAAAAGAATGGTTTGATAAAAATAAATTATCATTAAATTTGAGCAAAACAAAGTTTGTTATTTGGAAATGGTAAGGCAAATATTCAAGCAAAGATACAGATAGATAACATCAATATTGAAAGAGTTCAAGACAATAAATTTCTAGGTGTGATTATAGATGAAAAATTTTGCTGGAAACCTCACATTAAATACGTACAAGCTAAACTGTCTAGAAGTATCTCGAGTAGGTTCATTTTGTCTTCCACTTCATTTATCAGCTTTTTTGTTTTTCTTATTTCAGACAAGAATAAAGGTAAAAAAAAAAATCTCCTTTTTATTCTCATCTGAAATAAGAAAAACAAAATAGCCGATCATGTCTCGAAGTATTTCAGTCACGAGCAGAACAAAGCACATACTGGATCAGAAATCACTCCATACTTTGCATTGTTCACTGGTTTTACCATATTTGAATTATTGTTCAGAAGTTTGGGGAAATACATATAAAAGTTCATTACAGCCACTTGTTATTTTACAAAAAAGAGCAATACGAAACATCCATGGTGCTGGTTTCCGTGATCACACAAAATTATTTTTACAGTCTAAAAGTCTGAAATTATTTGATCTGGTCCAGTATAAAACTGCCATAATAATGCACAAAGTAAGGAACAATTTACAGCCAGTTAACATCCAAAATATGTTTGTTGAAAGACAAAAGGATTATCATTTAAGGGAGGGAGTTACTTTTAGAGACAGTGGGTGTACGAACAAATAGAAGAAGCTTTTGTGTTTTGATTTGTGGGGTTAAATTATGGAATGGATTAAATATGGAGTTAAAACAATGTCCAAACATTTTGAGTTAAAAAAAAGTACAAAAATGAGAAATTAGATAAATATAGGGAGAGAGATGGTTCTGTTAATCACTAGAGTCGGTTGGGTGAAAGTCTATGAGACACTCGTGGATTGTATGATCAGTGGGAAGTTGTTTACTCGTTGTGTTTCATTTTTGAATTTCTATTATTTTAAAAAGTAAGATTTTGAAATGCGTATTAAGATTTGTTCATTTGCATCCTTGCTCATTGGGTTTCTATTTGTTGTTGTGGCAATGTGTGTATGTACTGTATGTATGTATGTACACTACCGTTCAAAAGTTTGGGGTCACTTAGAAATTTCGTTATTTTTGAAAGAAAAGCACTTTTTTTCAATGAAGATAACTTTAAACTAATCAGAAATACACTCTATACATTGCTAATGTGGTAAATGACTATTATAGCTGCAAATGTCTGGTTTTTGGTGCAATATCTACATAGGTGTATAGAGGCCCATTTCCAGCAACTATCACTCCAGTGTTCTAATGGTACAATGTGTTTGCTCATTGCGTCAGAAGGCTAATGGATGATTAGAAAACCCTTATGCAATCATGTTAGGTCTGCAATGCTGTAATTGCTGCAAATGGAGGATTCTTTGACGAAAGCAAAGTTTGAAGGAAAAAATTATTATTTCAAATACAAATCATTATTTCTAACCTTGTCAATGTCTTGACTATATTTTCTATTCATTTTACAACTCATGGTGGTAAATAAGTGTGACTTTTCATGGAAAACACAAAATAATTGTCTGGGTGACCCCAAACTTTTGAACGGTAGTGTATGTGTATATGTGCAAGCAGGTATATAGGTATATTAATTAGTTAATGATAGGACAGGACAAGATAAGCTTTTGACGTCAATCCTGTTCCTTTTGGACTGCATTTGGATTTTTGTTTTTATTCTTGTTTTTATGTTGTCTTGTTCAAAATAAAATAGTATCAAACAGATCTTATTCCTTATTCATATGTCACTAACAGCAAATAACTCAGTGTCCAAACTGTGCTATGGTGTTGCCAGCTAAAATATAATTACTGTCATGACGTAACAAGAACCCCCAAAACCTGTAGGTATTATCCTGAAAATGTATTCCCCATGCTCAACTCCCTCATAAACGCCCGTGAAATCCCAGGGCTACACATGACTCTCTGAGTGTGGACAACCTGAGAGAAGTTTAGGATCACAGCAGAGTTAACACACTGTCAAACGCTGGGTAATGAGCACCTCAGTCAGGAACAGATAAGAGTAACATGTAAGCATATGCTTGGGCCTGCGTGTGTCATAGTGTATGTAAGTGTATGGTGTGTGAGAGTAAAGTGTGTGTGCATCTGTTGCTGTGTGTGAGGGCTACCCTGCTCAGGGCATTGACTGAATTGCTTCCACATGTGTCTCAATGCAGAGTTCTGGGCGGGTTTGGAGGACAGGGGAGAAGAAGGGGCCGCTGTAGTTGTTGTTGATGATGGTGTGTGTGCATTGGGGGGGGGGGGGGTCAGATTTCACAGCACCATGCAGTACATGGGCTGTAAGGGCAGGATTAGAGATCCCCTCTTGTGAAAAACCTCCACGCGCTGTTTTACTTTTGCACACACTCTGATCATCAACTATTAGTGAACAAACATCTGCGAGGTGTAAGCAGTCGGCATGTGCACATCCTCCACCATGACCGCGACTGCAACACAACATGTACTCTCAGCTACCACACACATTATGCTGCCACTTGCATAAACCCTCATTCAGTTGTATCACCCCCTGATGCTTTTTAACCCCAGATTCTCTGATGCTTAAGACATACACTGTCATGCATGCTCACACAAATCCGCACACCCCAACACCACCTCTTTCCTGGTACAACTGTCCCAAATGCTGCGGGCACACAGGCGTTGCGCTGGCACGACACATGGAAGGAAAATCTGAATGTGTTCTCACTAATCAGTCCCCTGTTCCATCCAGAAAGTAAGAGAGGAGAGGGAGAGAGAGAGAGTGAGAGGGTGAGATGTGGAGAGCCAAAGGATGAAGATAGAGCAGCGCAGGGGCTGCGGACCTTTACAGCAGGTGCTGAAAGGTGAAGAGGCCAAAGACAATGTGAACGTCAGAGTGAAAATGTGAGAAGAAAGAGCGAGTGACAGCAAGATAAAAGCAAGATAAAAGCAGGTTAGAGGTGAATGGATAGGGAGAGCAGGCGGGGCGGAGAAAGACGGAGTGAGATGGGATAAATGGGGGCATGCCAGTTCCATAAATGTTTAATTGCCAGCAGGTTTATTCTTGTTGAGAGAGAAAGAGAGAGAGAGAGAGAGAGCGAGAGCTTAAATGGTACAAAATCTGTCTAGTGCCCCCAAATCTAATTTACACAACAGAGAGTGTAGAGCAAAAGTGGGGAGGGCTGGGGGGCTGAAAAGGAGAGGGAGAAAAATGCTAATTGGCTACAGTTGGGCATGTCTGGCTTGAGACGAAAGAGGAAGAAGACAGGAATGAGAGAGAAGCAGGAGGGAGGGGGAAACACAAGGAGGGAATGGATGGATGGATGGATGGATGGATGGCTATACCACATTTTGTGTCTAGTTATTAATTCTCCTTTCTGTTTTTTCCTTTTTTTCCAACTCTAGCAAATATAGCAAAAAAAGATGGTAGCACTTTTCATTTAATATGTTGGAATAACCATTAAAATAGTGTTCCATTTCTCCTTTACTGCCATATTTATGCTACCGTAGTACTTCTTCATCTGTTGATGTATCGACTTTGAATGGAGTCCACAAGTGAGTCAGATCGGACTTTCCCAGCTGTGCAGTTTTGGCGTTGTCTGCTGTACTTATGCAGGAATACTGGAACTATTTTGGAGAGTCCTTCCTGAATTGAAACAACTCATAAGCTTAAGTGTTGCACAAAAATCTTAAAATTCTATTAGTCTCTCGCGCATCTTGTTCTTCGCTGTGCTTGTGACTGAACGCTTTCCACCTTCGACTCACCCTGTTCTGGCTCTCCTGTTTTGTCTCTCCTCATCTCCTGTTTCATCACATTTTACACCTCCTCTCCTTTGCCTCCCCTGTGTTTTCACTTAAGCTTGTTCCTGCATTACTCAACATCCCCCCCAATGAGCCACATATGGAGAGCATATCGCAAATGTCACAAACAAAACAGCGTAATAGGTCAGCTTCGTCCCTAAAAAAGGTCAGTCTTTCTTTGTTTCAGCCAGCCCGTGGTCGTGGCCACATGAGGTAGTGTGTGTTTTGTAGCTAAATGAAAGGACATTCTTAAAAAGTCTATCTCCTTGTCTTTCTCCCTCTCTGACGCAGACCTATGTCTTCAGGCTAATGCAGCATCTGTGCTTTGTTAAACATATTACTGTTACGCAAGAATCTGGGGCAAAGAACAACAACACTTGCTAAATATGTTGTTTATTGAAGTTAAAAATGCATTCAATTGCGGTCATGTATTCTACTCCACTCTGATTAATCGTGAAAACAAAGCGGCATTGGAAAGGTAAATAAATGGAGGCCGCCGGCAGAGTTGGTGAGTACCTGACTTGGTTTGGACATGGGCCAAAAACCCTCCCAGAAAAAGCAGGTTGAGGGGGGTGTTGTCATGTGGGAGATCTGCTTAGAGTCTTGTCTGTGTGTTTTTATGGTAAGCATGGTTTAGCCAGTCGCAGATTTACAAACATTTAAGGTCCCGCCACTGCACTGCCTCATTTTTCATTTAGTTGCAGCCCAAGGCCATGTCCCAGAATGGAGGTTGCTACATGGCACACCGCTGCACTCTGCACTGCACCAGTCCCTCTCCCCTCCTCATTGTCTGGTCTGGTCTGAGGAGATGAGGACCTGCCAGTGACCCCATCGTCTGAGAACGTACACACATTCTTGCGCTTTTCTATACGCTCGCTCATGACACATCCATAAGCGGTAGACATACTTCTACTTGTGTAGACACACGGACACATGTGGGCAAAACCAACACAGACAGAACACCCACATGCAGACAACATGCGGAACAAGTCATCTAATTCCTCTAATTCGAAAAAATCTGCAGAGGCAGACAGGTATAATACAGCAGCTGCTGCAGACACACAGAGGGCTCTACACACAGTTTAGTGCACAGCTGTATATTTCGTGAGGCTTAACACACAGATGCACACATAACCAGGCTCATCCCTACCATCAGAGGCAGCAGAAGTACACGCATTCCTTATTTCAGTACTTTAAAAAAAATCCAGCAAAAGTAATGCTGATTCAACTTCTTCATGCAATTAAATGTTAAAGTACAGGCTTCTAAATATACTTAGTGTAAAAAATGTCTTTGAAGGACATGTGTACCAGTTGTTTAAAGCTAACTGAACATGTGTTATTAATATAGTGCATATACTATTAACTTACTTGCTTACTACTGATGTGGGGTGAGGGCTGGGTGGCCTTCACCATATGCAGAGCCAATCAGGTTAACCAGTGCATGTCAACATTACCGGTTCTGGGCCAGCTCCTCTGCATCGTCAACAGCGACTCCGAGCTGTTGGAGGTCTCTCTCCACCACATTGAACCGTCTGGTGTGTAGCTTGCCCTGAGGTCTTTTCCAACCTGAGACCCTGGGGTCGAGCATGAGGGTGGCTTTTGTCAGATGTTTTGGTGGGAGGCCGAGGACATGGCCAAGCCAGCGGATACGCCACTGTGTAATAAGGTGGGATGCTACAGGCTGATGTGTGCGGGCTCAGTGTGTATCATCAGAAGTGCGCTGGGGCCACTTGATGTTCTCTATGGTTCTGAGGGCCCAACTATCAAACTCATCCACTCTCAAGGCCAGAGTGTTATTCAGTGGCCATGTCAATGACCCACAGAGTAGGATGGAGAGGACTGACGCATTGTATATGCAGAGCTTTGTCTTACGGGAGATTGAGCGATGGCGCCAGACAGGTTTCCATAGTGCCTGCAGGGCTGATGCAGCTAGGCCACGTCTGCAGTTGATCTCTGGTTTCATGTCCCTGTTGCTGGTCACTGTGGAGCCCAGATACACAAAAGAATTGACAAACTCGACAGCATCATTCCCGAGCTGTAATGGGGGTGGGTCCGGTCCGTTGCTGACATGCATTAGCTGAGTCTTTGTCCAGCTCACCTGAAGGCCCAGCTTCACTGCCTCTTCGTGGTAGACAACTAGAGCATCTCTCAGCTGACTGTAGGATGGGCTGAGCAGGATGGTATTGTCAGCATATTCAAGGTCAGCCAGACAGTAGTTGCAAAACTGAATGCCAGGGGCCAGCTCATAGACCTTGGTCATCAGATAGTCTATGACACAACTGAAGAGCTCAGGAGCAGCCACACAACCTTGTTGGACCCCTTGTTGTATACTATTAAACCATACCTAAGTTATAGGTTATCTATTTCATGTCGTCTTGCTACACCATTCACATCATTATGCTGTTACATCTCCTGTGCGAAAGATTCATTGATCTGTAAACCAAGGAGTCATCCTTTCTAGGAGTTTTTGTCCCATCCATTTAGGTAAAAATCTGTCTTGATGCTGCTGGGAGTATTCATCAATACAAACTTTTAAAAAATGTCAACTGATTTCCTCAAATGCATTAAAACTAAAGTAACAAGCCTGTTTTGAAAATGTAAGGGATATAAAGTACAGATATTTATGTTAAAATGTAGGGAGAAAAAGTAAAAGACTTGTGGAGTGGACCAAACAGAATCACCTGAGGCTGAACGTCAGCAAGATCAGAGAGATGGTGATTGACTTCAGAAGGAAGAGGACGTCTTCACAGCCATTGCAGATTAGGGGCAAGGATGTGGAGGTAGTGGAGGACTACAAATACCTGGGCTGTGTACAAGAAGGGGATGAGCAGACTCTACTTCCTGAGAAAGCTGAGATCCTTCAACATGTGTAATAAGATGTTGGAGATCTTCCACCAGGCTGTTGTTGCCAGCGCCATCTTCTTTGCTGCTGTTTGTTGGGGTAGCAGTATCAGAGCCAGCAACACCAACAGACTTGATAAGATTATCAAGAAGACTAGCTCTGTAATTAGTCTCAGGCTGGAGACTTTTGAGGATGTGGTGGGGAGGAGGACACTGAACAAACTGTTATCCATCATGGATAACCTTGATCCCCCCCTCCATCACACACTGGACAGACAGTGGAGCACTTTCTCCAGTAGACTGCTACAGCTCCACTGCCAAATGGACCCAAACAGGAAATCTTTCCTGCCACATGCTATTTTACTATACAATAACTCACTCTAATGTCTGTAAATTTGTTTATAATCCAGCTGTCACACTGCACTTTTCAGTCTACTTTGTACCTTACATTTCACCCTGCACCTTATGGTTCTGTTTTGTACAGTACAGTTTACCTCTTATTCAGTACTTATCTACTGTATATATATATATATTTTGTACAGGTCATCCTTTATGTTTAGTCTTTAGTTTAGTGTGCTTAGCTTTTCTAGGTAATTCCTTTTTCTATTTTCTTTTCTATTATGATGTGGGTATTTCTGTCTGTTTGGTCTGGTTATTGTATGTCATGCTGCTGTTACATTAAAATATCGCAGTTTGGGATCAATAAAGTACATCTATCTATCTATCTATCTATCTATCTAGCTATCTATCTATCTATCTATAATGGTGTGAAAAAGTGTTTGCCCCCTTCCTGATTTCTCACTTTTTTGTAGGTTTGTTACACTTAAATGTTTCAGATCATCAAACAAATTTAAATATTAGACAAAGGTAACACAGGTAAACACAAAATGAAGTTTTTTAAATGAAAGAGTTTATTATTAAGGGTAAAAAAAATCCAAACCTACATGGTTCTGTGTGAAAAAGTGATTGCCCCTAAACCTAATAACTGGTTGGGCCACCCTAAGCATTAAAAACTGCAATCAAGCGTTTGTGATAACTGGCAATGGGTCTTTTACAGTGCTGTGGAGGAATTTTGGCCCACTCATCTTTGCAGAATTGTTGTAATTCAGCCACACTGATGAATTTTCAAACATAAACTGCCTTTTTAAGGTTATACCACAGCATCTCAATCGGATTCAGGTCAGGACTTTGACTAGGACACTACAAAGTCTTCATTTTGTTTTTCTTAAGCCATTCAGAGGTGGACTTGCTGGTGTGCTTTGGATCATTGTCCTGCTGCAGAACCCAAGTGTGCTTCAGCTTGAGGTCACGGACAGATGGCCGGACATTCTCCTTCAGGATTTTTTAGTAGACAGCAGAATTCATGGTTCCATTTAGCACAACAAGTCTTCCAGGTCCTGAAGCAGCAAAACAGCCCCAGACCATCACACTACCACCACCATATTTTACTGTTGGTATAATGTTCCTCTTCCTATTCACCCTTTATACTTTGGACTTTTCACACAACACACCACACTGCCATCTACAGAAGTTCTCTGACAACTCTGTGATCATCGACCTCATCTCTGATGGAGATGATGCAGAGTGCAGAGGACTTACCCAGGACTTCGTGGACTGGTGCCATTGGAACTGCCTCCAGATCAATACAGGGAAAACTAAGGAACTGGTGGTGAACTGCCGCAGGCGAGGACAACCCCCCACAGCACCAGTAAACATCCAGAGAACAGATGAGATGGTGACATCCTACAAGTACCTGGGTGTTCATCTGAACAATAAATTGGACTGGTCACACAACACCAATGCGCTCTACAAGAAGGAACAGCGTAGGCTGTTCCTTCTGAGGAGGCTCAGGTCTTTTGGTGTACAAGGGGCACTCTTGAAGACCTTCTACGATTCGGTGGTGGCATCAGCCATCACTTTTGGAGTGGTCTGCTGGGGCAACAGCATCACAGCAGCTGACAGGAAGAGACTGAATAGACTGATCAAAAAAGCTAGCTCTGACCTGGGGGGGTGCCTCGACCCAGTGGAGGAGATAGGAGAGAGGAGGATGGTGGCTAAGCTGTCATTTCTGCTTGAGTCAGAGTCCCACCCCATGCAGTACACGCTGAATGCACTGAGGAGCTCATTTAGCAGTAGGCTGTGCCATCCTAGGTGCGCGACCGAGAGGTTTTGCAGGTCCTTTCTACCTACGGCTGTCAGACTTTATAACCTAACCAGGGCTGCTCATAGAGGTCATATTGAATGCACAAAACGTTACAAACTTGCACGATAATGGTCCCCTCCATTACACAACTAGGACAATATCAATCACTACAGGGGGTGACAACTAGGCTGATTCAAATAGGAAATATACTCTATGGGTACATATTCATACTATGTGGGGTAACTGAATAGACCGTTATGCTGTTTATCCCATCTAGCTACAATGCTCTGCACTGTGTATATTTTTGTGTACATATGTACTGTATATTCACTGCTCTTATTATCTTATCTTTTGACACTTTTGAGTGTTGCTATCCCTGTGCTGTTGCAATCCTGGAATTTCCCCATTGTGGGACTAATAAAGGCCTATCTTATCTTATCTTATGTTCCTTTTCTGAAATGCTGTATTACTTTTATGGCGGATATAATGGGACACACACCTTCCAAAAAGTTCAACTTTTGTCTTGTCAGTCCACAGAGTATTTTCCCAAAAGTCTTGGGGATCATCAAGATGTTTTCTGGCAAAACTGAGACAAGCCTTTATGTTCTTTTTGCTCAGCAGTGGTTTTCGTCTTGGAACTCTGCCATGCAGGCAATTTTTGCCCAGTCTCTTTCTTATGGTGGAGTCATTAACACTGACTTTAACTGAGGCAAGTGAGGTCTGCACTTCTTTGGATGTTGTGGGGTCTTTTGTGACCTCTTGGATGAGTCGTCGCTGCGCTCTTGGGGTAATTTTGGTCGGCCGGCCACTCCTGGGAAGGTTCACCACTGTTCCATGTTTTCACCATTTGTGGATAATGGCTCTCACTGTGGTTCGCTGGAGTCCCAAAGCTTTAGAAATGGCTTTATAACCTTTTCCAGACTGATAAATCTCCATTACTTTGTTTCTCATTTGTTCCTCAATTTCTTTGGATCATAGTATGATGTCTAGCATTTGAGAATCTTTTGGTCTACTTCACTTTGTCAGGCAGGTCCTATTTAAGTGACTTCCTGATTGAGAACAGGTGTGGCAATAATCAGGCCTGGGTGTGGCTAGATAAATTTAACTCAGCTTTCCAAAGATGTGATAAACCACAGTTTATTTATGTTTTAACAGGGGGGGCAATCACTTTTTCACACAGGGTCATGTAGGTTTGGATTTTTTTTACCCTTAATAATAAACACCTTCATTTAAAAACTGCATTTTGTGTTTACTTGTGTCTAATATTTAAATTTGTTTGATGATCTGAAACATTTAAGTGTGACAAACATACAAAAAAATGAGAAGTCAAGAAGGGGCCAAATACTTTTTCACACCACTTTATCTATCTATCTATCTATCTATCTATCTATCTAGTCAGAAAAAACAGTTACCCAACCTTTTCAGTGCTACAGCAGTATAGTAACAAAGTATTTGTACTTTATTACTTGCAAACTCTGCATTCCATTCGGTCCCCAATGCACATACTCTCCATTCTGCAAAGTGTGTATAAACACACACAGATGCCCGACGGCCACATTTGAACCTGCTCACACCAAAACACCAGTGTGTGCACACTTACTATACAGTAGATACAAGTGTCTGTGCACAAACACACACCTGTGGTTTCAGCCCAGCACACAGAGACCTCTCTAGTCTTCAAACTGTCTGCCCCACTTAAAATGAGCGGTGCTTGTGAGGAGGATCTGACAGAAAAAAACACACACACACACGTACGCACATGGATGAGTACACTGCTGGATTAGAAGACCTGACTAAGCTGAATTTCCCCCTGCTCCCCTTTCCTATTTTCCATCTGCCTCAGCGTAGGGGAACCTGTGTAGGGAAAATAATGCCCACCATACACACATCATGCTTCACTTTCTCTCCTCTCGATGTACTTTTTGAAACACACACACACGCACTCACACACGCTGTTACTGCAGTCTGTCAATCTCTTCAGTCTCCTGCTTTCTATTTACTGATTTCTTTTTGCACAGCCTCTCAGTGTTCCGTCTCGCACTCATACCCCCCCCCCCCCCAGTTTCAGCACCTCTATCTCCTTCATCTTTCCATCCCTTTGTCTTTTCTGTGGCACGGTGTGGTTGACCAGCTGCCAGTGAGAGACAAGTGCATGAGTTCTGGCCAAACTTGCCTCCATCTCCACCCCAAATTACACGGGACAGTCCCAATTACCCTGTGGCCAACCGAAGCATTTCCTGGGTTAGTGCTGGTGACGCGTGCTCCCCTCCCCCTTTGCTGTGGTTACAG
Source organism: Pholidichthys leucotaenia (assembly GCA_020510985.1). Taxonomy (NCBI): domain Eukaryota; kingdom Metazoa; phylum Chordata; class Actinopteri; order Cichliformes; family Pholidichthyidae; genus Pholidichthys; species Pholidichthys leucotaenia. The sequence goes on along the minus strand of CM035840.1, from coordinate 36,581,995 downwards.
GGGGTGTCATTAGATGGTTGTTTTACTGCAACCCCAAAAACGTGCCCGCTGGCCGCATCAACGCCACAGGAAGCACAACTGTAACATTCCAATAACTCTGCTGGGCCTGATGGATGACAAATGGGAGAAACATAAGGGTAACGCTGGAGCTAGAAATAAATTCCTGCCGGCCAAGAGGGAGATGCAAATCGAATGTTGGAGGGAAAATAAGAAATTCTAGACAGGCTGCCGTGCCTTCTGGGAAGAAAATAAGTGTGAGCTGTAATATTTTGTGAGATTAAAAACACTTATAGTAGATAGACTTTGGATAACAGAGTGTCAAAGGTGTAAGCACAGAGGTCCGGTGGAATAAATCATATTATACAGCAGTTAGTTCCGACCGGGCGATTTGATTGGACAATAGGGATTCCAGGAGTTCCTAAAATCCCCGATAATTGCACCCCAGTTTCACCGGATATGTATCACTCCGCTTCAGTGGTGTTCTAGTAACCGTTAATTAGCCTACTAACCATTATTTACTGTCGACTCCTAGTCGGCACTTTAAGGCAACATTAATGGAATACGGCAAAACGATGGACATTTTTCCAAATGTAGCATTTGAGTTAAATTATGAATGGTCATCAGAAGAGGAGGAGGAGAAGGGAAGAAGCCAGGCTATTTCCATGGAAACCTTTCGGTGTACAAGAATTTCATCAGCTGACCTGGACAATCTGGAGAAAAGCAAAAATGAGGAAAGCATGATAAAACCACAATACTTTTGTGGTGATGGACTCTTTGTTTTTTCTGAAAATGCCAAGAAAAGCGAGTGAAGTGTGCCAAAGAAATTACTAGCATGCTAACCACTAGCCATCAGCTAGCTACCGTGTTGTGCCCCACACTTTGATCTCGGGTCTGGTCTTCTACCAACTCAACAGGTATATACTACGTATATGTTTTATAAACACTTACTACTTTTGCACTTGACAATATTTAATTTGTTTACATGTGGGAAATGACAATAGAAGTCTTCATGCTGATTGAGATGTTTAGCAACAGTTACTGGCTACATTTAGAAGGGACTATTTTTTTCTCAGCTGCACAAAGTAACTGGTTAAACAAACAAATCATAATATTTTGTCCAGTATTGCTGTCATTTAATAAGTTGTGCTTGCCAGAACTGTTATATAAAAACAATATTACGCTCGACGTCATTACAGCATCATGAATATACTAACTCTGGAGTTACTATAGTCACGATATTGTACTTTGTCTTGTGTAATATTGCTTAATTCAGATTTGTACAAAACTGAACAAAACTCATCCCTGTAAAGACTACATAATGGGATAGCAAATTCCAGAAATGAGACACAGACTGGAAGATTATGTAACCCTGATTAGTTGTGTTCGCTGAAATTTACCTCTGAATTATCTACTATGACAATCACCAATAGTTTGTGAAAATGTCCACTCAACTTTAATTTCATCTCAGATGCATTACGTAATCTCTGCCACTACGAACAGTGATGGAAGGGAGCAAAAATTAACTTGCAACTAGCATGTCCAGCATGACACTTCATGTTATTATTTACATAGCCACCAGAGGTTGCTTTATACCAAAATGTATGTATATCTTGTAATTCCTGCTGATAAAGTTGACCATATAGGGCATTTCCTCTTGGAGGACAGATTGCTATCAATATGCTGAACGTTTCCCATAAGTGCATTGAAAATGTAGAGTGTAAAGCCATAACAACACAGTAATTACAGGCACATGCAGGCTGTATTCTGCACTGATTTTGATCAAGCATAATTACTGTATGCTTACAGGGTACCTTGCCTATAATTACAGGATACTTACACTCTACTAACGCCACACTCTTATTACTGTGTACTTTCACTCTGCTTATAGCATACTTATACAGCCCAATATTTAATTTCATTTTTCTTTTCTTTTCATTCATTTCTGTCTGATCATGGCAAATAAACTGTATTTCCCATAAAACAAATAATTGTGTAACAGACAGGAAAAATGTAGACAAAAACAAGCTAATGTAAAGTGCACATGGCAAACCCTTTTTACCACATGTTGGTACAGTTCCCAGAGGTGTTAATGAAATGTTTGTGACATGCTTTGGTCAGAACACATCGTGGTTTAATTATTGCTGTACCATTTTACGCCCAGTTGAAGGCGCTGTCCTCACATTGGGTTGTTATTGTTGATTTTGATTTAAATGCTCCTCAGTTCACTCCACCTAGAGCATGCTCTAATCCAACCCTACCTTTTTATCACTGCCGATCTCTGTGGCTGACAACACAGCTGGTTAGCTTGTAGGTCCAGTTAGTGAACTCAACCTGAGCTAAGTAGCATTTGCTGACTGTGAAAATCCAAAGAAACCATCATCAGAGACAGGGGTGTGATTGTACAACTCCAATTCCAGTGAAGTTGGGATATTGTGTAAAACGTAAATGAAAACAAAATACAATAATTTAAAAATGCTTTTCAATCTATATTCAGTTGAATACACTACCAAGACAAGATATTTAGGGGCAGATTTACTAACGTGCTGTGCCATCACAAAACCCTGTTTTAGTGTTAAAAAAGTACTGTTGAGATTTACTAAAGGGCGCAGGGCAAAGTTAGCGATGGAAAGGCATGGACTATGTTAATTTTGCGCCTGGCCTCATTGCATATTTATTTGTGGGAGTTGTCATATCAAAGTGCAAATTTGAGGGAGGGGAGTATTTAGATGATTGGCGCAAGATGATTTATTAAGGATTGCGGTTGTCAATCTCCTGCTAAATGCACCAGGATTTAACGTCCAAAAAAAGCTTGTCTGAATTCATCTGTCTGACAGCGATCGCTGGTACTGAGACACCGGCGAGAACTTGAGGGCACATGGCCAGAGAGAGAGAGAAGCTTCTGCCAGCAGGTGACTTGATTTGGCATGACAGAACAGATTAATATGAACAGAAACGATCTCATAGAGATCGGTGTTGTGCTGGACTGGACATCAGCCAGCAGAGGATTTTTTAAATTTCATTTGTTTATATATAACATGATAATAATAATAATAATAATAGTAATAATTTATTTCATTTATAATGCACTTTACATCTGGGGGCAAAATTTCTCCGCTAATAGGATTAAGAACAAGAATAAAAGCAAACATTAAGCACATGCGATGACACACCAGGACTTCTTTGGTGAGAACTGCTCTCAAATATTTTACCTGGTAAAGTAAAGGTCAAATAAATAAAATGAAAAAGCTTTCCTAAACAATGAATTTGTATCCATAAAATAGTACAGCCCTTCCTACCTGGAGTGGACAAAAGGAGCACAGATCCATACGTCCCTCGACATTGCAACATTGACATAACTCAGTGACAGCAGTCTCTGCTGTGGCTGTCCGAGGAATAAGTGAAATCATGTCTGTTTAATTTTATTATGTTCCAGACTTCAAAAAAGATAAAACGCACATACAGTATTTATGAGAAGTCATGGACTGGGAGACCTGTACATTAAAACAAAGTTATTCACATAACAAAAACTCCAGAGTCTCTATCAGATCAGCTTGATGGTTCTTGTGTTAATAAAATAAACACGTTGGTCAATAATCAATTTATTCATGAGTAGTCCTTAATTTATCATCATATTATAATGCAAGGAATCTCTGTCTGTATGTGTGTGTGTGTGTGTGTGTGTGTGCGCACGCTGGCATGCATGTGTGCATGCGTGCGTATCTCCCAAACCGTTCATCAGACTGGCCTCAGATTTAATACATGCTTTTATGAGGTTACGAGGGTGTGCCTCCCCAAATTTCAGCCGCCCCAGATATGCGGAAGTTTAGGAGGGGAAATCTTTAATCAACGTCCATAAGGGAGGTATGGGCGTTCATAGATACAGTGGTGTGAAAAAGTGTTTGCCCCCTTCCTGATTTCTCTTTTTTTTGTATGTTTGTCACACTTAAATGTTTCAGATCATCAAACAAACTTTAGTATTAGACAAAAATAATGCAAGTAAACACAAAATGCAGTTTTAAATGAAGGTGTTTATTATTAAGGGGAAAAAAATCCAAACCTACATGGCCCTGTGTGAAAAAGTGATTGCCCCTAAACTTAATAACTGGTTGGGCCACCTTAGCAGCAACAACTGCAAACAGTTGCAAGTTTGCGATAACTGGCAATGAGTTTTTACAGCACTGTGGAGGAATTTTGGCTCACTCATCTTTGCAGAATTGTTGTAATTCAGCCAAATTGGAGGGTTTTTAAGCATGAACCGCCTTTTTAAAGTCATGCCACAGCATCTCAATTAGATTCATGTCAGGACTTTGACTAGGCCACTACAAAGTCTTCATTTTGTTTTTCTTAAGCCATTCAGAGGTGGACTTGCTGGAGTGTTTTGGATCATTGTCATGCTGCAGAACCCAAGTGCGCTTCAGCTTGAGGTCACGAACAAATGGCCAGACATTCTCCTTCAGGATGTTTGGTAGACAGCAGAATTCATGGTTCTATTTACCACACCAAGTAGTCTAGGTCCTGAAGCAGCAAAACAGCCCCAGACCATCACACTACCACCACCATATTTCACTGTTGGTATGATGTTCCTTTACTGAAATGCTGCGTTACTTTTACGCCGGATGTAATGGGACACACACCTTCCAAAAAGTTCAACTTTTGTCTCATCAGTCCACAGAGTATTTTCCCAAAAGTCTTGGGGATCACCAAAATGTTTCTGGCAAAACTGAGACGATCCTTTGTGTTCTTTTTTGCTCAGCAGTGGTTTTCGTCTTGGAACTCTGCCATGCAGGCCATTTTTGCCCAGTCTCTTTCTTATGGTGGAGTCATGAACACTGACCTTAACTGTGGTAAGTGAGGCCTGCAGTTCTTTGGATGTTGTTGTGGGGTCTTTTCTGACCTTTCGGATGCGTCATCACTGCGCTCTTGGTGTAATTTGGGTCAGCTGGCCACTCCTGGGAAGGTTCCCCACTGTTCCATGTTTTTACAATTTGTGGATAATGGCTCTCACTGTGGTTCGCTGGAGTCCCAAAGCTTTAGAAATAGCTTTATAACCTTTTCCAGACTGATACATCTCAATTACTTTGTTTCTCTTTTGTTCCTCAATTTCTTTGGATTGCAGCATGATGTCTAGCTTTTGAGGATCTTGTGGTCTACTTCACTTTGTCAGACAGGTTCTATTTAAGTGATTTCTTGATTGAGAACAAGTGTGGCAGTAATCAGGCCTGGGTGTGGCTAGAGAAATTTAACTCAGCTTTCCAAAGATGTGATAAATCACAGTTATGTTTTAATGGGGGGGGGGTCACTTTTTCACACAGGGCTATGTAGGTTTGGATTTTTTTTTAAACCTTAATAATAAACACCTTTATTTAAAAACTGCATTTTGTGTTTACTTGTGTTATCTTTGTCTAATATTTAAATTTGTTTGATGATCTGAAACATTTAAGTGTGACAAACATACAAAAAAATAAGAAATCAAGAAGGGGGCAAACACTTTTTCACACCACTGTATGATATCATAGACGCACAGATGTTGCCATGGTTGGCTGCACGGTGGCGCAGTGGTTTAGCACTGTGGCAGCACAGTTTTACCCTCGGCCGGGGGACCGCGGGGATCATGAGATCGTGGGTTCGATCCCAGCCCCCGACCAACAGTGAGCTGTGTGGAGTTTGCATGTTCTCCCCGTGTTGCGCGGGTTTACTCCGGGATTTCTCCGGTTTCCTCCCGCACACCAAAAACATGTAGGTTTAGGGCGCTCGCGCACGCAGCGACCAGTAGCCGGTGGCTTGTCACCAGACTGCAAACCAAGTCTACCTACGGGTACAAATAAGTAACAAAAAAAAAAAAAAAAAAAAATGGTTACTGTTGCCAGGCAGACACATTATCAAAACTCAAAGGCAGGCATCACTGAACAAGTGGTGACGTCAAAGATCAAAGGCAGGTTTCACCATGGTTACTGTTGCCATGGTAACAGTAACTTTCTATGGGCATGCAGAAATGCTTGCTTACACTTGCTTTCTACAGACATGCAGAAATACTTGCTTATACTTGGTTTCTACAGGCATGCACGGGTATGCAGTAGTATTATTTATGCAACAGTTAGTTCTGACCGAGCAATTTGATTGGACAATAGGGATTCCAGGAGTGCTCCCCAGCATAATAGTGCAAGATACACTATTATGAATAGAAGTCATAAAAGATCACACAAATAAGTGATCTGACAAAAAAATAAACAAGCGGTTCTTTAACAGCAGCTAATACTGGATGTCCTGTTCATTTTCAATTATTCTGTAATTAACATTTACACAATCAAATAAATCTCAGTTCAGTTCCTTTCATATTTGTCAAAGTCTAACATGTGTGACTGCATATAGGCTACACTTCTGTATTCCACTTTCAAACACAGCCTACATTTGGGCCTGTAAATCCTGATTGGGCTACCTGTTTCAGACAGGAATACTTGCTTTCTATGGGCAAGCACTAGTACATATTAAACAAAAGAATCTGCCATGTGAAATGAAAATCAAAACTTTGATATATGGCGAACAAATATAAACTATTTTACTGGGGTTTGTGCTTAAACGAAAGCTTTAAAAAAAAAAAGCTTTAAAAAACTATATTATGCTCCACCGAACTGGCTGTGCCTTTGTTGATGACCCGCTCCCTCGGGTGTGCCTGTGCACAGTTTTGCAGTGCTCTGGGTGGATGGGTGGTCATTATTGAAATGAAGTGACTGCGTCTGTGCTCATAATTTTGCGTGTTGATAGTAGATCACTGGCAAAAATTGGCCACTCCCTAAGGCGCTCTAATTTTCACACTCACTAATTTGCACTGCCTTAGTAAATCTGCCCCTTAATGTTCAAACTGATAAACTTTATTAGTTTTTTTTTTTACAAATATTATCTCATTTTGAATTTGATGCCTGCAACACATTCCAAAAAAGCTGGGACAGGGGCATGTTTATCACTGTGTTACATCACCTTTCCTTTTAACAACACTCAATAAGCGTTTCGGAACCAAGGACACTAATTGTTGAAGCTTTGTATGTGGTCTTTCCTGTTCTTGCTTGCTGTACAACTTCAGTTGTTTAGCAGTCCGGGGTCTCCATTGTCATATTTTGCACTTCATAATGTACCACACATTTTCAATGGGAGACAGGTCTGGAGTGCAGGCAGGCCAGTCTAGCACCTGCACTCTTACTATGAAGTTACGCTGTCATAACACATGCAGAATGTGGTTTGGCTTTGTCTGGCTGAAATAAACAGGGACGTAACTGAAAAAGATGTTGCTTGGATGGCAGCATATGTTGCTCCCAAACCTATATATACCATTCAGCATTAATGGTGCCTTCACAGATGTGCAAATTACCCATGCCATGGGCATTAACACACCCCCATAGCATCACAGATGTTTTCTTTTGAACTTTGTGCTGATAACAATCTCAATGGTGGGGCTCCTCTTTAGTCCGCAGGACATGATGTCATTGATTTCAAAAAACAATTTGAAATGTGGACTCGTCAGACCACAGCACACTTTTCTACTTTGTGTCAGTCCATCTCAGATGAGCTTGTGCCCAACGCAACCGGCGGCATTTGTGGGTGTTGCTGATATATGGCTTTCGCTTTGCATAGAGTTTTAACTTGCACTTGTAGATGTTGTGATGAACTGTGTTAACTGACAATGGTTTTTCGAAGTGTTCCTGAGCCCATGTGGCGATACCCTTTACAGAATGATGCTGGTTTTTAATGCAGTTCTGCTTGACGGATCAAAGGTCACAGGCATGCAATGTTGGTTTTTGGCCTTGACGTGCAGAAACCTCTCCATATTCTCTGAATCTTTTGATGATATTATGGACTGTAGATGAAGAAATCCCTAAGTTCTTTGCAGTTATGCATTGAGAACCATTGTTCTTAAACTGTTGGGCTATTTGCCCACACAGTTGTTCACAAAGTGGTGAACCTCATCCTATCCTTACTTGTGAACGACTGAGTGTTTCGAGGATACTCCTTTTATATCCAATCATGACACTCACCTGTTTCCATTTAACCTGTTCACCTGTGGAATGTTCCAAAAATGTGTTTTTGAACATTCCTCAACTTTCCCAGTCTTTTTCTTGCTCCTGTTCCAGCTTTTTTGGAACATGTTGCAAGCATCAAATTCAAAACGAGTGACTATTGAGTCAATATTTGCAAAAAAACAATAAAGCTTATCGGTTTAAACATTACAGCGCACGCAGCGACCAGCAGCTTGGTGATATAGTGCGTGTGTGCGTGTGTGTGTTTTTTGTACTTTTTTACCATCCATCCATCCATCCATCTTCTACCGCTTTTCCGGAGGTCCGGGTCGCGGAGGCAGCAGTTCAAGCAGAGAAGCCCAGGCTTCCCTCTCCCCAGCCACCTGCTCCAGCTCTTCAGAGGGGATACCAAGGCGTTCCCAGACTAGCTGGGAGACATAGTCTCTCCACCGAGTCCTGGGTCTGCCCCGGGGTCTCCTCCCAGTGGGACGTGCCTGAAACACCTCAAGTGGGAGGCGTCCAGGAGGCATCCTAATCAGATGCCCATACCACCTCAACTGACTCCTTTCAATGTGGAGGAGCAGCGGTTCTACTCTGAGCCTCTCCCGGATGACTGAGCTCCTCACCCTATCTCTGAGGGTGAGTCCAGCAATCCTACGGAGAAAGCTCATTTCAGCCGCTTGTATCCGCGATCTCGTTCTTTCGGTCATTACCCAAAGCTCGTGACCATAGGTGAGAGTAGGAACGTAGATTGACTGGTAAATCGACAGCTTTGCCTTAGAACTAAGCTCCCTCTTCACCACAACAGACCGGTACAACGTCCGCATCACTGCAGATGCTGCTCCAATCCGTCTGTCGATCTCTCGCTCCATTTTCCCCTCACTCGTGAACAAGACCCCAAGATACTTAAACTCCTCCACTTGGGGCAGGAGCCTGTCCCCAACCCGGAGAGGACAATCCACCTTTTTCCGGCTGAGGACCATGGACTCGGACTTGGAGGTGCTGATGATCCCCCCTCATGGATCGTCACCTTATCGTGGTGGGGGGGTTTGCGTGCCCCAGTGATCCCAGGAGCTATGTTGTCCGGGGCAATTTGCCTCTGATAGGGTCTCCCAAGACAAACTGGTCCTGGGTGAAGGGCCAGACGAAGAACGATCCAACAGACTCTCATGATAAATTGTATATCAAGGATTCAGTGTACCCCGCCCGGTATGGGGTTACCGGGGCCCCACCCTGGAGCCAGGCCTGGGGGAGGGGCTCGAAGGCTAGCGTCTGGTGGCCGGGTTTCCACCCATGGGACCCGGCCGGGCTCAGCCCGAAGGAGTTACATGGGTCCGCCCTCCAGTAGGTTCACCACCTGCAGGAGGGATCATGGAAGTCCGGTGCTATGTGGATTAGGTGGCAGTCAAAGGCGGAGACCTTGTACTTTTTTACGTTTTTAGAAAATCCTCTGTGTCGTTTCTGCCCTGGAGCGTTGGTGGAATATATGGCGAACAGCTCCCTGGTATCTGCAACATGGATTTCCTGTCATATCTCGCACTGCTGCTTTCTGTGCTGTGGCTCTTTGTCTCTGAGGTAAACGCGTTCGGCTCCATGACGAGCAGAATACAATATTCCAGGGACGTGTTGCTGCGCTTTAACACAGCTGGTGCAGAGTCTCTGATTGCGCCCAGATTTCAGCTGCCGGACTTTATTTTGAGAGACGGACACAGCGGTGAAAAAAGAAGCGGCAGGAGGAAGCGTGGAAGACGTGGAGGTGTGAAATTGCGCCTTAGGAGACGTCAGTTTGGTTACATTCCTCTTCCTTCGATCATTTTTGGGAATGCACAGTCTGTGAGAAACAAGGTGGAGGAAATTCAAGGCAACGTACGTTACCAGAAGGATTTTAAGAACTGCTGCGTCATGGCTTTCACTGAATCTTGGCTTACTGCGCATGATCGAGACGCAGACCTGTGGATTGACGGCTTTGGAGCTCCGCTGCGCTCGGATCGGCAGGAAGAGGTAACGGGGAAACGTCAGGGGGGCGGAGTATGTTTATACATTAATAAGCAGTACTGCACATCTGTCACGGTCAGAGAGCGCATCTGTACACCCCATGTGGAGCTGCTGTCTGTGTCGCTTCGCCCCTTTTATTTGCCTCGAGAGTTTCCCCAACTTTTCATCACAGTTGTGTACATTCATCCGAGGGCAGACGCTGACTCCGCCTCCAGCACCATCTCTGATGTGGTGCAGCGGCTGCAGTCAATTTCTCCAGAGGCGCCAAACTTCATTCTGGGGGATTTTAACCATGTTTCTTTAAAGAAGACACTTAAAAACTTTCATCAGTATGTCTCCTGCCCAACCAGGCGAAAAAAGACATTGGACCTGTGCTATGGATCCATAGAGAGGGCCTATAAATCACTCCCCCTTCCTCCTTTAGGATCATCAGATCACAACTGTGTTCATTTGCTGCCCACATATAAAACTGCTCTCAGAAGAGGCAAGGTGGAGACCAGAGACATTGATGTGTGGACAGAAGATTCAGAGCACAGCCTCCAGGAATGCTTTGACTGTACAGACTGGAAGATGTTCATAATGGCCTGCGGGGATGATTTGGACTCTCTGGCTGAGCTCACATGCTCATACATGGCTTACTGTCAAAATAAGTTTGTTCCACGTAAACGTGTCAAAATATATCCCAACAACAAACCATGGGTTACTAAATCAGTTAAATCCTGCTTACAGAGGAAAGCACTTGCCTTTAAACAGGGGTCTGTTTCTGCGCTACAGGTTGCCACTAAGGAGCTAAAGGCCGAAATTTTAAGAGCAAAACAGAATTATAAATCAGAATTGGAAAGCAAGATGGCAGCAAATAAACTTGGTTCGGCCTGGGCCAGTATGAAAAAAATTGCAGGCCTTCAGAGCACAGAGCGCAGTAATCGTGTGTTTTTAGATGGTTTTAGTTCAGACACAGAGCTGGCTAATGCTCTTAATTGTTTTTATGGTCGTTTTGACTCCTTTGATTTTAGCACAGAAATCCAAGATTTGAAACAGAAACTCAAAGACAATCAGCACTTTAATATTGAGATGCAGGATGTTGAAAGGGAGTTCCGCGCTGTAAAAGTGAACAAAAGTCAGGGCCCTGATAATATATGTGGACACCTGGTAAAGTCCTGTGCACATGAACTGAGTCCTATATTTCACTACATTTTCAATAAGTCCTTACAGACACAACATGTGCCTAAGATCTGGAAAGATGCCGTGGTTGTTCCCGTTCCAAAATCCAGCTGTCCTAAAACGGTAAATGACTTTAGACCAGTTGCTTTGACTTCAATTTTAATGAAAATTTTTGAAAAACTGGTCAGATGTGAGGTCCTAAAGCAGACTGAACATGCATTGGATCCTCTGCAGTTTGCCTATAGGCCTCACAGAGGAGTGGAGGATGCCACTGTCACTCTGTTTAACATGCTTTTTAAACATCTGGATTTTAATGGGACACACGCCAGGCTTTTATTTGTGGACTTTTCTTCTGCCTTTAATACAATCCAACCTCATATTTTAGTTGAAAGGCTCCTGCAACAATTTGATTTAAGCAATAATCTGGTGGGTTGGATTCTGGATTTCTTAACCAACAGGACGCAGAGAGTAAGGGTCAATGGCACATTGTCTGACCTAAAGTGCTCTTCTACTGGCTCTCCTCAGGGGTGTGTGTTGTCACCACTACTCTTCATCCTGTACACAAACATGTGTCGGAGCAGACATGACAACAGACACATTATAAAGTATGCTGATGACTCAGTCATTGTCAGTCTCCTCCAGGATGGTGAGAGTGGCCACGGCCCAGTAGTTGATGACTTTGTTCACTGGTGTGAGGATTCCTACCTGCAGCTGAATACAACAAAAACGAAAGATATGATTATTGACTTTAGGAGGAAAACTCCCAGGCACAAAGTCACCATACTAAAAGGCCAGACCACCGAATGTGTACAATCGTACAAATATCTTGGGACGATTATTGATAGTGGATTGAACTTTGAGGTGAACTGTGAAAGGGTGTGCAAAAAGGGTCAGCAAAATTTGCATTGTTTGAGGAAACTTGCACGCTTCCAAATTGACCGAACCATAATGACTATGTTCTATCGGGCTTTTATTGAATCTGTTTTATCCTTTTCTTTAATGTCATGGTTTGGTCAGATAAAACTGAAACAGAGGAAATCCTTGGATCAGGTAGTCAGATGGTCCAGTCGTTTGCTTGGTGAGTCACAGCTGAGCCTGACATCCCTGTACACCAGACAAGTACAGAGGATGGCCGACTCGATTTTAAATGATGACTCCCACCCTTTGCACTGCAACTTTCAGCTTCTTCCCTCCAGACGGAGGTTTGCTGTCCCAAAAAGTAGAACCCAGCGCTACAAAAACAGCTTTGTCCCTGCTGCTGTCAAAGAGTTGAACAAGCTATAAAAATTATATTGTACATATTTTATATTTACCTACTTTGTAAGATGTGTGCCTGTGTTTGTGTCTATGTTGAATGTAATTGTGGCTTGTAAATATGGATGTCACCAACTGCAAAACAAATCTACCTACGGGTACAAATAAAGTAACCTGAACCTGAACCTGAACAGTGGGGCAAAAAAAGTATTTAGTCAGCCACCAATTGTGCAAGTTCTCCCACTTAAAAGATGAGAGAGGTCTCCAATTTTCATCTTAGGTATACCTCAACTATGAGAGACAAAAAGAGAAAAAAAATCCAGAAAATCACATTGAAGGATTTTTAATGAATTAATTGGTAAATTCCTCGGTAAAATAAGTATTTGGTCAATAACAAAAGTTCATCTCAATACTTTGTTATATACCCTTTGTTGGCAATGACAGAGGTCAAACGTTTTCTGTAAGTCTTCACAAGGTTTTCACACACTGTTGCTGGTATTTTGGCCCATTCCTCCATGCAGATCTCCTCTAGAGCAGTGATGTTTTGGGGCTGTTGCTGGGCAACACGGACTTTCAACTCCCTCCAAAGATTTTCTATGGGGTTGAGATCTGGAGACTGGCTAGGCCACTCCAGAACCTTGAAATGCTTCTTAAAATCCTTCAATGTGATTTTCTGGATTTTTTTTTTTCTCATTTTGTCTCTCATAGTTGAGGTATACCTATGATGAAAATTGGAGATCTCTCTCATCTTTTAAGTGGGAGAACTTGCACAATTGGTGGCTGACTAAATACTTTTTTGCCCCACTGTAAATATCTTGTCTTTGTAGTGTACTCAATTGATATATAGGTTGAAAAAGATTTTTCAATCATTGTACAGTGGTGTGAAAAAGTGTTTACCCCCTTCAATCCCCTTTCCAATCACGCCCTAATAGTAAGATGGCACCTGCAACTGGTATGGCCTCTGCTGCTCTTTCGCTGCTGGTGGTTTTATTCCTACTATGTCTATCTGAAGCCATTTCAACATACCCTTCTGAGCTACGTTATGATCGTACAATGCTGATGCAAATTAAGGCATCTATGGAACAACACAGTGCAAAGTGGGGCTGATGCTTCTTTGCTCCACCATTTGTTTGTGCTGACCTGTCATTTGGAAGTCTACTGCTGCTGCCTCCACTGGGTAGAAGGCCACGGAGGCGTGGATCCCGAGCCAGCGTCCAGGTGAGTCTGAGGCGCACCAGCCGCCTAAGCCGAGAGGGATACACGAGTTGTTCATGTCCCATCCACATGCAAACACCTGAGGAGGACTACAACCCCGCGCCACTGCTCCGGTATGACCAGTTCTACCGTCGTCTTCGCTCTCGAAGAATTTCTTCTCCATGGTACCGCTGTTTGACAGCTGTCAACATGCAGTCAGCTGGGTGTGACGCAGCGCTGCCATTATGGATTAAGATGGCTCTGCTGAACACTCGCTCCATCTCAAACATAGTGTTTTTCCTGAACGATTTGATTAGGAAAGAAAACCTGGATTTTCTATTTCTGACTGAAACGTGGCAACGACAGGATGAATTTGTTCACCTGAAGGAGATCTGTGTCGTGTTTGCCCCTTTCAGGGCATAAATGAGGCGCCAGATACCAACAGAGAGTTTGTATATTTATTAAAGTGACAAAATTATAAGCCACGAGGGGCACAACACACACAACTAAACATGCAACCCAGGAGGGTAAAATAAGGAGAGAAATAAAAAGTCACAAAGGAAACTTACATATAAAGAGCAAGGGTGAAACCTAATGCGGAATGAAGACTGGAACTAGATGTGGGGATTCCAGTCAGTAGTGACGAGGTCGCAGTCCCGAGTGAGCCTCAGCTGCACCCTTAAATACTACTCACAATAGACAAAGGACCAAACAGGTGAAGGGAAAACACAATCAAGGAATCCCGCTCAGCTGTGACAGGGCTGGCTCGAGTTGACAGCCGGAAGTCCGGTCACGGCGCCGTCACAGTAAAAGCCCAAGGGAAACAAATAATAACAGGACTAAATATATAAGGGGAAAAAGAGAAAACACTGCGTGACTCGAGCGCGGATGAGCTCCATGCTCGGATCACCACCATCTGCCCTACAGACTGCGCCTTCATTGCGACCCCTCGCCTGAGTGGACACGGAGGTGGCCTGGCCATCATTTTCCACAACCGCCGTAAATACCGGTCTGTGAACTCTGAGCATTTCTCTTCATTTGAACTTCAGATATCGAAGATAAGTGCTTCAACTCCTTTTTATCGTGTTTTAATCTACTGCCCACCCAGCCCAGCTGGTGTGTTTTTATCGGAATTCTCAGACTTCTTATCTTCCATTATTAAACTAGAAAGAGTTTAAATTTTAGGTGATTTTAATATACATGTAAATGATACGTCTTCTAATGCTGCTGCAGACTTTTTAACTATGACAGAGGCTCACATTTCAGGCAACACACCTCCAGCTCTACACATAAAAAGGGGCACTCCTTGTGTACTGTTATCACTACGTGTTATATACACTGAGTATGTTAACGCAGATCAACAGCAAGCCAAACTCGTTTTTCACGAGCCAGGAAACCGAGCGTCCTGCTCCTTTATTTTCAGTCTTCTTAGACAGCTTACAGTATTTTACAACTGTTGCTCGAAGCTCGATGAAAAGCCCGAGTGAAACTGAAAAGAAATAAAAACAAAAAATAAATACATACAATTAAGCTAGCGGGCCCCTGGGATAGGACTAATTCCTGGAACAAACGGAAAACACAATACACTTGGCAAGCTAGCGGGGCCCTGGGATAAGACTAATTTCTGAAACAATTACATTCTAAAAACAATATCAAATTCACGTATAACAAAAACTTATAAACTGACAAAAATACTAATTGAACTTACAGCCATTGCTTTCGATGGTGTAGGATGGCGTTTAACACACAGGAGGAACGTTTCAGACATTCGCAGGCAGGTTATACTCTCTCTGCCTTTTTTTCTCTCTACTGAAGTCCGTTTCTTCTACCTATAAATCATAGCAACTGGCTGCACTTTCAACATAAAATACAGGCGAATTGCCACTAACTATACAGAAATTATTTTTTAATACAATAACTATTTCTACCATGAATTATTACAAATAGATTATGACATTTATTATGAATTTATGAACTATTTTCCAACTCTATAAAACATACACTACTGAGGACAGAACACTCCCCGCCTGGCATTACTAATGCCACTACTTCCTTTTAACTACAACCCGACATATGAAAATGGAGGGCATGTTTTGAGTCTCTCAGGCGGGAGATCTGCCATTTTCTGAGTCTCTAGTTTTCCCTTGAGTCTCCTGCACGTTACACAATGGTGGATGATGGACGAGACCAGTCTTTTGCAACCTACAATCCACAGTCCGGCTTGCCTAATTGCGCTTTCCGTGAACTGCCTTCCTTGATGCACAACTTTGGCATGATACTGACGGACAAGCAGTTGAGTTATGTGCTGCTTGTTTGGGAGAATGGTTGGATTCTTAGATGCTGTGTTCAATGAAGCATGTTTGAGGCGACCTCCAACCTTGATGAGGCTTTCACTCATATAGGGATCAAGAGCCACGATGGGACTTGAACTGCGGACGGTTTGGTTGGCATGGAGAGCAGCATACTCGTCGGGAAAGGCGTCCTTTTGAACAGACTGGAGGATGAGGTTACTGGCAGCATCCAGCATCTCTGGAGTGTGTGGCTTGCTACATCGATGCCAGCCCCTGCATGAATGATCTGACATGTTGCTTGATGAGTGAGAACGAGCTTGGTGAATTAGGAATGCAATGGCACGTACTAATGAGTTCCAACTTGAAAAGCGCTGGAAGCATTCTGGTGAGAGCCCGTTCTTCTGAATGTGAGTAGAAAAGGTAGCGACTTTTCTGATTTCAGAGTCTACTTCAGGCTCGATCAACTCAAAGGATTCGGGTGTCTCGGATTCAGGTGGTCTGTAAAGGAAGTCTGGTCCCTTGAACCACATAGTGTCCATGAGCTGTGATGCAGGTATTGACCTGGTGGCTAGATCAGCTGGGTTTTGCTCTGATGTGATGTAGTGCCACTGTTCAGGGGATGTGGACTGACGTATCCGATGAACGCGGTTATGCACATAAACATAGAAGCGCTTCGAATCATTGCAGATGTACCCAAGAACCACCTTGCTATCACAGTAGAATTTGACGGCATTTGGTTTGTGATCAAGTTCGTCCAGAATGAGCTCCGCCATCTCAACCGCTAGAACTGCTCCACAAAGTTCAAGGCGAGGTATCGTGGGCTCTGGTTGTGGTGAAAGTTTTGCTTTCCCAAGCACAAATCCGACTTTGCATTGTCCTTCTGCATTGACTGTCTTCAAGTATGCTACTGCCGCAATAGCCCAGCTTGAGGCGTCGGAAAAGATACACAGTTCGGTGTAAGTGGACTTAGAGAGGGAAGCTGGTACATAGCAGCATGGCACTTTAAGACTGCTAAGATCTTGGAGGGACATTTTCTATGTTTCCCATGTGTCCATTTTGTCCTGAGGGAGAGGAGCATCCCAACCTTGGACACCATTCGACAGTTCACGTAACAGGAGTCTGCCTTTGATTGTCACTGGTGACGCTAGTCCCAAGGGGTCGAAGATGCTGTTAATTGTTGACAGAACCCCGCGGCGGGTGTAGGGTTTGTCATCGACGGCAACCTTGAATGTGAAAGAGTCAGTGTTTATGTCCCAGCACAGGCCTAGACTTCTCGGAGCTGGTAGAGTGTCATCGCCGAGACTCAAGTCTTTAATACCGGTGGCCAGGTCTTCTGGCTTGAAGGCTTGCATGACTGAGACACTATTCGAGGCGATTTTGTGGAGCTTGAGATTGGACTCGGCCAAGGACGCGCACGTGCGCTTGAGCAAGTCTATGGCTGCAGATTCAGTGGGGAGCGAAATCAACCCGTCATCTACATAAAAGTGTTTCTCAACAAAGTGTCTTGTGTCTGCTCCAAACTTTGGCTCGCCTTTCTGGATAGCCCTGTGTAGGCAATAGATAGCCACCGCTGGCGACGGGCTGTTTCCAAAAACGTGCACCCGCATGCGATACTCCTGCACCTCTTTTGACAAGTCGTTTCCCTCGTGCCACAAGAACCTCAAATAGTCTCTATGGTCTGGTCTGACTAGGAACCCATAAAACATTTGCTGGATATCGGCAGTGACTGCGATGAGCTCTTTCCTAAACCGAATCAGCACACCGAGGAGGGTATTATTAAGATCTGGACCTGTTAACAGTACTGAGTTGAGTGACACACCAAATTGCTCGGCACTTGAATCAAAGACAGCCCGTATCTGACCAGGCTTCTGGGGATGATATACCCCGAAAATGGGCAGGTACCAGCATTCAGTGTTATCGGTGATAGGTGGAGCGATCTCTGCGTGATTGTTCTCGAACAGCTTGTCCATAAACTCTGAGAACTGTTCTTTCATTTGGGTTTTTTTTGTTAAGTTGCATCTTAGTGAGCCGAGTCTAGACAAGGCTTGGTCCCTGTTATTTGGGAGCGGCGAGCGAGGAAACTTGAATGGCAGAGGAGCGATCCAGTTGTTGTCTCCATCCTGGTGAACTTCCTTCTCCATTATCTTTATGAAGGTCTCATCTTCGAAGGACATGACACACTTGTTATCGTTCTCTGTGCACTCAAAAACTTTGTCCCCAAGCTTTTCTTCCGCTGCGTTGGGTTTTGAGCTGCGTTTAGAGAGGCCGTCCTTGTGCTCCCCGCCATAGCATGGTTTCTCTTTGCTGTTGATGCTGTTAGGACAAGGAGTGAAGAGAGATAGGCGTCCGTTGGAGAGCATGTACATTTTATAAACGTTGACGGTTGGCTTATGAGCGTTAAGGCACACCTCCCCCACAATTACCCAGCCTAGGTCCAGGCGTTGAGCAAAGGGAGCATTGTGGAGGGTCCGTTGACATGTTGCCTTACCTTGTGGACTCGTAGGATGTCTCTGCCCAGTAAAATTGCCATCTGTGCATCTGGGTCATACTTGGGGATGAGAGGAGCGAGGTGTTTTAAGTGGGCATGAGCAAGAGCAACTTCGGGCGTAGGTATTTCACCCCTACTGAACTTTATCTCGTCGCATTCAAGGAGAGGAGGGAGGTCTAAGCGTGGGCCTCCGCCTACTGGCTCGATTTGGAACCTCACTGCTTCCCTGCCAAGCATTTCAGTTAAACCAGCACATGTTCTCATGTGGTATGTCAGAGGGCTACTTTTGATCCCAAACAGCTCGAAGAATTCAGGACGGGCCAGCGATTTATTACTCTGATCATCAAGGATTGCATACATCTTAACGGAGCGTTCTGGTTGGCCTTTGGGGAAAACTCGAACTAGACATACCTTTGAGCAAGAACGTGGGGGATTACCTTCGCCGCAGATCTCAGTGCACCGTGACGTTACTTCAGGTGGCGTGTTGTCTCGGGGCTGAGGATCTGGTTCAGGTGTGTTTTCCGGCTGGGGTTGCTGACTTGAATCGGGATGCATGGCAGAGCAATGTCTTTCACTTTGGCACTCCTCGCACTTGAGTTTCGTGTCGCAGTCCTTTATTGCGTGCATGGGACAGCAGCAGCGAAAACATCGTTTGTATTCTTTGAGTATGCTTCGCCTTTCCTGTAGCGGTTTATTCTGAAAAGCTCTACATTTGGCTAGGGGATGCATTTTCTTATGGACTGGACAGTAGCGTGTCAAATCGTCCTCTTTAGTACTAGCGGGATCAGTTGTGTCGACCTCTGTTTTGTTTACAGTTAGAGGCGTTCTGTAGCTAGTTTGTTTGAATGGTGGTCTCTCAGCTTTGCTGAAGGGTTGGCTGCTGCATGTCGTAAAACTTGGGTCATTTCTTTCTTTAGCCTCGTCTTGGACAAACTTTACAAAATATGAGAAGGGAGGGAAGGTTACGTCATATTTTTGTTTGTATTTTCAGCCCGCATGCAGCCATTTATCTTGTAAACTTGGAGGCAACTTTTCAACTATGGGCTTAACCCCACAGGGTGTGTCGAGGTAAGCGAGGCCTGGGAGATAAGCTTCATCTTTAGCAACCTGCAGCTCTAAGAGTAAATCTCTAAGTTCCCTGAGTTTTACATTGTGTCTGTTTGTAAGGCGAGGGAAGTTATCTAATTTTTTGAACAAGGCATTTTCTACTACTTCTGGCGTAGCATAACACTCTTTTAGCCTGTCCCATGACAATTGGAGAGCAGCTTTGGGGTTAGTGGTATAGACAGCTCTGATTCTTTTAACGTGCTCTGAGGACTCTTTACCAAGACACTTGACTAGGAGATCTAACTCCTGGCTATATGTGAGACCAACGTCTTCAATTGCATTTATGAATGACGACTGCCATGCTCTAAAGTTTTCAGGGGTGTCGTCAAACTTAAAGAGTCCGGTTGTGATTAGCTCTCTGCGCGCGAGGAACCTAGCAAAGTCTGCCATAGGTGGGTCACCATTGTGGGAAGCATGGTAGCTGTTTGGCCTGACATAGTCTCTCGGTATGTCGATGGATTCATTTTTCACGTACATTTTCTTGAATGCTGGTGGAGAGAGAGTTTGTTCGGGTCTCCTCGGAGTGAATGATTGCGCCCTTTGTGCGGGTTCGACTTGAGGTGTTTCTTCTTCAGCTGGTCGTGCCTGTGACTTTAGCTGGATTTGGTGGTGCACATACTCCATAGTTCTCTGTCTGACAACTTGTGATGGAATTGCACTCCTTACACTCTCTCCTTCGTCCAGCTCGGCAGCTGCAGCAGCTTCTAGAACTTCTGCTTTTGCTGTGGCGGCTGCTGTTTCCTTCTCTATCTCCAGCATCTCTAGATCCAGTTCTAGCTTTGCTTGTTCTAGCTTCGCTTGTTGCTTTGCTTGTTCTTGTTCTAGCTTTGCTTTTTCTTGTTGCTCTGCTTGTTGCTTGGCTTGTTCTTGTTCTAGCTTTGCTTGTTGCTTTTTAATTTCTAATTGTTTCTTACTGTACAAGGCTCTAGCATTCGCAGCTTCAGCGGAGGCTCGTGCCATGATGGCTGCTTTCATTACGTTGGACTTTGAGGACAACCTGGAGCTAGAACGTCTGGAGCGGGAGCTAGCGTTGTGTGATGATTTGGCTTCGGAGTTCGCCTTTTCTTCTGCCCTCTTCTCTTGAGTGTCGTCCATCGTTGTGTCGTGAATCTTGTCTTCACCAACTGCTGACCTGTTTTTTTTTTTCACTCGAGTGTCGTCCCTCGCTGTGTCGTGGATCTTATCTTCACCAACTGCTGACCTGGCTTTTCGCTCTTGAGTGTCGTCCCTCGCTGTGTCGTGGACCTTATCTTCACCAACTGCTGACCTGGCTTTTCACTGTACTGTTATCAGTACGTGTTATATACACTGAGTATGTTAACGCAGATCAACAGCAAGCCAAACTCGTTTTTCATGAGCCAGGAAACCGAGCGTCCTGCTCCTTTATTTTCAGTCTTCTTAGACAGCTTACAGTATTTTACAACTGTGGCTCGAAGCTCGATGAAAAGCCCGAGTGAAACTGAAAAGAAATAAAAACAAAAAATAAATACATACAATTAAGCTAGCGGGCCCCTGGGATAGGACTAATTCCTGGAACAAACGGAAAACACAATACACTTGACAAGCTAGCGGGGCCCTGGGATAAGACTAATTTCTGAAACAATTACATTCTAAAAACAATATCAAATTCACGTATAACAAAAACTTATAAACTGACAAAAATACTAATTGAACTTACAGCCATTGCTTTCGATGGTGTAGGATGGCGTTTAACACACAGGAGGAACGTTTCAGACATTCGCGGGCAGGTTATACTCTCTCTGCCATTTTTTCTCTCTACCGAAGTCCGTTTCTTCTACCCATAAATCATAGCGGCAACTGGCTGCGCTTTCAACATAAAATACAGGTGAATTGCCACTAACTATACAGAAATTATTTTTTAATACAATAACTATTTCTACCATGAATTATTACAAATAGATTATGACATTTATTATGAATTTATGAACTATTTTCCAACTCTATAAAACATACACTACTGAGGACAGAACACCTTGGACCTTGTCTTTT
The DNA here is from genome assembly GCA_020510985.1 of Pholidichthys leucotaenia. Taxonomy (NCBI): domain Eukaryota; kingdom Metazoa; phylum Chordata; class Actinopteri; order Cichliformes; family Pholidichthyidae; genus Pholidichthys; species Pholidichthys leucotaenia. The sequence continues at coordinate 36,560,486 of CM035840.1, read as the reverse complement.
CACTGGGACTGAGTTTGGACAATGTTAAAGGAGAGGATGTTTGTGTCAGTGATCATTGCTGTGTTTTCTTTGAGCTGTCAGTTAATGTGGAACAGCATGAATGTAAAACATTAAGACAGAGGCGCATTATTAACCAGCAGGCTGTGAATAGATTTATTTCAGCTTTTGACACTCACCTTGTTGCAGGATGTGAAGATGTAAATTCTATGATGGATTGCTTTAAACAATAGTGCCGACTGGTACTTGAGAAAGTGACTCCTATTAAATATAGCTATACTTTTCATAAGAAACCATGCCTTTGGTTAAATGAAGAGATCTGTATTCTTAGGAGAAGCTGCCATAAGGTGGAACGTTTGTGGAAGGCCACCATGCTTGAGGTGCACAGACTCCATCTCAAAGACCTTATAACACATCACTAAATGAAACTCCTCCTTAAAACATATCACTAAATGATATGATGAAGAATTTGAGAACAAACTACTTTGCTCAGCTTATATCCTTAAACAAGGGAAATCCCAAGTTTTTGTTTGACACTATTAATTCCATTGTCTCACCTGATTTAGCCATGGTTCCTGCTTATTCTAATGCTGAATGTGATGACTTTGCAAATTTTATGGTGTATAAGGTGAATGATATTAGAGCAAGCACTACACCATCTGCTGAGGACCTTGGCCTGAATCAGGCCCCCTCTAACACGTGGTCCTTATTCACTCCAGTCATGCTACTGGATGTAAATGGTCTTCTGGCCTCTGTGAAGCCCTCTTCAAGCCCCTTAGATATCCTCCCAACGTCACTGCTTTTCAAAATATTTGACTCTATCGGGCCTTTAATTGTCGAAATCATAAAGTGGTCACTTTTTTCAGGCACTGTTCCCAGTTCTTTTAAATAAGCAGTGGCTGAACCCAAATTAAAGAAACAAAGCTTAGACCCTACAGAATTGAAGAATTACAGGCCCATTTCAAATCTTCCCTTCCTATCCAAAATGCTTGAGAAAGTAGTAGCCAAGCAATTAACTACATTTTAAGAGAGAAATAAAATCTTAAACACCTTCCAGTCTGGTTTCCGTAAAATGCACTCCACCAAGATAGCACTAATTAAAGAGTCTGTGATATAATTCAACCAAGACATCATTAGAAAGAACTACTGTGTTTTCATTCTGTGTAGACAAAAAAATTCAATAATTTTTTTTTCCATATACTGCCATAAATTACACCGTGATGCAGACGATTGCAACGTTTGTCAAAATTGGGTCAAACGGCGCCGCCATAGAGATAAGATTTGAGCGATTTGTCGATAGTTTTTGAGGACGAAGCAGGATCGAGTGATGAAGAAGAGCGAGTTGGTTCTAACAAAGGACTGCAACCGTATTTACTTGAACCATATCGTTCAGGAAGCGACGATGACTTGCACGTTTCAATTCAATTCAATTCAACTTTATTTATATAGCGCCATTTCACAACAACAGTCATCTCATAGTACTTTCAACTGTAGGGGGGACCCCCACAGTTGCAGAAAGACCCCAGCAATCAGGCGATCCCCTGTGAGCAAGCACTTGGCGATGGTGGAGAGGAAAACCTCCCTTTTAACAGGAAGAAACCTCCAGCAGAACCAGGCTCAGGGAGGGGCAGTCATCTGCTGCGACTGGCTGGGGGGTGAGAGGACAGAGAAGATGAAAAGAATAGACATGTAGAGAGCAAACAGCACGATGGGGACTCAATCTATGGGAGAGAACAAACAGATGTTAATGACCAGCAAAAAAAAAATATTTCATTGAGAGTGAAGAAAGGAGTGAGGCCCAGTGCATTATTGGAGGTCCCCCGGCTGACTAAACCTATTAGCAGCATAACTAAGGGAGGGTTCAGAAACACATGATCCCTCCCTAATTGTAGGCTATATCAAAAAGGTAGGTTTTAGCCCTATTCTTAAAAACAGAGACCGAGTCTGACTCCCGAATCCAGATTGGCAGCTGGTTCCCCAGGAGAGGAGCTTGATAACTGAAGGCTCTGCCTCCCATTGTACTTTTGGAGATACTAGGTATTACAAGTAATCCTGCATTTTGGGAGCGTGGTGCTCTGTTAGGATAATACGGTAGTATCAGATCTTTTAAATAAAAAGGAGCCTGATTGTTTAGAGCTTTGTAAGTAACAAGAAGGATTTTAAACTTAATTCTAAATTCTATGGGAAGCCAATGAAGGGAGGCCAGAACCGGAGAGATATGATCTCTCTTTCTAGTACCTGTTAAAACTCTTGCTGCAGCATTTTGGATCAGCTGAAGACTTTTTAAAGATGTTTTAGGACAGCCTGATAATAAAGAATTACAATAATCTAATCTCGAGCTAACAAAAGCGTGGATCAGTTTCTCAGCATCACTCTGAGACAAGATGCTCCTAATCTTGGCAATATTACGCAAATGATAGAAGGCAGTCTTAGAAACAAATTTAAGATGTGAATTGAAGGACAGATCTTGATCAAAAATAATTCCAAGGTTCCACACAGAGCTATTAAGAGAAAGAGTAACCGCATCCAAACTGAAAGTTTGATTTGGAAAGGTATTTCTAAGGTTTTTTTGGACCAACAAGAATGGCTTCAGTCTTATCTGAATTTAATAGCAGGAAATTACAAGTCATCCAAGCTTTGATTTCCTTAAGACAGGCTTCCAACTTGGCTAATTGATTACTATCATCTGGCTTCATTGACAGGTATAATTGTGTATCATCTGCATAACAATGAAAATTTATAAAGTGCTTTCTAATAATGTTGCCTAATGGAAGCATATATAAACTAAAAAGAGTAGGGCCTAGCACAGATCCCTGTGGAACTCCATGACTAAGCTTTGAGTTAAAAGAAAACTCATTATTGACATGAACAAACTGGAACCTATCAGATAAATAAGATCTAAACCAGTGCAACGAAGTTCCATTAAGTCCAACATAGTGTTCTAATCTATCAAGTAGAATATTATGATTGATAGTATCAAAAGCTGCACTAAGGTCTAAAAGGACAAGTACAGAAACCAGTCCATTATCAGATGCAATGAGGAGGTCATTAGTGACCTTTGCTAAGGCTGTTTCAGTACTATGTGTAGAAGAGCTTGGAATAACGAGGCGATGTGACTTATAAACCAAAGTTTATTATCAGCTTCGCTCCTCTCACAAGTCTCATCTCAGTGCAGAAGCAGAAGTAGAAAGAGGAAGAACACATTCAGCTCTACATACTTATACCTACACATAACAAAAGACATGCATATTAAAGCTGACATCCCACATTATCTTAATCCCCCTCCTTTGTCTTCGTATCCCTCCACCTGGCCCTGGGAGGTCAGGGCGATCGATCTGGTCTCCACCGCAGCGCCTCGGATGCTCTTTGATCTCTGCTGACGGTTGAGACCTCTTTGTCCTGTTCTGAGGTGTGAAGTCGCTTTACATATGTAATCACCAAATATTCTCACATGCTTATACATACTGTATGTAGGTTATGGGATATATGATTAATATAGACCACACTATGATGGATTCTGAACCCAGATTGAAACTCTTCAAGTAAACCATTTCCCTCCAGGTGGTCAAATAATTGCGTAGCAACAACTCTTTCTAAGATTTTTGAAATGAAAGGGAGATTAGAGATTGGTCTATAGTTAGCTAAAGCTCCTGGATCTAGAGTTGGCTTTTTGAGTAAGGGTTTAATTACAGCCGTTTTAAAAGCCTGCGGTACATGGCCTAAAGTTAATGAAGAATTGATTATATGAAGAATAAAGCTACCAATAAGTGGGAAGACTTCTTTAAATAACCTGGTAGGAATAGGGTCTAAAAGACAAGTTGAAGGTTTGGATGAGGAAACTATTTTGTCTAACTCACAAAGGTCGATTGGAGTAAACTCATCAAGACAGGCATCAGTTGAAGGAGTTGTAGTAGTTACTGTATTTAAGTTAACTGTGGGAAGAATCTGATTGATTTTATCTCTGATGGATGAAATTTTATTATTGAAAAAGTTCATAAAGTCCTGACTAGTAAGCTCTAAGGGGATGCTAGGATTGACAGAGTCCTGACTCTTTGTCAATCTGGCTACAGTGCTGAAAAGAAGCCTCGGATTATTCTTGTTCTCTTCTATTAATGCAGAATAATAACTCGTTCTAGCTTTTCTAAGAGATTTTTTATAAATTAAAAGATGATTTCTCCAAGCTAAACAGATTTCATCTAAATTAATGGAGCGCCATTTTCTTTCAAATTGACGAGTCTTCTGTTTTAAGCTACGAGTTTCTGTGTTGAACCAAGGAGTTAGAAATCTCTGATTAGACTTTTTCTTTTTTAAGGGGGCCACCAAGTCTAGAGTCTGATGCAGAGAAGCTGTAACACTATCCACCATGTGATCAATTACAGAAGGAGCAAGCTGTCTATAGCTTATTTCCGTTGTGTTGACACATGGCATAGAGGAAACAATCTGCATAAATTTGGTAACAGCATCATCTGAGAGGCATCTACTGTAATAATATTTTTCTTTAGGAGCCAAATAGTCAGAAATAGTAAAATCAAAGGTTAACAGACAATGGTCTGACAGTACAGGGTTATGAGGAGACACTACAAGATTTTCTATTTCTATGCCATATGTCAGAACAAGGTCCAGCGTATGGTGGAGATAATGAGTAGAATTTCCTACCTTCTGAGAAAACCCAATCGAGTCTAATATTGAATTAAATGCCACATTAAAGCAGTCACTCTCTACATCTACATGTATATTAAAGTCCCCTACTATAATTATTCTATCTGATTTCAGCACTAAATCAGCTAAGAAATCAGCAAATTCGGATAAAAATTCTGAGTAGGTTGATGGAGGACGATAAACTATGGCAAATAAAATTGGGTTTAACCTAAAATTGCTAAAGTGCCCAATACTGAGGACCAGGCCCTCAAAGGAATTATAACATGTTTTTTGCTTTACATTAACTAGTAATTTGGAATGGTAAATTGTTGCTACTCCTCCTCCACGATCAGAACTTCTGGGATTTTGACAGTTTAAATAACCAGAGGGAGTTGATTCATTTAAACCAACATAATCCTCTTGCCCTAACCAAGTCTCTGTAAGGGATATTAAATCAATCTGATGATCAATTAACAGATCATGGACTAACAGAGACTTTGGAGTTAGAGACCTAATATTAAATAAACCACATTTAATTTTTAAATTATGAGGAGGAACAGAGGCCAAATCATTCAATTTAGAGGATTTATGTTTAATTTGAGTTTTACCAATTTTTTACTTAATCACTTTGAGATGCTTATATATTATATTTTTATTTACTTTGGAGGGAGCAGGCAGTGATTCTTTGATGGGGAAGACAGGGGCTAAGTTGAGGGGTGGCGGATGAAGAGGAGCTCCAGAGAGGCGTGTAAGACTGCGACTCTGCTTCCTGGTCCCAACTCTGAGTAGTCAAGGTTTTGGAAATTTGGATAAAAAAGATGCCAGATTGTTAGATAAATGAGACGCACCATCCAAAGTGGGATGGACGCTGTCTCGTCTCATAAGACCAGGTTTTCCCCAAAATGAGCTCCAATTGTCAATGTAGCCCACGTCATTTGCAGGACACCACACAGACAGCCAGCGGTTCAAGGATGACGAGCGGCTAAACATGTCATCACTGGTCAGATTGGGGAGAGGCCCAGAGAGTACTACAGAGTCCGACATTGTTTTGGCAAAGTCACACACCGATTCTACATTAAGTTTCGTGACTTCCGACTGCCGGAGACGGATGTCATTAATGCCAGCGTGAATAACAATTGTGGAGTATTTACAGTTACTTTTAGCCAGCATTTTCAAATTTGACTCGATGTCACCTGCTCTGGCCCCAGGAATGCATTTGACTATGGCCGCTGGAGTCTCTAGGTTCACGTTTCTAACTACAGAGTCGCCAATGATCAGAGTTTTTTTCCTCAGCGGGTGTGTCGCTGAGCGGGGAAAAACGATTAGAAACGTGAACAGGTTGGAGGTGTACCGGGGCTTTGCGACTAGGCTTCCTTCTCACCGTCACCCACCCAGTCTCCTCGCTGCTGAGGAGAGCTGGAGGACCGCTAACGGGGCCTATGCTAGCTAGCTCCGCTGCAGCTAGGGGACGTCCATCGAGAGTAACTGGCGCAGACGGTGTTTCAATGCAGGGGAGCCGGGATTCCAAATCAGACAACCTCGCCTCGAGCGCCTCAAAAAGACAACATTTATTACATTTACTGTTATCACTAAAAGAGGCAGAGGTGTAGCTAAACATCTGACAGAGAGAGCACACCAGAGGAGGAGAGGAAGGAGAGCTAGTAGCCATAGCTAGTGGCTAACCTAAAGCTCAGGAGAGTGAAGAGAGCAAACCACATGGACAGACAGCAAAACAGGAAGTGACGATACGTTACCACAAGTGACGTTCCAGAGGATGAAGGGTCCGACGGTGAAGGGTTAAAGATGGACATCGGTTGCCTCCAAAACACTGAATGGTAATATATAGGGAGATCTAAAAGAACTGGATGTGCAACGTTGATCGTGTACCTTTGCTATGTTGTAAATCAAAGTGGCTAGACGGCCGGGAGCCATTCTCCTTCATTTCAGTGGTTATTCTCTTTTACCCCTAATTTGGTTTTATTTCAGTGGTTATTCTCTTTTACCCTTAATTTGGTTTTGTAATGAATCTGGGTTTGGAGGGCAAACCCAGTTCTGACTCATTGTTATGTTTAGCCCTAGTTTTCCTCTGACAGCTCAGGCACGCCCCCTCCTCCTGTCTTGTGCGATCAGCTGCACTGTCACCGGTGTTCACACACATACACATACCCACACACACACGCACACGCTCCATTCACTCTCATTCACATGCCCTCTCACACACCGGATGCCAATCAGTCCTACCCACGCGTTCTCACACCGGCAATCTCTTTCCTCGTTAGCTTCAGGAGTATTTGTTTGCCGCGTCGGAGGAAAGAGATTGTCGAGGCATTCACCCTCGTTCATGGCAGCTTGTTCTCCATGAATGACGTTCCACTCCCTTCACGCATTCAGCCCGGCATCTTCAGACGATCAATCCCTGGATGTTCGTGGCTGCCCCAGCCTCCTATCTTTATCCGCCAGACTGCACGGTTCGCCCCGGATCAGCTCCAGACCCGTAAGTGTCTTTAGCCTTTCCTCTTGTGCTAGCAGCAACTCCAGCACTAGGCTGCTCGCCTTTCTTGTTTTGTGCCCAATGCAGCCCTGCAGCACTAGGCTCCGTGTTCACCAGGCTGTAGAGCATTCGGCTGGCGCCCTGCATGTTTGGTGGCCTAACTATGTCATTGCACCTCTCTGTATATTGTGTGGTTTAACTGGACTGAGCTCGGTGATTTTGGACTTATTTTCTTTGTGTTTGTTAATAAAAGTGCGCCATCAACTCTTGCTTTTGGTTTTTATTCTCTCTCTCGTCTGCCGAGCCATGGCGCATGGAGGTTTGTGGCAGGTTTTATTTTAGTGGTTATTGTCTTTTAAAAAAATTCACCAAATGGCTCGCGATTCTTTTTATTTATTCAATAGTAGAAAAAAAATACACACAAATCACAAATGTGCTAGTAATACAAGTAAATACCCCCTAATTTGGTTAGTTGGTTAAAAAAAATATAAAAAATGCACAACTGTATGTGTTTGTCACAGTTTAAAAGTTACAAATAATGCAACAAGATACTTTTTACACTTTTTATTCAATAATAGAAAAAAAATACCCAATAACACACAAAGTACAAATATGCAAATAACACAAGTAAATACAACAGCTGCATTAAATATACAATGGCTAATATCAATTCAAGCACAGAGGACCAACTCCCGGCCAATTATTGTAAGCATAGACGGCCTCTTAGCCACACCCGTTGTAAATATCAACCATAGGCACTGATTTTGTGCATATATTTTACGAAAAATGTTGTACTCGTTTTTTCGTGTTTTTGTTTGTTTTGCTGTATAGCAATTGACATATCTAAAATACTTTTGTTTCTTGTACCTTCTCGGATTCTAACTTATACCCGAACACTTCTTCCACTGGGGCAGGTTTGTGTGCTTTGAGTATTCTAAAGATAAAAAAAATTATACGTAACAATCATGCATTTATGTAATTTTTTTTTCCACATAAGGTGATCGTTATTTAATCATTTGATTTAAAGAAATTTTGGCTTCAATTTATTTTTTTTATTTCCCTGATCAGGTGGTTGGTTTCCGTAGGCAATGAGATTTATAAAAATGAAAACTGCAAAAAGTAATATAACATTTTTTTAACACAAAGTTGTTCCATTTGGAGTAAAGTCAACATTCGGCTTCAAAATTCATAGGGGAGGATTTTACTTTAGGCGGAAAAAATAAAATAAAATCAAGTGTGCTAACTTTTTTTCTCTTGGCTGGGAAATTCTGGTCACATCAGCGGGTTTGTAAACAAAAAACAAAACTATTAAATAACAATCGCCTAATTGTTAAAAGTCTTGAATCATATATTATACAACATTATTTATGGGCCTTTACCTTTTATGGGTCTTTACCTTCATAATGTGTAGATATGTAGGTTGAAAAATGTCACTTGAAGATAAGCCTGCTTCTTCCTGTTCCTCTTGAAGTTCTTCACTAGTGTATGGCGCTTCTGGCTTTTTTGTCAGCAGTTCTGAGACTTCCTAAATGAAATAATTAATTGCAATATTGCACACTCTTAAGCAGGGACAAAAGCCCAAAATATTTCACCCAGAAAACAAACTCATATATATATACATATATGGTAAATGGTATTTACTTATATAGCGTTTTTATTCTCATCTCTTGATGACCAAAGTGCTTTACAGATCCTGCCATCCACCCATTCACACACTGATGGCGGCATGCTGCCTAACATGGTGCTTCCAGACCCACCAGCAGCAATTGGGCAACAATGGCAGAATATCTGGGGAGAGCGGGATTCGAACCGCCAACCATATCATTATTGGATGACCTGCTCTACCTATATGTGTGTGTGTGTGTGTGTGTGTGTGTGTGTGTGTGTGTGTGTGTGTGTGTGTGTCGGTTTACAGGTTAAAGAAATACCGATACTAATGACAAAACTACAGATAAAATATCCATAATGTGTTTCTTGTTTTGAGATTGTAACTAAACACCCCAATTGTTTTGCCGATCTGATGTGTACACACACCTCTATCGCACCCTAAAACATAAACAAAGGGACTTACTCTTTTCTGGGTGAGTTTTGACAATGTTGCTTCTCTGCGCTGTTTTGATATGTTGATATTGTCTTGAGCTGTGGGTTTTTGTTTAAAAACCGTAGGTTTTTGTGAAACAATTTGTGATATATATCTGTGAAAAGTGCTGTACAAATTAACTTTGCTTGCTTGCTTGCTTCCTGATTTCTTGTTTTTTTGTATGTTTGTCACACTTAAATGTTTCAGATCATCAAACAAATTCAAATATTAGACAAAGATAACACAAGTAAACACAACATGGAGTTTTTAAATGAAGGTGTTCATTATTGAGAGAAAAAAATCTAAACCTACATGGCCCTGTGTGAAAAAGTGATTGTCCCCTAAACCTAATAACTGGTTGGGCCACCCTCAGCAGCAACAACTGCAATCAAGCATTTGCCATAACTGGCAATGAGTCTTTTACAGCACTGTGGAGGAATGTTGGCCCACTCATCTTTGCAGAATTGTTGTAATTCAGCCACACTGGACTGTTTTCAAGCATGAACCGCCTTTTTAAGGTCATGCCACAGCATCTCAATCGGATTCAGGTCAGGACTTTGACTAGACCGCTCCAAAGTCTTCATTTTGTTTTTCTTAAGCCATTCAGAGGTGGACTTGCTGGTGTGTTTTGCATCATTGTCTTGCTACAGAACTCAAGTGCGCTTCAGCTTGAGGTCACGGACAGATGGCTGGACATTCTCCTTCAGGATTTTTTGGTACAGAATTCATGGTTCCATTTACCACAGCAAGTCTTCCAGGTCCTGAAGCAGCAAAACAGCCCCAGACCATCACACTACTACTACCATATTTTACTGTTGGTATGATGTTCCTTTTCTGAAATGCTGTGTTACTTTTACGCCGGATGAAATGGGACACACACCGGTCAAAAAGTTCAGCTTTTCTCTTGTCAGTCCATAGAGTATTTTCCCAAAAGTCTTGGGGATCATCAAGATATTTTCTGGCAAAACTGAAACAAGCCTTTATGTTCTTTTTGCTCAGCAGATGTTTTTGTCTTGGAACTCTGCCATGCAGGCCATTTTTGCCCAGTCTCTTTCTTATGGTGGAGTCATGAACATTGACTTTAACTGAGGCAAGTGAGGCCTGCAGTTCTTTGGATGTTGTTGTGGGGTCTTTTGTGACCTCTTGGATGAGTCATCGCCGTGCTCATGGGGTAATTTTGGTTGGCCGGCCACTCCTGGGAAGGTTCACCACTGTTCCATGTTTTCACCATTTGTGTATAATGGCTCTCACTGTGGTTCGCTGGAATCCCAAAGCTTTAGAAATGGCTTTATAACCTTTTCCAGACTGATAGATCTCAATTACTTTGTTTCTCTTTTGTTCCTGAATTTCTTTGGATTGCAGCTTGATGTCTAGCTCTTGAGGATCTTTTGGTCTACTTCACTTTGTCAGGTAGGTCCTGTTTAAGTGATTTCTTGATTGAGAACAGGTGTGGCAGTAATCAGGCCTGGGTGTGGCTAGAGAAATTGAACTCAGCTTTCCAAAGACGTGATAAACCACAATTAATTTATGTTCTAACAGGGGTGGCAATCATTTTTTCACACAGGGTCATGTAGGTTTGGACTTTTTTTTTACCCTTTATAATAAACACCTTTATTTAAAAACTGCATTTTGTGTTTACTTGTGTTATTTTTGTCTAACATTTAAATTTTTTTGATGATCTGAAACATTTAAGTGTGACAAATATACAAAAAAATGAGAAATCAGGAAGGGGGCAAACACTTTTTCACACCACTGTTCCTGCGATACGGAGTGGAAACGGAATAGACATGGAGTAACGCCTTCACTGCGCATATGTGAAAACAACAAAAACACATACCTGAGATACAGAACAAAAACAACTCACTGTACATGCACAGATTCAACCACAAATTGTCATTCTACGCATGCATGGAAAAAAGTACCGTTCTCACTGCACATGAGCAAACCAACACCCGCTTTAACAAGGCTTCAACGCTAATTAGGTTGGTAGGCGATGGCAGATGGTTAGTTGCACGCGCTTTCAATCAACAGGTTGTGAGTTTGCTTCCCACACTGAGCTGTTTATTACTTTGACTTCCTTTTTGTTGTTGTTTTTATATTTTTATGTTTTTCACCCCACTGTTGGTTAAGTTTAGTAAAAGGTTAGGTTTAGGCATCATCTCCTCTAATGGTTAAGATTAGGGAACATGTTTTGGTTGGGCATCATCTCTAACTGTTAAACAGAAGGAGAGAGAAAGAGAAAACGGCAGACTAGCGTTATAGTGCCAGCTGACAGGTTTCTTAAAGGTGTAAACATTGGTACATTTTTAGGTGAGACTGGGCTGGGCATTTTCACTACTGTAATGGTTAGGGTAATGGTAGGGTGTGCAGTTTCTTTTCAAGCATTTTTAAAACAAAACTACTTAAAACTTTATCACTAGAAGACAGTTTCTACAACCTTACTTTTTGACTGCTAATTTCCTTCCCACTGTCACTCTTAGAGACCGTGTAATGTTCACAGAAAATGTTGCTTTTCTGTGTATATTACACAGAATAAAGGGTAGGTCAACATGCAGTAGTGGTGGAAAGGCAGCTGTGGCGCAGGTGTAAAGTGTGGTTAACCTCTGATCAGACGGTCGGTGGTCCCATTCATGCTCTCCCTGCAATCTGCTTGTCGAAGTGTCCTTGACATTGAAACCCGAGTTGCTCCTGGTGGGTCAGGCCAGTGCCTTGCATGGAAGTTCTGCCACCATCACTGTGTGAATTGTTAGCTGGCTGAATCTGTAAAGTGCTTTGGTCATCCAGAGAAGAGAGAAAGTGCTATATAAGTGAATGACATTTACCATTTAGTGACTGAATAATGGCTCCTCGTTCCAATTTGTTTTGCTTCATTTTGCTTTTAATAGGACGCAGGAGCGTTAAGTACCCAGTTTTAGCTGTACGACTCCTCACTCATGCCAGTCCCTCTCTGATAGAGGAGGGAGATAATGAAAGTGTGTGCCCTGCCCTGAACCACGAGTTCTCCTCATTTATGACTGATTTCTTCTATCATTTATCCATCCATCCATCTTCTTCCGCTTAATCCTTTTCGGGTCGCGGGGGGCTGGAGCCTATCCCAGCATCTTTTGGGCGAGAGGCAGGGTACACCCTGGACAGATCGCCAGTCCATCGCAGGGCCAACACAGAGAGACAGACAACCATTCACTCTCTCAGTCATACCTAAGGACAAATTAGAATCCCCAGTTTGTTGCCAGTTGACCTAACTTGCATGTTTTTGGCATGTGGGAGGAAACCAGAGAAATCCAGGTGTAAACCCACGCAGACACGGGGAGAACATGCAAACTCCACACAGATCACTGTATCATTTATGACAGAAAAAAGAAAGGATACTAAGTGTGACTCAAATCCTTTCATTCATCATAAAGAGCCATTTAATATAATATGATTGGTCAGGCGATCCAACACTAACGTGCATCTGATGTACATTTTTATTAGACTGAGCTGACCTACAGTCTGAGCCAGACTTTTAGCAAGGGGTTACAAGGGCAGTAGGCAAGAGCCACACGTTAGTTTTTTTTCACTTTGTATATGTCCAGCTTTTTGGAGAACTCATGTAGCCAGTTCCCACCATATTTCATCTGAGGGGCCCAAAATGTCTCTAGCCCCGGAGCCTCCACCCTTCTTAATCCGGCATTGTTTAAATTGTATTTACAACATAATTACCAATTTGAACCAGCATAGCAACATTTTAACCTGGCATATAAAACCCCCATTTAGTTGTTAGTGCAAAAATCTTATCCTACATTATTGCAAAAATATATGGTATATTATAACACTATGAAAAGCATATAAGCCCATTCTGCTGGTTATATGTGACCTTTTAGACAGGCAGAATTTTCTCTATAAATACATAGAACCAAAGCTGGAGTAAGCAGGGAAGAAGGGTGAAATAGATGGTACTGGGAAAGGAAAATGGGAAACAAGAAGTGAAAAAATAAGTGCCTGAGCAGGATGAGGTTTTGGGGGTGTCTGGCCAGAGGTGCAGTGACGCAATGGATGAGATGAGAGCGAGGGATTAGTGGCATGACAGAGATGAAGGGACGCTCTCTTGTGTCACCCATCCTCTTCTCATTCGCTCCATCTTTCTTCGGGGGCGTCACGCAGGCAAATGTGCCACAGCTGTGTTCGAGTGGACGTGTGCATAATCAGTTGTTTGCCTGCATTTCAAAGTGTGTTTATGAACGTGTGAGCATTGTAGCTATTAATATTTCTTCTGCCAATCTGTCAGCGCTAATGTGAATAGCGTGTCTGCGTACAGAGTGTGTTCCCTGCATGTTGTGCTCTGTGTGAGTGTGTGTGTGTGTGTGGGGGGGGGGGGTAGGCGTGTATGTGAGTGTGGTGTGAGTCGACGTACATGTGTCTACCTCTTGTCCCATCTGGTGCTGCTATGTGGTGCTTCTCAGCCAACTCTTTAATAGCTCCGGTAAGCATATCCTGTGTGGTGACATACCTTCACACACACACACACACACACACACACACACACTGAAAAGTTTGGGATCAGTAAGAAATGTCCTTATTTGTGGCATGAATGCACTATAATACAACCTGCATGTTAAAGCATTATTTCCCACCATGCCCATGCAATTCTATTAAATATATGGCATGATTTCATTGTGTGATTAGTGCATAAAATAAGTAAATTTGCTCATTATCCACAGGTTTTTAAAAGGAAAGGGAACACAAATTATGCTGTAAGTATAATCTCAAAGAAAAAAGGAGAAACAAGAAAGAGATCACTAACATGCAGTCTTTGGCTGATTTGGAAAAAAAAAGAAACAAAGTACACTGACTAATATCAGGTCTTCTAACCTTGCTTTGCTACTGTGTCACCAAGCAGTATTTATTCCAGTGTGGACTGTTATTATGCATGCTAACATCCCGTGCTTTCATTGTAATTACACAGTATTATAAGGAATTATAACTTCCAGCTCCTCTTACCCTCTGACCCATTATTTCTGGATACAGACTGGAGTATTCAGAGTTGGATTGTCCTTTCTCTTTAATTCTAAGGTGATAATTTGCTATGTGCTGCTCTTCTCTTCTTACTATCTGAATAGAGAGCAAAAGCATGTGTGTAACAGACGACGGCCTCATGTTGAACACAGATCATTCATAAAGATCTTTCATTTGATTATCTTTACTGTTATGAAAAGCACAACAGATCTTGTACTTGAACACCCAGATGCGTAGTAGCTTCAATATGAAAAATAAACACAACACATAGGTACGTATTTGCGCTGATGCCACTTTTTTCAGACCAAATATGAGTAAATCAGTTTGAGTTCTTGCCAATATGCAGCACTAACACCAGTACTTAAGAAAATTTTGTGTTTTTCAGCTTTGTATACATTCTTCTTTTTCTGTTTTAGTATCTTTTGCAGTGACGTACTTTCACTCTTCTGAAATGGTGCCGTTGATATTTACCTGTCAAGGGGAGGTGAAGGAGTAATTACTAAAGATAACCCCCATGTGCTGCAGCACTCTTCACATTGTGTGTGAATCCAAGTACTTGCAATAATACTCAACTACAATGAATACAAGTGTCAAGATTGGTATTTTAGCATCCCTAATGCTTGTGTAGTATATAAATTGTCAAATTAAAACAAGACAGAAAGTAAACACAGAGATTATCTTTAAATATACAATGCTGTGAAAAAGCATTTGCCCCTTACTGATTTCTAATATTTTTTGGATCTTTGTCACTCTTAACTGTTTCAGATCACCAAACAAATTTAATATTAGACACAGATAACCTGAGTACATACAAAAAGCAGTTTTTAAATGATGACTTCATTTATTAAGGGAAAAAAGCTAGCCAAACCTACTGGGCCCTATGTGAAAAAGTAATTGCCCCGTAATCCTAATAACTGGTTGTGCCATTCTTGGTGGCAACTACAATCAGGCATTTGTGATAACTGGCAATGAGCTTTTTACATTGCTGTTGAGGAATTTTGGCCCACTGTTCTTTGCAGAATTGTTTTAATTCAGCCATATTGGAGAGCTTGAGCTTGAGGTCATGAACTGTTTTTATGAAATGCTGTGTTAGTTTTATGCCAGATGTAATGGGATGCACGCATTCCAAAAAGTTCAACTTTTGTCTCATCAGTCCAAAAAATACTGTATTTTCCTAAAAATCTTGGGGATCATCAAGATGATTTTTGGCAAATGTGAGACAAGTCTCTGTGTTCTTTTTGGTCAGCAGTAGTTTTTGCCTTGGAACTCACCATAATGTTGAACCATGGCCCAGTGTCCAAACTGAGGCAAGTGAGGCCTGCAGTTCTAGATGTTCTTCTGGGTTTTTGTTTCTCATCTGTTCTTGAATTTCATTAGATCGTAGCACGATGTGTTGCTTTTTGAGATCTTTTAGCCTATTTCACTTTGTCAGACAGGTTCTGTTTAAGTGATTTCTTGATTCAACAGGTCTGGCAGTAATCAGGCCTGGGTGTGGCTAGTGAAATTGAATTCAGCTTTCCAAAAAAATGTGGTTAATCATAGCTAATTCATGATGTGACGGGGGTGGGGTTGGGGCAATTGCTCCTTCACACAGACCCAGGTAAGTTTAGATAGGGTTTTTTTCCTTAATAAATGAAATTGTCTATCTATAAATGCAAGAAACATCTGTCTGTGTGTTTCTCACATATCTCTCAAACTGTTGGTTGGACTGGCCTAAGATTTTATACGTGTTTTGCTAAGGTTACAAGGGTGTTCATCCCTGAGTATGGAGTTGTTCAGATAAAATATGTAATTATTATCAATAAAAGTTTAGCCATCGCTCTGTTTCCTCATGCCCAGGCTACTAGAAGTGTGGTGGGTTTAGGGTCGATTCTTTGCTGATTGGATAATACGCTGCATCACGACCACTCACCACAGCGCTCCATGAACAAAACAAGGAAGTGAAAAGCAGCAAACTGGACCAAAAAACATAATACTAAAGATTTAATGCTTAAAAATTTATAATGTTGCCATGATTGCATAGGGTCTAAACGATAACTCAGCATATGCGGCTATCTAGAAATTAAAAAAGTTAATAATAATAATACCACCATGATTGTAGAGCGGAATGGCCAGATCAATTGCATATCAAATGTGGCCACATACGCACATGTCAGATTCTGGGCATGGTCCCAGACCATGCCCAAGCTTTATGTTCTCTTTTGGTTTCTTAGTTTTTCCCTTTGATTATTATTATAATAATAATAATTATTATTTTTATTATTATTATTATTATTATTACTGCCTTTTATTTTCCCCTGGTTTTTCTGTGGCTATCGTGTTTGCCCCGGTCTCTTGTGATCTTGGTTGATTCCTTATTTCTTATTATTTGCATTGTGTGTCTTCTATGCTTCCCCGGTCAACTGTGCTCATTCCCTGTTTGTCTTTTTTGTCCTTATTGTAGTCTTGTGTGTATCCCCTGTCTCTGTTCACCTCTTGTCTCCAGTTCCTCATGTTCCCACATCCATAGCCACTTTTCCCTCATGTCTGTTACCGTTCAGCCTTGATTGTTGCCCCAGCTGTCTCATGTTTGTAATTATGTTACCCTATTTATGTCAGTTTGTGCATGTGCTCTGCCTGACGTCATAGTCATTCGTTGCTGGGGTTTCCTCGTGTCTAGTCCAAGTCCTAGTAAGTTTACTCGTCAAGTTATGTTTTGTTTTCAGCCCCCGTGCTGTTGTTATTTTGTTCCCTTGTTCTGAGTTGTTAATAAATTATCATTTTTGCACTAAATCCTGCCTGCGCCATGAGTTCTCCCTTCAAGTCCTTATCTGTCCAGAGGGCAGATCATGACAGCATGATGCCAGCATACCTGGACTCAGCAGGGAAAAGGAGGCTGGCAACCGGTGGTCCCAGTGTGGATGAGCTGTGGGCAGCCCAGTTTATCCAGGACTTTGTCTCTGAAGCCCGCTCCTCCTGCATGCCGAAGGAGGGCCTGGAGAACCTGAATGCCGTGGCTGGGATAGCGGAAGCGCACCCCGTTCTGCGGTGCTACCCCGAGCTGGCAGGACTGCTGGCCACCATCTTCAATCTCCGCAGGACATATCGCAGGCTGGTGAGGAATTTAATTAGGGCACCAGAATTTGTGCCGATGACTCAGCATCTTCTGACTCCAGCATCCCTTTCTCCTCACTGCTCACCAGCCTCACAGCTACACCCGAGACCAGGGAGGTGTTCGCCCAAGACGCCGGAGACTGTGTCGACGAGAAAGCAACACCTGGCTCCGGCATCTTTGTCACCATGCCTCTCCCCAGTTTCACAGCCACCCCACAGGCTGGAGGAGAGCATATCACCTGCCCACTGTGGCTAGTGATTTTCCAAAGTTACTAGACACTCAGCCTTTTCACTAGCCACAATTTTGTGGCTGGAAAATTATGTTTAATATGATCAAATTTGACTATCACATGCTAAATTTTACTTGAACTAAATTTACAACCTTTTTAAATGTAAATGGCCCTTATACATACTGTACATAAAAATAGCAAGAGAAACACTTTAATTATTAACAGGAGTAAATACTGTAAAGCAGTCGAGAGAAATATTTGCAATATGAAAGTGAAGTACAGGTAGATTTGGAGTCTGTCTCAGTTCTCATTTGTACCTCTTCCCCTTTGCCTACCCCCACCCCTTGGTCCTTGAAATTAGAGGCCAAGGGAGAAGGTTTGAAAATTAACCCTATGAATTGGGACACCCCTCCAGGGCTGCATGATGTCATTAGTAATTGCTGATGGATTTAATCTAAATGGGCACTACCTGTTTTCACTACAAAAAAAAAAAAGAAAGAAAACTGAAGAGAAAAAAAGTCTCATCTTAAGGAGAAAAATGTCTGAAATTTACATGAACAATTCTAATCACTAGAAAAGGATATACATTTACTAGAAAGAAAGCTATAAATTCTGAGAAAAACTTGAACCCCTGGTGGACCATTTTTGGCCCACAGGCCACATGTTTGACACCCATGACCCAGCACATTGAAAATACATAACTAGAGGTTTTACTTCCATGAAATACCTGCAGATCACAGATATCATAGATAATCACAGATAAACAAAAGTTCACCTCAGAAGAAGTTTCATTTGCTGTCTACAGCAACATAAAGTTTAGTCACTTTTTCTCTCCCTCATATGAAAACTTAATTTTGCTCAATTGCGGACAGTAAATGGGAACTTCTTGCTCTAAAAATAATCATATTTAAACCACAGAGGCAGGCGCTGATGTGGGGGGAGAGCACAGGTTATTCTCACTGCTGGGACAACAGGAGATCAGGGACATGTGTCCCCGCGATCTGATCACTGAGAGCGGCTGCTGTCTGTTCATCGCCATTTCTCCAGACTGGAAAAAAAATGAGCCGACCTGCAGAGCCAGACTCCTGGGCTGCAACTCACTGACAGTGGACCAATGAGAATACACTGTGTGTGCGCAGATAGTGCTTATGGGAGTTATAGTTTTGTAGTCTCACTTTGCAATAGGTTTATTATTTAGATGTCGTTTGAGAAAACCACAACCTGCTAAAGTGGCTAGTGGCTTACCCGCCACAGCTGAAATATACCCGCCAGGGGCGGGTGGCCGGGTGTTAATATCAAGCCCTGATTGCCTACCTATACATACCTTTGTGTCCCACTTTCAAAGACTGCCTACATTTGGGCATGTAAAGACTAATTGGGCTGCCTGTTTTAGACAGGAATATTTGCTTTCTACAGCAGTGCACAACTTCATTTTGTAACTACTCATGCTATCCTTGTCTAATATTAAAGTTTGATTGATGAGCTGAAACATTTAAGTGTGCCATATATCAGGAAAGGAGTAAATATTTTTTCACAGCACTGTATAATTTGGAAAAAGTCCTTGATTTCCAATAAGACTTCCTACAAGCAAATAGCAAAGAAAATCTCTCATCACCTGCATCTACAGCTACAGCAGTTTACCCAGTGTACTACCTACCCATAAAGTATATTACCCGTAAAATAATTAGCAACAAATACCTACATCTTACAACATTAATATTACTATACACAAAATAAATCACCTTATCTTTCAATCAAATCAGTGCAAGCAATATAATGTGTTACCAAATGCAAATTTATGTAAAAGAAAAAGCCAGCCAATAAAAAAAAAAATTTCCTTTGAATTATACATGTCAGCAATGGCAAAATTATGATAATCAATGAAGAATAAATTGACTAACAACTTCAGAGAATTTAAGGACCATTTGCTGGAGGAAGATGTCTCATGTTCTCAGCTGACAGCCATGTATACACAGAAGAAAATTTTTAATGTGTGCTCACAACAAAAAGTGGAAAACTCTCATTTTAAAGCAAAATTTCCCACAACTGACAAATTTTATAGGTACAGATTTGCTGGTAGAAAATTGTTTTAAATATTTTTAAAACATTTTTAACAGAATTAGCATGATTGGCTTCAAACTTAAATAAACCTGTATATAGCCGGAACAGAGGTGTGATGGTCCCCTGTCCACTTACACACAATAAACACTATAAATTGTAAACTATGTGGGATTATTCTGTCAAACAATAATTTCCATCAGGCACATCCTGATAGAGTACAGTTTCGTGTCAAAAAACAGTGTATGTTTTCAAAATAAAAACATGCATGAACACACACACCCTTAACACAAACTGTGTAGCTTGTATCACTGTTATTCCTCTTCTGAAAGAAAAAAAAAAAAACAGCCGTTTATTTACTTTGAGTTCTGAGGTTGCAGCAACTCAGCCTGCCAGTAAGAGGGGAAAAAAGACAGAGTCAAAGAGCAAAACAGAGGAGGGAGTAGGTAAGAAGGCAAAAGGTAGGCAAAAACACAGACAAGGACAGAGGGAGGAGTGGTGGACACTCCTTTAAGTTTAGAGAGAGCGAGAATGTTTGCTAGTGGATGTTGAGTGGTGAGCTGTGGTTTGGTCCACTGCAGCATTTGGTTGTGTTACAGTCTGGCTGTGGCTTGTGTGGGTTGGGCTGCAAAGAGCATGGAGACGAACTGTGGCAAAGAGAGTAGGTGAATGCACTCCCAAGTATTTTAAAACACATACGACAAGTGCTTAACAAACTTATCTTCCAAGTGATTTTCAGCCATGCTGAGGTTGTGTAAGTATCTGATGAGACAAATTAAGGTTCACCTCAAATATTTCAAATATTTTGAGGCATATTTATGTTTGTACAGGTCTGCTGGAGCCAGCCTGCTCCTGGCCCAGCTGCCGGGGCTCCGCTGTGTACCTGAGTGTCTTTCCAGCTTGCAGGGCCACATTGGGTCCAGTTCCAGCTGAGAACTTATTTACATTTGTGGGGGGGGGGCAAAATGCAGCTTTTCAAATATGCTTTACAAGTTGTTTTCTAGCCAGAGCAACATTTCTCCACATGTAAAGAGGACAAATTGTCAGCTTAACTCTGACGTGATACTCCTGGATGTGGTGGATTACACTCAGTGTCAAAGCTAGGTTGTTCCCGTTTATCCAACAAAACAGGTCTCTCTTCGAGTAGATGTTTATTTGAATCCCACTGGGAAAAGCCAGGTGTTGCCAGTGTACACAGGCCTAATGTGGTTTAGGGAGTTTACCTCGGAGTGCAGACTACAGGTGCTTGTAGGAGTGCGCTGCAGGGCTTAAAAGATAAGATGCTGAGGTGGGAGGAGGGCACGTGTCCTAATATTCGATGTGCGCCAAGTTCACTCAAGGAAAACAGACAACCTGACTGACAGACACACTGACAGATGCACGCACAGGCTGTCTGTCAGCTGCAAAGGCCAAGGTTGCCACAGTTACCTGCTCTCTCTTTCTGCTCTGTTTTTCATCCCTCTTTCTCCCTCCCTCATCTTCTGTTAATCTGTTCCAGAGCATTGTGATCACATGGAAAAAAAACATAGCAAGTGCACATATTCCCCCTTTAGCCAAGAGAGAGAGAGCGAGAGAGAGAAAACACTCAGAGGGGTGGGGTAGGTTGCAGGGGAGGTGGGGTGTAGGGGTGGGAGTGTGATGGGGAGGAAAAAAAAGCGAAATAAACTGTTTATTCAAAGGCAGCGCTGAGCCCTTTTGTTGTGGTGGGGACCTGTCTTTTATTAGCAGGCTGAAAAGCCTTCAAAGGCTGGAAAGACAGAGGACATGCCAACAGACGAGTGTATACAAGGAATAGGGGAGGAAGGGGTATGGGGGAGAGGGGTGGCAGAGAAAGGGGGACAGTAAGGGGGACAAGGCAAAAAAAAAAAAAAAAGATTTAGCGGAACGCAAACCAACAGGGATATGAATGAGTAGAAAGGTCTCGAGGAGGAGTCGGTGGAAGGTTGAGAATTTGAAGTTGTGCCACTGGCAGTAAGGACGAAGAGCAAATCTGGTCTTTGCAGAAGGGAAAAAAGGGGGTGCTGGGGCATTTCCAGATGGATCATAATATGGGGAAACTGTTCAGGCCTGTTTTCATGCGTTTGCAGCATTTTACACTGGCAGGACTTTCACAGAACCTTGTTACTGATTTTGTGTGTGGGTGTGTGTTGTGCCTGTCTGATGGGAAGTTTAAGAGGAGAATGATGTTTTCTATCAAATTTTGATAGTTCTGGCAAACCCCACTGGTTGTGTTCCTCTGTGCCTAGATCTGTACATGGTTATGGATTTTGTTTGTCAGCGTGCTGTGTGGTAGCTGTGTGTGTGCATAAACTTTCATGTCTGAGGAAGATGGATGTATTTGGGGAAAGAGAGGCAAAGGAGACATTGCCTCATTGCGTAACTTCATCTTCCTTATCTCCAATCTCAAACCAAAAAGTCAGAGCTGCGCTCCCGACTCTGCCCCCTCTCATTCTCTTTATCGCTCTCTCGTTGTCAGCATCAGGTCTTCAAGGGTAAAGCATTTTTGTTTTCCTGCCCTCTAACCTATCATTTCATGTCTTGATTATTACTGAATCAGTTTGTCTAGTTTAGAAAAGTGCTGTGAATATGGCACGGCCACAACAATCCAGTCTTAATGGGATTTTGTGTGTGTGTGTGTGTGTGTGTGTGTGTGTGTGTTTATGTGGGCACAAACTCTTAAACTGTGCGGATAGTGTGAGCCATACATTTTTGCATGTAAGTGTATGTATGTGCATAATCTAACTCAGTGTTTGTGTTGTGTGCATGCATGCACACGTTTCTGCATGGTGACCAATCTTGAAGCTGAATTAAAGTGCTCTGCTTCCAATGAGAGTCACAATCAGCAAAGTGGCAGCAAGCAATGACATCACCACAGCTGGGTCCCCAGCTGGAGCTCAGAAAGGACTTTGGCAAGTGTACGTGTGCATGTGTGAGTGAGTGTGTGTAGACATATACTGTATGTGTAGCCAGTGTGTGCATAGTTTATTTGTAATATGCATAGTTCATGTGATTCGTATATTGTGGCAGAGTGACATGTGAGTGGGTTCATGCCGACTGAGAGCTTTTCCTCATTTTATGAATATGTGTGCCTGTGCGTGTGTATGTATGTATGCATATGGTGACTGAGACCGTAAGTGAGGTTTCCAACCTCAGTCGTCCCCATCAGTCTCTCTGCACATTCTGTGCCTTGTTTCTATTGGAGCAGACAGTGCTGCGGTGAGAAAAACAACAGGAATTTCATCTGTCATTGATTAAGCCCATTAACGGTGGTGTCTGATGTCTTTTACACTCATTCCACGCAGACACACACACACACACACACACACACACCACCATGCAGCTGCACTCACAAACACGCAGAATTGCAAAGACACACACACAAAGACTCCCCTCACCCTGCACCGCTACCAGGAATAGTGTACAGCAAAGGACACAACATGGAATATCATCAAGATCCACACCATATGTGTGTGTGCACGCGTGTGTTGGGTGTGAAAGGATTTTCACACGCTAAGTCATGCAAGCCGGAAAATACTGATCATAAACTTCCATCTATCATGAAAAACCAACTACCCCACAGAGAGGCAGCAGCAGACACACACAATTCTGCTGCTTGCACAAGCTACTGAACCGATTTACAAACATGCACATATGTGTACACACACACACATACACAGAGTGAACACAACCACTGACATGCTCCTGCCACCAAGTATACACTGCAACCAGAGGCTCTGAATGCACTAAACAAACATGCTATCAAGTCAGGTCAAAGTTAACTTTGTCAATTCTGACATATGTACAGCACATACAGAGAATGCTGTCACTTATGTTGTCACTCTGGTATTTCACAACAATCAAAGAAGGCTCCCATTAAATAACTTTGACAGTAATGTTTGGGGCCACCTGCCCTTCCTCAGACTTCTATCATAGAATGGGAGCTTCTCGGTGTGCAGATCTTTGATCGTTCTGATATGTTTTGGTTGGAGATCCAGCACTCGTCCAGGTGAATTGTGTGGTTGTATGCGTACCATCTTCATTATTTGTCACTCTGGTATTTACCATCCTACCATTGACGATCAACATCTAAAACAGGAAATCTAAAATCTAGAATTAAATTTAAAATCCTTCTCCTCACTTACAAAGCTCTAAATGATCGGGCCCCTTGTTATTAAAAAGATGTTATCATCCTAACAGCACACTACGCTCCCAATGGGAGGCAGAACTTTCAGTTATCAGGCTCCTCTCCTATGGAACCAGCTGCCAATCTGGATTCAGGAGACAAACTTGATCTTTGTTTTTAAGAATATAGAGCTAAAACTTTCCTTTTTGAAAAAGCTTATATTTAGGGTGGGATTAGGTGACCCTGAACATTCCTTTAGTTACGCTGCTAATAGGTTTAGACAGCCAGGGGACCTCCCAGGATGCACTGGGTTTTCACTTCTTTCTTCACTCTCAATGTAATATTTGTGCTGGTCATTAAGATCTGTCTGCTCTCTCCCATATACTGAGTCCCCATCATGCTGTGTTGCTCTCTACATGTCTGTTCTTTTCATCCTCTCTATCCCCTCACCTCCCAGCCAGTTCCAGCAGATGACTGCCCCTCCCCTACCTGGTTCTGCTGGAGGTTTCTTCCTGCTAAAAGGGAGTTTTCCTCCCCACTGTTACCAAGTGCTTGTTCATAGGAGATTGCCTGATTGATGGGGCCTTTTCGCAACTGTGGGGTATTTGCCATATAATTTGAATGTGTTATTAGACTACTGTTGTTGTAAAATGGCACTATAAAAATACAGTTGAGTGAGTTGAACTGAACTGAATTAAAACCAGAAGGAGCTGAAGCTCCCTGAAGCAGATGACCAGACAGAGGTTTGGAGGTGACAGCACAAAGACAACTGTGGACACTCAAGGATGACTGTGGTGTGCCAACTACACTGCCTTGAGGTTCAAGTTTATAGAGGAGGTCAGAGAGGCTGATGGGTGGCAGGTCTGTACTTTCCCTTTCCTCACACTGATAGGAATTCTTCAAAATATGCATGATATCTCATACTGGACAGCTTAGCTATTAGAGCTTATGGTTTCACTGTAAATGAAGTGAATGCTGTGTGAAAGAAGTCTTGGGATTTAGTCTCTTTTGGAATGAGAAAAGGGTGGACATTCAAGGAACTGTTATGGAAAGTATCATTTGGTTTTTTGTTTCAGCCCCAGAGGTTCCTGCATTCTACATTTTTCCTTCACATTGATCAAATGGAACATTTGATCCATTGCATGCATTTTTGTAGGCTACACTTCATCTTGTTGTTTTAGAGTTCATTTTAAAATTCTTTTATTTGAACTTGAACGGTCTTGCTCCGCCTTACCTCTCTGAGCTTCTGTATCCCTACGCTCCCACACAGTCCCTCAGGTCAGCTGAACAGCTGCTTCTGGGGGTGCCAAAGGTGAGGCGGAAGCTCAGAGGGGACAGAGCCTTTTCAATCATGGCACCCAGGTTATGGAATGATTTACCCCTGGACATCAGACAAGCATCTTCACTGTCCATTTTTAAAACCCGTCTTAAAACACACTTTTACTCCCTGGCCTTCAACCCAGTGTGAGACATTGATTTTATTGAATGAAATGGATTTTTATTTATTTATTTATTTATTTATTTATTTTACCTTTTATTTTATTGTTTCTTTTGACTGTGGTTCTGTATTGTTTTGTGTTAGTGCCCTGCTTCCTGCTTTTATGTTTTTATGTGTGTTTTCTTGCTGTACAGCACTTTGTGTAGCGAGTGTTGCATTTAAAGTGTTTTATAAATAAAATTGATTGATTGATTGATCTCAGAATTTATCAAATGAGAAACATTAGTTTGACAAGCTACACTGACCATCATCAGCCCTTTGTCTTTATGTATTGTGGAAAACCTTTATTTGTTAATTAATGAACTAAAAAAAATGATTTGGAAAGAAAAGATGGGGGGGATTACTGGACAGATAGAGTGATGAGAGATAAAGGAAAGGTGAAGAGCATGGGAGAGACATGGATAAAAGATTGCTCTGGCTGAGAGGCAAAAAAGGGATCTCTGCATTTGAGCAACATCCTCTTATAGTATGGATCCTTGGCCAAAGATCAGTCAGTGAGACTGATGATAATAATAATAATAATAATAATAACTTTGTAGAACTCCTACAGAGAGCAGCACTACTCAGCTCGGCAAGAATCCTTAGAAATGTACTTGAGGTCTAAGGCTGTGGGTTACAGCTTGCCCTCTATGTAAACAATTTTCCAGCCTACATCTATGCTGTGATTGTTTAACAACAACAATAATAATAATAATTGTAAATGATAGTGAATGTTGTGTGGAAGAAGTCTATCAAACCTTTCTCATATTCTGAGAAAGGTTTTAACTTAGAAAATGAATTGAAATAAGAATGGACTTGACTGAGTTATTGACCCCAGACCCTTGGATGGGGTCCAGTCATAACCTGAAGTGCCTGCTGACAACCTGCAGTGTTTTAGGCATGATAATAATAATAATAATAATAATAATTGCAGATGTTAAATTGTTCTAGTAGCAGAAATCTATTGATAGGACAAAAATGAACTCAAATGCAACTGTACTTGACCTACAGTACTGTACGTAGAAAAATGTCATTGTTGCAAAGGAATTTACAGCAGGAAAATAAGTACTGAACACATCAACATTTTTCTCATTAAACATGTTTCTCTGATGGAGCCATTAATCTGAGATTTTCACCAAATATCAGGAACAGCCCAAGTAATCCATACATACAAAGAAATCAAGGCAACTGTGTTCCAAAACAAGTTATATTTAATAAAGTGGAATGACACAGGGAATAAGTATTGAACACATGAAGGAAAAATAGGTGCAAAAAGGCATAGAAAGCCAAGAAACCAGCTGAAATCAATCAGAATTTAGGACTATCCCATCCTCCATCAGTGCAAATTAATTTCAGCTGGTTAATTCCTGACTGATAGCCTTTAAAATGGTCTGTGAATATCAGATTATCACACCACAAAGAACTCATGATGAGTAGAAGCAAAGAGCTCTCTTTAGACCTTCACAACTTTATTGTTGCAAAACATAATGATGGCATTGGTTACAGGTGCATTTCTAAACAGTTGAATGTTCTGGTGAGCACTGTTGGATCCATTAGTCGAAAGTCATTTTACCATAAACCGGCCACGGCCAGGAGCTCCTCACAAGATTTCTGACAGAGAAGTCAAAAGAATTATCACAAGAGTTATCCAAATGCCAAAGAGCACTGGTGGAGAGCTCCTGAAAGACCTGGAGTTAACAGGTACTGCTGTTTCAAAGAAAACAATAAGTAATGCATACAAGTGGCATGGGCTCTATGCCCGCTCACCTCACAAGACTCCATTGCTGAAGAAAAAGCATGTTGAAGCTTGTTTAAAATTTGCTGCACAACATTTGGGCAAGCCAGTAAAATACTGGGAGAAAAGAGTCTGGTCAGATGAGACCAAAATTGAACTTTTTGGATGCCACAACACAGCATGTTTGGAGGAGAACCATACCAACAGTAAAGTTTGGAGGTGGGAGCATACACGTGCAGAGGGGGGAGCTGTGGGGACTTAAGCACCTGCCCCTTTCACTTTACTGTCCAGAGTGCCCTTTTGACTGGTCATTTAAATTTTCAGCATTCAGTATAATTAGATGCAGAGATCTAATTATACTGACTTCAGTACCCTCCATCCTACCTCCCCACCTGCAAAAGCCCCAGATTCAGCCTTTGGCATGAAACTTTGTTTTATTACTTAATAATGTATGCTCATGAAATGTCAGATTTCTAAGTGTACCCAAAAGCAACACCACAGTGCAGGTGGTAATCGCTTGCTTCCGCCACAGCAGGCACTGAGCGGGGACCAGTCAACTCCGCCTGCAGCAGCCACGTAATCCATGTTTGGATTTATGATGCCAGCCTTGGCTCTTATGACTACTGTGCAAAATGTTGAATATCTTTGGGTCTGTCGGAATTTATTTTGTGAGAGAAGATGCATAACAGCCAACATTTAGGTGTTGTCATAGACATTTTTCGGGACATGGCCAATAGAAAGTTATTATTAAGAGTTTTACAACAGCTCAAGGTTGACCCTCGGTTGCGTGCGTGCGTGCGTGCGTGTGTGTGTGTGTGTGTGTGTGTGTGTGTGTGTGTGTGTGTGTGTGTGTGTGTGTGTGTGTGTGTGTGTGAGATACATACTAGTTTTCACTTTGTGGATATACTGTAATATGATGAGGCTAGATTCCATGTTGCATTTTTTTAGATAATTAGTATTGTGAAATATAGACTGATGTAAGACTCCATGGTCTTGTAGGGTGGATACCTTGTGCAGGATTACAGTACGTTCCATTTTGTTTGTATAAGGGTTGCAGTAATTCAATATTAAGATATAAATAAAGTATACAGGTGTATCTCAATAAATTAGAATATCATCAAAAAATTATTTATTGCAGTAGTTCAATTCAAAATGTGAAAGTCATATATTGTATAGATTCATTACACACAGAGCGATATATTTCAAGTGTTTATTTCTTTTAATTTTGATGGTTATGGCTTACAGCTAATGAAAACCCAAAATTCACTTTCTCAAAAAAATTGAATATTACATAATATTAATTTTTTATAAAATTATTTTTGATAGAAATGTTGGCCATCTTGAAAGTATGTCCATGTACACATTCAGTACTTGGTCAGGGCTCCTTTTACATGAATTACTGCATCAATGCAGCGTGGCATGGAGGCGATCAGCCTGTGTTACTGCTGAGGTGTTATGGAAGCCCAGGTTGATAGTGGCCTTCAGCTCGTCTGCATCATTGGGTCTGGGGTCTTTCATCTTCCTTTTGACAATACTCCATAGATTCTCTAAGGGGTTTAGGTCAGGAGAGTTTGCTGGTCAATCAAGCACAGTGATACCATGGTCATTAAACCAGGTATTGGTACTTTTGGCAGTGTAGGCAGGTGCCAAGTCCTGCTGGAAAATGAAATCAGCATCTTCATAAAGCTTTTCTGCAGAGGGAAGCATGAAGTGCTCTAAACTTTCCTGATAAACAGCTGCATTCACTTTGGACTTGCTAAAGCACAGTGAACCAACACCAGCAGACGACATTGTTCCCCAAATCATCACTGACTGTGGAAACTTCACACTGGAACTCAAGCAACTTGGACTCTGTGCCTCTCCACTCTTCCTCCAGACTCTGGGACCTTGACTTCCACATGACAGGACTTGGCACCTGATTTGGGAACCAACTTTGGCTTCCATAACACCTCAGCAGTACCACAGGCTGATCGCCTCCATGCCCATGCCACACTGATGCAGTAATTCATACAAAAGTAGCCCTGACCAAGTATTGAGTGTGTACATGGACATACTTTACAATCAGCCAATATTTCTATTAAAAATACATCTAAAAAAATAATTTTATGTAATATTCCATTTTTTTGAGAAAATTTATTTTGGGTTTTCATTACTTGTAAGCCATAATCATCAAAATTGAAAGAAAGAAATGCTTAAAATATATCACTGTGTGTAAAGAATCTATATAATATATGAGGTTCCCTTTTTGAATTGAACTACTGAAATGGAGTGGTGGTCTAGTTGATAGAGCATCAACCTCACAACTGGGAGGTTGGAGGTTAAAGTCCCAGCCGGGTCATACCAAAGACCACATAAAAATGGTACTTCCTGCCTTCTAGCTTGGTTCTCAGCATAACAGAATGGGGGAAGGAAAAGTTGTTTGTGGCGGCGCCTTGCATGGCAGCGGCACCTCTGATTCTAGATGTGATTAATATTGTAGATAGGAGAAATGTAATTTTGTTCTACTGTACATGACTGGCTGTATGGAATGAATGACAGTAAAGTTGGCTTCTTATAAATAAATTTACTTTTCTATGACATTCTAATTTATTGAGATGCACCTGTATATTGTTAACAAATCTTGTTCCATGTGCCTCTTTTTTTGAAAATTGAGCCCCTGCCCCTCAAATGGTCTGATCTGTACCGCTTTCCTGAGGGGAGCAAGTGAAAGAAATCATGACCTGGATGAATGCAGTCCTTAATAATGGCAGTAGCTCTGCTGAGGTACTGAGACCTGGAAATCTCTTCCAGAGAAAGGAGAGAACAGCCCGTGATTTTTTGCGCATTCCGTCTTCCTTCTACTCCTCCGTGTGCTGTGTAAAAGCGTACAGGGCGATCATGACACTCAACAAGGTTGCGATGTCAGCAAGGAGGTGGCAGAGTCATGTTTTGGGCTGGAATCATGGGGAGAGAGCTGATAGGCCCCTTTAGGGTACCTGAAGATGTGAAAATGACTTTGGCAAAGTATACAGAGTTTCTGACTGACCACTTTCTTCCATGGTACAAAAAGAAGAACTGTGCCTTCCATAGCAAAATTATCTTCATGCATGTCAATGCATCATTTCATGCTGCAAAGAATACTAATCCACAGACTGTTAAAAAAAAGCTGATAAAAGTATAGCAAAACGTGTTCTAATCTAGCACAAATGCATTGGCAGTAATACATTGCTTGCCTACCATCAAGAGGTGTAGACAGAACGTCACATGATTTGATGGCATTGGTGCAAATCCTCAACTGATAACAATTAACCTCATGAGCATACATTCTGAACTGTGGGAGGAATCCAGAGTACCCAGCAAAAACACACACAGACATGGGGAGAACACGCAAACTCCCCACAGAAAGGTCACTGCTTGCTGTGGGGTGGGTTTGAACCCACAACCTTCTTGCTGTGAGGCAACAGTGCTAACCACTGTTCTACTGAGCTGCCCCCGAAGAGAATAATTTAACCAAATGAATGCCTGCCAGCTGTCACTATTAGTACTTAATTCATTCCTTCCTTTTATTTTATATGTATTATGATGGCAAATTATCAGTCCAACTCCGCAAAAATAGACATACTATAGTAAGTATTAAAATATGCTTGATGTTGAATAGAATAGAATAGATGGTATGTGCATAATATCATAGAACAGAACTATGGCAGCCACACAGCAGTGAGTGGCAAAAAATGAGTGGCAGCTTTATGCGGCGAAACATAACAGCCACACACAATTTTCAGTCAGATCAGTACATGGAATGACTGCCTGTGTATTGGAGAGAATCCTACTATCGTTCTGCCTTGTATTAATTTATCAAAAAAGGGGATGCTCAAAAAAGTCCTTCACTTAAGTGTGCTCCAGTGATGGCTGGTGATGATAATGTCTGGGGGTGCTAAGAGGTGTAAAATTGCTTGTACACTTTTTTCTACCCACTGCACACCCAAGAGCAAGCCAAAATCTCACGGTATACTGTATATACAAAAAAAAAAAAGAGCCTTGAATAACTTGTATTTGTATGTTTATTTTTAACACATTTTTTTAATCTGAAGCTACGGTCAGAAAAATTACAAACAATGGGTTCATAAGAATCTCCCAGTTCTATGAATTCTGGAGTGTGCAGCCATTCTTGGAGGGGGGGTTTAGTTTCTTATGTCTGTGCTTCAGTTTGCAAGACCAACTTTTTATTTATTTTATTCATTTATTTTAATGGTTTAATTTTACAGGGACAATGCACATTAACAAATATTTCTGTAAATGTGCCAGTTTAGCCAATTAGCTAATTTTCAACTGCAGTCCCTAGGCAGGTAAAACACATAAATTCAAGGGACATCAACTCTGCACATATAACAGGACAAATTTCAAAAAAATAAAAAAAACAAGGACAGCACCTATATATAAAAAAAACAACAACAGTGAAACGGTAAAGAAAAAACGACGCTCAGATAAATTACACAAAATGTCATGATTTCCCGTAGGCTTTTATGCAGCGCACGGAGGAGAAGAGACGGATTCATGCGCAGGGTTACACCACAGACACATTTATTAAAGTAAAGACTCACAGTTCCAAGAATAGTGCAGACGTAAAAAAATACAATGAGGAAAACTTACAGTAGACACGACGTAATGTGTAGAGGGCATACCACAGCGTAATGTGGCGAGAGCAAGCCATGGCGTAACGTGGCGTGACAGAGACGGAGCTGACTAAATACACACACTAATGACATGATGATGGGATGCACCTGAATGAGGGAGCTGAGCAGTAATCAAGGAAAGAGAGAACAGCTGAGTGTCAAGAGAGAGGGGGGGGCATGGTCTGGCAGGCAGATTGACAGGCAACGCCCATACCAAGTGCAAACTACACATGCTGCCTGGCAGCCTGTCAGCCAGAACCAAAACAACACAGCAAACTCAGGAAAGATAGCAAAATAACACATGAAATGACGAAGGCAAACTAGGCAATACACAGTTGCTAAAATAGGACACACAAAGGAGAGTCATGGAACCGAGCCAGGAAGACAACTTGGTCTGATTCATGACAGAGCCCCCCTCTCAAGGGGTGGATTCCAGACACCCAACGTAACATCAAAAGAAAAAAAAAAGAATAAACCTCCCCCACCACCACCACCATCAGGAACAGCAACCATCAACCCAGGGCGGGAGGTAGGGGGGAAAACAGGTCAGGAGGGAACAAAAACAGCCCCGCTCAGGGCCCACAACAGAAAAACACAACACTTAACCCCGCCAAGTCCAAAGGCATGAAGGCTCGGGAGGCTGCCCCGAGTCCCAGGCCCAGAAGACGGCCCGGCAGACAGAGTTTGGTGGCCTGCCGGAAAACATGGGCCACCTGACCCAGAGACTCAGTCCTTCAGGTGGCCAGCCAGCACTGTAGAGCCACCAGGACCGGAGGGGTATAGCAGGAGGTGGCCTACCCACTGGGAAGCTCACTAGTGGGTGGTGGGACCGTAGGAGGGGAACCCCCATGGCATCTGGTAGAGAGGAGAAGGGGACCTCGACGGCGTCTGGCTGAGAAGAGGAACGAGGAACCACAATGGCGTCTGCCAGAGGAGTGAAGATTCCACCATCCTCAGGCAGACTGGCAGCACCTTCAGTGGTCCCGGCTTGGGACACAGCTGCACCCACAGTGGACCCCGACTGGGCCATGGCTGCACCCGCGGTGGACCCCGACCAGACCAGTGTTGCACCCACGGTGGGACCCGGATGGGCCACGGTTGCACCCATGGTGGGACCCGGTTGGGCCAGAAGCACCCACAGTGAGCGGGCCAACCCGCAGGAGCACCAGGCTGAGGAGGTGGTCTATTGGAGGAGCCCTGACGATCGTAGCAGAGGGAGCTGGACCCACGACATCATCTGCTGGCTGAACCGGACCCACAGAGACCCCGGTAATGGTGGAACCTCTCCAGCGACCCTAGGAGAAGGCTCAGGAATAACAGGAGAAGAGGAGTGGTTAGGATCAACGGCAGCAGTGGAGCCCGGCGAAGTGAGTTCAGATGCAGCTGAGGGCTGCACCTGACTCACTTCATCCAGAGTCAGGCAAGATCTCTCCAAAACTGACATAAGAAACACAAGAGAGATCACTTGCTTGAGCTCCACCGCCGTCCAGAACTCCATCGAACTTGGCGATGACGTCTCGAGCCCGGCCTCCAGGAGGTCTAGCTCTGGCTCCCACTCCGCAGCAGTTGCCTCCACAGCTGGCATGATGGTGGCAGCAGTCCTACAGTCCCCCAACAGCGGCTCCAACGCTGGAGACTCCTCCGGCGTGGTAGCTGGGGAATAGCTCCATGCTGGCTCCGGAGTGGGATCCTCTGGGGCCACTGGCTCCTCCATCATCCGGCGGCTTGGTTCTGGGGCTGGCGGACACTCAGGAATAGGTGGGGGAGACACAGAAAAGACAGAAAAAGAGCTAACATCTGCAGCTGGAGGAGAGGACCCAGCGGACTGCTGAAGCTGGGTCTCTCACTCGGGAGACAGACAAGGTTTATCATAATTAACTTGAATGGAATGAAAAAACGCGTGCCTGTCTTCCCGGTCTCTGATGTTCTCAGCTGCAGTAGACAGGCAGTCATCCCTCTCCGTGTCACTGGCTACTTTGGCCCCCTCAAAGGATAGCGGAGGAGCCGGCTCCGATGACACGGAAGTGGGCGTTCCCAGGACAACCCTGGAGGACCTCTCGGCGGCTGAACAGATGGTGGCTGCTGAAGACGAGGAAGGCTTCTCCCGGCATCTTGACATGGGATGACTCTGGTTAGGAGGAGCTGGGGACGCACGGGCAGATACTGGTTCACCGGGCTGAGCAGGAGAGGAAATGGACGGCTGACAAGGGGAGTATCTCCGCTTCGGCTGGCGGGAAATCCCCTCTCAGAGAAACCAGGAAATGCTCGCTGGAGTGAGCAGACCATAGAAAGCAGCTCTGCGTATTGCGGGCACCTCCAGAGGCCAGGATGTGCCTCCAGCATACCATGGCTCCAACCAAGCACTCCCACTTATTTTTGGGGCCCCGGAACTCGAGAGCCTCCTCCACGAAGTCACGGATAAAATCTCCTGCCCATTCCTCTTCCAGCATAGGGACGCCAGCTGCTGGCCCTCCTTTGCAATGTCGAGGTCGGTGAGCCAGGGACATTGTGAGCTCCAGAAAAACAGGTGGGTGAAAAAAGACCCACTGAATCCTATTATGGCTGGATTATTCTCTCGTGATTTGCCTCTAACGAGGCGAGAAAGGAGACAGATTCACGTGCAGGAATTACACCACGGGCAAATTTATTAAAGTCCCAAAAACAGTGTAGACATCCAAAAATGACAAGAGAATAAACTTACTGTAGTACACGATGTAACATGTTGCAGAGAGCCACGGCGTAACGTGGCAGAGCTAGAAATGTAGGATACCATGGCGTAACATGGCAGAGACAAATAATAATCCAGCAATGAGACAAAGGAGATGAGCTGACTAAATGCACACACTAATGACATGGTGATGGGATGCACCTGAACGAGGGAGCCGGGCAGTAATCAAGGAAAGAGAGAACAGCTGAGTGTCAAGAGAGAGAGAGGGGGCGTGGTCTGGCTGGCAGATTGACAAGCAACACCCACACTAAGTGCAGACTACACATGCTGCCTGGCAGCCTGGCAGCCAGAACCAAAACAACACAACAAACTCAGGAAAGATTGCAAAATAACACATAACATGACAAAGGCAAACTAGGCAATACACAGATGCTAAAATAGGACACACAGAGGAGAGCCATGGAACCGAGCCAGGAGGACAACCTGGTCCGGTTCATGACACAAAATGGTCACATATTTGATTTTGTTTTAACCATGATTTTAAGTTAATTTTAAAAGAATGGTAGGTATCATAGTCTCTAACAGCTATTGGCAGCTGTTCTAGGTGTGAACTGCTCTTACTGAAAAAGCTGAGTTGCTAAAAGTAGACCTCCTCATAGGCATTACACAGTCCCCTCTTTCCAAACAGTGTTGGGAGTAACGCGTTACTGTAACACCACTACTTTTGCAGTAATGTGCTTTTTAAAAATTCAGTAACGTGTTACAGTTACTGAAATTTGATCAGATGCATTACTTGTGTTACTCGTTTTATTAATATGGATAGATATTTTTAGCACAAATAAATATAAACTGATCCTACATACTGTAGCTGAGCTGACGCAGCCGTCAGTCTCCTCTGCGCCGCAGCCCAGTTGGAAGAAATGCTGTGGTGGTGGCGACTTCTCATATCGAGCCCTTATCACCTGTTGTCCGAGCGGTGAGTAGCCCCAACATCAGCTCCTACCTCTGTGGTTAAACATGAGTATTTTTAGAGCAAGAAGCTGCATTTAATGTCCGCAGTTGTGTAAATGTTTTCTTACCGCACAGAGGAAAAAGTGACTGTGATTTGTTGCAGTAAAGAACAGTTAAGGTGAACTTTCATTTATCTGTGCTTTCTGTTTTATTTTATCTTATTCATTTGCATGCTGTTGTGATATGCAACTATTTCATGGAAGTAAATCCTCTAAATATGCATTTTTAATGTGCTGGTCCAGGGGTGTCAAACATATGGCTCATGGGCCAAAAACGGCCCATCAGGGGGTCCAACATTTTCTCTGTGAATTTACAGTTTTATTTCTAGTAAATTTCTGACTTTCTACTGATTACAATAGTTTGTGTAAATCTGAGACTTTTTTTCTCATCAGTTTTCTTTTTCTTCTTTTTTCTGATGAGGACAAGGGGCCCTTGATCTTGCTATGTGTGCAAGATGATTTAAGTATGCATTTATTTAGCGAATGCAAAGTCCTTAAGCCAAGCAGTTGCCTCCTGGTTTGCTGTATGGAGGGTGTGTAATCCTCCTTCCAGTCTTTGGAGCGGGCAAGCCTCTATGATGTGTTCCATTGTTTGCTCCTCTCCACATGCGCACAGTGGGCTAGGGCTACTGCCCCATCTGTGAAGGCTGGCCAAGCAGGGGCCATGTCCAGTCCTGAAGCGATTGAGTGTAGACCACTGTCTCCTTGGGAGGTTGGTGCCCGGGACCTGTTGGTTGGGGTTTATCACCAGCTGTTTGTTTGGGACCTCCTTGGTCTCCCATTCCTCTTGCCAAGCTGTCTGGATGGTAAAGTCAGCTGGGGGAGGGTTTTTCCAAATCGGCCGTCTGGATGAAAGTCGGGCAGTGGGTGGGGTGTAGATATCTGCATGGATTGGTAAGTGAGGAGAATCTTTAACTTTTTGGAGCATCCTTTGAGTTAATGCTGCTCGCCGGATGTGTGGAGGGGCTATGTTTGACAGTACAGAGAGCCAGGGGAGTGGTGTTGAGCGGATTGTTCCAGTTATAGTTCTCATGGTTGAGTTGAGCTGGGTGTCTACATGATGTGTGTAAGATGACCTGGACCAGACAGGGGCACAATATTCTGCTACGGAGTATGAAAGGGCCAGTGCTGAGGTGCGCAGGGTGGAGACTGCCGCCCCCCATTTTGCACCAGCGAGCTTGCAGAGCAGGTTGTTTCGTACCTTCACCTTAGCAGCCGTCCCCTTTAGATGTTCCTTGAAGGATAAGGTCCTATCAAGGGTCACTCCAAGATAAGTTGGATTTGGGGCATGCTTAAGCTTGAGTCCGCTCAGGTGGATGTTTAGTTCTCTGGCAGCTTTTGCATTGCAAATAGTATGCATTTAAAAGTAACGTGAAAGTTACTTTTCCAAGTAACTAGTTACTTTAATCATGCAGTAACTGGTAAGTAACTTGGTTACTTTTGAAAAAAAGTAATTAGTAACTGTAACTAGTCACTATTTTTCAGTAACTTGCCCAACACTGCTTCCAAAGGTTCTTCTCTGTTGTATAAAAGCACCAAGGGGGGAGGAGCCAAGCCATGTAAAATCTTATAAACGAGGCAGACGTCTGTGAATTTGATAAAGATCGTCCCAACTCATTAAGTTATGGTTTGCAAGACAATGACAGTGGTGATGAGTTTGGTTTCCGGTCGAGTATCTTCACAGCTTGATAGTAAGCAGACTGTATAGGTTTGAGTGTTGTACAGGAAGCTTGTACCCAGCTTGTTAGGCAGTATGACAGATGTGACATTATCAAGGCATTGAAATATAGCATTGCTGCCTTGATGGTTAAACTTGAGGCATTCTTGAGAAATGAGGTGCTTTTCTGTTCTACAATGGCCCTGGAGTTCTTACGTTCTTCGTAAGTGTGTCTTGAGATCTTCCTATGGCATACTCACTGCCATCTTCCAAAAAATTTTTTGCAACTCAGGGCACTCTCAAGTCACTGGTAGGAAGATTTTATGGCTTTTGGCACATTTTGTCACCACAAATGTCACACGAATGATGTACTTCCATCTTATAAGCACGTCACTACCGCCTAAAGCAAGCTGTACGAATATCCAGGGCCCTCAAAAACAACTTAAGGTGTTCATAGAAATCTTGGACAAGACCATCAACCTGGCCATGAACTTACGAAATGGTCTATGAATGCCAGATTCTCCTATGGCCACCTTAAGAAGGCCGTACAAAACGGTCCAAAAACTGTTCAAACGGTGTTTGCAGCAGTTCGTAAGGGTATTTGTAACCATAGCTTTAAAAAACACACACACATCTCTCTCTTTCTCTCAGTTCTCTATGCACCGTCTGGCACTTGAGGCGACTGCAGGGAAGCGCCATCTATCTCTGTCAGCCACTATCTGTGGGGCAGTCTGCAGACTTGGGCCTCTGTTCCTAAGTTCCTTCTCCATTGTCCTATGCCAGGTCTCCTTTGGCTGTCCTCTGTTCATTTTGCCTGGAGGTGTCCACCGTAGTGCTGCTCTGGGTATCGCCATGGTTGGCATTCAGCATACATGGCCCATCCATTTCCATCGTCTTCTCTGGATGTTCTCAGAGATCAGGGTAGTGTTAGTTATGTTGTAAAGCTCTTCATTTGATATCGTATTGGGCCAAAAGATCTTAAGAATTTTGCAGAGGCATTTGGTTTGGAAGACATCTGTCATGTTCAGGTGAGTGCACGCCCCCTCCTTTCTGTTGTTGGATTCCCCATCTCCTCTGATAATCAACACACCTGTGTGATTAGACGCACCTGCCGCTCCTTCCTCGCCAGCGTATAAAGGACCATCAAGCGAAGGCTTCAACACTGGCTCGCTGGGTAAACTGCCTACAACATGCAAGTAAGCGAGTTATCTTCTGTAGAAGGATTTATGCTGAATCCCTCTCGCTTTCCTTTTCACAGGTTGCTGCCATCGGTGCAGTGCATCTTCAGGGATTGCTGTGTGCTCACCTGTCTGTCAACCTCATCCTGCCTCAGCCACCTGTCTCCACCCGGTCAGATTCCACCCAGCTCCTTCCCCTCATCTACTCCCAGCCAGCTTCATCCCGCTGGTTCATTTATTCCTGCTGGGCTTCTCTGTCGGACTCTCTGCTCCACTCACATAAGTGGCAGATTTGTCTTTCCACTTCCCTTCCTCCCTCCTCGTATTTATTTGCTCTTGTCTCTCCCCACAGGCTTGTTTTCCTCTGGGGAGTGACGATTTCTTTAACTACGCTCCACGTTTTGAAATTAACAAATTGTGCAACTTGCTTCTCTGTGTCGAGTGAATTTTTCTTTGGTGTGGTTCCTGCGCATGAGCTGACTGGTCTATCAATATGACAGAACGAGCCAACCATGATGGAAGCGCAGCGGCGGCTGCATCAGCGGAACACTCTGCTCTCCACCCCCTCAACACTACTGAGAGGCAGGTGGCCGTGCTCACGCAGCAGCTGGCGACCATTACGCAGCAGCTGGGCACGGTCACCAAACACTTGACCCACTTATCTCGCCCAGGTCCTTCCCCTCCACCTGTTGCTCCTGTTTCTTCCATCTTTCGCCGTACGACTTCTGTTCCCTCACCTGCTCCATACGCGGGGGAGGTGGGCAAATGCAAGGAGTTTTTCTGCCAAGTGCAGCTTTATTTGGGCCAGGTGGGCGGGGAGTATCCGGACAACATTTCCAGAATTCACTTTATGACCCTCCTGCTGTGGGACCGAGCCCTTAGTTGGGCCTGATCTGTCCTCGACAGTCCAGAGGGTCCCAATTACACATTTGATCGTTTTGTTTCTGAGTTTTCCCCGTACTTTTGACCAGACAGAGAGTGAGGGCAATATTATGAGCCACCTTCTGTCTCTCCGCCAGGAAGATCGGTCTGTAGCTGATTTCTCAGTGGAGTTTCGGGTCAAAGCAGCGGACTCTGGATGGAATGACATTGCGTTATGCAATGCATTCCTCCATGGTTTGAACCCTCACCTCCGTGACGACCTGGCAGTTTATGCTGTTCCCTCTTCTCTGGATGGTTTAATTGATTAGGTTGTCGGTCTGGATAACCGGTACCGCGAGCGCTCAAAGGAGCGTAAATCCTCCTCTCGCCCGACCTTCATGCACGCACCCATCCAGGCTACTGACACAGGTGGCGCCGGCCCTTCCTCTGAACCAATGGTGCTCGGTCGGGCTCATTTGACCCCGGAAGAGTACCAGCAGCGGAGAAGGGCCGGTGCATGTCTCTACTGTGGCTCATTAGAGCACAAACTGGCTGACTGCCACCTGAAGCCAAAAGACGCGGCCCGTCAGTAACCGTGGGAGGTCCGATGGATGGGACTCTTCTTCATCCCCCCCTGTAATTTCTCTATTTCGACTCTTGTTCAATTGCCGAGGGTCGAGAGGAGGGTTATGGTGCTGATCAATTCAGGGGCTGAGCAGAATTTTGTTTCTTCCTGGCTCGTGCAGGAGATGGGCATTCCCACTACCAGATTCACCCGCATTGCCTCCAGTGCCCATAACACTGGGTATGAATGTGTATAAATGTATAAATGTTCGGTGGTGGCCAGAGAGGCCGTTGGCACGGATTGGCAGCCACGTTTCCGTCAGCCTGCCCCAGGGCAGCTGTGGCTACAGTAGTAGCTTGCCACTACCATTGTCTGTCTGGAGTGAATGAATAATGTATCTACTTGTAAAGCATCTTTGAGTGTCTATGATAAAGCGCTATATAAATCTGATGCATTATTATTATTATTATTATTGTCCAATCCCCTTAATGTCACCACCTTATCTGGCAAGAATGTGGCGTTAGTGTCAGAATGCACGGCGCCAATCTCCATCCTTCTTTCCAGGAACCACCGGGAGAAACTGTCAGGTTCAGGTTCAGGGTTCAGGTTCAGGTTACTTTATTTGTACCCGTAGGTAGATTTATTTTGCAGTCTGGTGACATCCATATTTACAAGCCACTAATTACATTCAACATAGACACAAACACAGGCACACATGAAGCTGACTATAAACATGATAAAAATACTCAAGGCTCCATCAATCAGGGTATAAAAAGACAAAGAGATGAGGGAAAAACCAGAGGTAAGAGAGAAGGGTCATATTAAAAGTTAAAAACTAGTCAAAGAGGTTAAAAAACTCAAAGGTCTAAAACCCAATAAAATATTTAGAACCCAAGTGACATCCTACAAAAATAAGTAAATATAAAATGAAGTTAATAAATAGGTACCTAAATTATGTGCAATATATTGTTACAGCTTGTTCAACTCTTTGACAGCAGCAGGGACAAAGCTGTTTTTGTAGCGCTGGGTTCTACTTTTTGGGACAGCAAATCTCCGTCTTGAGGGAAGAAGCTGAAAGTTGCAGTGCAAAGGGTGGGAGTCATCATTTAAAATGGAGGTAGCCATCCTCTGTACTTGTCTGGTGTACAGGGATGTCAGGCTCAGCTGTGGCTCACCAAGCAGTCGTTCCTTATTCTCCCAAATTCTTCCTCCTCGGTGGTTCTGGGTTATCTTTGGCTCCAGAGGCACAATC
Organism: Pholidichthys leucotaenia; assembly: GCA_020510985.1. NCBI lineage: Eukaryota > Metazoa > Chordata > Actinopteri > Cichliformes > Pholidichthyidae > Pholidichthys > Pholidichthys leucotaenia. Next base: position 36,519,726 of record CM035840.1, on the reverse strand, counting down.
CTATAATTAATTGGGCACAGAACTCAATTTCCTCTTGGAGCCCCAACTGTTTGGCATTGTGTCTCAGTTCGGCCGAGTGTTTGCTATCCTTACCCGTCTCTTCCCCTCTGGTGGAGCCGCTGGACCTCACTCTCGTGCCCGAGGTCTATCGTGACTTAAGGGAGGTTTTTAGCAAATCAAGAGTGCCACCTCACCACTCATATGACTGTGCTATAGACCTCCTCCCGGGTGCGTGGCTGCCGTCCAGCCAGCTCTATAGCATCTCAGTTCCAGAGATGGAGGTGATGGAGAAGTACATTAAGGACTCGCTGAACACCAGCCTTATTCGGCCCTCTTTGGCTCCTCTTGGGGCGTTTTTTTTTTTTTTTGTCGGCAAGAAGGATGGATCCCTGCGCCTGTGTATTGACTACCGGGAGCTTAACGCAATAACCATCAAAGACAAATATCCTCTGCCCCTGATTAACTTTGCGTTTGAGCTCCTTTAGTACGTGTGGGTATTCACTAAATTGGACCTACACAATGCATATCATTTGGTCCAAATTTGGGAGGGAGATGAGTGGAAAATGGCTTTCAAAACTCACTTGGGGCAGTTTGAATATCTTGTGATGCCTTTTGAGCTCACAAATTCCCCTGCCATCTTCCAACGCCTCATAAATGACGTCCTCCGTGATATGGTTAATCAGTTTGTCTTTGTTTATCTTGATGATATTCTGATTTTTTCCCGCATGCCAGAGGAACACGAGGTCCATGTCAGGGCCATGTTACAATGGCTCCTGGAGAACCAACTGTTTGTGAAGGCTGAGAAGTGTGAGTTTTCCACCTGCTCCACTTCTTTCCTTGGATTTATTGTGGCGGAGGGGGAGCTGAGAGCCGACACGGCCAAGGTGAAGGCTGTGCTGGATTGGCCTACACCCCACTCCCGCAAGGAGCTCCAGTGCTTCTTGGGGTTTGCGAACTTTTATCGCAGGGTCATCAGGAACTATAGTGAGGTAGCGCAGCTGCTCACACAACTGACCTCCATTAAGGTGCCATTTCTCTGGTCCAAGGCAGCTGAACAGGCATTCTCCAAATTAAGGGGCCTGTTCTCCAATATGCCCATCTTGGCTCAGGTCGACCCTCAGCTCCAGTTCACCTTGGAGGTGGATGCCTCTGATTCGGGAGTGGGCGCGGTCCTATCACAGCGCTCAACCTCCGACCAGAAGCTCCACCCATGCATGTATTTCTCTCGGTGGCTCACCCCAGCCAAGAGGAATTACGACATAGAGGATCGGGAGCTTCTTGCCCTTAAGTTGGCACTTGAAGAGTGGAGGCACTGGTTGGAGGGATCGATCCACCCTATAGTCGTGTGGACCGACCACAAGAATTTAGAGTATCTTCTATCGGCCCGCCAACTCAACGCCAGGCAGGACCGCTGGGCCTTATTCTTTTTACGATTCAATTTTACCATCACATATAGGCCTGGCAAATGTAATACCAAACCAGACGCTCTCTCCCGACAGTTTTCCTCAGACCACTCAGCCCCCCCGTCCCACTCCCAGCCTATTTTGCCACCTTCACGTATCCTTCGAGCCCTTACATGGGGAATCAAGCAGAGGGTCTGACAGGCCCAGGACCGGGAACCTGAACCAGCGGGGGTCCCCCAAGGTCATCTGTTTGTCCCTACCGCCCTCCGCAGCGACGTCATCAAATGGGGTCATTCCAGCCATTTCGCTTGCCACCCTGGAGTGTCTTGGACCATCCACTTAGTCAGACAAGTATTCTGGTGGCCCACGCTGCGGAGGGATATCCAGGAATATGTGAAAGTATGCCAGACCTGTGCGCACAACAAGATCAACCCCTCACCACCGGCCAGCCTGCTTCATCCTCTACCTGTCCCCAGTCGACCTTGGTCCCATATTGCCCTGGACTTTGTCACAGGACTTCCTCCTTCACAGGGCAATACAGTTATCCTCACCATTGTCAACCGTTTTTCAAAGGCCATCCACTTGGTTCCCCTCCACAAACTGCCCTCCGCATCACAAACTGCCAACCTCCTCTCCACCCACGTCATTTGCCTTCATGGCATTCCCCTTGGCATCATATCTGACCGGGGGCCCCAATTCACGTCACTGGTTTGGAAGTCTTTCTGCACATCATTGGGCACTTCAGTCAGCCTCACTTCTGGTTATCATCCTCAAAGTAACGGGCAGGCTGAGCGCACCAGCCAATCCCTGGAGGCCACCCTCAGATGCGTAGCAGCCGACAATCCCTCTACATGGAGCACTCATCTGACCTGGGTGGAATATCCCCACAATTCTGCTGTCTCGACTGTTATGGGTCCCACACCATTCGAGGCCTCCGTGGGATACACTCCCCTCCTTTTGCCCATGGTGGAGAGGGAGATCGCTGTGCCGTCCGTGGGAGCTCACACTCGCTGCTGCCGCCGACTCTAGAGAGCCACCAGAGCCGCACTCCTTCGCTCTACAGAACGCAACCGCCGGTATGCGGACCAGAAGCGGGCCCCTGTTCCCAAATACAAGGTCGGGCAGCAGGTCTGGCTGTCTGTGGAACAGGTCCCCTTGAAGACAGACTCTAAAAAACTATCACCCCACTTTCTGGGCCCGTTCCCCATTATCAAGATCATTAACAACACCACGGTCCGCCTACAGCTCCCATGGACCCTTCGCATCCATCCGACGTTTCACGTCTCCAAAATCAAACCCCTCTCTGTCAGCCCTCTCTGTCCCCTCCCGAGCTGCCTTCTCCTCCTAGGACCCTCGACGGACATACCGCCCACACGGTTCAGAGAATTCTGGATGTTTGCCGTCGGGGCCGACGCCTACAATACTTGGTACACTGGAAGGGCTACGGCCTCGAACATCGGTCGTGGATCCCTAAGTCTAACTTCCACAACAAAGGGATGATCCAGGCCTTCCACCAGGCTCGCCCTGAGAAACCCAGTGGACCGCCAGGAGGTGCTCTTTGAGGGGGGGGGGGCTGTCATGTTCAGGTGAGCGCACGCCCCCTCCTTTCTGTTGCTGGATTCCCTGTCTCCTCTGATAATCAACGCACCTGTGTGATTAGACGCACCTGCCACTCTTTCCTCGCCAGCGTATAAAGGACCATCAAGCGAAGGCTTCAACGCTGGCTCGTTGGGTAAACTACCTACAACGTGCAAGTAAGCAAATTATCTTCTCTAGAAGGATTTATGCTGAATCCCTCTCTCTTTCCTTTCCACAGGTTGCTGCCATTGGTGCGGTCTGTCTTCGGGAATTGCTGTGCGCTCACCTGTCCTGTCAACCTCATCCTGCCTCAGCCACCTGTTTCCACCCGGTCAGATTCCACCCAGCTCCTTCCCCTCATCTACTCCCAGCCAGCTTCATCCCGCTGGTTCATCTATTCCTGCTGGGCTTCTCTGTCGGGCTCTCTGCTCCACTCATGTTAGTGGCAGATTTGTCTTTCCACTTCCCTTCCTCCCTCCTCGTATTTATTTGCTCTTGTCTCTCCCCACAGGCCTGTTTTTCTCTGGCGAGTGACAATTTCTTTAACTACGCTCCATGTTTTGAAATTAATAAATTGTGCAACTTCCTTCTCTGTGTCGAGTGAGTTTTTCTCTGGTGTAGTTCCTGCGCGTGAGCTGACTGGTCTAATATGACAACATCAAGTTTTCTTTCAATGGTGGCAGATGTTTTCCAACATTCTGAGCCATATAAGATGATACTAAGTACATTGCTTTTAAAGGTTCTTATCTTAGTATGGATGCTGAGGTTGGGTGTTTTTCAGACAGATCTGAGCATGGCAAAAGCTTGATTAGCCTTGCTGATTCTGGTGTTAATTTCCGCAGAGCAATCACCATCTGCTGTGATTTTACTGCCGAGGTCGGTAAACTCCCGAGCGTCTTCTAACGGACTGTTGTTGACTATGATGATGGGATCTTGTGTTCTGGTACACACACATACACAAAACAAATTCAGTTGACTTTTTGTGAAACTGCTGAGATCAACACAGGAGCAGCCCTGTCAAATGAGATTTTTGCTCCATCATTGTTTAATAATTGTGAGTAGTCCAGTGTTTCCCCTACCATTATGATGGATGGATGGATAGATGTACTTTATTGATCCCAAACTGGGAAATTACAGTGTAACAGCAGCATGATAGTAGAGAACCAAATGACAGAAACACACGCATGACAGACAAAGGGATTACCCATGGAAATTAAAACTAACACGACTATAAAACCTATATACATCATAGCTTAATATATGTTGACCCGTATAAACACATGAATCATCCCGTTGCACAATGAAGTACTATCAGGAGCAGAGTGAAATGTGAGGTTCCAGTTAGACTGTAAGGTGCAGTGTGGCAGCATTGTTATGATCAGAATACAACATCATAGTGAGTTATTGTACAGTGAAATGGAATGCGGCAGGAAAGATTTCCTGTACCTGGCCGTTCGACAGCGAAGCTGTAGTAGTCTACTGGAGAAAGTGCATCACTGTCTGTCCAGTGTGTGGTGGAGGGGGTGATCAGGATTGTCCATGATGGATCGCAGTTTATTTAGTGTTCTCCTCTCCACCACTGTCTCAAAGGTCTCCGGTCTGAGACCAATTACAGAGCCAGCCCTCTTGATAAACTTGTCAAATCTGTTGGTGTCTCTGGCCCTGATACTGCTACCCCAACAAACAGCAGCAAAAAAGACGATGGCAATAGCGGTCTGGTAGAAAAGCTCCAGAATCCTGCTACACACATTGAAGGATCTCAGCTTCCTCAGGTAGTAGAGTCTGCTCATTCCCTTCTTGTGCGCAGCAGCATCTGTGTTGGATCTCCAGTCCAACCTGCTGCTGATCCTGACACCCAGATATTTGTAGTCCTCAACCACTCCCACATCCCCCCCCCCCCAATCTGCAGTGACTAGGAAGGCATCTTCCTCCTCCTGAAGTCAATCACCATCTCTCTGGTCTTGCTGACATTCAACCTCAGGTGATTCTGCACTGTCCACTCCACAAATCTGTCTACCAGTGCCCTGTACTCCCCCTCCTCTCCTCCTCTTATACACCCCACAACAGCTGAGTCGTCAGAGAATTTCTGCAGGTGGCATGACTCTGTGTTGTACTGAAAGTCAGTGGTGTATAAAGTAAAGAGAAAAGGAGAGAGCCCAGTCCCCTGTGGAGCTCCCGTATCACTAGCCACCACTCCAGATGAGACACTGCCCAGCCGGACAAACTGTGGCCTGCCTGTCAGGTAGTCAGTAATCCAGGAGATCACAGAGCTGTCAACCCCCATCACCCATAGCTTCTCACCCAGCAGCAGTGGCTGGATGGTGTTAAAGGTACTGGAAAAATCAAAAAAAGTGATTCTCACTGCATATATATTAGGGGGATGCCCCACCCCCCAATGGCAACCTCCGCCCCCCTTGGAAGGTCAAGGTAATTTTATTTAATTTTATTTTCTATATAGCACCAGATCACAACAGAAGTCATTTCAGGTTACCTTTCCTATAAAACAGCCTTGTTCTTTTATTAAACAAACTAAATAGCCTTATGTTATTTATGTCTCTGTATGGTCATGTGTTTACAATTCTCCTCTCTCTGCTCTCTGTATCATACGTTCCACCCGGATGCACACCAGCGACATCAATCATAAAAATTCCACTTTGACAAATTTATTTATTCCACGAATTTTACTGTTGATGCATCATTTAATTTTAAGGTTTATGGGCATGCTTAGTTGTAACTTTCCCAGCAAAGAAATAGAGGAGTGCATGATGGAGAAAACAGAGAAAATCATGGCCAAAAAGAGGCCAATAAAGCAAGACTTAAACTTTCCAAAGTATGAGAGCATTTTACCAAAAATAAATAAATGAAACTAGTTAAATGTAGACTCTGTGAAGCGGAGTTGCCATATCACAGTTATATCGCACTATAGCCAATGCTTCCAGCCGCCTCCACCTCCTCCCCCTCCTCCTATTCTCCATTTGCAGGTGTTCTATAATTCTGTGCTACTTATCAAGATGTGCTACCCTGTGTCTTTGCGCATGCGTCTCCACGCATGCGCAGACTCATGTACATAAGCTTTGTTTCCACACCCATCATTTCATGCTACGGTAAACATCAAAGTTTGGAAAGTTCCTGTACAGTAGGTAAAATTATGCCCTGACCTAAACCCCTTAGAGAATCTATGGAGTATTGTCAAGACGAAGATGGAAGACCCCAGACCCAACAATGCAGACAAGCTGAAGGCCGCTACCAAAGCAACCTGGGCTTCCATAACACCTCAGCAGTGCCACAGTCTGTGTCCATGCCACACCGCATTGATGCAGTAATTCATGTAAAAGGAGCACCGACCAAGTATTGAGTGTGTACATGGACATACTTTCCAGTTGGCCAACATTTCTATCAAAAATCATTTAAAAAAATTGAAATTATGGAATATTCAATTTTTTGAGAAAGTGAATTTTGGGTTTTCAAGCCATAACCATCAAAATTAAAAGAAACAAACACTTGAAATATATCACTCTGTGAACTGAATTACTGAAATAAACTTTTTGATGATATTCTAATTTACTGAGATACACCTTTATATCTTAATATTGAATTACTGGAACCCTTAGACAAAATGGAACGTAGTGTAATCCTACACAAGGTATCCACACTACAAGACCATGGAGTCTTACATCAGTCTGTATTTCACAACACTAATCATCTAAAAAATGCAATATGGAATCTCACCTAATTGTACTACAATATAGCCACAAAGTGAAAACTAGTATGTATGTCTATATTTTGTGTGTGTGTGTGTGTGTGTGTGTGTGTGTGTGTGTGCGCGCGCGTGCATGCAGGCGGACACACACACACATGCAACCAAGGGTCAACCTTGAGCTGTTGTAAAACTCTTAATAATAATAACTTTCTATTGGTCATGTCCTGAAAAATGTTTATAACATTTAAATGTTGGCTGTTATGCATCTTCTCTCTTACAGAATAAATTCCGACAGACCCAAAGATATTCAACATTTTGCACAGTAACCATAAGAGCCAAGGCTGGCATCATAAAGCCAAACATGGATTACCTGGCTGCTGCAGGCGGAGTCGACTGGTCCCCCCTCAGTGCCTGCTGTGGCGAAAGGGAGCAGTTACCACCTGCACTGTGGTGTTGCTTTCAGACACACTCAGAAATCTGACGTTTCATAAACATACTGTATATTAAGTAATAAAACAAAGTTTCATGCCAAAGGCTGAATCTGGGGCTTTTGCGGGTGGGAGGGTGGGATGGAGGGTACTGAAGTCAGTATAATTAGATCTCTGCATCTAACTATACTGAATGCTGAAAATGTAAATGAACAGTCAAAAGTGCACTCTGGACAGTAAAGTGAAAGGGGCAGGTGCTCAAGCCCCCATAGCTCCCCCCTCTGCACGTGTATGCTGCAGAATATACACAAATCGTACAGATGAACAACGGTAGCAGTTTTTGACAAAATAGCATGAATCGATGGACTCTGCTGTCGATCGGCACTACCGGTAGCATTTTTCGATAGGGCAGCTCAAATCAACAGAACACCAGCTCCAGCTGCCTGTTAGCAGGCCTCCGCTGCACTTCGTCCCAGTGATGAATGGCTGAAATGTTTGAAATTAAAAATAACGGAATACATCAGCAAAAAAAGAAAATGTATGATTACAAAAAACTCACCCGTGCGGTATTCCATACAGTCTATTCCTTCATCTCCACCGAGAGTGGGGCACCTCCCCGTCAGGCCCGAGCACAGTGGACATCACCCTGCATCTCTGCATTGACCGTGTGCTGCAGAAGCCCCAGGAGCCGGTTGCTCCAGCAGGGAATGGTCAGGGGGAGCCTGCTCTGGGCACCCTGCCTGGGATGACCCCCAAGATGGTGAGCCTTCAGTCTAACCTCTGACCTCTGGGAGGCCTCTGCTCAAGATACAACTCAAACTCTTTGAAAAGCAAAGATTACTTGCTGGTTTAATTTTCAAGCATAAGGTGTGTGTCAAGATGCGCAAACAGACACGACAGGCAGGAAGTCAGGCACCGGATGAGAGAATATTCGGTAATTCTTCAAAATAAAGTACAGACTTTAATAGTTGATGCAAAGGAACAGAATAATTTATTTATATTTTTCTCTGTGGCTCTCTGCAGACCGGTCCATGGACTGGCAGTTGGGGAAAGTAAACTCTCTCCCTTTCTCTAACACATACACCTCTCCCTCTAACATATACTGTACATCTCTTTCTCTTTAAAACACACAAATCTCTCTCCCCTCTCGTACATCTTGCACTCTCCCTTGCTTTCTCTCCATCTAAAACACATCTCTCTCACTCACACACTGACAGACATAGCCAACTCCAATCTCATTTGATAAAAGAAAGTTAAAGGAAAACAAGTGTGTTGTTCTTTAAGAGGTTTTGCATACTTTATTTGAATATGAGCTCACATCCATAGGCTTTCTTTGATGCAAACAGGTTTATCACCTTGTCATTAACCCCTTGCACTCCGGTCAATTTCCCTAAAAACGCCAAAAAATAACGTGCCCAAAGTAAATCGAAAGCTGTTCTTCAACCCTTTGCAGCATCTTCATGGGGTTGGTCTCATTTAAAAGAAAACACTTTGAATTTTTTGGCAAAACAGTCATAATCTCTCTAAGTGCTCCGGCCACTGAGTTACAGTCATCTAAACATACTGAACTTGAAGAAAATAAATTTGGCCTGAGTGTTTTTTTGGATACAAATGCTTGTAAATAACACACAGCTTCAGATCCGGGCTGGAAAATGCAACAGAAATGTAGAACCAAGTGTTATCCAGCTAAGGTCAAAATTTTGTAACAATACCACAAAAAATGAATATATTACACAGCTTTTTCCTCAGGTAGTTCCTAGGCGTTTTTGAACTGTGCCAAATTGTGCCAAATGGCACAGTTTGGAAAAACGTCTGTAACTTTTGAATGATTCAATATAGAAGCTTCATCTTGGGCTCTAATGAAAGGTGACACTCAGGGCTGTGTGTGTGTGGGGGGGGGGGGTTGCTCCCCCCCGCTATAGAGGACGGCCATCGGCCATCGCTACATGACGGAATAGACTCATGTGGCAATGTGGCGACAGCGGCACAGTCACCGCGGCTTCCCCCCCCCCCCCTCGCTACAGAAGAGTAGCGGGGGGGGCGGCGTTCACGGTCTGGACGCGGCGCATGACCCGTGTACCGCGGCGCACAAACTTCGGACTTCATGCGCCGCACAGTTGTAATTTACCGATCGGTCAAAAGTCATTTTTGATTACAATTTTCAGGGATAAAGAATAATTTAGCTTATAACACCTTACCTCTTCACAGCAGCAGTGTCCTGGCGAACTTCTCTTCCTCATTGTCAGACGAACGCGACGCTGGTCCGCTCGTGGTTCTGGTCTCGCGACCCGGTCAAAACATAATTCCATGATTGCGGTTTTGGCGAATGATTTACGACCTTTGTTGTCGGCCTCTGTCGGTCTATGATGACCATGGAAGAGAATCCTAAACGTCTATTCTGCTCGAATAAAGAAAAAAAAAAAAGCACTGCCTGTGACTGAAGAGGCCGATGTGCGAATGGCTGTCCCTGTCACACAGGTAGCACTTGTGGGTGGTCTCCGTGCTGCTGGGTCTGTGACAGTTCTTCCTGTGGGTCCTTTTTTATCTGCTGCAGCAATCTGTCTTCACCCAGCCTTACAAAAAACAGCTCGCGAACTTCTCTGCTTCAATTGGCTCACTGCATTCACAGCTTTGGTAGGCAGGTCCTTCTTGCTAGGTTTTCAGTCATTGGTTCTTCAAGGTTTCAGAAACCCAATTCAAGGCTCTTATTAGTCGAATGAGAGGTCAATCAGATGAACTAATCTGTTCGCAGCTGTGTCTGCAGTGGAAGAACGGAAATGCAGCTTTTATTTTCAGTGCACGCTTGGACGCAGCTCCATCGTGTGTCCTAGAGCGTACGAGGGCGCACGAGAGTGCCCTCGTGCACTCTGGGACGCAGAGACTTGCCCGCCCGTGGTACAACGGAGTGCAAGAGGTTAATGTCCGGTGTTTTATAGATTGAGTCCCATTCAATGGGGAGTGTTATGTCCACAAACCTGGAATGAAGGCAGACGAGGATGCTGTGCTTGAGCTGAACTTTATTGCAGGAATAACATAAAGCATGCATACACTCAGTGCACCTACACGCTAGTTGTAACCCCTATGGTGTCTCAATACAACATAACACTACATGCAGTGAGATGGCAGACCGCCCAATATATATCAGTGGTGACGTAAGCTGCAGGCCGCATTCCACTCCAATTGTCCCACTTGTTTATGCACCACACCACACCCCTTGCAAAAATACAGAACATGTTCTAATCAATAATTATTCAGTTGGTTAGACAGATAGCCCTCCCCAATTTAATATATTAATAAACCCACATTATCAACATTTTTTTAAACACACACTTCAACATTATCATCTATTTAAAACATTTAACATTCAACTTTTTTTCAGAGAACTCTTTTTTTTTTAGAACTCAGAACTAGGTAGACCACAGATGGACCCAACGCAGCTGGGTGGGTTATTCTGCCACCTTTTCAGCCGCGCTCCCACCTGAACAGTTTTTTTTTTTTTCCCCCAAATTTTTCCATGGGGAAAGCAGCTCTGCTGGAGGGGCCTTGTAGCAGGCCCGTGACGGATGCATTCCTGGAGCTGTCAGACCCCTGGGGCCAGGGCCAATCTTCATGACACTAGGGCCCGGGTCCCACACTGCGACAACTGACTCCCGCGAAGCCTCGCCATCTGGAGCAGCCACCTGGACACGCCGTAGTTGGTTTGCGTGCCGAACCGAACTGTCAGTCAGCTGAAAGTACACTGGTCCCAGTTTTGCCACTATCCTCTGCGCCGCCCATTGTCTTGTCAGCTGTGGTCCAGTCAGTTGCCGTCCCAGTGTCTTGCCGGTGCGAACCCGAACGCAGTCTTGACTTGGAGCAGCGCCTTGCTCAGTCTCATGCATCCTGATCCCGGTGGCGCTGCATGCTTATCCGGTTTGGGACCTCCGTTGTGCTGTGGCGGCTGTGTAGTTACCGTATTTGTTGCGGACCCTTCACCCGTCGTCACGGTCATTGTTTCCGTAGGCTGAAGCTGGTTGCGAGTACGGAAAGTGTCCGGTGTCTTTCCCATGTCGTTCATTGAAGCGGACTCTTCACCCGTCGGCTCGGTTGTAACCTCCGCAGCCTGATGTTGAGTGTTGGTACGGAAGCAGTCCGGTTCCTCCTCTCTCCCGTCTGATGTGCTCTGTTGTGCTGCATTGTGAGCAGTGTCTGTGCCCGGTTGTTGTTGCTGTGCCTCGGGGTTTTCTGCGTGCACGGGCTCCCTCTCCTGTAGCTCCGGCCAAGCAAGAAATGGAGGCAAGTCTAGCTGTTGCCCCCCTCCCGGGCAGCTTTCCTCCTGAGTGTGCAGGGTGGATGGTTTTGTGTTGGTGCTGCTTTGAATTACCTCATCCCACACCACGTCGTCAACGTCCATCGTGCCCCAGTTGCCACACTCGGTCCATTTGAACCCAGTGCTGTCCCAGATAGCGAAGCCCAGTCTGTAGAAGAGGTTACATCCCATAACGTTGTCATTGTGCGCTGCCACTTGGAATGTGAAGTCGTACACAATCTTAGACTTGTAGTAGACCGTTAGCTCAACTGGTCCCACATTACAAAGTCTGTGACCGCCGTAACCATACAGCTCCTTTGGGTTCTTCTTAATTTTGGGGTTGGGGAAAAATTTCTTCACCGTGGCACAGTTTAACATCGACCTAACCACCGCCGTGTCGAGCAGTAGCAGTAAAGCCACACTGTCTAATTCAACCATGCCGTATGTGTAACCGTTGATGTCGGGGTTTACCGCATGAATGGTTGTTGTTGGCGGGCGGCTTGGCTTACTTGGCAGGCTCCACAGCGCTGGCAACCGGCACACTCTGGCACAGTGGTTTAAGGATCCACACTTGTTACAACATTATCCTCTCGCCGGGCAAAAACGTGCTCTGTCCTGATGTGTCGGGGACCCACAGCTACCACAGCCGGGGCCTCTTGGAGTGGTCCTTCGGTTGACAGCGTTCGTCTCGTACTCTTCGGCCATATCTTCACAATCTTCCATGCCCACCGCGTTAGCTAGCATCGTCTGTCCAGGTAGCTTCTGTATTTGGCAGCCACTTAGCTCCATTGCTAACCTCTCAGCTGACTCAAGCTGGAACGCTAACGCTATCATGCTAGCCAAATGTCTAGCCAAATGTCTCAGGTCGGCAATGAATTGTTGTGTGGACTCACCAATTCTCTGTCGCCATTGGCGAAATCAAATCCATTGTGCTATCACTTTGTCTGGTGTAGCAAAATAGCTAGCAAGCAGTTCAACAGCATCCACATGTGACTCCGTCGGACCCAGCGTGTGGAAAATTCTCTGACCTTCTATGCCGTGGTTGTAGACAAGAAGTGCTCGTTTCCTTACTTTCCCAGTTTTCCCAGGTCCAACGCCGCAACATAGGTCTCAAACGTGTCCAGCCATCATGGCCACGGGACGCTTGGTACACCTGGGGACTCGAGGAAAGGCTGTAGTAGTCTCAAGCACGCTTCCATGGTTTGAAATTCTTGTTCCCAAATGTTATGTCCACAAACCTGGAATGAAAGCGGGTGAGAATGCTGTGCTCGAACTGAACTTTATTACAGGAATAGCATAAAGCACATGTACACTCAGGGCACCTACACGCTAGTTGTAACCCCTATGGTGTCTCAATACATAACACTACATGCAGTGAGATGGCGAATCGCCCAATATATATCAGTGGTGACGTCACCCACAGGCCGCGTTCTACTCCAAATCTCACTTGTTTATACACCACAGACAGCACAGCCAGAGCATTCAGTCTGTCCTGCCCCATACTACTTCAGCGAAATTATTTGATCTGCTTTAGTGTACTGAAACACCTCTCTGACTCTGCTGTCGTCATGGGGGTTGTAATTATGATTTGGGTCAGTTTCAGTCTTTAGGAAAACTAGTGCATATCTGTAGAAAGCAAGAATTCCTGTCTGAAACAAGTAGCCCAATCAGGCTTCACAGGCCCAAATGTAGGCTGTGTTTGAAAGTGGAATACAGAGGTGTAGCGTATATGTAGCTAGCATATGTTAGACTTTGACAAATATGAAAGGTACTGAACTGAGATTTATTTGATTGTGTGAATATTAATTACAGAATAATTGAAAATGAATGGGACATCCAATATTAGCCTCTGTTTAAGAACCGCTTGTTTATTTTTTGTCAGATCGCTTATTTGTGTGATCTTTTATGACTTATTCATAAATGTTATAATCTTGCACTTTGGGAATGGGAATTGTTCAGTCATCATTATAATTTAGTTTATATGTGTAGTTTATAGTCTATTGTCAATAAACTCATGCAGTACTATAACAGAACATGTTTACAAATATTTGAGACCCACTGTAGTGCATCCTTTTATATTTTAACAATATTATAAGTACAAAACACCAAACATTGTTATTTTTTTTTTATATTTGTATCTTGTATACTTTATTGATCCCCAGAGGGAAATTCAGGGCATCCACGTAGGGCGCCAATCCCATCACTATTCTCACACACACACACACACACACACACACACACACACACAGGAGAAAGTCATTAGGCTGCAACTTTTGCATCAGTGTTGCCCATTTGTCTGTAAATATTTAAATAAAAATGATTTATTTCGTTATTTGAGCATTTTTGCGTCTTGTTGTCATTTAGTCAAAAGCATGCATATGTGTCCGCATGTAATATGCAGTTGATCTGGCCATTCCGCTCCACAATGAAGCAGCAGTCAGGACTGTCATCTACGTACCACTGAGTGGGCAGGCTGAGCGTGCCTCCCCGCAAATGATCGTGGAGCGCCCTGTCGGACACTGGTGTTGCCTGGTTAACAGGAGTCTCGGCTGCTGCTTTACCCGTGTGCCAGTGATATCCTTTGCGCCAGCCCCCCCCCCCCACACACACACACACAGACACACACACACCTCATGTTCTCCATGCCAAATTATACATTAGACCTACGCAATCACAGCGGTATGGTATATATTTTGACTGAGCGACTCCATACTCGGTGATAGCACTTATAAAATCTTTGTTTGCAAAGTGCTGTGGTGACTGACGGGTCATGATGCTGTGTGTTATCCAATCAGCATGGTCGTGATGCCGTGTATTGTCCAATCAGCATGGCACTGATGCCGCGTATTATCCAATGAGTACGAAGTCAATCCGAAACCCCGCCCACACTTCTTGAAGCCAGGGGATGAAGACACAGAGCGGTCACAGAGCTGTGGCTAAACTTTTATTGATAAAAATTACATATTTTGACTGAGCGACTCCATATTCGGGGTTGCACACCCTCGTAACCTCAGGAAAACACGTTTAAAATCTTAAGCCAATCTGACAAACGGTTTGAGAGATATGTGAGGAAAACACACACAGACACACACACACAAACAGACAGCGATATCTTGCATTTATAGATAGATGTGCTGTCAAGGTTTTTTTCATCAACAGCTTCAGAAGGTGCATGGCAGACTTTCTGCAAACTCCACAGTATTGTAAAGCACCTTCAGCTCACTTTGCAATTTTTCCTTGCAGATCACTGGTAAACATTCACTCGCAGTGTCCAGCTGCATCTGGGGGAAACTGCTGGTCTTAAACAGTGGGAATAGTTCGGGGTCAATAAGTTCAAAGGACAACAAATGGGCTTCTCAAATCGAGCCTTTCTCCTTCACTATTTATTTTTATTTAATCTTTATTTATACAGGGTGGTTCCACTGAGAGGCAATCTCTCTTTTTCAAGGACGCCCTGTTCACACTCACACCTGGAAGCTGCCCAGTACAACCACAGACTGACCTGTGGCCACTAAGCAGCTTCACTGGAGCAGCTGGGGTTAAGGGCCTTGCTCAAGAGCACCACAGTGGGGTTAAGGAGGGTGGGGTAAACACTGCTATGTGATCAGTCCCACCCAAATATAATAACGCCGGTCCAGGGATCGAACCCGTGACCCTCCACTCACCGGTCCACATCCCTAACCATTAGGCCATCACTGCCCTATTATTATTTCACAGCTCTGTGCAACAACTGAAACATTATCGAGCTGTTGCATTCTGTGCAGCCTTGCAGCAGCAGCATCTCTGTCACGCTCTGGATGTAGCTGGTTTTCCTCAGTGATCACTTTGCCCCTCAACTCATTGATAAAGCTGGTAACATTTTTCCAGGCCCCTCTAGTTTTGAGTGGATCTGTGGTGCACTTCTGAAGTACGTCTCTTAAATAAAATCTCAACGAGCAAGAGCGCAGTGTTGAAAAAAAGAGGGAAAGAAAATAAAGATCACATCTCCAAGCAATGCCATTAGGCAGTGGGCTTGTTGAATGGAAATGCATCGACAGGTTTACACAATTCCCAGTGTGACTTGTGCTGCATTCATGCTCCCTGATTTAAGCAGAAAGGTGTTTCAAATCCATAACACCTTGTTGAGTCCAAGCTGTGCCTACCCTCTCTACCCCATTGATACCAGCCCTCCCTGGTATGCTCTTTTTTTCTTTACCCACATATCACTACATTCAAGTAAACTGTGTGGTATTAACATCTGAAGTAATAAAGGCACTCCGTGTACTGCTGTGACTGAATAATGTATGTAGTTTTTTTATGTTTTGCTGCATACAAATTAAAGCTGCCACTCGTCATTGACACTCGGTGCTGCATATCTGCCATGATTTCTGCTCCTGTGCATACCCTCTATAGAAACCATAAAGCTATATAATGTTGAAGGAAAACGAACAACAGACTTTAGGGAGCAATGGAGTGGTGAAGGACAGCTGTCAGAGACACCCAGAAAGTCATATGGCTGTGCACATGAAAGCATATGGGCCATAAAGCACATTCACAATCATGAGCCAGGACAGGGTTCACTAAAAAGCAATTTTGTTTCAAACACACTGAACACATAATCTCTTGCTTGCTGTCATAAATCCTTTTTATTTTTTACAACCATGCTTCCTCTGTTTTTTTGTGCTTCTTTTCCCATCTCCACCCATCAAATTTCAGAGATCTATCACATTCCATGCATCCATCAGAGAGGACAGCCCTTCTGCCAGTTCAATCCAGCACAGCCGTCTCACTCCAGAACCCTGTCATGCCCTATAATTTAGCTCTTTCCAGAACACTTTACTGTCATTCTGACTGTCACTTCTCATACGTCACCATCATTCAGCTTATTTGTCGGGGGTCTTGGAAAAAGGAGCAGAGGTGCCATCGGAATCCTGTCAGAATCTTTCTCAGTTGTTTCCTCTGATTCTAGACATGCACATCCACGCCCACCAAACCTATATATCTGAATGGCCAAAACACTAAAAAAGGAAAGACAGGTTTACACGAGGAGGAGAAAGTGACAAAAGCTGCACAGAGTGTGAGCGAGGAGAGAGTGTGAGGGAATGAGGAAGAGTGAGAAGAAAAGGGGGAATAAAACAACAGGCTAAGAGGGGGAAAAGAGAAAATAGAGGGAGAAATCCTCCAGGGTGCTTTTTTCGCTACAGCAGGACAAAAGGTTACAGCATGACGGGGGTTGGTGTCAGGTGATGTGTGACAAGTCCAAATTAAGGATGACATAATGGCGGGGGCCCGGATGGGGTCCAAACTGGGGCCTGCCTGAGAATGAGGGTGGGGGCAGACTGTGGCAACCAAGCCAAGCTGAGCCATGCTGGGATGGGTTAGGCTGGGACTGGGCAGCAGGGGGCTACCCTGCAGGCTCCTCCATATGGAACGCGTTAGCTTAGCGATTGCTAATGAAATGCAGGCTTACGTCAGGCAGACACCCACCCATTGTTTTGCTGCTTAATTTGTTATAATATTTGTCTTACAAATGATGATTCTTACCACGACAGGAGAGGACTAAAGGGTTACAGCTAGGAACGAGAAGACTGGCAAGGGGTATTGCAGCAAGAGCGTGGCATTTAAGGCATCAAATGGGATTTTAGCATTCACTTTAGAGGTGGGGAAAAGTTAGCAGAAGTGCTAACACAACAAGGAGGGCCAGGGCCTCAGCTGTCTAAGTGGGAGGTACAGTGACCAGTGGACCAGCATGGGTGGGTGCCTTGGAAAGGGAGGGACTGCTGTAACATTATGTGTTAATTGCATATGGAAGTTTTTAGCATAAACAAACATTTCTGCATTACTCACAACAATTAGTTTTAAGAATGCATCATTCATGCCGACTCCTGCAGCTGTCTGCCTGTTTTATGCATCCTCATTTACACCACTGCAGTAAGTGTTATTTTTTATAATTAGCTCATTCTTCCTCTCTCCTTCTGGCCATTCACTTTTTTTTCCAAGACACTCAGAAACCTCCCTAAAGCAGACTCTGTGGAGCAAGTTGAAGAATGTATTTTTATATTATTGTTATTCCAAAATGAGCTGTGCAGTAATTGACCACCAACTGGGCATCTGGAAGAAGTTGCAGATAGCCAAGGAAGTAGTCGATGCTGTGGGAGAGGAAGGAGATGTGAATGGAAAGAATGAAAGAAACGAAAAAAACAAAGGCGAACAAATAGAGATCGAGGCAAAGTGACAGAAGAGGAAAGATTAATGGAGAAAGGGGATGAATGGTGGAAAAGTGTGTGCTATGCTCTTTCTTTTTTCTCCCTCTCTCCAACTCTGACATGTCAATTTGGAGGTGCTTTATTGGCATGAGTAATGATGAGAGGTGTTGCCAGGGTAATTACATAGCACATTAAAGGGTTTCATAAACATTACAGTTCCTCCTCTGCCCAGTGGCAAGGCCAAAGGGGCAGGGAGAGGGGAAAAAAACAGAATGGGAGTAATGGATCCACTGAAGAAGAGCAGAAGCAGCACAAAAGGGAGCAGAGAGGAGGACGGAAGAGTGAAGGGCACTTTCTGAACGGGAGGGGGAGGAACAGATGAACAAAAAAAAAAAAAAAGATGACAGGAATGATGGCTACCATACTCATGGATTCCACTGCTGAGTGTCTGTACATGAAACGGTACAACATGCCAGATCAGGGTCCAACACAAACCACAGTTGTATTTCACATCACAGTGAACAGAGAGCAGGATAACTCTCACACACATGCGACTCTGTGCGTATCCTTGTTGGTTCGGTAGTTTCATATTAGCAGAAACCATTCACACTACAGCCACAAACCCCACACACTCAGCTTGAGGGCCACGGCACACTCACCCAACCAAACACACATCACCACACGGACCGTAATTAAACAAACATCCACCCAGCCGCTGGGAAGTGCATATTTACATATGGCCTTGTTGGTCAAAAGCAATTAACTTGTACACCCTCGCAGAGCATGCAAAATAGCCTCAGTCAGTCAGTGTCAGCGTGCACTGCCACTTGGGCTCCAATCCCCATCACCCCCATCTAAATATCAAATTAAATACTCAAACTGTTTCTTTCTGTTTCTGATTTACATTACAGGGATGGCAGAGGTTCTTCAGTTGACAGCTCGAATGGTTGGCCCTGGTCGAGGCTCCTGATGATATTAATATACAATTCAGGTGCATGAAGATGGTGCTTTGCACGTTTGACGTCTTTATGATGTTTTAGATACTACTTCATCAGTGCAAAATGTCCAAACTTCAACAAGGAAGCGGTCTTGCCAGATGGCACGGAGGCAAAGAAGAGACACTCTCACTGCTGGCTTGCATGTGTTTTGGGACAAAGACCATATAATCCTCCTTGCTAATCAAGGCACAGATGTTTTGTATTATCTAGCATTTTGACAAAATTCACACACAAGTGTCAACAAACTACTGAAGCCACTGAATAATTTCATAGTTTCTTACTGATAATAAAAAAATTAGTCAATAAGATGCAGGTGTAGCCTGAGGAAATTGAGTACCTGGGCACAACTCTCAGTGTAAAGCCCAGATTTAGTCCAACAGTGACAAGCTAGATTGCATGAGTAATTACTCTGACGCGAGTCCAAAGAAGCATCAAACCCTCCAACTTGAAAGTGTCAAAGTAAAGTTATTCCAGTGCTTCAGCTGTGCTATGTATAGAGACAACAGCTGCAATGGATTCCGGAATGGAGCAAAGTTAACGTTCATATTCACTAGATTAATCTTGCAAAGTGCAAGAAGGGAGCAGGCTGCTCACCACCAACATCGTTGCTAATAAAAACAATATTTTGCTTTTCTCTTCATCTCAGTCATGGCTCACTATCGCGCTCTGCTAATTAATTCCTGCCCTTACTTAGTTGCAGCTGTCGATTCTCTCATCTCGCAGACGTGGACAAGTGGCGAACAGGTTCTCATTTCAAAGCCCGGCACACTGTACACATTCCTTGAGTTCGTTTGGGCCCCCCTGTCATCAAAGGGCCTTTATTAAGTGTCTCATACATTTACACATTGGGGAACAGTTTAAACTTGGCCCATGATTAACAGAGTAAGGATATCTATCCCAGAAACCAATGTTAGGCTGACATCTCAACATCTGATGTGAAGTTTAGGGCCCATGTCTGCAGGTATTAATCAAAGCCACAAGCTTTTCTCTCCCTCCAGAGATCCCACATACACACACGGTTGCCTCCCCAGTCTCTCCTCTGATCCAAACATATACAGCCCGTATCTTATAGACAAAGTTAATTGGACACAATCCACTGTGCTTGACACATATGAAAACTCCAAATCTGCACAGTGTGTCACCAGAATGATGGATTGCATTTTGTACTGTTCAAAGTTTTCAAAGTGTCTCACACTTAAGAATAAGCAGCAGGGGGATGATCTTGCCTGTCTGCCAACTTGCCTTTGAATACATCTAAGCCGTTTGACTCTGTGTTCAGACCTATACCCACGATCGCGCAACCGCTGTGATGAATCAACAACTGGCCCGTGGCTCAGAACACTGAGCTCTGCTTTAGGTTGTACTCCAGTCACCCATAACATTGAGTCCTGCATGATGACCTTGGGGTCATGCCAGAATGCCCTCATATAATGAGAGTGCTGTTTGGGGATTTGTTGGACTGTGATAGAGAAAGGGCGAGCACACGCAATGCACCCTGGGTCTTTGTCTGGGTGCTGACGGTATTGACGAGCACTGATCGATGTTAATTGCTTGACAGAATGGCCATATTGACCAGGCTCCCTGGAAGAAGCCTGCGGGCCCAGTCAAAGAGAAAGAGAGAAATACGAAGAGTGAGAGAGCCAGGCCCAGACCTACAGCAGCTACAACAGGGCCTCTCACACACACACACGCACACGCAGGTCTCATTCACTTTAATGAGTCAAGAGAGGAGCACAAAAGCATAACGTCCATCAATGCCAAGTCTATTCAACACAACAGAGGGTATATGCAAAAAAAATATCTAGTGTCCTGGTGTGCAGTGCTTTGTGCGTATGCACATGGGAGCGCATGCACACGTGCATTCATATATAATGCGTGACAGAGGTGGGCTGCGTGAGGGTTGATTTTTATTATGTTGAAATGGGAATAGGCCATTGGTATATATGTGAGGATGTTTGTGCATACAAGTTTGTCTATGTGTGTGTCTTAGCTGGGGATCAATAGATGGGGGCTGCAGAGGCAAAGACATGGGCAATCAATATGCTGGCTGCAAACAGAGGGAGGGAAGGTGGGAGCAGATAAAAAAACAGCCAGGGAGATTAAAGAGTCAGATAGGGCAGACAGAAAATGAATGGGAGGGCGAGATGTGTGAAGCCCAATGAAAAGGCATGGTTGTTTTTTCTTAACTTTTGAAGTTGGCACATATAGAAGTTATAACTTGGGATGCTTGATAATAACAGCACGTTATCAGTATTGGCCAACGAGGCATTTAAAATTATTCTTCGGCATCGGCACAAATTTACATAATATTCACAACCAATAAAATATATCAGCATTAAGCTTTTCCCGCGGCACGAGGGAATGACGTCATCACGTAACATAACGAACATGTCTGCCTCCATGCAGCCATGCGAGGAGGTGCAAAAACACAAAACACAAGGAATCCACGAAGCCCAAACGAGAAAGACACAATGGCGAAGAGAAAAAAACCCAAAAACTTCAGTAGCAGCCTGCTCCTCAGTGCCCGCTGGTGTTAGGATTACAGCCAGAAGATCTTTGTCTGTTGGAGGTAGCACTAGCCTTGCTGTTACCGTTGTTAGGACCTCCATTCAAGAACGGTGAAAAACAAAAGTTGGTAGAGTAGCCAGAGGAGTGAAAGGGTTGGATAACTCAAGATCGGTGAAATCATCATGGGAATCAAAGAGGGGATGGGAACACCTTTCCTTGCTTTTAACCACCAAGGCTAAAACAGCCGGGAGATGGATCGACTGAGTGCTGTGGGCTAGCTGGTATGCTAGTCACCTTGGGACATTCTAGCAAGAATAGTCAGGAGTTGAGGGTAGCCTAACGCTGAAGGAGATCCAAGATGAGCTGCTTATTGGAGGCAAAGTCACTCCTTATCTCACAGACAAGCACAGAGGTTACCATGCTCTCCTTTAGCCCTTTTCATGATGATATTCAGCAGACTGTACTGACAGTTTGTTTCTTCCTCACCTCACAACTTTGAGCAAAAAAAGGATTATTTTCTCCATGTTGAAACAAGATTGTTAAAGCAGCCAAGGTTTTAAAATATCCATGATAAAAAAAAGTTTCCAAAGCAGCATAAAATATCAATAAAACAGGCTGATAAAACCAGATTTGTTGGTAACCTTCTGTTAAAGAAAGAAAATCCCACAATGGTCACTGAAATAACTTGAAACTGACAAAAAAGTTACAAAAATTAACTAATGAAAATCATGCATTGCTTTTGAATTTTGGTTCAACAGAATAATTAAAAAAAAGCAAACTAATGAAACTTGCCTGGACAAAAATGATGACATCCCGAGAAAAGATTGAAAGTAATTTGACCATAGGAACATGTTAAACTAAGGTGTGTCCTGTAATTAGCATCACAGGTGTCTTCAAACTTGTAATGAGTCAGTCTGCCCGTTTAAAGGGTGAAAAGTAGTCACTGATGTTTGGTATTTATGGTGTGTACTACACTGAACATGGACCACAGAAACTGAAGGAGAGAGCTGTCTCAGGAGATTGTAAAGAAAATTATTCATAAGCATGTTAAAGGTAAAGACTATAGGACCATCTCCAAGCAGCTTGATATTCCTGTGACCACAGTTGCCAATATTATTAAAAAGTATAAGGTTCATGGGATTATAGTCAACCTCCAAAGACATGGACGCAAGAGGAAATGCAAACCCCAGGTTAATCAGAAGAATAGTGCGTATTGTAGAAAGAAAGCCTAGGAAACCATCCAAAATCAGTCAAACCTGAACTCCAAGGTCAAGGTACATTGCTCTGTGATCGCAATGGGTTGCATTTTGAACAATAATGGACTTCATGGAAGAAGACCAGGAGGGCTCCACTACTGACAAAAAAAAAAAAAAACACACATTAAAAAGTCAGCCAAAATGCATGCTGACAAGCCCCAGAGTTTCTGGGAGGTTGTCCCTTTGAACTGATGAGACAAAACTGGAGTTTTTGAGCCAGTCACTTCAGCTCTATGTTTACAGATGGAAAAGTGAAGCAAACAAAGAAAAGAACACTGTACCCACTGTGAGACATGGAGGAAGCTCAGTTATGTTATGGGGCTGCTTTGCTGCTTCTGGCACAGAGTGTCTTGAATCTGTGAGGGTACAACGAAATTTTAAGACTATCAAGGCATTCTGGAACGGAATGTGCTGCCAGGTGTCAGAAAACTTGTGCATCAGTTGCAGTTCATGGGTCCTCCAACAGGATAATGACCCAAAACACACAGTTAAAAACACCCAGGAATGGCTAAGAACAAAATATTAAACAATTCTGAAGTGGCCTTCTATATGAGCCCTGATCTAAATCCTACTGAACATCTATAGAAAGAGCTGAAACATGCAGTCTGGAGAAGGTACCCTTCAAACTTGAGACAGGAGAGGGTCAAAATACCTGTCAACAGGTACAGAAGTCTCATTGAGAGTTACAGAAATTGCTTGATTGCAGTTATTGTATCAAAAGGCTGTGCAACAAAATATTAAGTTAAGGGTATCATCATTTTTGTTCAGGCCGGTTTCATTGTTTTTTTGTGTTTTTTTTTTTAAATGATTCTGTTGAACCAAAATTCAAAAGCAATGTATGATTTCCGTGAGTTAATTTTCATATTTTTTTTTTTTATTAATTCTCACTTTCAGTTTCAGGTGACTATTGTGGGATTTCCTTTCTTTAATGGAAGGTTGCCAACAAATCTGGCTGTATGTCAGTGGTGGTAGTTGTTTTATTTTCCTTGGTGAAAGTGTCTTTACACCAGTTAAGCATTACTGCAACACAAAAGAGATGTAAATAGGTGGGGA